>OZ038493.1:110732764-111332764 GCA_964036315.1 Acanthosepion esculentum
AAAGTCCCACGCAGACGACCCCAGTCCAAGAAAGTCCCACGCAGACGACCCCCACCCAGGAGAGAGTCCAAGAAAGTCCCAGGCAGACGACCCCCACCAAGGAGACAGTCCCAGAAAGTTCCACGCAGACGACCCCCAGTCACAGAAAGTCCCAAGCAGACGACCCCCAGTCACAGAAAGACCCACGCAGACGACCCCCAGTCACAGAAAGTGCCACGCAGACGAAACCCAGTCCAAGAAAGTCATACGCAGACGACCCCCAGTCACAGAAAGTCCCACTCAGACGACACCCAGTCCAAGAAAGTCCCACGCAGTCGACCCCCAGTCACAGAAAGTCCCACGCAGACGACCCACCAGACAGGAGACAGTCCCAGAATGTCCCACGCAGACGACCCCCAGTCCCAGAAAGTCCCACGTAGAATACCCACCACCCAGGAGACAGTCACAGAAAGTCCCACGCAGACGACCCCCAGTCCCAGAAAGTCCCACGCAGACGACCCCCCCACCCAGGAGACAGTCCAAGAAATTCCTACGCAGAAGACCCCCCCACCCAGGAGACAGTCCAAGAAAGTCCCACGCAGACGACCCCCAGTCCCAGAAAGTCCCACGCAGATGACCCCCAGTCCCAGAAAAATCCCACGCAGACGACCCCAAGTCCTAGAAAGTCCCACGCAGACGACCCCCCACCCAGGCGACAGTCCCAGAAAGTCCCACGCAGACGACCCACCACCTAGAAAAGAGTCGCACAAAGTCCCACGCAGACGACCCCCACCCAGGAGACAGTCCCAGAAAGACCCACGCAGACGACCCTCAGTCCCAGAAAGTCCCACGCAGACGACCCCCCCACCCAGGAGACAGTCCAAGAAATTCCTACGCAGAAGACCCCCCCACCCAGGAGACAGTCCAAGAAAGTCCCACGCAGACGAACCCCAGTCCCAGAAAGTCCCACGCAGAGGACCCCCAGTCCCAGAAAGTCCCACGCAGATGACCCCCAGTCCCAGAAAGTCCCACGCAGACGACCCCAAGTCCTAGAAAGTCCCACGCAGACGACCCCCCACCCAGGCGACAGTCCCAGAAAGTCCCACGCAGTCGACCCACCACCTAGAAAAGAGTCGCACAAAGTCCCACGCAGACGACCCCCACCCAGGAGACAGTCCCAGAAAGACCCACGCAGACGACCCCCAGTCCCAGAAAGTCCCACGCAGACGACCCCCCAGACAGGAGACAGTGCCAGAAAGTCAAATGCAGACGACCCCCAGTCCCAGAAAGTCCCACGCAGAAGACCCCCCACCCAGGAGTCAGTACAAGAAAGTCCTACGCTGGAGACACCCCTGCCAGGAGACAGTCCCAGAAAGTCCCACGCAGACGACCCCCAGTCCCAGAAAGTCCCACTCAGACAACCCCCAGTCCCAGAAAGTCCCACGCAGACGACTCACAGTCCCAGAAAATCCCAAACAGACGGCCCCCAGTCCCACAAAATCCCATGCAGACGACCCCCAGTCTCAGAAAGTCCGAAACAAACGACCCCCACCCAGGAGACAGTCCCAGAAAGTCCCACGCAGACGACCCCAGTCCAAGAAAGTCCCACGAAGACGACACCCAGCCCAGGAGACAGTCCCAGAAAGTCCCATGCAGACGACCTCCAGTCCCAGATTGTCCCACGCAGAAGACCCCTCACCCAGGAGACAGTCCCAGAAAGTCCCACGCCGAAGACCCACCAGACAGGAGACAGTCCCAGAAAGACCCAAACAGACGACCCCCAGTCCCAGAAAGTCCCACGCAGACGACCCCCCACCAAGGCGACAGTCCCAGAAAGTCCGACGCAGACGACACCCAGTCCCAGAAAGTCCCACGCAGACGGCCCCCACCCAGGAGACAGTCACAGACATGCCCACGCAGACGACACCCAGCCCAGGAGACAGTCCCAGAAAGTCCCACGCAGACGACCCAGCACCTAGAAGACAGTCCCACAAAGTCCCACGCAGACGACCCCCACATAGGAGACAGTCCCAGAAAGTCCCACGCAGACGACCCCCAGTCCCAGAAAGTCCCACTCAGACGACCCCCAATCCCAGAAAGTCCCAAACAGACGACCCCCAGTCCCACAAAATCCCATGCAGACGACCCCCAGTCTCAGAAAGTCCGAAACAAACGACCCCCACCCAGGAGACAGTCCCAGAAAGTCTCACGCAGACGACCCCAGTCCAAGAAAGTCCCACGCAGACGAACCCCACCCAGGATACAGTCCAAGAAAATCCCACGCAGACGACCCGCACCAAGGAGACAGTCCCAGAAAGTCCCACGGAGACGACACCCAGTCCCAGAAAGTCCCACGCAGACGACACGCATCCCAGAAGACAGTCCCAGAAAGTCCCACGCACACGACCCCCAGTCCCAGAAAGTCCCACGCAGACGACCCCGCACCCAGGCGACAGTCACAGAAATGCCCACGCAGACGACACCCAGCCCAGGAGACAGTCCCAGAAAGTCCCATGCAGATGACCTCCAGTCCCAGAAAGTCCCACGCAGACGACACCTCACCCAGGAGACAGTCCCAGAAAGTCCCA
Organism: Acanthosepion esculentum; assembly: GCA_964036315.1. NCBI lineage: Eukaryota > Metazoa > Mollusca > Cephalopoda > Sepiida > Sepiidae > Acanthosepion > Acanthosepion esculentum. The sequence continues at coordinate 110,735,332 of OZ038493.1, forward strand.
CGCAGACGACCCACCAGACAGGAGACAGTCCCAGAAAGTCCCACGCAGACGACCACCAGTCCCAGAAAGTCCCACGTAGACAACCCACCACCCAGGAGACAGTCCCAGAAAGTCCCACGCAGACGACCCCCAGTCCCAGAAAGTCCCACGCAGACGACCCCCAGTCCCAGAAAGTCCCACGCAGACGACCCCCCACCCAGGAGACAGTCCAAGAGAGTCCTATGCAGACGACCCCCCCACCCAGGAGACAGTCCCAGTAAGTCCCACGCAGACGACCCCCAGTCCCAGAAAGTCCCAATCAGACGAGCCCCAGTCCCAGAAATTCCCACAGAGACGACCCCCCACCCAGGAGTTAGTCCCAGAAAGTCCCACGCAGACAACCCCCTGTCCCAGAAATTCCCACGCAGACGACCCCCCCACCCTGGAGACAGTACCAGAAAGTCCCACGCAGACGACCCCCCAGACAGGAGACAGTCCCAGAAAGTCCCACGCAGACGAACACCAGTCCCAGAAAGTCCCACGCAGACGACCCCCCACCCAGGAGACAGTCCAAGAAAGTCCAACGCAGACGACCCCCCCACACAGGAGACAGTCCCAGAAAGTCCCAGGCAGACGACCCCCATTCCCAGAAAGTCCCACGCAGACGACCCCCACCCAGGAGACAGTCCCAGAAAGTCCGACGCAGACGACACCCAGTCCCAGAAAGTCCCACGCAGACGGCCCCCACCCAGGAGACAGTCACAGAAAGTCCCACGCAGACGACCCACCACCTAGAAGACAGTCCCAGAAAGTCCCACGCAGACGACCCCCACCCAGGAGACAGTCCCAGAAAGACCGACGCAGACGACCCCCAGTCCCAGAAAGTCCCACGCAGACGACCACTCAGACAGGAGACAGTCCCAGAAAGTCCCACGCAGACGACCCCCAGTCCCAGAAAGTCCCACGCATACGACCCCCCACCCAGGATACAGTCCAAGAAAGTCCTACGAAGACGACCCCCCACCCAGGAGACAGTCTCAGAAAGTCCCACGCAGACGACACCCAGTCCCAGAAAGTCCCACTCAGACGACCACCAGTCCCAGAAAGTCCCACGCAGACGACAAACAGTCCCAGAAAGTCCCAAACAGACGACCCCAAGTCCCACAAAATCCCATGCAGACGACCCCCAGTCTCAGAAAAATCCGAAACAAACGATCCCCACCCAGGAGACAGTCCCAGAAAGTCCCACGCAGACGACCCCAGTCCAAGAAAGTCCCACGCAGACGACCCCCACCCAGGAGACAGTCCAAGAATGTCCCACGCAGACGACCCCCACCAAGGAGACAGTCCCAGAAAGTCCCACGGAGACGACCCCCAGTCCCAGAAAGTCCCACGCAGACGACACCCAACCCAGGAGACAGTCCCAGAAAGTCCCATGCAGACGACCTCCAGTCCCAGAAAGTTCCACGCAGAAGACCCCTCACCAAGGCGACAGTCCCAGAAAGTCCGACGCAGACGACACCCAGTCCCAGAAAGTCCCACGCAGACGGCCCCCACCCAGGAGACAGTCCCAGAAAGTCCCACGCCGAAGACCGACCAGACAGGAGACAGTCCCAGAAAGTCCCACGCAGACGACCCCCAGTCCCAGAAAGTCCCACGCAGACGACCCCCCACCAAGGCGACAGTCCCAGAAAGTCCGACGCAGACGACACCCAGTCCCAGAAAGTCCCACGCAGACGGCCCCCACCCAGGAGACAGTCACAGACATGCCCACGCAGACGACACCCAGCCCAGGAGACAGTCCCAGAAAGTCCCACGCAGACGACGCACCACCTAGAAGACAGTCCCACAAAGTCCCACGCAGACGACCCCCACCCAGGAGACAGTCCCAGAAAGACCCACGCAGACGAACCCCAGTCCCAGAAAGTCCCACGCAGACGACCCCCCAGACAGGAGACAGTCCCATAAAGTCCCACGCAGACGACCCTCAGTCCCAGAAAGTCCCACACAGACGACCCCCAGTCCCAGAAAGTCCCAAACAGACGACCCCCAGTCCCACAAAATCCCATGCAGACGACCCCCAGTCTCAGAAAATCCGAAACAAACGACCCCCACCCAGGAGACAGTCCCAGAAAGTCTCACGCAGACGACCCCAGTCCAAGAAAGTCCCACGCAGACGAGCCCCACCCAGGAGACAGTCCAAGAAAGTCCCACGCAGACGACCCGCAACAAGGAGACAGTCCCAGAAAGTCCCACGGAGACGACACCCAGTCCCAGAAAGTCCCACGCAGACGACACCCATCCCAGGAGACAGTCCCAGAAAGTCCCATGCAGTCGACCTCCAGTCCCAGAAAGTCCCACGCAGACGACCCCTCACCCAGGAGACAGTCCCAGAAAGTCCCACGCGGAAGACCCACCAGAGAGGAGACAGTCCCAGAAAGTCCCACGCAGACGACCCCCAGTCCCAGAAAGTCCCACGCAGACGACCCCCCACCCAGGCGACACTCACAGAAATACCCACGCAGACGACACCCAGCCCAGGAGACAGTCCCAGAAAGTCCCATGCAGACGACCTCCAGTCCCAGAAAGTCCCACGCAGACGACCCACCAGACAGGAGACAGTCCCAGAAAGTCCCACGCAGACGACCACCAGTCCCAGAAAGTCCCACGTAGACAACCCACCACCCAGGAGACACTCCCAGAAAGTCCCACGCAGACGACCCCCAGTCCCAGAAAGTCCCACTCAGACGACCCCCAGTCCCAGAAAGTCCCACGCAGACGACAAACAGTCCCAGAAAGTCCCAAACAGACGACCCCCAGTCCCACAAAATCCCATGCAGACGACCCCCAGTCTCAGAAAGTCCGAAACAAACGATCCCCACCCAGGAGACAGTCCCAGAAAGTCCCACGCAGACGACCCCAGTCCAAGAAAGTCCCACGCAGACGACCCCCACCCAGGAGACAGTCCAAGAAAGTCCCACGCCGAAGACCGACCAGACAGGAGACAGTCCCAGAAAGTCCCACGCAGACGACCCCCAGTCCCAGAAAGTCCCACGCAGACGACCCCCCACCAAGGCGACAGTCCCAGAAAGTCCGACGCAGACGACACCCAGTCCCAGAAAGTCCCACGCAGACGGCCCCCACCCAGGAGACAGTCACAGACATACCCACGCAGACGACACCCAGCCCAGGAGACAGTCCCAGAAAGTCCCACGCAGACGACGCACCACCTAGAAGACAGTCCCACAAAGTCCCACGCAGACGACCCCCACCCAGGAGACAGTCCCAGAAAGACCCACGCAGACGAACCCCAGTCCCAGAAAGTCCCACGCAGACGACCCCCCAGACAGGAGACAGTCCCATAAAGTCCCACGCAGACGACCCTCAGTCCCAGAAAGTCCCACACAGACGACCCCCAGTCCCAGAAAGTCCCAAACAGACGACCCCCAGTCCCACAAAATCCCATGCAGACGACCCCCATTCTCAGAAAATCCGAAACAAACGACCCCCACCCAGGAGACAGTCCCAGAAAGTCCCACGCAGACGACCCCCAGTCCCAGAAAGTCCCACGCAGACGACCCCCCACCAAGGCGACAGTCCCAGAAAGTCCGACGCAGACGACACCCAGTCCCAGAAAGTCCCACGCAGACGGCCCCCACCCAGGAGACAGTCACAGACATGCCCACGCAGACGACACCCAGCCCAGGAGACAGTCCCAGAAAGTCCCACGCAGACGACGCACCACCTAGAAGACAGTCCCACAAAGTCCCACGCAGACGACCCCCACCCAGGAGACAGTCCCAGAAAGACCCACGCAGACGAACCCCAGTCCCAGAAAGTCCCACGCAGACGACCCCCCAGACAGGAGACAGTCCCATAAAGTCCCACGCAGACGACCCTCAGTCCCAGAAAGTCCCACACAGACGACCCCCAGTCCCAGAAAGTCCCAAACAGACGACCCCCAGTCCCACAAAATCCCATGCAGACGACCCCCAGTCTCAGAAAATCCGAAACAAACGACCCCCACCCAGGAGACAGTCCCAGAAAGTCTCACGCAGACGACCCCAGTCCAAGAAAGTCCCACGCAGACGAGCCCCACCCAGGAGACAGTCCAAGAAAGTCACACGCAGACGACCCGCACCAAGGAGACAGTCCCAGAAAGTCCCACGGAGACGACACCCAGTCCCAGAAAGTCCCACGCAGACGACACCCATCCCAGGAGACAGTCCCAGAAAGTCCCATGCAGTCGACCTCCAGTCCCAGAAAGTCCCACGCAGACGACCCCTCACCCAGGAGACAGTCCCAGAAAGTCCCACGCGGAAGACCCACCAGAGAGGAGACAGTCCCAGAAAGTCCCACGCACACGACCCCCAGTCCCAGAAAGTCCCACGCAGACGACCCCCCACCCAGGCGACACTCACAGAAATGCCCACGCAGACGACACCCAGCCCAGGAGACAGTCCCAGAAAGTCCCATGCAGACGACCTCCAGTCCCAGAAAGTCCCACGCAGACGACCCACCAGACAGGAGACAGTCCCAGAAAGTCCCACGCAGACGACCACCAGTCCCAGAAAGTCCCACGTAGACAACCCACCACCCAGGAGACACTCCCAGAAAGTCCCACGCAGACGACCCCCAGTCCCAGAAAGTCCCACTCAGACGACCCCCAGTCCCAGAAAGTCCCACGCAGACGACAAACAGTCCCAGAAAGTCCCAAACAGACGACCCCCAGTCCCACAAAATCCCATGCAGACGACCCCCAGTCTCAGAAAGTCCGAAACAAACGATCCCCACCCAGGAGACAGTCCCAGAAAGTCCCACGCAGACGACCCCAGTCCAAGAAAGTCCCACGCAGACGACCCCCACCCAGGAGACAGTCCAAGAAAGTCCCACGCCGAAGACCGACCAGACAGGAGACAGTCCCAGAAAGTCCCACGCAGACGACCCCCAGTCCCAGAAAGTCCCACGCAGACGACCCCCCACCAAGGCGACAGTCCCAGAAAGTCCGACGCAGACGACACCCAGTCCCAGAAAGTCCCACGCAGACGGCCCCCACCCAGGAGACAGTCACAGACATACCCACGCAGACGACACCCAGCCCAGGAGACAGTCCCAGAAAGTCCCACGCAGACGACGCACCACCTAGAAGACAGTCCCACAAAGTCCCACGCAGACGACCCCCACCCAGGAGACAGTCCCAGAAAGACCCACGCAGACGAACCCCAGTCCCAGAAAGTCCCACGCAGACGACCCCCCAGACAGGAGACAGTCCCATAAAGTCCCACGCAGACGACCCTCAGTCCCAGAAAGTCCCACACAGACGACCCCCAGTCCCAGAAAGTCCCAAACAGACGACCCCCAGTCCCACAAAATCCCATGCAGACGACCCCCATTCTCAGAAAATCCGAAACAAACGACCCCCACCCAGGAGACAGTCCCAGAAAGTCTCACGCAGACGACCCCAGTCCAAGAAAGTCCCACGCAGACGACCCCCACCCAGGAGACAGTCCAAGAAAGTCCCTCGCAGACGACCCGCACCAAGGAGACAGTCCCAGAAAGACCCACGGAGACGACACCCAGTCCCAGAAAGTCCCACGCAGACGACACCCATCCCAGGAGACAGTCCCAGAAAGTCCCATGCAGTCGACCTCCAGTCCCAGAAAGTCCCACGCAGACGACCCCTCACCCAGGAGACAGTCCCAGAAAGTCCCACACGGAAGACCCACCAGAGAGGAGACAGTCCCAGAAAGTCCCACGCACACGACCCCCAGTCCCAGAAAGTCCCACGCAGACGACCCCCCCACCCAGGCGACAGTCACAGAAATGCCCACGCAGACGACACCCAGCCCAGGAGACAGTCCCAGAAAGTCCCATGCAGACGACCTCCAGTCCCAGAAAGTCCCACGCAGACGACCCACCAGACAGGAGACAGAACAAGAACGTCCCACGCCGACGACCACCAGTCCCAGAAAGTCCCACGTAGACAACCCACCACCCAGGAGACAGTCCCAGAAAGTCCCACGCAGACGACCCCCTGTCCCACAAAGTTCCACGCAGACGACCCCCCACCCAGGAGACAATCCAAGAAAGTCCTACGCAGACGACACCCCCACCAAGGAGACAGTCCCAGAGAGTCCCACGCAGACGACCCCCAGTCCCAGAAAGTCCCATGTAGACGACCCCCCACCCAGGAGACAGTCCCAGAATGTGCCACGCAGACGACCCCCAGTCCCAGAAAGTCCCACGCAGACAACCCCCTGTCCCAGAAATTCCCACGCAGACGACCCCCCACCCTGGAGACAGTACCAGAAAGTCCCACGCAGACGACCCCCCACCCAGGAGACAGTCCAAGAAAGTACCACGCAGACGACCCCCTGTCCCACAAAGTCCCACGCAGACGACCCCCCACCCAGGAGACAATCCAAGAAAGTCCTACGCAGACGACACCCCCACCAAGGAGACAGTCCCAGAGAGTCCCACGCAGACGACCCCCAGTCCCAGAAAGTCCCATGTAGACGACCCCCCACCCAGGAGACAGTCCCAGAATGTGCCACGCAGACGACCCCCAGTCCCAGAAAGTCCCACGCAGACAACCCCCTGTCCCAGAAATTCCCACGCAGACGACCCCCCACCCTGGAGACAGTACCAGAAAGTCCCACGCAGACGACCCCCCAGACAGGAGACAGTCCCAGAAAGTCCCAAGCAGACGAACACCAGTCCCAGAAAGTCCCACGCAGACGACCCCCCACCCAGGAGACAGTCCCAGAAAGTCCGACGCAGACGACACCCAGTCCCAGAATGTCCCACGCAGACGGCCCCCACCCAGGAGACACTCACAGAAAGTCACACGCAGACGACCCACCACCTAGAAGACAGTCCCAGAAAGTCCCACGCAGACGACCCCCACCCAGGAGACAGTCCCAGAAAGACCCACGCAGACGACCCCCATTCCCAGAAAGTCCCACGCAGACGACCCCTCAGACAGGAGACAGTCCCAGAAAGTCCCACGCAGACGACCCCCAGTCCCAGAAAGTCCCACGCAGACGACCCCCCCACCCAGGATACAGTCCAAGAAAGTCCTACGCAGACGACCCACCCACCCAGGAGACAGTCTCAGAAAGTCCCACGCAGACGACCCCCAGTCCCAGAAAGTCCCATTCAGACGACCCCCAGTCCCAGAAAGTCCCACGCAGACTACCCCCAGTCCCAGAAAGTCCCAAATAGACGACCCCCAGTCCCTCAAAATCCCATGCAGACGACCCCCAGTCTCAGAAATTCCGAAACAAACGACCCCCACCCAGGAGACAGTCCCAGAAAGTCTCACGCAGACGACCCCAGTCCAAGAAAGTCCCACGCAGACGACCCCCACCCAGGAGACAGTCCAAGAAAGTCCCACGCAGACGACCCCCACCAAGGAGACAGTCCCAGAAAGTCCCAAGGAGAAGACACCCAGCCCAGGAGACAGTCCCAGAAAGACCCACGCATACGAACCCCAGTCCCAGAAAGTCCCTCGCAGACGACCCCCCAAACAGGAGACAGTCCCAGAAAATCCCACGCAGACGACCCCCAGTCCCAGAAAGTCCCACGCAGACGAACACCCACCCAGGAGCCAGTACAAGAAAGTCCTACGCAGACGACCCCACTAACCAGGAGACAGTCCCAAAAAGTCCCACGCAGACTACCCCCAGTCCCAGAAAGTCCCACTCAGACGACCCCCAGTCCCAGAAAGTCCCACGCAGACGACCCCCAGTCCCAGAAAGTCCCAAACAGACGACCCCCAGTCCCACAAAATCCCATGCAGACGACCCCCAGTCTCAGAAAGTCTGAAACAAACGACCCCCACCCAGGAGACAGTCCCAGAAATCCCAAGCAGACGACCCCAGTCGAAGAAAGTCCCACGCAGACCACCCCAATCCAGGAGACAGTCCCAGAAAATCCCACGCAGACGACCCCTCACCCAGGAGACAGTCCCAGAAAGTCCCACGCGTAAGACCCACCAGACAGGAGAAAGTCCCAGAAAATCCCACGCAGACGACCCCCAGTCCCAGAAAGTCCCACGCAGACGACCCCCCACCCAGGCGACAGTCCCAGAAATGCCCACGCAGACGACACCCAGCCCAGGAGACAGTCCCAGAAAGTCCCACGCAGACGACCCCCAGTCCCAGAAAGTCCCACGTAGACGACCCACCACCCAGGAGACAGTCCCAGAAAGTCCAACGCAGACGACACCGAGTCCCAGAAAGTCCCACGCAGACGACCCCCAGTCCCAGAAAGTCCCACGCAGACGACCCCCCCACCCAGGAGACAGTCCAAGAAAGTCCTTCGCAGACGACACCCCCAACCAGGAGACAGTCCAAGAAAGTCCCACGCAGACGACCCCCAGTCCCAGAAAGTCCCACGCAGACGACCCCCAGTCACAGAAAGTCCCACGCAGATGACCCCCAGTCCCAGAAAGTCCCACGCAGACGACCCTCCACGTAGAAGACAGTCCCACAAAGTCCCACGCAGACGACCCCCACCCAGGAGACAGTCCCAGAAAGACCCACGCAGACGACCCCCAGTCCCAGGAAGTCCCACGCAGACGACCCCCCAGACAGGAGACAGTCCCAGAAAGTCCCTCGCAGACGACCACCAGTACCAGAAAGTCCCACGCAGAAGACCCCCCACCCAGGAGACTGTAGAAGAAAGTCCTACGCAGACGACTCCCCCACCCAGGAGACAGTCCCAGAAATGCCCACGCAGACGACACCCAGCCCAGGAGACAGTCCCAGAAAGTCCCATGCAGACGACCTCCAGTCCCAGAAAGTCCCACGCAGACGACCCCTCACCCAGGAGACAGTCCCAGAAAGTCCCACGCAGACGACCCCCCAAGACAGGAGACAGTCCCAGAAAGTCCCACGCAGACGACCCCAAGTCCCAGAAAGTCCCACGCAGACGACCCCCCCACCCAGGAGACTGTCCCAGAAAGTCCCACGCAGACGACACCCTGTCCCAGAAATTCCCAGGCAGACGACCCCCCCACCCTGGAGACAGTACCAGAAAGTCCCACGCAGACGACCCCCCAGACAGGAGACAGTCCAAGAAAGTCCCACGCAGACGACCCCCAGTCCCAGAAAGACCCACGCAGACGACCCCCCACCCAGGAGACAGTCCAAGAAAGTCCTAAGCAGAAGACCCCCCCACCCAGGAGACATTCCCAGAAAGTCCCACGCAGACGACCCCCATTCCCAGAAAGTCCCACGCAGACGACCCCCCACCCAGGAGACAGTCCCAGAAAGTCCCACGCAGACGACCCCCATTCCCAGAAAGTCCCACGCAGACGACCCCCCACCCAGGAGACATTCCCAGAAAGTCCCACGCAGACGACACCCAGTCCCAGAAACTCCCACGCAGCCGGCCTCCACCCAGGAGACAGTCACAGAAAGTGCAACGCAGACGACACCCAGCCCAGGAGACAGTCCCAGAAAGTCCCATGCAGACGACCTCCAGTCCCAGAAAGTCCCACGCAGACGACCCCTCACCCAGGAGACAGTCCCAGAGAGTCCCACGCAGACGACACCCAGTCCCAGAAAGTCCCAGAAAGTCCCACGCAGACGGCCCCCACCCAGGAGACAGTCCCAGAAAGTCCCACGCAGACGACCCCGAGTCCTAGAAAGACCCAGGCAGACGACCCCCAGTCCCAGAATGTCCCACGCAGACGACCCCCCCTCCCAGGAGACAGTCCAAAAAGTCCCACGCAGACGACCCCCAGTCCCAGAAAGTCCCACGCAGACGACCCCCAGTAACAGAAATCCCACGCAGATAACCCCCAGTCCCAGAAAGTCCCACGCAGACGAACCCCAGTCCCAGAAAGTCCCACGCAGACGACCCCCCACCCAGGCGACAGTCCCAGAAAGTCCCACGCAGACGACCCTCCACCTAGAAGACAGTCCCACAAAGTCCCACGCAGACGACCCCCACCCAGTAGACAGTCCCAGAAAGACCCACGCAGACGAACCCAAGTCCCAGAAAGTCCCACGCAGACGACCCCCCCACCCAGGAGACAGTCCCAGAAAGTCCCACGCAGACGACCCCCAGTCCCAGAAAGTCCCACACAGATGACCCCCCCACCCAGGAGTCAGTCCCAGAAAGTCCCACGCAGACGACACCCTGTACCAGAAATTCCCAGGCAGACGACACCCCACCCTGGATACAGTACCAGAAAGTCCCACGCAGACGACCCCCACCCAGGAGACAGTCCCAGAAAGACCCACGCAGACGATCCCCAGTCCCAGAAAGTCCCACGCAGACAACCCCCACACAGGAGACAGTCCCAGAAAGTCCCACGCAGACGACCCCCAGTCCCAGAAAGTCCCACGCAGACGACTCCCCACCCAGGAGACAGTACAAGAAAGTCCTACGCAGACGACCCCCCCACCCAGGAGATAGTCCCAGAAAGTCCCATGCAGATGATCCCCAGTCCCAGAAAGTCCCACGCAGACGACCCCCCCCCACCCAGCAGACAGTCCAAGAAAGTCCTACGCAGACGACCCCCCCACCCAGGAGACAGTCCCAGAAAGTCCCACGCAGACGACCCCAGTCCCACAATGACCCACCCAGACGACCCACCACCTAGAAGACAGTCCCACAAAGTCCCACGCAGACGACCCCCACCCAGGAGACAGTCCCAGAAATACCCACGCAGACGACCCCCAGTCCCAGAAAGTCCCAGGTAGACGACCCCCCAGACAGGAGACAGTCCGAGAAAGTCCCACGCAGACGATCCCCAGTCCCAGAAAGTCCGACGCAGACGACCCCTTACCCAGGAGACAGTCCCAGAACGTCCGACGCAGACGACACCCAGTCCCGAAAGTCCCACGCAGCCGGCCCCCACCCAGGAGACAGTCACAGAAAGTGCAACGCAGACGACACCCAGCCCAGGAGACAGTCCCAGAAAGTCCCATGCAGACGACCTCCAGTCCCAGAAAGTCCCACGCAGACGACCCCTCACCCAGGAGATAGTCCCAGAGAGTCACACGCAGACGACCCACCAGACAGGAGACAGTCCCAGAAAGTCCCACGCAGACGACACCCAGTCCCAGAAAGTCCTACGCAGACGACCCCCCACCCAAGAGACAGTCCCAGAAAGTCCGACGCAGCCGACACCCAGTCCCAGAAAGTCCCAGAAAGTCCGACGCAGACGGCCCCCACCCAGGAGACAGTCACAGAAAGTCCCACGCAGACGACACCCAGCCCAGGAGACAGTCCCAGAAAGTACCACGCAGACGACCCCCATTCCCAGAAAGTCCCACGCAGACGATCCCCCACCCAGGAGACAGTCCCAGAAAGTCCGACGCAGACGACACCCAGTCCCAGAAAGTCCCAGAAAGTCCCACGCAGACGAACCCCAGTCCCAGAAAGTCCCACGCAGACGACCCCCCACCCAGGAGACAGTCCCAGAAAGTCCCACGCAGACGACCCCCATTCCCAGAAAGTCCCACGCAGACGATCCCCCACCCAGGAGACAGTCCCAGAAAGTCCGACGCAGACGACACCCAGTCCCAGAAAGTCCCAGAAAGTCCCACGCAGACGGCCCCCACCCAGGAGAGATTCCCAGAAAGTCCCACACAGACGGCCCCCACCCAGGAGAGAGTCCCAGAAAGTCCCACGCAGACGACCCCCAGTCCCAGAAAGTCCCACGCAGACGAACCCCAGTCCCAGAAAGTCCCACGCAGACGACCCCCACCCAGGAGACATTCCAAGAAATTCCTACGCAGACGACCCCCCCACCCAGGAGACAGTCCCAGAAAGTCCCACGCAGACGACCCCCAGTCCCAGAAAGTCCCACTCAGACGACCTCAGTCCCAGAAAGTCCCACACAGACGACCCCCCACCCAGGAGACAGTCCCAGAAAGTCCCACGCAGACGACCCACCAGACAGGAGACAGTCCCAGAAAGTCCCACGCAGACGACCCCCAGTCCCAGAAAGTCCCACGTAGACGACCCCCCACCCAAGAGACAGTCCCAGAAAGTCCCACGCAGACGACACCCACTCCCAGAAAGTCGCAAGCAGACGACCCCCCACCAAGGACACAGTCCAATAAAATCCTACGCAGACGACCCCCCACCCAGGAGACAGTCCAAGAAAGTCCCACGCAGACGACCCCCAGTCCCAGAAAGTCCCACGCAGACCACGCCCAGTCACAGAAAGTCACACGCAGACGACCCCCAGTCCCCGAAAGTCCTACGCAGACGACCAACCACCTAGAAGACAGTCCCACAAAGTCCCACGCAGACGACCCCCACCCAGGAGACAGTCCCAGAAAGACCCACGCAGACGACCCCCAGTCCCAGAAAGTCCCAGGTAGACGACCCCCCAGACAGGAGACAGTGCGAGAAAGTCCCACGCAGACGACCCCCAGTGCCAGAAAAACCCACGCAGACGACCCCCCACCCAGGAGACAGTACAAAAAGTCCTACGCAGACGACCCCCCACCAAGGAGACAGTCCCAGAAAGTCCCACCCAGACGACCCCCCAGTCCCAGAAAGTCCCACGCAGACGACCCCCAGTCCCAGAAAGTCCCACGCAGACGACCCCCCACCCAGGAGACAGTCCAAGAAAGTCCTACGCAGACGACCTTCCACCCAGGAGACAGTCACAGAAAGTCCCACGCAGACGACCCCCATTCCTAGAAAGTCCCACGCAGACGACCCCCCCACCCAGGAGACAGTCCCAGAAAGTCCCACGCAGACGACACCCAGTCCCAGAAAGTCCCACGTAGACGGCCCCCACCCAGGAGACAGTCTCAGAAAGGCCCACGCAGACGACACCCAGCCCAGGAGACAGTCCATGAAAGTACCATGCAGACGACCTCCAGTCCCAGAAAGTCCCACGCAGACGACCCCTCACCGAGGAGACAGTCCCAGAAAGTCCCACGCAGACGACCCCCAGTCCCAGAAAGTCCCACGCAGACGACCCCCCACCCAGGAGACAGTCCCAGAAAGTGCCACGCAGACGACCCCCAGTCCCAGAAAGTCCCACGCAGACCACCCACAGTCCCAGAATGTCCCACGCAGACCACCCACAGTCCCAGAAAGTCCCACGCAGACGACCCCCCGACCCAGGAGACAGTCCAAGAAAGTCCCACGCAGACGACCCCCTGTCCCAGAAAGTCACACGCAGACGACCCACCACCTAGAAGACAGTCCCACAAAGTCCCACGCAGACGACCCCCCCACCCAGGAGACATTTCCCAGAAAGACCCACGCAGACGATCCCCAGTCCCAGAAAGTCCCACGCAGACAACCCCCACACAGGAGACAGTCCCAGAAAGTCCCACGCAGACGACCCCCAGTCCCAGAAAGTCCCAGGTAGACGACCCCCCAGACAGGAGACAGTCCGAGAAAGTCCCACGCAGACGATCCCCAGTCCCAGAAAGTCCCACGCAGACGACCCCCCACCCAGGAGACAGTACAAAAAGTCCTACGCAGACGACCCCCCACCAAGGAGACAGTCCCAGAAAGTCCCACGCAGACGACCCCAGTCCCAGAAAGTCCCACGCAGACGACCCCCAGTCCCAGAAAGTCCCACGCAGACGACCCCCCACCCAGGAGACAGTCCAAGAGTGTCCTACGCAGACGACCCCCCACCCAGGAGACAGTCCCAGAGAGTCCCACGAAGACGACCCCCATTCCTAGAAAGTCCCACGCCGACGACCCCCCACCCAGGAGACAATCCCAGAAAGTCCCACGCAGACGACACCCAGTCCCAGAAAGTCCCACGTAGACGGCCCCCACCCAGGAGACAGTCACAGAAAGGCCCACGCAGACGACACCCAGCCCAGGAGACAGTCCCTGAAAGTACCATGCAGACGACCTCCAGTCCCAGAAAGTCCCACGCAGACGACCCCTCAGCCAGGAGACAGTCCCAGAAAGTCCCACGCAGACGACCCACCAGACAGGAGACAGTCCCAGAAAGTCCCACGCAGACGACACCCAGTCCCAGAAAGTCCCACGTAGACGGCCCCCACCCAGGAGACAGTCACAGAAAGGCCCACGCAGACGACACCCAGCCCAGGAGACAGTCCCTGAAAGTACCATGCAGACGACCTCCAGTCCCAGAAAGTCCCACGCAGACCACCCACAGTCCCAGAACGTCCCACGCAGACCACCCACAGTCCCAGAAAGTCCCACGCAGACGACCCCCCGACCCAGGAGACAGTCCAAGAAGTCCTACGCAGACGACCCCACCACCCAGGAGACAGTCCAAGAAAGTCCCACGCCGACGACCCCCTGTCCCAGAAAGTCACACGCAGACGAACCCCAGTCCCAGAAAGTCCCACGCAGACGACCCCCCACCCAGGAGACATTTCCCAGAAAGTCCCACGCAGACGACACCCAGTCCCAGAAAGTCCCACGCAGTCCAACCCCATTCCCACAAAGTCCCACGCAGACGACCCCCACCCAGGAGACAGTCCCAGAAAGACCCACCCAGACGATCCCCAGTCCCAGAAAGTCCTACGCAGACAACCCCCACACAGGAGACAGTCCCAGAAAGTCCCACGCAGACGACCCCCAGTCCCAGAAAGTCCCACGCAGACGACCCCCCACCCAGGAGACAGTAGAAGCATGTCCTACGCAGACGACCCCCCCACCCAGGAGACAGTCCCAGAAAGTCCCACGCAGATGATCACCAGTCCCAGAAAGTCCCACGCAGACGACCCCCAGTCCCAGAAAGTCCCACGCAGACGACCCCCCCCCACCCAGGAGACAGTCCAAGAAAGTCCTACGCAGACGACCGCCCCACCCAGGAGACAGTCCCAGAAAGTCCCACGCAGACGACCCCAGTACCAGAATGTCCCACCCAGACGACCCCCAGTCCCAGAAAGACCCACGCAGACGACCCTCCACCCAGGAGACAGTCCCAGAAAGTCCCACGAAGACGACCCCCCACCCAGGAGACAGTCCCAGAAATCCCACGCAGACGACCCCCAGTCCCAGAAAGTCCCACGCAGATGACACCCAGTCCCACAAAGTCCCACGCAGACGACCCCCGACCCAGCAGACATTTCCCAGAAAGTCCCACGCAGACGACACCCAGTCCCAGAAAGTCCCAGGCAGACCACCCCAGTCACAGAAAGACCCACGCAGACGACCACCAGTCCCAGAAAGTCCCAGGCAGACGACCCACCACGTAGAAGACAGTCCCAGAAAGACCCACGCAGACGACCCCCAGTCCCAGAAAGTCCCACGCAGACGACTCACAGTCCCAGAAACTCCCACGCAGACCACCCCCCACCCAGCAGACATTTCCCAGAAAGTCCCACGCAGAAGACACCCAGTCCCAGAAAGTCCCACGCAGACGACCCCCAGTCAAAGAAAGTCCCACGCAGACGACTCCCAGTCCCAGAAAGACCCACGCAGACGACCCCCAGTCCCAGTAAGTCCCACGCAGACGACCCCCCACCCAGGAGACAGTCCAATAAAGTCCTACGCAAACGACACCCCACCCAGGAGACAGTCCAAGAAAGTCCCACGCAGACGACCCCCACTCCCAGAAAGTCCCACGCAGACGACCCCCAGTCCCAGAAAGTCCCACGCAGACGACCCCCCACCCAGGAGACAGTCCAAGAAAGTCCTACGCAGACGACCCCCCACCCAGGAGACATTCCCAGAAAGTCCCACGCAGACGACCCCCATTCCCAGAAATTCCCACGCAGACGACCCCCCACCCAGGAGACAGTCCCAGAAAGTCCCACGCAGATGACACCCAGTCCCAGAAAGTCCCTAGTAGACGACCCCCTGTCCCAGAAAGTCCCACGCAGACGACCCCCAGTCCCAGAAAGTCCCACGCAGACGACACCCAGACCCAGAAAAACCCACGCAGACGACCCGCACCCAGGAGACAGTCCCAGAAATTCCCACGCAGACGACCCCAGTCCCAGAATGTCCCACCCAGACGACCCCCAGTCCAAGAAAGACCCACGCAGACGACCCTCCACCCAGGAGACAGTCCCAGAAAGTCCCACGCAGACCACCCCCAGTCCCAGAATGTACCACGCATACGACCCACCACCTAGAAGACAGTCCGAGAAAGACCCACGCAGACGACCCCCAGTCCCAGAAAGTCCCACGCAGACGACCCCCAGTCCCAGAAAGTCCCACGCAGACGACCCCCAGTCCCAGAAAGTCCCACGCAGACGAGCTAGAGTCCCAGAAAGTCCGATGCAGATGACCCCCAGTCCCACAAAGTCCAACGCAGAAGACCCCCCACCCAGCAGACATTTCCCAGAAAGTCCCACGCAGTCGACACCCAGTCCCAGAAAGTCACACGCAGACCACCCCCAGTCACAGAAATTCCCACGCAGACGACCCCCCACCCAGGAGACAGTCCCAGAAAGTCCCACGCAGACGATCCGCAGTCCCATAAAGTCCCACGCAGACGACCCCCAGTCCCAGAAAGTCCCACGCAGACGACCCCCCCACCCAGGAGACAGTCCAAGAAAGTCCTACGCAGACGACCCCCCCACCCAGAAGACAGTCCCACAAAGTCCCACGCAGACGACCCCAGTCCCAGAATGTCCCATCCAGACGACCCCCAGTCCCAGAAAGACCCACGCAGACGACCCTCCACCCAGGAGACAGTCCCAGAAAGTCACACGCAGACGACCCCCAGTCCCAGAAATCACAGGCAGACGACCCCCACCCAGGAGACAGTCCCAGAAAGTCCCACGCAGACGACCCCCCACCCAGGAGACAGTCCCAGAAAGTCCCACGCAGACGACCCCCAGTCCCACAAAGTCCCACGCAGATGACCCCCAGTCCCACAAAGTCCCACGCAGACGACCCCCCACCCAGCAGACATTTCCCAGAAAGTCCCACGGAGACGACACCCAGTCCCAGAAAGTCCCAGGCAGACCACCCCCAGTCACAGAAAGACCCACGCAGACGACCACCAGTCCCAGAAAGTCCCAGGCAGACGACCCACCACGTAGAAGACAGTCCCTGAAAGTACCATGCAGACGACCCCCTGTCCGAGAAAGTTCCACGCAGACGACCCCCAGTCCCAGAAAGTCCCACGCAGACGACCCCCAGTCCCAGAAAGTCCCACGCAGATGACACCCAGTCCCACAAAGTCTCACGCAGACGACCCCCCACCCCGCAGACATTTCCCAGAAAGTCCCACGCAGACGAACCCAGTCCCAGAAAGTCACACGCAGACCACCCCCAGTCACAGAAAGTCCCACGCAGACGAACCCCAGTCCCAGAAAATCCCACGCAGACGACCCACCACCTAGAAGACAGTCCCGCAAAGTCCCACGCAGACGACCCCCCAGACAGGAGACAGTCCCAGAAAGTCCCACGAAGACGACCCCCCCACCCAGGAGACAGTCCCAGAAAGTCCCACGCAGACGACCCCCAGTCCCATAAAGTCCCACGCAGACGACCCCCAGTCCCAGAAAGTCCCACGCAGACGACCCCCCACCCAGGAGACAGTCCGAGAAAGTCCCTCGCAGACGACCCCCCACCCAGGAGACAGTCCGAGAAAGTCCCTCGCAGACGACCCCCAGTCACAGAAATTCCCACACAGACGACCCCCCACCCACGAGTCAGTCCCAGAAAGTCCCACGCAGACGACCCCCTATCCCAGAAATTCCCACGCAGACGACCCCCCAACCTGGAGACAGTACCAGAAAGTCCCACGCAGACGACCCCCCAGACAGTAGACAGTCCCAGAAAGTCCCACGCAGACGACCCCCAGTCCCAGAAAAACCCACGCAGACGACCCGCGCCCAGGAGACAGTCCCAGAAATTCCCACGCAGACGACCCCCCACCCAGGAGACAGTCCAAGAAAGTCCTACGCAGACGACCCCCCACCCAGGAGACATTCCCAGAAAGTCCCACGCAGACGACCCCCATTCCCAGAAAGTCCCACGCAGACGACCCCCCACCCAGGAGACAGTCCCAGAAAGTCCCACGCAGATGACACCCAGTCCCAGAAATTCCCTAGTAGACGACCCCCTGTCCCAGAAAGTCCCACGCAGACGACCCCCAGTCCCAGAAAGTCCCACGCAGACGACACCCAGACCCAGAAAAACCCACGCAGACGACCCGCACCCAGGAGACAGTCCCAGAAATTCCCACGCAGACGACCCCAGACCCAGAATGTCCCACCCAGACGACCCCCAGTCCAAGAAAGACCCACGCAGACGACCCTCCACCCAGGAGACAGTCCCAGAAAGTCCCACGCAGACCACCCCCAGTCACAGAAAGTCCCACGCAGACGACCCCCAGTCCCAGAATATCCCACGCATACGACCCACCACCTAGAAGACAGTCCGAGAAAGACCCACGCAGACGACCCCCAGTCCCAGAAAGTCCCACGCAGACGACCCCCAGTCGCAGAAAGTCCCACGCAGACGACCCCGAGTCCCAGAAATTCCCATGCAGATGACCCCCAGTCCGACAAAGTCCAACGCAGACGACCCCCCACCCAGCAGACATTTCCCAGAAAGTCCCACGCAGTCGACACCCAGTCCCAGAAAGTCACACGCAGACCACCCCCAGTCACAGAAAGTCCCACGCAGAAGACCCCCCACTCAGGAGACAGTACAAGAAAGTCCTACCCAGACGACCCCCCCACCCAGGAGACAGTCCCAGATAGTCCCACGCAGGCGACATCCAGTCCCAGAAAGTTCCACTCAGACGACCCCCAGTCCCAGAAAGTCCCACACAGACGACCCCCCACCCAGGAATCAGTCCCAGAAAGTCCCACGCAGACGACCCCCTGTCCCAGAAATTCCCACGCAGACGACCCCCCACCCAGGAGACAGACCAAGAAAGTCCTACGCAGACCACCCCGCCACCCAGGAGACAGTCCCAGAAAGTCCCACGGAGACGACCCCCAATCTAGGAGACTGTCCTAGAAAGTCCCAACAGTCGACACCCCACCCAGGAGACAGTCCCAGAAAGTCCCACGAAGACGACCCCCCATCCAGGAGACAGTCCCAGAAAGTCCCACGGAGACGACCCCCAGTCCCAGAACGTTCCACGCAGAGGACCCCCAGTCCCAGAAAGTCCCACGAAGACGACCCCCCATCCAGGAGACAGTCCCAGAAAGTCCCACGCAGACGACCCACAGTCCCAGAAAGTCCCACTCAGACGACCCCCAGTCCCAGGAAGTCCCACACAGACGACCCCCCACCCAGGAATCAGTCCCAGAAAGTCCCACGCAGACGACCCCCTGTCCCAGAAAGTCCCACGCAGACGACCCTCCACCCAGGAGACAGTCCCAGAAAGTCCCACGCAGACCACCCCCAGTCACAGAAAGTCCCACGCAGACGACCCCCAGTCCCAGAATGTCACACGCATACGACCCACCACCTAGAAGACAGTCCGAGAAAGACCCACGCAGACGACCCCCAGTCCCAGAATGTCCCACGCAGACGACCCCCAGTCCCAGAAAGTCCCACGCAGACGACCCCCAGTCCCAGAAAGTCCCACGCAGACGACCCCGAGTCCAAGAAAGTCCCATGCAGATGACCCCCAGTCCCACAAAGTTCAACGCAGACGACCCCCCACCCAGCAGACATTTCCCAGAAAGTCCCACGCAGTCGACACCCAGTCCCAGAAAGTCACACGCAGACCACCCCCAGTCACAGAAAGTCCCACGCAGAAGACCCCCCACTCAGGAGACAGTACAAGAAAGTCCTACGGAGACGACCCCCCCACCCAGGAGATAGTCCCAGAAAGTCCCACGCAGACGACCCCCAGTCCCATAAAGTCCCACGAAGAAGACCCAAGTCCCAGAAAGTCCCACACAGACGACCCCCCACCCATGAGTCAGTCCCTGAAAGTCCCATGCAGACGACCCCCTGTCTCAGAAATTCCCACGCAGACGACCCCCCACCCAGGAGACAGTCCAAGAAAGTCCCACGCAGACGAACCCCAGTCCCAGAAAGTCCCACGCAGACGACCCCCAGTCCCAGAAAGTCCCACGCAGATGACACCCAGTCCCAGAAAGTCCCACGCAGACGACCCCCCACCCCGCAGATATTTCCCAGAAAGTCCCACGCAGACGAACCCAGTCCCAGAAAGTCCCACACAGACGACCCCGAGTCCCAGAAAGCCCACGCAGATGACCCCCAGTCCCACAAAGTCCAACGCAGACGACCCCCCACCCAGCAGACATTTCCCAGAAAGTCCCACGCAGACGACCCCCAGTCCCAGAATGTCCCACGCAGATGACCCCCAGTCCCAGAAAGTCCAACGCAGACGACCACCACCCAGCAGACATTTCCCAGAAAGTCCCACGCAGACGACACCCAGTCCCAGAAATCACACGCAGACCACCCCCAGTCACAGAAAGTCCCACGCAGATGACCCCCAGTCCCACAAAGTCCAACGCAGACGACCCCCACCCAGCAGACATTTCCCAGAAAGTCCCACGCAGACGACACCCAGTCCCAGAAATCACACGAGGACGACCCCATGTCCCAGAAAGTCCCACGCAGACGACCCCGAGTCCCAGAAAGTCCCACGCAGATGAGCCCCAGTCCCACAAAGTCCAACGCAGACGACCCCCCACCCAGCAGACATTTCCCAGAAAGTCCCACGCAGTCGACACCCAGTCCCAGAAAGTCACACGCAGACCACCCCCAGTCACAGAAATTCCCACGCAGACGACCCCCAGTCCCATAAAATCCCACGAAGACGACCCAAGTACCAGAAAGTCCCACGCAGACGACCCCCCACCCAGGAGACAGTCCAAGAAAGTCCTACGCAGACGACCCCCCCAACCATTAGACAGTCCCAGATAGTCCCACGCAGGCGACATCCAGTCGCAGAAAGTTCCACTCAGACGACCCCCAGTCCCAGAAAGTCCCACACAGACGACCCCCACCCAGGAATCAGTCCCAGAAAGTCCCACGCAGACGACCCCCTGTCCCAGAAATTCCCACGCAGACGACCCCCCACCCAGGAGACAGTCCAAGAAAGTCCTACGCAGACGAACCGCCCACCCAGGAAAACAGTCCCAGAAAGTCCCACGCAGACGACCCCCAATCTAGGAGACTGTCCTACAAAGTCCCAACAGTCGACACCCCACCCAGGAGACAGTCCCAGAAAGTCCCACGCAGACGACCCCCCATCCAGGAGACAGTCCCAGAAAGTCCCACGTAGATGACCCCCAGTCCCACAAAGTCCCACGCAGACGACCCCCCGCCCAGCAGACATTTCCCAGAAAGTCCCACGCAGACGACACCCAGTCCCAGAAAGTCACAGGCAGACCACCCCCAGTCACAGAAAGTCCCACGCAGACGACCCCCAGTCCCAGAATGTCCCACGCATACGACCCACCACCTAGAAGACAGTCCGAGAAAGACCCACGCAGACGACCCCCAGTCCCAGAAATTCCCACGCAGACGACCCCCAGTCCCAGAAATTCCCACACAGACGACCCCCCACCCAGGAGTCAGTCCCCGAAAGTCCCACGCAGACGACCCCCTGTCCTAGAAATTCCCACGCAGACGAGCCCCTCCCAGGAGACAGTCCCAGAAAGTCCCACGCAGACGACCCCCAGTCCCAGAAAGTCCCACGCAGATGACCCCCAGTCCCAGAAAGTCCCACGCAGACGACCCCCCACCCAGCAGACATTTCCCAGAAAGTCCCACGCAGACGACACCCAGTCCCAGAAAGTCACACGCAGACCACCCCCAGTCACAGAAAGTCCCACGCAGACGACCCACCTCCTAGAAGACACTCCCACAAAGTCCCCCGCAGGCGAGCCCCCAGACAGGAGACAGTCTAAGAAAGTCCCACGCAGACGACCCCCAGTCCCAGAAGGTCCCACGCAGACGACCCCCCACTCAGGAGACAGTACAAGAAAGTCCTACGAAGACAACCCCCCCACCCAGGAGACAGTCCCATAAAGTCCCACGAAGACGACCCAAGTCCGAGAATGTCCAACGCAGACAACCCCCCCACCAAGGAGACATTACAAGAAAGTCCTACGAAGACGACCCCCCCAACCAGTAGACAGTCCCAGAAAGTCCCACGCAGACGACCCCCAGTCCCAGAAAGTCCCACACAGACGACCCCCCACCCAGGAATCAGTCCCAGAAAGTCCCACGCAGACGACCCCCTGTCCCAGAAATTCCCACGCAGACGACCCCCACCCAGGAGACAGTCCAATAAAGTCCTACGCAGACGACCCCCCACCCAGGAGACAGTCCCAGAAAGTCCCACGCAGACGACCCCCAATCTAGGAGACTGTCCTAGAAAGTCCCAACAGTCGACACCCCACCCAGGAGACAGTCCAAGAAAGTCCTACGCAGACGACCCCCCACCCAGGAGACAGTCCCAGAAAGTCCCACGCAGACGACCCCCAATCTAGGAGTCTGTCCTAGAAAGTCCCAACAGTCGACACCCCACCCAGGAGACAGTCCCAGAAAGTCCCACGGAGACGACCCCCAGTCCCAGAAAGTTCCACGCAGACGACCCCCAGTCCCAGAAAGTCCCACGTAGATGACCCCCAGTCCCACAAGTCCCACGCAGACGACCCCCGACCCCGCAGAGATTTCCCAGAAAGTCCCACGCAGACGACACCCAGTCCCAGAAAGTCACACGCAGACCACCCCCAGTCACAGAAAGTCCCACGCAGACGACCCACCACCTAGAAGACAGTCCCACAACGTCCCCCGCAGGCCACCCCCTAGACAGGAGACAGTCCCAGAAAGTCCCACGCAGACGACCCCCAGTCCCAGAAAGTCCCACGCAGACGACCCCCCACCCAGGAGACAGTCCCAGAAAGTCCGACGCAGACGACACCCAGTCCCAGAAAGTCCCACGCAGACGGCCCCCACACAGGAGACAGTCACAGAAAGTCCCACGCAGACGACACCCAGCCCAGGAGACAGTCCCAGAAAGTCCCATGCAGACGACCTCCAGTCCCAGAAAGTCCCACGCAGACGAACCCTCACCCAGGAGACAGTCCCAGAAAGTCCCAAGCAGACGACCCACCAGACAGGAGACAGTCCCAGAAAGTCCCACGCAGACGACCCCCAGTCCCAGAATGTCCCACGCAGATGACCCCCAGTCCCACAAATCCCACGCAGACGACCCCCCACCCAGCAGACACTTCCCAGAAAGTCCCACGCAGACGATACCCAGTCCCAGATAGTCCCTAGTAGACGAGCACCTGTCCCAGAAATTCCCACGCAGACGAACCCCCACCCAGGGGACAGTCCCAGAAAGTCACAAACAGACGACCACCACCCAGGAGACAGTCCCAGAAAGTCCCACGCAGACGACCCCCCACCCAGGAGACTGTCCCAGAAAGTCCCACGCAGACGACCCCCAGTCCCAGAAAGTCCCAGGCAGACGACCCCAGTCCCAGAAAGACCCACGCAGACGACCCTCCACCCAGGAGACAGTCCCAGAAAGTCCCACGCAGACCACACCCAGTCACAGAAAGTCCCACGCAGACGACCCCCAGTCCCAGAAAGTCCCACGCAGACGAACCCCAGTCCAAGAAAGTCCCACACAGAAGACCCCCCACCCAGGAGTCAGTCCCCGAAAGTCCCACGCAGACGACCCCCTGTCCCAGAAATTCCCACGCAGACGACCCCTCACCCAGGTGACAGTCCCAGAAAGTCCCACGCAGACGACCCCCCACCCAGGAGACAGTCCCAGAAAGTCCCACGCAGACGACCCCCAGTCCCAGAAAGTCCCACGCAGACGACCCCCAGTCCCAGAATGTCCCACGCAGATGACCCCCAGTCCCAGAAAGTCCAACGCAGACGACCCCCACCCAGCAGACATTTCCCAGAAAGTCCCACGCAGACGACACCCAGTCCCAGAAATCACACGCAGACCACCCCCAGTCACAGAAAGTCCCACGCAGATGACCCTCAGTCACAGAAAGTCCCACGCAGACGACCCCCAGTCCCAAAAAGTCCCACGCAGACGACCCACCACCTAGAAGACAGTCCCAGAAAGACCGACACAGACGACCCCCAGTCCCAGTAAGTCCCAGGCAGACGACACCCCAGACAGGAGACAGTCCAAGAAAGTCCTACGCAGACGACCCCCCAACCCAGGAGACAGTCCAAGAAAGTCCCGCGAAGACGACCCCCAGTCCCAGAAAGTCCCACGCAGACGAACCCCAGTCCAAGAAAGTCCCACACAGAAGACCCCCCACCCAGGAGTCAGTCCCCGAAAGTCCCACGCAGACGACCCCCTGTCCCAGAAATTCCCACGCAGATGACCCCTCACCCAGGAGACAGTCCCAGGAAGACCCACGCAGAGGACACCCCACCCAGGAGACAGTCCCAGAAAGTCCCACGCAGACGACCCCCAGTCCCAGAAAGTCCCACGCAGACGACCCCCAGTCCCAGAATGTCCCACGCAGATGACCCCCAGTCCCAGAAAGTCCAACGCAGACGACCCCCACCCAGCAGACATTTCCCAGAAAGTCCCACGCAGACGACACCCAGTCCCAGAAATCACACGCAGACCACCCCCAGTCACAGAAAGTCCCACGCAGATGACCCCAAGTCCCACAAAGTCCAACGCAGACGACCCCCACCCAGCAGACATTTCCCAGAAAGTCCCACGCAGACGACACCCAGTCCCAGAAATCACACGCAGACGACCCCCAGTCCCAGAAAGTCCCACGCAGACGACCTCGAGTCCCAGAAAGTCCCACGCAGATGACCCCCAGTCCCACAAAGTCCAACGCAGACGACCCCCCACCCAGCAGACATTTCCCAGAAAGTCCCACGCAGTCGACACCCAGTCCCAGAAAGTCACACGGAGACCACCCCCAGTCACAGAAAGTCCCACGCAGACGACCCCCAGTCCCATAAAGTCCCACGAAGACGACCCAAGTCCCAGAAAGTCCCACGCAGACAACCCCCCCCAACCAGTAGACAGTCCCAGATAGTCCCACGCAGGCGACATCCAGTCCCAGAAAGTTCCACTCAGACGACCCCCAGTCCCAGAAAGTCCCACACAGCCGACCCCCACCCAGGAATCAGTCCCAGAAAGTCCCACGCAGACGACCCCCTGTCCCAGAAATTCCCACGCAGACGACCCCCCACCCAGGAGACAGTCCAAGAAAGTCCTACGCAGACGACCCCCCCACCCAGGAGACAGTCCCAGAAAGTCCCACGCAGACGACCCCCAATCTAGGAGACTGTCCTACAAAGTCCCAACAGTCGACACCCCACCCAGGAGACAGTCCCAGAAAAGCCCACGCAGACGACCCCCCATCCAGGAGACAGTCCCAGAAAGTCCCACGTAGATGACCCCCAGTCCCACAAAGTCCCAGGCAGACGACCCCCCGCCCAGCAGACATTTCCCAGAAAGTCCCACGCAGACGACACCCAGTCCCAGAAAGTCACACGCAGACCACCCCCAGTCACAGAAAGTCACACGCAGACGACCCCCAGTCCCAGAATATCCCACGCATACGACCCACCACCTAGAAGACAGTCCGAGAAAGACCCACGCAGACGACCCCCAGTCCCAGAAATTCCCACGCAGACGACCCCCAGCCCCAGAAATTCCCACACAGACGACCCCCCACCCAGGAGTCAGTCCCCGAAAGTCCCACGCAGACGACCCCCTGTCCTAGAAATTCCCACGCAGACGACCCCCCTCCCAGGAGACAGTCCCAGAAAGTCCCACGCAGACGACCCCCAGTCCCAGAAAGTCCCACGCAGTTGACCCCCAGTCCCAGAAAGTCCCACGCAGACGACCCCCCACCCAGCAGACATTTCCCAGAAAGTCCCACGCAGACGACACCCAGTCCCAGAAAGTCACACGCAGACCACCCCCAGTCACAGAAAGTCCCACGCAGACGACCCACCTCCTAGAAGACACTCCCACAAAGTCCCCCGCAGGCGAGCCCCCAGACAGGAGACAGTCTAAGAAAGGCCCACACAGACGACCCCCAGTCCCAGAAGGTCGCACGCAGACGACCCCCCACCCAGGAGACAGTACAAGAAAGTCCTACGAAGACAACCCCCCCACCCAGGAGACAGTACCAGAAAGTCCCACTCAGACGACCCCCAGTCCCAGAAAGTCCCACACAGACGACCCCCCACCCAGGAATCAGTCCCAGAAAGTCCCACGCAGACGACCCCCTGTCCCAGAAATTCCCACGCAGACGACCCCCACCCAGGAGACAGTCCAAGAAAGTCCTACGCAGACGACCCCCCACCCAGGAGACAGTCCCAGAAAGTCCCACGCAGACGACCCCCCATCCAGGAGACAGTCCCAGAAAGTCTCACGGAGACGACCCCCAGTCCCAGAAAGTTCCACGCAGACGACCCCCAGTCCCAGAAAGTCCCACGCAGACGACACCCAGTCCCAGAAAGTCACACGCAGACCACCCCCAGTCACAGAAAGTCCCACGCAGACGACCCACCACCTAGAAGACAGTCCCACAACGTCCCCGCAGGCGACCCCCCAGACAGGAGACAGTCCCAGAAAGTCCCACGCAGACGACCCCCAGTCCCAGAAAGTCCCACGCAGACGGCCCCCACCCAGGAGACAGTCACAGAAAGTCCCACGCAGACGACACCCAGCCCAGGAGACAGTCCCAGAAAGTCCCATGCAGACGACCTCCAGTCCCAGAAAGTCCCACGCAGAAGAACCCTCACCCAGGAGACAGTCCCAGAAAGTCCCAAGCAGACGACCCACCAGACAGGAGACAGTCCCAGAAAGTCCCACGCAGACGACCCCCAGTCCCAGAAAGTCCCACGCAGATGACCCCCAGTCCCACAAATCCCACGCAGACGACCCCCCACCCAGCAGACACTTCCCAGAAAGTCCCACGCAGACGACACCCAATCCCAGATAGTCCCTAGTAGACGACCCCCTGTCACAGAAATTCCCACGCAGACGAACCCCCACCCAGGGGACAGCCCAGAAAGTCACAAACAGACGACCCCCACCCAGGAGACAGTCCCAGAAAGTCCCACGCAGACGACCCCCCACCCAGGAGACAGTCCCAGTAAGTCCCACGCAGACGACCCCAGTCCCAGAAAGACCCACGCAGACGATCCTCCACCCAGTTGACAGTCCCAGAAAGTCCCACGCAGACCACACCCAGTCACAGAAAGTCCCACGCAGACGACCCCCAGTCCCAGAAAGTCCCACGCAGACGAACCCCAGTCCAAGAAAGTCCCACACAGACGACCCCCTGTCCCAGAAATTCCCACGCAGACGACCGCTCACCCAGAAGACAGTCCCAGAAAGTCCCACGCAGACGACCCCCCACCCAGGAGACAGTCCCAGAAAGTCCCACGCAGACGACCCCCAGTCCCAGAAAGTCCCACGCAGACGACCCCCAGTCCCAGAATGTCCCACGTAGATGACCCCCAGTCCCACAAAGTCCAACGCAGACGACACCCACCCAGCAGACATTTCCCAGAAAGTCCCACGCAGACGACACCCAGTCCCAGAAATCACACGCAGACCACCCCCAATCACAGAAAGTCCCACGCAGATGACCCCCAGTCCCACAAAGTCCAACGCAGACGACCCCCACCCAGCAGACATTTCCCAGAAAGTCCCACGCAGACGACACCCAGTCCCAGAAATCACACGCAGACGACCCCAAGTCCCAGAAAGTCCCACGCAGACGACCCCGAGTCCCAGAAAGTCCCACGCAGATGACCCCCAGTCCCACAAAGTCCAACGCAGACGACCCCCCACCCAGCAGACATTTCCCAGAAAGTGCCAAGCAGTCGACACCCAGTCCCAGAAAGTCCCACGCAGACAACCCCCCCACTTAGGAGACAGTACAAGAAAGTCCTACGCAGACGACCCCCCCCACCCAGGAGACAGTCCCAGAAAGTCCCACGCAGACGACCCCCAGTCCCATAAAGTCCCACGAAGACGACACAAGTCCCAGAAAGTCCCACGCAGACGACCCCCCACCCAGGAGTCAGTCCAAGAAAGTCCTACGCAGACGACCCCGCCAACCAGTAGACAGTCCCAGATAGTCCCACGCAGGCGACATCCAGACCCAGAAAGTTCCACTCAGACGACCCCAGTCCCAGAAAGTCCCACACAGACGACCCCCCACCCAGGAATTAGTCCCAGAAAGTCCCACGCAGACGACCCCCTGTCCCAGAAATTCCCACGCAGACGACCCCCCACCCAGGAGACAGTCCAAGAAAGTCCTACGCAGACGACCCCCCCACCCAGGTGACAGTCCCAGAAAGTCCCACGCAGACGACCCCCAATCTAGGAGACTGTCCTAGAAAGTCCCAACAGTCGACACCCCACCCAGGAGACAGTCCCAGAAAGTCCCACGCAGACGGCCCCCCATCCAGGAGACAGTCCCAGAAAGTCCCACGGAGACGACCCACAGTCCCAGAAAGTTCCACGCAGACGACCCCCAGTCCCAGAAAGTCCCACGTAGATGACCCCCAGTCCCACAAAGTCCCACGCAGACGACCCCCCGCCCAGCAGACATTTCCCAGAAAGTCCCACGCAGACGACACCCAGTCCCAGAAAGTCACACGCAGACCACCCCCAGTCACAGAAAGTCCAACGCAGACGACCCCCAGTCCCAGAATGTCCCACGCATACGACCCACCACCTAGAAGAGAGTCCGAGAAAGACCCACGCAGACGACCCCCAGTCCCAGAAATTCCCACGCAGACGACCCCCAGTCACAGAAATTCCCACGCAGACGACCCCCCACCCAGGAGTCAGTCCCCGAAAGTCCCACATAGACGACCCCCTCTCCTAGAAATTCCCACGCAGACGACGCCCCTCCCAGGAGAGTCCCAGAAAGTCCCACGCTGACGACCCCCAGTCCCAGAAAGTCCCACGCAGATGACCCCCAGTCCCAGAAAGTCCCACGCAGACGACCCCCCACCCAGCAGACATTTCCCAGAAAGTCCCACGCAGACGACACCCAGTCCCAGAAAGTCCCACGCAGACGACCACCAGTCCCAGAAGGTCCCACGCAGACGACCCCCCACTCAGGGGACAGTACAAGAAAGTCCTACGCAGACGACCCCCCCACCCAGGAGACAGTCCCATAAAGTCCCACGAAGACGACCCAAGTCCCAGAATGTCCACCGCAGACGACCCCCCACCCAGGAGACAGTCCAAGAAAGTCCTACGCAGACGACCCCCCCAACCAGTAGACAGTCACAGAAAGTCCCACGCAGACGACCCCCAGTCCCAGAAAGTCCCACTCAGACGACCCCCAGTCCCAGAAAGTCCCACGCAGACGACCACCCACCCAGGAGACAGTCCAAGAAAGTCCTACGCAGACGAACCCCCAACCAGTAGACAGTCCCAGATAGTCCCACGCAGGCGACATCCAGTCCCAGAAAGTTCCACTCAGACGACCCCCAGTCCCAGAAAGTCCCACACAGACGACCCCCCACACAGGAATCAGTCCCAGAAAGTCCCACGCATACGACCCCCTGTCCCAGAAATTCCCACGCAGACGACCCCCCCACACAGGAGACAGTCCCAGAAAGTCCCACGCAGACGACCCCCTGTCCCAGAAAGTCCCACGCAGACGACCCCCAATCTAGGAGACTGTCCTAGAAAGTCCCAACAGTCGACACCCCACCCAGGAGACAGTCCCAGAAAGTCCCACGCAGACGACCCCCCATCCAGGAGACAGTCCCAGAAAGTCCCACGGAGACGACCCCCAGTCCCAGAAAGTTCCACGCAGACGACCCCCAGTCCCAGAAAGTCCCACGTAGATGACCTCTAGTCCCACAAAGTCCCACGCAGACGACCCCCCGCCCAGCAGACATTTCCCAGAAAGTCCCACGCAGACGACACCCAGTCCAAGAAAGTCACACGCAGACCACCCCCAGTCACAGAAAGTCCCACGCAGACGACCCCCAGTCCCAGAATGTCCCACGCATACGACCCACCACCTAGAAGAGAGTCCGAGAAAGACCCACGCAGACGACCCCCAGTCCCAGAAATTCCCACGCAGACGACCCCCAGTCCCAGAAATTCCCACACAGACGAACCCCCACCCAGGAGTCAGTCCACGAAAGTCCCACGCAGACGACCCCCTGTCCTAGAAATTCCCACGCAGACGACCCCCCTCCCAGGAGACAGTCACAGAAAGTCCCACGCAGACGACCCCCACCCAGGAGACAGTCCCAGAAAGTCCCACGCAGACGACCCCCAGTTCCAGAAAGTCCCACGCAGACGAACCCCCACCCAGGAGACAGTCCCAGAAAGTCCCACGCGGACGAATCCCCCACCGAGGAGACAGACCCTGAAAGGCCCACGAAGACGACCCCCAGTCCAGGAAAGTCCCACGTAGACGACCCCCCACCCAGGAGAAAGACGCAGGAAGTCCCATGCAGACGACCCCCCACCCAGGAGACAGTCATAGAAAGTCCTAAGTAGACGACCGACAGTCCCAGAAATTCCCACGCAGACGACCCTCCACCCAAGAGACAGTCCCAGAAAGTCCCACGCAGACGACCCCACTCCCAGAAAGTCCCACGCAGACGACCCCCCACCCAGGAGACAGTCCAAGAAAGTCCTACGCAGACGACCCCCCCACCCAGGTGACAGTCCCAGAAAGTCCCACGCAGACGACCCCCAATCTAGGAGACTGTCCTAGAAAGTCCCAACAGTCGACACCCCACCCAGGAGACAGTCCCAGAAAGTCCCACGCAGACGACCCCCCATCCAGGAGACAGTCCCAGAAAGTCCCACGGAGACGACCCACAGTCCCAGAAAGTTCCACGCAGACGACCCCCAGTCCCAGAAAGTCCCACGTAGATGACCCCCAGTCCCACAAAGTCCCACGCAGAGGACTCCCCGCCCAGCAGACATTTCCCAGAAAGTCCCACGCAGACGACACCCAGTCCCAGAAAGTCACACGCAGACCACCCCCAGTCACAGAAAGTCCAACGCAGACGACCCCCAGTCCCAGAATGTCCCACGCATACGACCCACCACCTAGAAGAGAGTCCGAGAAAGACCCACGCAGACGACCCCCAGTCCCAGAAATTCCCACGCAGACGACCCCCAGTCACAGAAATTCCCACACAGACGACCCCCCACCCAGGAGTCAGTCCCCGAAAGTCCCACATAGACGACCCCTCTCCTAGAAATTCCCACGCAGACGACGCCCCTCCCAGGAGACAGTCCCAGAAAGTCCCACGCAGACGACCCCCAGTCCCAGAAAGTCCCACGCAGATGACCCCCAGTCCCAGAAAGTCCCACGCAGACGACCCCCCACCCAGCAGACATTTCCCAGAAAGTCCCACGCAGACGACACCCAGTCCCAGAAAGTCCCACGCAGACGACCCCCCCAACCAGTAGACAGTCACAGAAAGTCCCACGCAGACGACCCCCAGTCCCAGAAAGTCCCACTCAGACGACCCCCAGTCCCAGAAAGTCCCACGCAGACGACCACCCACCCAGGAGACAGTCCAAGAAAGTCCTACGCAGACGAACCCCCAACCAGTAGACAGTCCCAGATAGTCCCACGCAGGCGACATCCAGTCCCAGAAAGTTCAACTCAGACGAACCCCAGTCCCAGAAAGTCCCACACAGACGACCCCCCACCCAGAAATCAGTCCCAGAAAGTCCCACGCAGACGACCCCCTGTCCCAGAAATTCCCACGCAGACGACCCCCCACCCAGGAGACAGTCCAAGAACGTCCTACGCAGACGACCCCCCCACCCAGGAGACAGTCCCAGAAAGTCCCACGCAGACGACCCCCAATCTAGGAGACTGTCCTAGAAAGTCCCAACAGTCGACACCCCACCCAGGAGACAGTCCCAGAAAGTCCCACGCAGACGACCCCCCATCCAGGAGACAGTCCCAGAAAGTCCCACGGAGACGACCCCCAGTCCCAGAAAGTTCCACGCAGACGACCCCCAGTCCCAGAAAGTCCCACGTAGATGACCTCTAGTCACACAAAGTCCCACGCAGACGACCCCCCGCCCAGCAGACATTTCCCAGAAAGTCCCACGCAGACGACACCCAGTCCCAGAAAGTCACACGCAGACCACCCCCAGTCACAGAAAGTCCCACGCAGACGACCCCAGTCCCAGAATGTCCCACGCATACGACCCACCACCTAGAAGAGAGTCCGAGAAAGACCCACGCAGACGACCCCCAGTCCCAGAAATTCCCACGCAGACGACCCCCAGTCCCAGAAATTCCCACACAGACGAACCCCCACCCAGGAGTCAGTCCACGAAAGTCCCACGCAGACGACCCCCTGTCCTAGAAATTCCCACGCAGACGACCCCCCTCCCAGGAGACAGTCACAGAAAGTCCCACGCAGACGACCCCCAGTCCCAGAAAGTCCCACGCAGTCGAACCCCAGTCCCAGAAAGTCCCACGCAGACGACCCCCAGTTCCAGAAAGTCCCACGCAGACGAACCCCCACCCAGGAGACAGTCCCAGAATGTCCCACGCGGACGAATCCCCCACCGAGGAGACAGACCCTGAAAGGCCCACGAAGACGACCCCCAGTCCAGGAAAGTCCCACGTAGACGACCCCCCACCCAGGAGAAAGACGCAGGAAGTCCCATGCAGACGACCCCCCACCCAGGAGACAGTCATAGAAAGTCCTAAGTAGACGACCGACAGTCCCAGAAATTCCCACGCAGACGACCCTCCACCCAAGAGACAGTCCCAGAAAGTCCCACGCAGACGACCCCACTCCCAGAAAGTCCCACGCAGACGACCCCCAGTCCAAGATAGTCCCACGCAGACGAGTCACAGTCCAAGAAAGTCCCACGCAGACGACCCCCCACCCAGGAGACAGTCCCGGAAAGACCCAAAAAGACGACCCCCCACCCAGGAGACAGTCCCAGTAAGTCCCACGCAGACGACCCCCAGTCCCACAATGTCCTACGCAGACGACACCCCCACCCAGGAGACAGTCCCAGAAAGTCCCACGCAGACGACCCCCAGTCCCACAATGTCCTACGCAGACGACACCCCCACCCAGGAGACAGTCCCAGAAAGTCCCACGCAGACGACCCCCCACCCATAAGACAGTCCAAGAAAGTCCCACGGAGACGACCCCCAGTCCCAGAAAGTCCCACGCAGACGACCCCCCACCCAGGAGACACTCCCAGAAAGTCCCACGCAGACGACCCCCAGTCCAAGAAAGTCCTACGCAGACGACCCCCCACCCAGGAGACAGTCCCAGATATCCAACGCAGACGACCCCCAGTCCAAGAATGTCCTACGCAGACGACCCCCTACCCAGGAGACAGTCCCAGAAAGTCCCACGCAGACGAACCCCCACCCCACAGGCAATCTCAGGCTGCTGCAAGCCGAATTCTCCTGGCTCTTCTGTGCAAATTGCCTTACAAGCAATCCCAGGCGTCTACGAGACGACTTCTCTTGTCTCTTTTGTGAAAATTGCCTTGAAAGCAATCTCAGGCTGCTACAAAACGACATCTCCTGACTCTTTTTTTAAAAGTGCCTTACAATCAATCTCAGCCTGCTACAAGCCGAATACGCCTGGCTCTTTTGTTACAAATGCCTTACAAGCAATCTCAGGCTGCAGAAATATGAATTATCCTGGCTTTTGAGAGAATTGCCTTACAAGCAATCCCAGGCGGCTACGAGCCGATTTCTCCTGGCCCTTTTATGGCAACTGCATTACAAGAAATCTCAGGCTGCTACAAGACGAATTCTCATTGCGCTTTTGTGACAACTGCCTTACAAGTAATATCAGGCCGCCACAAATCGACATCTGCTGTCTCTTTTGTGAAAACTGCCTTACAAGCAATCTCAGGCTGCTACAAGCCGAATTCTCATGGTTATATTGTGACGAGTGCCTAACAAGCAATCTCAGGCTGCAGCAATCCCAAGTCTCCTGGCTTTTTGTGCCAATTGCCTTACAACCAATCCCAGGCGGCTACGAGACGATTACTACTGGCTCATTTGTGGCAACTGCCTTACAAGCAATCTCATGCTGCTGCAAGCCGAATTCTCCTGGCTCTTTTGTGAAAATTGCCTTACAAGCAATCACAGGCTGCTACAAATCGACATCTCCTGTCTCTTTTGTGGCAACTGCCTTACAAGTAATCTCAGGCTGCTTCAAGCCGAATTCTCCTGGCGCTTTTGTGACAACTGCCTTACAAGCAATCTCAGGTTGCTAAAAATCGACATATCATGGCTCTTTTGTGAAAACTGCCTTACAAGCAATCCCAGGCTGCTACGAGCCGACTTCTCCTGGCTCTTTTGTGGCAACTGCCTTACAAGAAATCTCAGGCTGCTACAATCCGAATTCTCCTGGCGCTTTTCTGACAACTCCCTTACAAGCAATGTCAGGCTGCTACGAGCCGACTTCTCTTGGCTCTTTTGTGAAAACTGCCTTACAAGTAATATCAAGCCGCTACAAATCGACATCTCCTGTCTCTTTTTTGACAACTCCTTTACAAGCAATCTCAGGCTGCCGCCAGGACAGTTCTCCTGACCTTTTGTACCAATTGTCATAAAAGCAATCCCAGGCGGCTACGTGCCGATTTCTCCTGGCTCTTTTGTGGTAACTGCCTTACAAGCAATCTCAGGCCGCTACAAATCGACATCTCCTGACTCTTTTGTGACAACTGCATTACAAGCAATGTCAGGCTGCCGCCAGGACAGTTCTCCTGTCTTTTTGTTCCAATTGCCTTAAAAGCAATCCCAGGCGGCTAGGTGCCGATTTCTCCTGGCTCTTTTGTGGTAACTGCCTTACAAGAAATCTCAGGCTGCTACCAGCCGAATTCTCCTGGTTCTATTGTGACAAATGCCTTACAAGCAATCTCATGCTGCAGCAATCCCAATTCTCCTATCTTTTTGTGCCAATTGCCTTACAAGCAATCCCAGGGTTAGGGTTAGGGTTAGGGTTAGAGCCAGGATATGTCGATTTGTAGCAGCCTGAGATTGCTTGTATGGCAGTTGTCACAACAGAGCTGCTACAGTTGTCACAAAAGAGCCAGGATATGTCGATTTGTAACGGCCTGAGATTGCTTGAAAGCAGTTTCACAAAGAGCCAGGCGTATTCGGCTTGTAGCAGGCTGGGATTGATTGTAAGGCACTTTTAAACAAAGAGTCAGGAGATGTCGTTTTGTAGCAGCCTGAGATTGCTTTTAAGGCAATTTTCACAAAAGAGCCAAGAGAAGTCGGCTCGTAGACGCCTGGGATTGCTTGTAAGGAAATTTGCACAAAAGAGCCAGGAGAATTCGGCTTGCAGCAGCCTGAGATTGCTTGTGGGGTGGGGGTTCGTCTGCGTGGGACTTTCTGGGACTGTCTCCTGGGTGGGGGGTCGTCTGCGTGGGACGTTCTGGGACTGTCTCCTGGATGGCGGGTCGTCTGAGTGGGACTTTCAGGCACTGTCTCCTGCGTGGGGATCGTCTGCGTGTGTTTTTGTGGGACTGGGGGTCGTCTGCGTGGGGATCGTCTGCGTGTGTTTTTCTGGGACTGGGGGTCGTCTGCGTGGGACTTTCTGGGACTGTCTTCTCTCTGGGGAGTCGTCTTCGTGGGACTTTCTGGGACTAGGGGGTCGTCTGCGTTTGACTTTCTGGGAGTGGGGGTCGTCTGCATGGGACTTTCTTGGACTGTCTCCTGGGTGGGGGGTCGTCTGCGTGGGACTTTCTGGGACTGTCGGTCGTCTGCGTGGGACTTTCTGGGACTGACTCCTGGGTGGGGGGTCGTCTGCGTGGGACGTTCTGGGACTGTCTCCTGGGTGGCGGGTCGTCTGAGTGGGACTTTCAGGCACTGTCTCCTGCGTGGGGATCGTCTGCGTGTGTTTTTCTGGGACTGGGGGTCGTCTGCGTGGGACTTTCTGGGACTGTCTTCTCTCTGGGGAGTCGTCTTCGTGGGACTTTCTGGGACTAGGGGGTCGTCTGCGTTTGACTTTCTGGGAGTGGGGGTCGTCTGCATGGGACTTTCTTGGACTGTCTCCTGGGTGGGGGGTCTTCTGCGTGGGACTTTCTGGGACTGTCGGTCGTCTGCGTAGGACTGTCTGGGACTGTCTCCTGGGTGGGGGGTTGTCTGCCTGGGACTTTCTGGGACTGGGGGTCGTCTGCGTGAGACTTTCTGGGACTGTCTCCTGGGTATGGTGTCGTCTGCGTGGGACTTTCTTGGATTGTGGGTCGTCTGCGTGGGGATTTCTGGGACCCTCTCCTGGGTGTGGATCGTCTGCGTGGGTTTTTCTGGGACTGGGGGTCGTCTGCGTGGTACTTTCTGGGACTGTCTCCTTGGTAGGGTGTCGTCTGCGTGGTACTTTCTGGGACTGGGGGTCGTCTGCGTGGGACTTTCTGGGACTGGGGGTCGTCTGCGTGGGACTTTCTGGGACTGGGGGTCGTCTGCGTGGGACTTTCTGGGACTGTCTCCTGGTTGGGGGGGTCGTCAGTGTAGGATTTTCTTTGACTGTCTCCTGGGTGGGGGTCGTCTGCATGGGACTTTCTGGGACTGGGGCTCGTCTGCGTGGGACTTTCTGGGACTTGGGGTCATCTGCCTGGGACTTTCTGGGACTGGAGGTCGTCTGCATGGGACTTTCTGGGACTGTCTCCTGGGCTGGGTGTCGTCTGCGTGGGACTTTCTGTGACTGTCTCCTGGGTGGGGGCCGTCTGCGTGGGACTTTCTGGGACTGGGTGTCGTCTGCGTCGGACTTTCTGGGACTGTCTCCTAGGTGGGGAGTCGTCTGCGTGGGACTTTTTGGGACAGCGGGTCGTCTGCGTGGGACTTTCTGGGACTGTCTCCTGTCTGGTGTGTCGTCTGCCTGGGACTTTCTGGGACTGTCTCCTGGGTGAGGGGTCGTCTGCGTGGGACTTTCTGGGACTGGAGGTCGTCTGCATGGGACTTACTGGGACTGTCTCCTGGGCTGGGTGTCGTCTGCGTGGGACTTTCTGGTACTGTCTACAGGGTGGGGGGTCGTCTGCGTGTGAATTTCTGAGACAGGG
This sequence comes from Acanthosepion esculentum, assembly GCA_964036315.1. Taxonomy (NCBI): domain Eukaryota; kingdom Metazoa; phylum Mollusca; class Cephalopoda; order Sepiida; family Sepiidae; genus Acanthosepion; species Acanthosepion esculentum. The sequence goes on from OZ038493.1 coordinate 110,772,227, forward strand.
GGTCGTCTGCGTGGGACTTTCTGGGAGTGTCTCCTGGGTGGGGGATCGTCTGCGTGGGACTTTCTGGGACTGGGGTCGTCTGCGTGGGACTTTCTGGGACTGGGTGTCGTCTGCGTAGGACTTTCTTGTACTGTCTTCTGGTTGGGGGGTCGTCTACGTGGGACTTTCTGGGACTGGGGATCGTCTGCGTTGGACTTTCTGGGACTGTCTCCTTCTGGGGGGTCGTCTGCGTGGGACTTTCTGGGGAGTGTCTGCTATTCTGCGTGGGATTTTGTGGGACTGGGGGTCATCTGCGTTGGACTTTCTGGGACTGCGGGTCGTCTGCGTGGAACTTTCTGGGACTGGGGGTCGTCTCCGTGGGACTTTCTGGGACTGTCTCCTGGATGGGCGGTCGTCTGCGTGGGACTTTCTGGGACTGTCTCCTGGGTGGGGTGTCGACTGTTGGGACTTTCGTCGGGGTGGGAACTTCTGGGACATTGGGTCATCTGCGTGGGACTTTCTTGTACTGGGGGTCGTCTGCGTGGACTTTCTTGGACTTTCTCCTGGGTGGGGCGTCGTCTGCGTGGGACTTCCTGGGACTGGAGGTCGTCTGCATGGGACTTTCTGGGACTGTCTCCTGGGCTGGGTGTCGTCTGCGTGGGACTTTCTGTGACTGTCGCCTGGGCGGGGGGTCGTCTGCGTGGGACTTTCTGGGACTGGGGGTCGTCTGCGTGGGACTTTCTGGGACTGTCTCCTGTCTGTTGGGTCGTCTGCGTGGGACTTTCTGGGACTGTCTCCTGGGTGAGGGGTCGTCTGCGTGGGACTTTCCGGGACTGGAGGTCGTCTGCATGGGACTTTCTGGGACTGTCTCCTTGGCTGGGTGTCGTCTGCGTTGGACTATCTGTGACTGTCTCCTGGGTGGGGGCCGTCTGCGTTGGACTTTCTGGGACAGGGTGTCGTCTGCGTCGGACATTCTGGGACTGTATCCTGGGTGGGGGGTCGTCTGCGTGGGACTTTCTGGGAATGTGGGTCGTCTGCGTGGGACTTTCTGGGATTGTCTCCTGGGTGGGGGGGTCGTCTGCGTAGGACTTTCTGGGACTGGGTGTCGTCTGCGTGGGACTTTCTGGGACTGAGGGTCGTCTGCGTGGGACATTCTGGGACTGTCTCCTGTCTGGGGGGTCGTCTGCCTGGGACTTTATTGTTCTCGGGGTCGTCTGCGTGGACTTTCTGGGACTGGGGGTCGTCTGCGTGGGACTTTATGGGACTGTCTCCTGTCTGGTGGGTCGTCTGCGTGGGACTTTCTCGGACTGTCTCCTGGGTGAGGGGTCGTCTGCGTGGGACTTTCTGGCACTGGAGGTCGTCTGCATGGGACTTTCTGGGTCTGTCTCCTGGGCTTGGTGTCGTCTGCGTGGGACTTTCTGTCACTGTCTCCTGGGTGGGGCCGTCTGCGTGGGACTTTCTGGGACTGGGTGTCGTCTGCGTCGGACTTTCTGGGACTGTCTCCTGGGTGGGGTTCGTCTGCGTGGGACTTTCTGGGACTGGGGGTCGTCTGCGTGGGACTTTCTGGGACTGTCTCCTGTCTGGTGTGTCGTCTGCGTGGGACTTTCTGGGACTGTCTCCTGGGTGTGGGGTCGTCTCTTTGGGACTTTCTGGGACTGGAGGTCGTCTGCATGGGACTTACTGGGACTGTATACTGGGCTGGGTGTCGTCTGCGTGGGACTTTCTGGTACTGTCTCCAGGGTGGGGGGTCGTCTGCGTGTGAATTTCTGGGACAGGGTGACGTCAGCGTGGGATTTCTGGGACTGACTCCTGGGTGGGGGGTCGTCTGTGTGGGACATTCTGGGACTGGGGGTCGTCTGTGTGGGACTTTCTGGGACTGGGGGTCGTCTGCGTGGGACTTTCTGGGACTGTCTCCTGGGTGGGGGGTTCGTCTGCGTAGGACTTTTTTGCACTTTCTCCTGGGTGGGGGATCGTCTGCGTGGGACTCTCTGGGACTGGGGTCGTCTGCGTGGGACTTTCTGGGACTGTCTCCTGGGTGAGGGGTCGTCTGCGTGGGACTTTCTGGGACTGGAGGTCGTCTGCATGGGACTTTCTGGGACTGTCTCCTGGGCTGGGTGTCGTCTGCGTTGGACTTTCTGTGACTGTCTCCTGGGTGGGGCCGTCTGCGTTGGACTTTCTGGGACAGGGTGTCGTCTGCGTCGGACTTTCAGGGACTGTCTCCTGGGTGGGGGGTAGTCTGCGTGGGACTTTCTGGGACTGTCTCCTGGGTGGGGGTCGTCTGTTTGGGACTTTCTGGGACTGTCGCCTGGGTGGGGGGTGAGGTGCGTGGGAATTTCTGGGACAGGGGGTCGTCTACTATGGACTTTCTGGGACTGGGTGTCGTCTGCGTGGGACTTTCTTGGGAGTGTCTGCTGGGTGGGGGGTCTGCGTGGGACTTTGTGGGACAGGGGGTCATCTGCGTTGGACTTTCTGGGACTGCGGGTCGTCTGCGTGGAACTTTCTGGGACTGGGGATCGTCTCCGTGGGACTTTCTGGGACTGTCTCCTGGATGGGGGGTCGTCTGCGTGTGACTTTCTGGGACTGTCTCCTGGGTGGGGTGTCGACTGTTGGGACTTTCTGGGACAGTCTCCTAGATTGGGGGTCGTCGGCGTGGTACCTTCTGGGACATTGGGTCATCTGCGTGGGACTTTCTTGTACTGGGGGTCGTCTGCGTGGAATTTTCTGGGATTTTCTCCTGGGTGGGGGGTCGTCTGCGTGGCACTTCCTGGGACTGGAGGTCGTCTGCATGGGACTTTCTGGGACTGTCTCCTGGGCTGGGTGTCGTCTGCGTGGGACTTTCTGTGACTGTCTCCTGGGTGGGTGCCGTCTGCGTGGGACTTTCTGGGACTGGGTGTCGTCTGCGTCGGACTTTCTGGGACTGTCTCCTGGGTGGGGGGTCGTCTGCGTGGGACTGTCTGGGACTGGGGGTCGTCTGCGTGGGACTTTCTGGGACTGTCTCCTGTCTGGTGGGTCGTCTGCGTGGGACTTTCTGGGACTGTCTCCTGGGTGAGGGGTCGTCTGCGTGGGACTTTCTGGGACTGGAGGTCGTCTGCATGGGACTTTCTGGGACTGTCTCCTTGGCTGGGTGTCGTCTCCGTTGGACTTTCTGTGACTGTCTCCTGGTTGGGGGCCGTCTGCGTTGGACTTTCTGGGACAGGGTGCCGTCTGCGTCGGACTTTCTGGGACTGTCTCCTGGGTGGGGGGTCGTCTGCGTGGGACTTTCTGGGAATGCGGGTCGTCTGCGTGGGACTTTCTGGGACTGTCTCCTGGGTGGGGGGGGTCGTCTGCGTAGGACTTTCTTCGACTGTCTCCTGGGTGGGGGGTCGTCTGCGTGGGACTTTCTGTGACAGGGGGTCGTCTGCGTGGGACTTTCTGGCACTGACTCCTGGGTGGGGGGTCGTCTGTGTGGGACTTTCTGGTACTGGGGGTCGTCTGAGTGGGACTTTCTTGGACTGGGGGTCGTCTGCGTGGGACTTTCTGGGACTGTCTCCTGGCTGGGGGGTCGTCGGCGTAGGACTTTCTTGGACTGTCTCCTGGGTGGGGGCTCGTCTGCGTGGGATTTTCTGGGACTGTGGTTCGTCTGCGTGGGACATTCTGGGACTGTCTCCTGTCTGGGGGGGTCGTCTGCGTGGGACTTTCTGGGACTGGGGGTCGTCTGCGTGGGTCTTTCTGGAACTGTCTCCTTGGCTGGGTGTCGTCTGCGTTGGACTTTCTGTGACTGTCTCCTGGGTGGGGGCCGTCTGCGTTGGACTTTCTGGGACAGGGTGTCGTGTGCGTCGGACTTTCTGGGACTGTATCCTGGGTGGGGGGTCGTCTGCGTGGGACTTTCTGGGAATGGGGGTCGTCTGCGTGGGACTTTCTGGGATTGTCTCCTGGGTGGGGGGGTCGTCTGCGTAGGACTTTCTGGGACTGTGTGTCGTCTGCGTGGGACTTTCTGGGACTGGGGGTCGTCTGCGTGGGACATTCTGGGACTGTCTCCTGTCTGGGGGTTCGTCTGCCTGGGACTTTATTGTTCTCGGGGTCGTCTGCGTGGACTTTCTGGGACTGGGGGTCGTCTGCGTGGGACTTTATGGGACTGTCTCCTGTCTGGTGGGTCGTCTGCGTGGGACTTTCTCGGACTGTCTCCTGGGTGAGGGGTCGTCTGCGTGGGACTTTCTGGGACTGGAGGTCGTCTGCATGGGACTTTCTGGGTCTGTCTCCTGGGCATGGTGTCGTCTGCGTGGGACTTTCTGTCACTGTCTCCTGGGTGGGGCCGTCTGCGTGGGACTTTCTGGGACTGGGGGTCGTCTGCGTGGGACTTTCTGGGACTGTCTCCTGTCTGGTGTGTCGTCTGCGTGGGACTTTCTGGGACTGTCTCCTGGGTGTGGGGTCGTCTCTTTGGGACTTTCTGGGACTGGAGGTCGTCTGCATGGGACTTACTGGGACTGTATACTGGGCTGGGTGTCGTCTGCGTGGGACTTTCTGGTACTGTCTCCAGGGTGGGGGGTCGTCTGCGTGTGAATTTCTGGGACAGGGTGACGTCAGCGTGGGATTTCTGGGACTGACTCCTGGGTGGGGGGTCGTCTGTGTGGGACATTCTGGGACTGGGTGTCGTCTGTGTGGGACTTTCTGGGACTGGGGGTCGTCTGCGTGGGACTTTCTGGGACTGTCTCCTGGGTGGGGGGTTCGTCTGCGTAGGACTTTTTTGCACTTTCTCCTGGGTGGGGGATCGTCTGCGTGGGACTCTCTGGGACTGGGGTCGTCTGCGTGGGACTTTCTGGGACTGTCTCCTGGGTGGGGGGTCGTCTGCGTGGGACTTTCTGGGACTGGAGGTCGTCTGCATGGGACTTTCTGGGACTGTCTCCTGGGCTGGGTGTCGTCTGCGTTGGACTTTCTGTGACTGTCTCCTGGGTGGGGCCGTCTGCGTTGGACTTTCTGGGACAGGGTGTCGTCTGCGTCGGACTTTCAGGGACTGTCTCCTGGGTGGGGGGTAGTCTGCGTGGGACTTTCTGGGACTGTCTCCTGGGTGGGGGTCGTCTGTTTGGGACTTTCTGGGACTGTCGCCTGGGTGGGGGGTCGTCTGCGTTGGAATTTCTGGGACAGGGGGTCGTCTACTATGGACTTTCTGGGACTGGGTGTCGTCTGCGTGGAACTTTCTTGGGAGTGTCTGCTGGGTGGGGGGTCTGCGTGGGACTTTGTGGGACAGGGGGTCATCTGCGTTGGACTTTCTGGGACTGCGGGTCGTCTGCGTGGAACTTTCTGGGACTGGGGATCGTCTCCGTGGGACTTTCTGGGACTGTCTCCTGGATGGGGGGTCGTCTGCGTGTGACTTTCTGGGACTGTCTCCTGGGTGGGGTGTCGACTGTTGGGACTTTCTGGGACAGTCTCCTAGATTGGGGTCGTCGGCGTGGGACCTTCTGGGACATTGGGTCATCTGCGTGGGACTTTCTTGTACTGGGGGTCGTCTGCGTGGAATTTTCTGGGATTTTCTCCTGGGTGGGGGGTCGTCTGCGTGGCACTTCCTGGGACTGGAGGTCGTCTGCATGGGACTTTCTGGGACTGTCTCCTGGGCTTGGTGTCGTCTGCGTGGGACTTTCTGTGACTGTCTCCTGGGTGGGTGCCGTCTGCGTGGGACTTTCTGGGACTGGGTGTCGTCTGCGTCGGACTTTCTGGGACTGTCTCCTGGGTGGGGGGTCGTCTGCGTGGGACTGTCTGGGACTGGGGGTCGTCTGCGTGGGACTTTCTGGGACTGTCTCCTGTCTGGTGGGTCGTCTGCGTGGGACTTTCTGGGACTGTCTCCTGGGTGAGGTGTCGTCTGCGTGGGACTTTCTGGGACTGGAGGTCGTCTGCATGGGACTTTCTGGGACTGTCTCCTTGGCTGGGTGTCGTCTGCGATGGACTTTCTGTGACTGTCTCCTGGTTGGGGGCCGTCTGCGTTGGACTTTCTGGGACAGGGTGCCGTCTGCGTCGGACTTTCTGGGACTGTCTCCTGGGTGGGGGGTCGTCTGCGTGGGACTTTCTGGGAATGGGGGTCGTCTGCGTGGGACTTTCTGATACTGTCTCCTGGGTGAGGGGTCGTCTGCGTGGGATTTTCTGGGACTGGAGGTCGTCTGCATGGGAGTTTCTGGGACTGTCTCCTGGGTGGGCTGTCGTCTGCGTGGGACGTTCTGGGACTGGGGGTCGTCTGCGTGGGACTTTCTGGTACTGTCTCCTGGGCTGGGTGTCGTCTGCGTGGGACTTTCTGTGACTGTCTCCTGGTTGGGGGCCGTCTGCGTTGGACTTTCTGGGACAGGGTGCCGTCTGCGTCGGACTTTCTGGGACTGTCTCCTGGGTGGGGGGTCGTCTGCGTGGGACTTTCTGGGACAGGGGGTCGTCTGCGTGGGACTTTCTGGCACTGACTCCTGGGTGGGGGGTCGTCTGTGTGGGACTTTCTGGTACTGGGGGTCGTCTGAGTGGGACTTTCTTGGACTGGGAGTCGTCTGCGTGGGACTTTCTGGGACTGTCTCCTGGCTGGGGGGTCGTCGGCGTAGGACTTTCTTGGACTGTCTCCTGGGTGGGGGCTCGTCTGCGTGGGACTTTCTGGGACTGTGGTTCGTCTGCGTGGGACATTCTGGGACTGTCTCCTGTCTGGGGGGGTCGTCTGCGTGGGACTTTCTGGGACTGGGGGTCGTCTGCGTGGGTCTTTCTGGAACTGTCTCCTGGGTGGGGGTCGTCTGCGTGGGACTTTCTGGGACTGGGGGTCGTCTGCGTGGGATTTTCTGGGACTGGGGCTCGTCTGCGTGGGACTTTCTGGGACTGTCTACTGGTTGGGGGGGGTCGTCAGTGTAGGATTTTCTTTGACTGTCTCCTGGGTGGGTGGTCGTCTGCATGGGACTTTCTGGGACTGGGGGTCGTCTGCGTGGGACTTTCTGGGACTTGGGGTCATCTGCGTGGGTCTTTCTGGGACTGTCTCCTGGGTGAGGGGTCGTCTGCTTGGGACTTTCTGGGACTGGAGGTCGTCTGCATGGGATTTTCTGGGACTGTCTCCTGGGCTAGTTGTCGTCTGCGTGGGACTTTCTGGGACTGGGTGTCGTCTGCGTTTGACTTTCTGGGACTGTCTCCTAGGTGGGGGGTCGTCTGCGTGTGACTTTCTGGGTCTGGGGGTCGTCTGCGTGGGACTTTCTTGGACTGTCTCCTGTCTGGTGTGTCGTCTGCGTGGGACTTACTGGGACTGTCTCCTGGGCTGGGTGTCGTCTGCGTGGGACTTTCTGGTACTGTCTCCAGGGTGGGGGGTCGTCTACGTGTGAATTTCTGGGACAGGGGGTCGTCTGCGTGGGACTTTCTGGGAGTGTCTCCTGGGTGGGGGATCGTCTGCGTGGGACTTTCTTGGACTGGTGTCGTCTGCGTGGGACTTTCTGGGACTGGGGGTCGGCTGCGTAGGACTTTCTTGTACTGTCTCCTGGGTTGGGGGTCATCTGCGTGGGACTTTCTGGGACTGGGGCTCATCTGCGTGGGACTTTCTGGGACTCTCTCCTTCTGGGGGGTCGTCTGCGTGGGAATTTCTGGGACAGGGGGTCGTCTACTATGGACTTTCTGGGACTGGGTGTCGTCTGCGTGGGACTTTCTGGGGAGTGTCTGCTGGGTGGGGGGGTCTGCGTGGGACTTTGTGGGACTGGGGGTCATCTGCGTTGGACTTTCTGGGACTGCGGGTCGTCTGCGTGGAACTTTCTGGGACTGGGGGTCGTCTCCGTGGGACTTTCTGGGACTGTCTCCTGGATGGGCGGTCGTCTGCGTGGGACTTTCTGGGACTGTCTCCTGGGTGGGGTGTCTACTGTTGGGACTTTCTGGGACAGTCTCCTAGATTGGGGATCGTCGGCGTGGGACCTTCTGGGACATTGGGTCATCTGCGTGGGACTTTCTTGTACTGGGGGTCGTCTGCGTGGACTTTCTGGGACTTTCTCCTGGGTGGGGCGTCGTCTGCGTGGGACTTCCTGGGACTGGAGGTCGTCTGCATGGGACTTTCTGGGACTGTCTCCTGGGCTGGGTGTCGTCTGCGTGGGACTTTCTGTGACTGTCGCCTGGGTGGGGGGTCGTCTGCGTGGGACTTTCTGGGACTGTCTCCTGTCTGGGGGGTCTTCTGGCTGGGACTTTATTGTTCTCGGGGTCGTCTGCGTGGACTTTCTAGGACTGGGGGTCGTCTGCGTGGGACTTTCTGGGACTGTCTCCTGTCTGGTGGGTCGTCTGCGTGGGACTTTCTCGGACTGTCTCCTGGGTGAGGGGTCGTCTGCGTGGGACTTTCTGGGACTGGAGGTCGTCTGCATGGGACATTCTGGGACTGTCTCCTGGGCTGGGTGTCGTCTGCGTGGGACTTTCTGTCACTGTCTCCTGGGTGGGGCCGTCTGCGTGGGACTTTCTGGGACTGGGTGTCGTCTGCGTCGGACTTTCTAGGACTGTCTCCTGGGTGGGGGTCGTCTGCGTGGGACTTTCTGTGACTGGGGGTCGTCTGCGTGGGACTTTCTGGGACTGTCTCCTGGCTGGGGGGTTGTCGGCGTAGGACTTTCTTGGACTGTCTCCTGGGTGGGGGCTCGTCTGCGTGGGACTTTCTGGGACTGTGTTTCGTCTGCGTGGGACATTCTGGGACTGTCTCCTGTCTGGGGGGTCGGCTGCGTGGGACTTTCTGGGACTGGGGGTCGTCTGCGTGGGTCTTTCTGGAACTGTCTCCTGGGTGGGGGTCGTCTGCGTGGGACTTTCTGGGACTGGGGGTCGTCTGCGTGGGACTTTCTGGTACTGTCTCCAGGGTGGGGGGTCGTCTGCGTGTGAATTTCTGGGACAGGGGGTCGTCTGCGTGGGACTTTCTGGGAGTGTCTCCTGGGTGGGGGATCGTCTGCGTGGGACTTTCTTGGACTGGTGTCGTCTGCGTGGGACTTTCTGGGACTGGGGGTCGTCTGCGTAGGACTTTCTTGTACTGTCTCCTGGGTTGGGGGTCATCTGCGTGGGACTTTCTGGGACTGGGGCTCATCTGCGTGGGACTTTCTGGGACTCTCTCCTTCTGGGGGGTCGTCTGCGTGGGAATTTCTGGGACAGGGGGTCGTCTACTATGGACTTTCTGGGACTGGGTGTCGTCTGCGTGGGACTTTCTGGGGAGTGTCTGCTGGGTGGGGGGTCTGCGTGGGACTTTGTGGGACTGGGGGTCATCTGCGTTGGACTTTCTGGGACTGCGGGTCGTCTGCGTGGAACTTTCTGGGACTGGGGGTCGTCTCCGTGGGACTTTCTGGGACTGTCTCCTGGATGGGCGGTCGTCTGCGTGGGACTTTCTGGGACTGTCTCCTGGGTGGGGTGTCTACTGTTGGGACTTTCTGGGACAGTCTCCTAGATTGGGGATCGTCGGCGTGGGACCTTCTGGGACATTGGGTCATCTGCGTGGGACTTTCTTGTACTGGGGGTCGTCTGCGTGGACTTTCTGGGACTTTCTCCTGGGTGGGGCGTCGTCTGCGTGGGACTTCCTGGGACTGGAGGTCGTCTGCATGGGACTTTCTGGGACTGTCTCCTGGGCTGGGTGTCGTCTGCGTGGGACTTTCTGTGACTGTCGCCTGGGTGGGGGGTCGTCTGCGTGGGACTTTCTGGGACAGTCTCCTGTCTGGGGGGTCGTCTGGCTGGGACTTTATTGTTCTCGGGGTCGTCTGCGTGGACTTTCTGGCACTGGGGGTCGTCTGCGTGGGACTTTCTGGGACTGTCTCCTGTCTGGTGGGTCGTCTGCGTGGGACTTTCTCGGACTGTCTCCTGGGTGAGGGGTCGTCTGCGTGGGACTTTTTGGGACTGGAGGTCGTCTGCATGGGACTTTCTGGGACTGTCTCCTGGGCTGGGTGTCGTCTGCGTGGGACTTTCTGACACTGTCTCCTGGGTGGGGCCGTCTGCGTGGGACTTTCTGGGACTGGGTGTCGTCTGCGTCGGACTTTCTAGGACTGTCTCCTGGGTGGGGGGTCGTCTGCGTGGGACTTTCTGTGACTGGGGGTCGTCTGCGTGGGACTTTCTGGGACTGTCTCCTGGCTGGGGGGTCGTCGGCGTAGGACTTTCTTGGACTGTCTCCTGGGTGGGGGCTCGTCTGCGTGGGACTTTCTGGGACTGTGGTTCGTCTGCGTGGGACATTCTGGGACTGTCTCCTGTCTGGGGGGTCGGCTGCGTGGGACTTTCTGCGACTGGGGGTCGTCTGCGTGGGTCTTTCTGGAACTGTCTCCTGGGTGGGGGTCGTCTGCGTGGGACTTTCTGGGACTGGGGGTCGTCTGCGTGGGACTTTCTGGGACTGGGGCTCGTCTGCGTGGGACTTTCTTGGACTGTCTACTGGTTGGGGGGGTCGTCAGTGTAGGATTTTCTTTGACTGTCTCCTGGGTGGGTGGTCGTCTGCATGGGACTTTCTGGGACTGGGGGTCGTCTGCGTGGGACTTTCTGGGACTTGGGGTCATCTGCGTGGGACTTTCTGGGACTGTCTCCTGGGTGAGGGGTCGTCTGGTTGGGACTTTCTGGGACTGGAGGTCGTCTGCATGGGATTTTCTGGGACTGTCTCCTGGGCTGGGTGTCGTCTGCGTGGGAATTTCTGGGACTGGGTGTCGTCTGCGTTTGACTTTCTGGGACGGTCTCCTAGGTGGGGGTCGTCTGCGTGGGACTTTCTGGGTCTGGGGATCGTCTGCGTGGGACTTTCTGGGACTGTCTCCTGTCTGGTGTGTCGTCTGCGTGGGACTTACTGGGACTGTCTCCTGGGCTGGGTGTCGTCTGCGTGGGACTTTCTGGTACTGTCTCCAGGGTGGGGGGTCGTCTGCGTGTGAATTTCTGGGACAGGGGGTCGTCTGCGTGGGACTTTCTGGGAGTGTCTCCTGGTTGGGGGATCGTCTGCGTGGGACTTTCTGGGACTGGGGTCGTCTGCGTGGGACTTTCTGGGACTGGGGGTCGTCTGCGTAGGACATTCTTGTACTGTCTCCTGGGTGGGGGGTCATCTGCGTGGGACTTTCTGGGACTGGGGGTCATCTGCTTGGGACTTTCTGGGACTGTCTCCTTCTGGGGGGTCGTCTAAGTGGGAATTTCTGGGACAGGGGGTCGTCTACTATGGACTTTCTGGGACTGGGTGTCGTCTGCGTGGGACTTTCTGGGGAGTGTCTGCTGGGTGGGGGGGGTCTGCGTGGGACTTTGTGGGACTGGGGGTCATCTGCGTTGGACTTTCTGGGACTGCGGGTCGTCTGCGTGGAACTTTCTGGGACTGGGGATCGTATCCGTGGGACTTTCTGGGACTGTCTCCTGGATGGGGGGTCGTCTGCGTGTGACTTTCTGGGACTGTCTCCTGGGTGGGGTGTCGACTGTTGGGACTTTCTGGGACAGTCTCCTAGATTGGGGGTCGTCGGCGTGGGACTTTCTGGGACTGTCTCCTGGGTGTGGGGTCGTCTCTTTGGGACTTTCTGGGACTGGAGGTCGTCTGCATGGGACTTACTGGGACTGTATACTGGGCTGGGTGTCGTCTGCGTGGGACTTTCTGGTACTGTCTCCAGGGTGGGGGGTCGTCTGCGTGTGAATTTCTGGGACAGGGTGACGTCAGCGTGGGACTTTCTGGGACTGACTCCTGGGTGGGGGGTCGTCTGTGTGGGACTTTCTGGGACTGGGGGTCGTCTGAGTGGGACTTTCTGGGACTGGGGGTCGTCTGCGTGGGACTTTCTGGGACTGTCTCCTGGGTGGGGGGTTCGTCTGCGTCTGACTTTCTTGGACTGTCTCCTGGGTGGGGGATCGTCTGCGTGGGACTCTCTGGGACTGGGGTCGTCTGCGTGGGACTTTCTGGGACTGTCTCCTGGGTGAGGGGTCGTCTGCGTGGGACATTCTGGGACTGGAGGTCGTCTGCATGGGACTTTCTGGGACTGTCTCCTGGGCTGGGTGTCGTCTGCGTTGGACTTTCTGTGACTGTCTCCTGGGTGGGGGCCGTCTGCGTTGGACTTTCTGGGAAAGGGTGTCGTCTGCGTCGGACTTTCAGGGACTGTCTCCTGGGTGGGGGGTAGTCTGCGTGGGACTTTCAGGGACTGTCTCCTGGGTGGGGGGTCGTCTGCGTTGGACTTTCTGTGTCTGTCTCCTGGGTGGGGGCCGTCTGCGTTGGACTTTCTGGGACAGGGTGTCGTCTGTGTCGGACTTACTGGGACTGTATCCTCGGTGGGGGGTCGTCTGCGTGGGATTTTCTGGGAATGGGGGTCGTCTGCGTGGGACTTTCTGGGACTGTCTCCTGGGTGGGGGGGGTCGTCTGCGTAGGACTTTCTTGGACTGGGGGTCGTCTGCGTGGGATTTTCTGGGACTGGGTTTCGTCTGCGTGGGACTTTCTGGGACTGTCTCCTGTCTATGGGGTCGTCTGCGTGGGACTTTCTGGGACTGGGGGTCGTCTGCGTGGGTCTTTCTGGGACTGTCTCCTGGGTGGGGGGGTCGTCAGTGTAGGATTTTCTTTGACTGTCTCCTGGGTGGGGGTTCGTCTGCGTGGGACATTCTGGGACTGGGGGTCGTCTGCGTGGGACTTTCTGGGACGGGGGTCGTCAGGGTGGGACTTTCTGGGACTGTCTCCTGTCTGGTGGGTCGTCTGCGTGGGACTTTCTGGGACTGTCTCCTGGGTGAGGGGTCGTCTGCGTGGTACTTTCTGGGACTGGAGTTCGTCTGCATGGGACTTTCTGGGATGTCTCCTGTGCTGGGTGTCGTCTGCGTTGGACTTTCTGTGAGTGTCTCCTGGGTGAGGGGTCATCTGCGTGGGACTTTCTGGGACTGGGGGTCGTCTGCGTGGGACTTTTCGAGACTGGGGGTCGTCGGCGTGGGACTTTCTTGGACTGTCTCCTGGGTGGGGGGGTCGTCAGCGTAGGACTTTCTTGGACTGTCTCCTGGGTGGGGGGGTCGTCTGCGTGGGACTTTCTGGGACTGTCTCCTCTCTGGTGGGTCGTCTGCGTGGGACTTTCTGGGACTGGAGGTCGTCTGCATGGGACTTACTGGGACTGTCTCCTGGGCTGGGAGTCGTCTGCGTGGGACTTTCTGGTACTGTCTCCAGGGTGGGGGGTCGTCTGCGTGTGAATTTCTGGGACAGGGTGTCGTCAGCGTGGGACTTTCTTGGACTGTCTCCTGGGTGGGGGATCGTCTGCGTGTGAATTTCTGGGACAGGTGGTCGTCTGCGTGGGACTTTCTGGGACTGGGGGTGTTCTGAGTGGGACTTTCTGGGACTGGGGGTCGTCTGCATGGGACTTTCTGGGACTGTCTCCTGTCTGGTGTGTCGTCTGCGTGGGACTTTCTGGGACTGTCTCCTGGGTGAGGGGTCGTCTGCGTGGGACTTTCTGGGACTGGAGGTCGTCTGCATGGGACTTACTGGGACTGTCTCCTGGGCTGGGTCTCGTCTGCGTGGGACTTTCTGGTACTCTCTGCAGGGTGGGGGGTCGTCTGCGTGTGAATTTCTGGGACAGGGTGTCGTCAGCGTGGGACTTTCTGGGACTGACTCCAGGGTGGGGGGTCCTCTGTGTTGGACTTTCTGTGACTGGGGGTCGTCTGAGTGGGACTTTCTGGGACTGGGTGTCGTCTGCGTGGGACTTTCTGAGACTGTCTCCTGGGTGGGGGGTTCGTCTGCGTAGGACTTTCTTGGATTGTCTCCTGGGTGGGGGATCGTCTGCGTGGGACTTTCTGGGACTGGGGTCGTCTGCGTGGGACTTTCTGGGAGTGTCTCCTGTCTGGTGGGTCGTCTGCGTGGGACTTTCTGGGACTGTCTCCTGGGTGAGGGGTCGTCTGCGTGGGACTTTCTTGGAATGGGGGTCTTCTGAGTGGGACTTTCTGGGACTGGGGTTCGTCTGCATGGGACTTTCTGGGACTGTCTCCTGTCTGGTGTGTCGTCTGCGTGGGACTTTCTGGGACTGTCTCCTGGGTGAGGGGTCGTCTGCGTGGGACTTTCTGGGACTGGAGGTCGTCTGCATGGGACTTACTGGGACTGTCTCCTGGGCTGGGTCTCTTCTGCGTGGGACTTTCTGGTACTGTCTGCATGGTGGGGGTTCGTCTGCGTGTGAATTTCTGGGACAGGGTGTCGTCAGCGTGGGACTTTCTGGGACTGACTCCAGGGTGGGGGGTCCTCTGTGTGGGACTTTCTGTGACTGGGGGTCGTCTGAGTGGGACTTTCTGGGACTGGGGGTCGTCTGCGTGGGACTTTCTGGGACTGTCTCCTGGGTGGGGGGTTCGTCTGCGTAGGACTTTCTTGGATTGTCTCCTGGGTGGGGGATCGTCTGCGTGGGACTTTCTGGGACTGGGGTCGTCTGCGTGGGACTTTCTGGGACTGTCTCCTGGGCTGGGTGTCGTCTGCGTGGGACTTTCTGTGACTGTCTCCTGGGTGGGGGCCGTCTGCGTGGGACTTTCTGGGACTGGGTGTCGTCTGCGTCGGACTTTCTGGGACTGTCTCCTGTGTGGGGGGTCGTCTGCGTGGGACTTTCTGGGACTGGGGGTCGTCTGCGTGGGACTTTCTGGGACTGTCTCCTGTCTGGTGGGTCGTCTGCGTGGGACTTTCTGGGACTGTCTCCTGGGTGAGGGGTCGTCTGCCTGGGACTTTCTGGGACTGGAGGTCGTCTGCATGGGACTTACTGGGACTGTCTCCTGGGCTGGGTGTCGTCTGCGTGGGACTTTCTGGGACTGTCTCCTGGGTGGGGCGTTCGTCTGCGTAGGACTTTCTTGGACTGTCTCCTGGGTGGGGGATCGTCTGCGTGGGACTTTCTGGGACTGGGATCGTCTTCGTGGGACTTTCTGGGACTGGGGTTCGTCTGCGTGGGAATTTCTGGGTCTGTCTCCAGGGATGGAGGGTCGTCTGCGTCGGACTTTCTTGTACTGTCTCCTGGGTGGTGGGTCGTCTGCGTGGGACTTTCTGGGACTGTCTCCTGTCTGGGGGGTCGTCTGCGTGGGACTTTCTGGGACTGGGGTCGTCTGCCTGTGTCTTTCTTGGTCTGTCTCCTGGGTGGGGGTCGTCTGCGTGGGATTTGTGGGACTGGGGGTCTTCTGCGTGGGACTTTCTGTGACTGGGGGTGGTCTGCGTGGGACTTTCTGCGACTGGGTGTCGTCTGCGTGGGACTTTCTGGGACTGACTCCTGGGTGGGGGGTCGTCTGTGTGGGACTATCTGGGACTGGGGGTCTTCTGAGTGGGACTTTCTGGGACTGGGGGTCGTCTGCATGGGACTTTCTGGGACTGTCTCCTGGGCTGGGTGTCGTCTGCGTTGGACTTTCTGTGACTGTCTCCTGGGTGGGGGCCGTCTGCGTGGGACTTTCAGGGACTGGGTGTCGTCTGCGTCGGACTTTCTGGGACTGTCTCCTAGGTGGGGGGTCTTCTGCGTGGGACTTTCTGGGACTGGGGGTCGTCTGAGTGGGACTTTCTGGGACTGGGGCTCGTCTGCGTGGGGCTTTCTGGGACTGTCTCCTGTCTGGTGGGTCGTCTGCGTGGGACTTTCTGGGACTGTCTCCTGGGTGAGGGGTCGTCTGCGTGGGACTTTCTGGGACTGGAGGTCGTCTGCATGGGACTTTCTGGGACTGTCTCCTGGGCTGGGTGTCGTCTGCGTGGGACTTTCTGGGACTGTCTCCTGTCTGGGGGGTCGTCTGCCTGGGATTTTTCTGGGACTGGGGGGCGTCTGCGTGGGTCTTTCTGGGACAGTCTCCTAGATTGGGGGTCGTCGGCGTGGGACCTTCTGGGACTTGGGGTCATCTGCGTGGGACTTTCTTGTACTCGGGGTCGTCTGCGTGGACTTTCTGGGACTGTCTCCTGGGTGGGGGGTCGTCTGCGTGGGACTTTCTGGCACTGGGGGTCGTCTGCGTGGGACTTTCTGGGACTGTCTCCTGTCTGGTGGGTCTTCTGCGTGGGACTTTCTGGGACTGTCTCCTGGGTGAGGGGTCACCTTCTTGGGACTTTCTGGGACTGGGGGTCGTCTGCGTGGGACTTTCTTGGACAGTCTCCTGGGTGGGGGGGTCGTCTGCGTAGGACTTTCTTGGACTGTCTCCTGGGTGGGGGGGGTCGTCTGCGTGGGACTTTCTGGGAATGTCTCCTGGGTGAGGGGTCGTCTGCGTGGGACTTTTCGAGACTGGGGGTCGTCTGCGTGGGACTTTCTTGGACAGTCTCCTGGGTGGGGGGGTCGTCTGCGTAGGACTTTCTTGGACTGTCTCCTGTCTGGTGGGTCGTCAGCGTGGGACTTTCTGGGAATGTCTCCTGGGTGAGGGGTCGTCTGCGTGGGACTTTCTGGGACTGGAGGTCGTCTGCATGGGACTTTCTGGGACTGTCTCCTGGGCTGGGTGTCGTGTGCGTTGGACTTTCTGTGACTGTCTCCTGGGTGGGTGCCCTCTGCGTGGGACTTTCAGGGACTGGGTGTCGTCTGCGTCGGACTTTCTGGTACTGTCTCCTAGGTGGGGGGTCGTCTGCGTGGGAATTTCTGGGACAGGGGGTCGTCTGCATGGGACTTTCTGGGACTGACTTCTGGGTGGGGGGTCGTCTGTGTGGGACATTCTGGGACTGGGGTTCGTCTGAGTGGGACTTTCTGGGACTGGGGCTCGTCTACGTGGGAATTTCTGGGACTGTCTCCTGGTTGAGGGGGTCGTCTGCGTAGGACTTTCTTGGACTGTCTCCTGGGTGGGGGGTCGTCTGCGTGGGACTTTCTGGGACTGTCTCCTGTCTGGTGGGTCGTCTGCGTGTGACTTTCTGGGAATGGGGGTCGTCTGCGTGGGACTTTCTGGGACTGTCTCCTGTCTGGTGGGTCGTCTGCGTGGGACTTTCTGGGACTGTCTCCTGGGTGAGGGGTCGTCTGCCTGGGACTTTCTGGGACTGGGGGTCGTCTGCGTGGGACTTTCTGGGACTCACTTCTGGGTGGGGGGTCGTCTGTGTTGGACTTTCTGGGACTGGTGTTCATCTGAGTGGGACTTTCTGGGACTGGGGCTCGTCTGCGTGGGACTTTCTGGGACTGTCTCCTGGTTGAGGGGGTCGTCTGCGTAGGACTTTCTTGGACTGTCTCCTGGGTGGGGGGTCGTCTGCGTGGGAATTTCTGGGACTGGGGGTCGTCTGCGTGGGACTTTCTGGGACTGGGGGTGGTCTGCGTGGGACTTTCTGGTACTGTCTCATGGGTGGGGGGTGTCCTCTGCGTAGGACTTTCTTGTACTGTCTCCTGGGTAGGGGGTCGTCTGCGTGGGACTTTCTGGGACTGGGGGTCGTCTGCGTGGGACTTTCTGGTATTGTCTCCTGGGCTGGGTGTCGTCTGCGTGGGACTTTGTGGGACTGGGGGTCGTCTGCGTGGGACTTTCTGTGATTGGGGGTGGTCTGCGTGGGACTTTCTGGGACTGGGTGTCGTCTGCGTGGGACTTTCTGGGAAATGTCTGCTGGGTGGGGGGTCGTCTGCGTGGGACTTTGTGGGACTGGGGGTCATCTGCGTTGGACTTTCTGGGAATGGGGGTCGTCTGCGTGGGACTTTCTGGGACTAGGGGTCGTCTGCGTGGGACTTTCTGGTACTGTCTCCTGGGTGAGGGGTCGTCTGCTTGGGACATTCTGGGACTGGAGGTCGTCAGCATGGGACTTTCTGGTACTGTCTCCTGGGCTGGGTGTCGTCTGCGTGGGACTTTCTGTGACTGTCTCCTGGGTGGGGGCCGTCTTCCTGGGACTTTCTGGGACTGGGTGTCGTCTGCGTCGGACTTTCTGGGACTGTCTCTTGGGTGGGGGGTCGTCTGCGTGGGACTTTCTGGGACTGGGGGTCGTCTGCGTGGGACTTTCTGGGACTGTCTCCTGTCTGGTGGGTCGTCTGCGTGGGACTTTCTGGGACTGTCTCCAGGGTGAGGGGTCGTATGCGTGGGACTTTCTGGGACTGTCTCATGGGTGGGGGGTCGTCTTCGTGGGACTTTCTGGGAATGGGGGTCGTCTGCGTGGGTCTTTCTGGGACTGTCTCCTGGGTGGGGGGGTCGTCTGCGTAGGACATTCTCTGACTGTCTCCTGGGACTGGGGGTCGTCTGCGTGGTACTTTCTGGGACTGTCTCGTGTCTGGGAGGTCGTCTGCGTGTGACTTTCTGGTACTGTCTCCAGGGTGGGGGGTCGTCTGCGTGGGAATTTCTGGGTCAGGGGGTCGTCTGCGTGGGACTTTCTGGGACTGACTTCTGGGTGGGGGGTCGTCTGTGTGGGACTTTCTGGGACTGGGGGTCGTCTGAGTGGGACTTTCTGGGACTGGGGTCGTCTGCGTGGGACTTTCTGGGACTGTCTCCTGGGTGGGGTGTCGTCTGCGTGGGACTGTCTCCTGTCTGGGGTGTCCTCTGCGTGGGACTTTCTGGGACTGTCTCCTGTCTGGGGTGTCCTCTGCGTGGGACTTTCTGGGACTGGGGGTCGTCTGCGTCGGTCTTTCTGGGAATGTCTCCTGGGTGGGGGTCGTCTGCGTGGGACTTTGTGGGACTGGGGGTCGTCTGCGTGGGACTTTCTGTGATTGGGGGTGGTCTGCGTGGGACTTTCTGGGACTGGGTGTCGTCTGCGGGGGACTTTCTGGGAAATGTCTGCTGGGTGGGGGGTCGTCTGCGTGGGACTTTGTGGGACTGGGGGTCATCTGCGTGGGACTTTCTGGGAATGGTGGTCGTCTGCGTGGGACTTTCTGGGAATGGGGGTCGTATGCATGGGACTTTCTGGTACTGTCTCCTGGGTGAGGGGTCGTCTGCTTGGGACTTTCTGGGACTGGGGGTCGTCTGCGTGGGACTTTCTGGGAATGGGGGTCGTCTGCGTGGGACTTTCTGGGACTGTCTCCTGGGTGGGGGGTCGTCTGCGTAGGACATTCTTGGACTGTTTCCTGGGACTGGGGGTCGTCTGCGTGGGACTTTCTGGGACTGGGGGTCGTCTGAGTGGGACATTCTGGGACTGGGGTCGTCTGCGTGGGACTTTCTGGGACTGTCTCCTGGGTGGGGGGTCGTCTGCGTGGGACTTTCTGGGACTGGGGGTCGTCTGCGTGGGACTTTCTTGGACTGTCTCCTGTCTGGGGTGTCCTCTGCGTGGGACTTTCTGGGACTGGGGGTCGTCTGCGTCGGTCTTTCTGGGACTGTCTCCTGGGTGGGGGTCGTCTGCGTGGGACTTTGTGGGACTGGGGGTCGTCTGCGTGGGACTTTCTGTGATTGGGGGTGGTCTGCGTGGGACTTTCTGGGACTGGGTGTCGTCTGCGTGGGACTTTCTGGGAAATGTCTGCTGGGTGGGGGGTCGTCTGCGTGGGACTTTGTGGGACTGGGGTCATCTGCGTGGGACTTTCTGGGAATGGGGGTCGTCTGCGTGGGACTTTCTGGGACTGGGGGTCGTCTGCCTGGGACTTTCTGGTACTGTCTCCTGGGTGGGGGCCGTCTGCGTGGGACTTTCTGGGACTGGGGGTCGTCTGCGTGGGACTTTCTGGGACTGGGGACGTCTGCGTGGGACTTTCTGGGACTGTCTCCTCTCTGGGGGGTCGTCTGCGTGGGACTTTCTGGTACTGTCTCCAGGGTGGGGGGTCGTCTGCGTGGGACTTTCTGGGACTGACTTCTGGGTGGGGGGTCGTCTGTGTGGGACTTTCTGGGACTGGTGGTCGTCTGCGTGGGACTTTCTGGGACTGGGGGTCGTCTCCGTGGGACTTTCTGGGACTGTCTCCTGGGTGGGGGGATCGTCTGCGTAGGACTTTCTGGAACTGGGGGTCGTCTGCGTGGGACTTTCTGGGACTGTCTCCTGTCTGGGGTGTCCTCTGCGTGGGACTTTCTGGGACTGGGGGTCGTCTGCGTCGGTCTTTCTGGGACTGTCTCCTGGGTGGGGGTCGTCTGCGTGGGACTTTCTGTGATTGGGGGTGGTCTGCGTGGGACTTTCTGTGATTGGGGGTGGTCTGCGTGGGACTTTCTGGGACTGGGTGTCGTCTGCGTGGGACTTTCTGGGACTGTCTCCTGGGTGGGGGGTCGTCTGCGTGGGACTTTCTGGGACTGGGGGTCGTCTGCGTGGGACTTTCTGGGACGTCTCCTGTCTGGGGTGTCCTCTGCGTGGGACTTTCTGGGACTGGGGGTCGTCTGCGTCGGTCTTTCTTGGACTGTCTCCTGGGTGGGGGTCGTCTGTTTGGGATTTTTGGGACTGGGGGTCGTCTGCGTGGGACCTTCTGTGATTGGGGGTGGTCTGCGTGGGACTTTCTGGGACTGGGTGTCGTCTGCGTGGGACTTTCTGGGAAATGTCTGCTGAGTGGGGGGTCGTCTGCGTGGGACTTTGTGGGACTGGGGGTCATCTGCGTGGGACTTTCTGGTACTGTCTCCTGGGTGAGGGGTCGTCTGCTTGGGACTTTCTGGGACTGGAGGTCGTCAGCATGGGACTTTCTGGGACTGTCTCCTGGGTGGGGGGTCGTCTGCGTGGGACTTTCTGGGACTGGGGGTCGTCTGCGTGGGACTTTCTGGTACTGTCTGCTGGGCTGGGTGTCGTCTGCGTGGGACTTTCTGTGACTGTCTACTGGGCTGGGTGTCGTCTGCGTGGGACTTTCTGAGACTGTCTCCTGGGTGGGGGCCGTCTGCCCTGGACTTTTTGGGACTGGGTGTCGTCTGCGTCGGACTTTCTGGTTCTGTCTCCTGGGCTGGGTGTCGTCTGCGTGGGACTTTCTGGTACTGTCTCCTGGGCTGGGTGTCGTCTGCGTGTGACTTTCTGGGACTGGGGGTCGTCTGCGTGGGACTTTCTGGGACTGTCTCCTGTCTGGTGGGTCGTCTGCGTGGGACTTTCTGGGATGTCTCCAGGGTGAGGGGTCGTATGCGTGGGACTTTCTGGGACTGTCTCCTGGGTGGGGGGTCTTCTGCGTGGGACTTTCTGGGAATGGGGGTCGTCTGCGTGGGACTTTCTGGGACTGTCTCCTGGGTGGGGGGGTCGTCTGCGTAGGACATTCTTGGACTGTCTCCTGGGACTGGGGGTCGTCTGCGTGGGACTTTCAGGGACTGTCTCCTGTCTGGGAGGTCGTCTGCGTGGGACTTTCTGGTACTGTCTCCAGGGTGGGGGGTCGTCTGCGTGGGAATTTCTGGGTCAGGGGGTCGTCTGCGTGGGACTTTCTGGGACTGACTTCTGGGTGGGGGGGTCGTCTGTGTGGGACTTTCTGGGACTGGGGGTCGTCTGAGTGGGACTTTCTGGGACTGGGGTCGTCTGCGTGGGACTTTCTGGGACTGTCTCCTGGGTGGGAGGATCGTCTGCGTAGGACTTTCTTGGACTGTCTCCTGGGTGGGGGGTCGTCTGCGTGGGACTTTCTGGAACTGGGGGTCGTCTGCGTGGGACTTTCTGGGACTGTCTCCTGTCTGGGGTGTCCTCTGCGTGGGACTTTCTGGGACTGGGGGTCGTCTGCGTCGGTCTTTCTGGGACTGTCTCCTGGGTGGGGGTCGTCTGCGTGGGACTTTCTGTGATTGGGGGTGGTGTGCGTGGGACTTTCTGTGATTGGGGGTGGTCTGCGTGGGACTTTCTGGGACTGGGTGTCGTCTGCGTGGGACTTTCTGGGAAATGTCTGCTGGGTGGGGGGTCGTCTGCGTGGGACTTTCTGGGAATGGGGGTCGTCTGCGTGGGACTTTCTGTTACTGTGTCCTGGGCTGGGTGTCGTCTGCGTGGGACTTTCTGTGTCTGTCTCCTGGGTGGGGGCCGTCTGCCTGGGACTATCTGGGACTGGGTGTCGTCTGCGTGGGACTTTCTGGGACTGGGGGTCGTCTGCGTGGGACTTTCTGGGACTGTCTCCTCTCTGGGGGGTCGTCTGCGTGGGACTTTCTGGGACTGTCTCGAGGGTGGGGGGTCGTCTGCGTGGGACTTTCTGGGACTGGAGGTCGTCTGCATGGGACTTTCTGGGACTGTCTCCTGTCTGGGGGGTCGTCTGCCTGGGATTTTTCTGGGACTGGGGGTCGTCTGCGTGGGTCTTTCTGGGACAGTCTCCTAGATTGGGGATCGTCGGCGTGGGACCTTCTAGGACTTGTGGTCATCTGCGTGGGATTTCTAATACTCGGGGTCGTCTGCGTGGACTTTCTGGGACTGTCTACTGGGTGGGGGGTCTTCTGCGTGGGACTTTCTCGGACTGGGGGTCGTCTGCGTGGGACTTTCTGGGACTGTCTCCTGTCTGGTGGGTCTTCTGCGTGGGATTTTTCTGGGACTGGGAGTCGTCTGCGTGGGACTTTCTGGGACTGGGGGTCGTCTGCGTGGGACTTTCTGGGACTGTCTCCTGGGTGGGGGGTCGTCTGCGTAGGACTTTCTTGGTCTGTCTCCTGGTTGGGGGGGGTCGTCTGCGTGGGACTTTCTGGCACTGGGTGTCGTCTGCGTGGGATTTTCTGGGATTGGTGGTGGTCTGCGTGGGACTTTCTGAGACTGGGGGTCGTCTGCGTGGGACTTTCTGTTACTGTCTCCTGGGTGGGGTGTCGTCTGCGTGGGACTTTCTAGGACTGGGGGTCGTCTGCGTGGGACTTTCTGGGACTGTCTCCTGTCTGGTGGGTCGTCTGCGTGGGACTTTCTGGGACTGGAGGTCTTCTGCATGGGACTTTCTGGGACTGTCTCCTTGGCTGGGTGTCGTCTGCGTGGGACTTTCTGTGACTGTCTCCTGGGTGTGGGCCGTCTGCGTGGGACTTTCTGGGACTGGGTGTCGTCTGCGTCGGACTTTCTGGGACTGTCTCCTGGGTGGGGGGTCGTCTGCGTGGGACTTTCTGGGACTGGGGGTCGTCTGCGTGGGACTTTCTGGGACTGTCTGCTGTCTGGTGGGTCGTCTGCGTGGGACTTTCTGGGACTGTCTCCTGGGCTGGGTGTCGTCTGCGTGTGATTTTTGTGACTGTATCCTGGCTGGGGTTCGTCTGCGTGGGACTTTCTGGGACTGTTTCCTGGGCTGGGTGTCGTCTGCGTGTGACTTTCTGTGACTGTATCCTGGGTGGGGGCCGTCTGCGTGGGACTTTATGGGACTGGGGGTCGTCTGCGTGGGACTTTCTGGGACTTTCTCCTCTCTGGGGGGTCGTCTGCGTGGGACTATCTGGGACTGTCTCCTGGGTGGGGGGGTCGTCTTCGTAGGACTTTCTTGGACTGTCTCCTGGGTGGGGGGTCGTCTGCGTGGGACTTTCTGGGACTGGGGGTCGTCTGCGTGGGACTTTCTGGGACTGTCTCCTGTCTGGGGGGTCGTCTGCGTGGGATTTCTGGGACTGGGGGTCGTCTGCGTGGGACTTTCTGGGACTGGGTGTCGTCTGCGTGGGACTTTCTGGGAAATGTCTGATGGGTGGGGGGTCGTCTGCGTGGGAATTTGTGGGACTGGGTGTAATCTGCGTGGGACTTTCTGGGACTGGAGGTCGTCTGCATGGGACTTTCTGGGACTGTCTCCTGGGAGGGGGGTCTTCTGCGTAGGACTTTCTTGGACTGTCTCCTGGGTGGGGGGTCGTCTGCGTGGGACTTTCTGGGACTGGGGGTCGTCTGTGTCGGACTTTCTGGGACTGTCTCCTGTCTGGGGTGACGTCTGCGTGGGACTTTCTGGTACTGTCTCCAGGGTGGCGGGTCTTCTGCGTGGGAATTTCTGGGACAGGGGGTCGTCTGCGTGGGTCTTTCTGGGACTGTCTCCTGGGTGGGGGGTCGTCTGTGTGGGACTTTCTAGGACCGGGGGTCGTCTGAGTGTGACTTTCTGGGACTGGGGGTCGTCTGCGTGGGACTTTCTGGGACTGTCTCCTGTCTGGGGGTTCGTCTGCGTGGGACTTTCTGGGACTTGGGGTCGTCTGCGTCGGTCTATCTGGGACTGTCTCCTGGGTGGGGGTCGTCTGCGTGGGAATTTTGTGGGACTGGGGGTCATCTGCGTGGGACTTTCTGGGAATGGGTGTCATCTGCGTGGGACTTTCAAGGACTGGGGGTCGTCTGCGTGGGACTTTCTGATACTGTCTCCTGGGTGAGGGGTCGTCTGCGTGGGATTTTCTGGGACTGGAGGTCGTCTGCATGGGAGTTTCTGGGACTGTCTCCTGGGTGGGCTGTCGTCTGCGTGGGACGTTCTGGGACTGGGGGTCGTCTACGTGGGACTTTCTGGTACTGTCTCCTGGGCTGGGTGTCGTCTGCGTGGGACTTTCTGTGACTGTCTACTGGGTGGGGGCCGTCTGCCTGGGACTTTCTGGGACTGGGTGTCGTCTGCGTCGGACTTTCTGGGACTGTCTCTTGGGTGGGGGGTCGTCTGCGTGGGACTTTCTGGGACTGGGGGTCGTCTGCGTGGGACTTTCTGGGACTGTCTCATGTCTGGTGGGTCGTCTGCGTGGGACTTTCTGGGACTGTCTCCTGGGTGAGGGGTCGTCTGCGTGGGACTTTCTGGGACTGTCTCCTGGGTGGGGGCCGTCTGCGTAGGACTTTCTGGGACTGGGTGTCTTCTGCGTCGGACTTTCTGGGACTGTCTCCTTGGTGGGGGGTCGTCTGCGTGGGACTTTCTTGGAATGGGGGTCGTCTGCGTAGGACTTTCCTGGACTGTCTCCTGGGACTGGGGGTCGTCTGCGTGGGACTTTCTTGGAATGGGGGTCGTCTGCGTGGACTTTCTGGGACTGTCTCCTGTCTGGGAAGTCGTCTGCTTGGGACTTTCTGGTACTGTCTCCAGGGTGGGGGGTCGTCTGTGAGGGACTTTCTGGGACTGGGGGTCGTCTGAGTGGGACTTTCTGGGACTGGTTTCGTCTGCGTGGGACTTTCTGGGACTGTCTCCTGGGTGGGGGGATCATCTGCGTAGGACTTTCTTGGTCTGTCTCCTGGTTGGGGGGGTCGTCTGCGTGGGACTTTCTGGCACTGGGTGTCGTCTGCGTGGGATTTTCTGGGATTGGTGGTGGTCTGCGTGGGACTTTCTGAGACTGGGGGTCGTCTGCGTGGGACTTTCTGTTACTGTCTCCTGGGTGGGGTGTCGTCTGCGTGGGACTTTCTAGGACTGGGGGTCGTCTGCGTGGGACTTTCTGGGACTGTCTCCTGTCTGGTGGGTCGTCTGCGTGGGACTTTCTGGGACTGGAGGTCTTCTGCATGGGACTTTCTGGGACTGTCTCCTTGGCTGGGTGTCGTCTGCGTGGGACTTTCTGTGACTGTCTCCTGGGTGTGGGCCGTCTGCGTGGGACTTTCTGGGACTGGGTGTCGTCTGCGTCGGACTTTCTGGGACTGTCTCCTGGGTGGGGGGTCGTCTGCGTGGGACTTTCTGGGACTGGGGGTCGTCTGCGTGGGACTTTCTGGGACTGTCTGCTGTCTGGTGGGTCGTCTGCGTGGGACTTTCTGGGACTGTCTCCTGGGCTGGGTGTCGTCTGCGTGTGATTTTTGTGACTGTATCCTGGCTGGGGTTCGTCTGCGTGGGACTTTCTGGGACTGTTTCCTGGGCTGGGTGTCGTCTGCGTGTGACTTTCTGTGACTGTATCCTGGGTGGGGGCCGTCTGCGTGGGACTTTATGGGACTGGGGGTCGTCTGCGTGGGACTTTCTGGGACTTTCTCCTCTCTGGGGGGTCGTCTGCGTGGGACTATCTGGGACTGTCTCCTGGGTGGGGGGGTCGTCTTCGTAGGACTTTCTTGGACTGTCTCCTGGGTGGGGGGTCGTCTGCGTGGGACTTTCTGGGACTGGGGGTCGTCTGCGTGGGACTTTCTGGGACTGTCTCCTGTCTGGGGGGTCGTCTGCGTGGGATTTCTGGGACTGGGGGTCGTCTGCGTGGGACTTTCTGGGACTGGGTGTCGTCTGCGTGGGACTTTCTGGGAAATGTCTGATGGGTGGGGGGTCGTCTGCGTGGGAATTTGTGGGACTGGGTGTAATCTGCGTGGGACTTTCTGGGACTGGAGGTCGTCTGCATGGGACTTTCTGGGACTGTCTCCTGGGAGGGGGGTCTTCTGCGTAGGACTTTCTTGGACTGTCTCCTGGGTGGGGGGTCGTCTGCGTGGGACTTTCTGGGACTGGGGGTCGTCTGTGTCGGACTTTCTGGGACTGTCTCCTGTCTGGGGTGACGTCTGCGTGGGACTTTCTGGTACTGTCTCCAGGGTGGCGGGTCTTCTGCGTGGGAATTTCTGGGACAGGGGGTCGTCTGCGTGGGTCTTTCTGGGACTGTCTCCTGGGTGGGGGGTCGTCTGTGTGGGACTTTCTAGGACCGGGGGTCGTCTGAGTGTGACTTTCTGGGACTGGGGGTCGTCTGCGTGGGACTTTCTGGGACTGTCTCCTGTCTGGGGGTTCGTCTGCGTGGGACTTTCTGGGACTTGGGGTCGTCTGCGTCGGTTTTTCTGGGACTGTCTCCTGGGTGGGGGTCGTCTGCGTGGGAATTTTGTGGGACTGGGGGTCATCTGCGTGGGACTTTCTGGGAATGGGTGTCATCTGCGTGGGACTTTCAAGGACTGGGGGTCGTCTGCGTGGGACTTTCTGATACTGTCTCCTGGGTGAGGGGTCGTCTGCGTGGGATTTTCTGGGACTGGAGGTCGTCTGCATGGGAGTTTCTGGGACTGTCTCCTGGGTGGGCTGTCGTCTGCGTGGGACGTTCTGGGACTGGGGGTCGTCTACGTGGGACTTTCTGGTACTGTCTCCTGGGCTGGGTGTCGTCTGCGTGGGACTTTCTGTGACTGTCTACTGGGTGGGGGCCGTCTGCCTGGGACTTTCTGGGACTGGGTGTCGTCTGCGTCGGACTTTCTGGGACTGTCTCTTGGGTGGGGGGTCGTCTGCGTGGGACTTTCTGGGACTGGGGGTCGTCTGCGTGGGACTTTCTGGGACTGTCTCATGTCTGGTGGGTCGTCTGCGTGGGACTTTCTGGGACTGTCTCCTGGGTGAGGGGTCGTCTGCGTGGGACTTTCTGGGACTGTCTCCTGGGTGGGGGCCGTCTGCGTAGGACTTTCTGGGACTGGGTGTCTTCTGCGTCGGACTTTCTGGGACTGTCTCCTTGGTGGGGGGTCGTCTGCGTGGGACTTTCTTGGAATGGGGGTCGTCTGCGTAGGACTTTCCTGGACTGTCTCCTGGGACTGGGGGTCGTCTGCGTGGGACTTTCTTGGAATGGGGGTCGTCTGCGTGGACTTTCTGGGACTGTCTCCTGTCTGGGAAGTCGTCTGCTTGGGACTTTCTGGTACTGTCTCCAGGGTGGGGGGTCGTCTGTGAGGGACTTTCTGGGACTGGGGGTCGTCTGAGTGGGACTTTCTGGGACTGGTTTCGTCTGCGTGGGACTTTCTGGGACTGTCTCCTGGGTGGGGGGATCATCTGCGTAGGACTTTCTTGGTCTGTCTCCTGGTTGGGGGGGTCGTCTGCGTGGGACTTTCTGGCACTGGGTGTCGTCTGCGTGGGATTTTCTGGGATTGGTGGTGGTCTGCGTGGGACTTTCTGAGACTGGGGGTCGTCTGCGTGGGACTTTCTGTTACTGTCTCCTGGGTGGGGTGTCGTCTGCGTGGGACTTTCTAGGACTGGGGGTCGTCTGCGTGGGACTTTCTGGGACTGTCTCCTGTCTGGTGGGTCGTCTGCGTGGGACTTTCTGGGACTGGAGGTCTTCTGCATGGGACTTTCTGGGACTGTCTCCTTGGCTGGGTGTCGTCTGCGTGGGACTTTCTGTGACTGTCTCCTGGGTGTGGGCCGTCTGCGTGGGACTTTCTGGGACTGGGTGTCGTCTGCGTCGGACTTTCTGGGACTGTCTCCTGGGTGGGGGGTCGTCTGCGTGGGACTTTCTGGGACTGGGGGTCGTCTGCGTGGGACTTTCTGGGACTGTCTGCTGTCTGGTGGGTCGTCTGCGTGGGACTTTCTGGGACTGTCTCCTGGGCTGGGTGTCGTCTGCGTGTGATTTTTGTGACTGTATCCTGGCTGGGGTTCGTCTGCGTGGGACTTTCTGGGACTGTTTCCTGGGCTGGGTGTCGTCTGCGTGTGACTTTCTGTGACTGTATCCTGGGTGGGGGCCGTCTGCGTGGGACTTTATGGGACTGGGGGTCGTCTGCGTGGGACTTTCTGGGACTTTCTCCTCTCTGGGGGGTCGTCTGCGTGGGACTATCTGGGACTGTCTCCTGGGTGGGGGGGTCGTCTTCGTAGGACTTTCTTGGACTGTCTCCTGGGTGGGGGGTCGTCTGCGTGGGACTTTCTGGGACTGGGGGTCGTCTGCGTGGGACTTTCTGGGACTGTCTCCTGTCTGGGGGGTCGTCTGCGTGGGATTTCTGGGACTGGGGGTCGTCTGCGTGGGACTTTCTGGGACTGGGTGTCGTCTGCGTGGGACTTTCTGGGAAATGTCTGATGGGTGGGGGGTCGTCTGCGTGGGAATTTGTGGGACTGGGTGTAATCTGCGTGGGACTTTCTGGGACTGGAGGTCGTCTGCATGGGACTTTCTGGGACTGTCTCCTGGGAGGGGGGTCTTCTGCGTAGGACTTTCTTGGACTGTCTCCTGGGTGGGGGGTCGTCTGCGTGGGACTTTCTGGGACTGGGGGTCGTCTGTGTCGGACTTTCTGGGACTGTCTCCTGTCTGGGGTGACGTCTGCGTGGGACTTTCTGGTACTGTCTCCAGGGTGGCGGGTCTTCTGCGTGGGAATTTCTGGGACAGGGGGTCGTCTGCGTGGGTCTTTCTGGGACTGTCTCCTGGGTGGGGGGTCGTCTGTGTGGGACTTTCTAGGACCGGGGGTCGTCTGAGTGTGACTTTCTGGGACTGGGGGTCGTCTGCGTGGGACTTTCTGGGACTGTCTCCTGTCTGGGGGTTCGTCTGCGTGGGACTTTCTGGGACTTGGGGTCGTCTGCGTCGGTCTTTCTGGGACTGTCTCCTGGGTGGGGGTCGTCTGCGTGGGAATTTTGTGGGACTGGGGGTCATCTGCGTGGGACTTTCTGGGAATGGGTGTCATCTGCGTGGGACTTTCAAGGACTGGGGGTCGTCTGCGTGGGACTTTCTGATACTGTCTCCTGGGTGAGGGGTCGTCTGCGTGGGATTTTCTGGGACTGGAGGTCGTCTGCATGGGAGTTTCTGGGACTGTCTCCTGGGTGGGCTGTCGTCTGCGTGGGACGTTCTGGGACTGGGGGTCGTCTACGTGGGACTTTCTGGTACTGTCTCCTGGGCTGGGTGTCGTCTGCGTGGGACTTTCTGTGACTGTCTACTGGGTGGGGGCCGTCTGCCTGGGACTTTCTGGGACTGGGTGTCGTCTGCGTCGGACTTTCTGGGACTGTCTCTTGGGTGGGGGGTCGTCTGCGTGGGACTTTCTGGGACTGGGGGTCGTCTGCGTGGGACTTTCTGGGACTGTCTCATGTCTGGTGGGTCGTCTGCGTGGGACTTTCTGGGACTGTCTCCTGGGTGAGGGGTCGTCTGCGTGGGACTTTCTGGGACTGTCTCCTGGGTGGGGGCCGTCTGCGTAGGACTTTCTGGGACTGGGTGTCTTCTGCGTCGGACTTTCTGGGACTGTCTCCTTGGTGGGGGGTCGTCTGCGTGGGACTTTCTTGGAATGGGGGTCGTCTGCGTAGGACTTTCCTGGACTGTCTCCTGGGACTGGGGGTCGTCTGCGTGGGACTTTCTTGGAATGGGGGTCGTCTGCGTGGACTTTCTGGGACTGTCTCCTGTCTGGGAAGTCGTCTGCTTGGGACTTTCTGGTACTGTCTCCAGGGTGGGGGGTCGTCTGTGAGGGACTTTCTGGGACTGGGGGTCGTCTGAGTGGGACTTTCTGGGACTGGTTTCGTCTGCGTGGGACTTTCTGGGACTGTCTCCTGGGTGGGGGGATCATCTGCGTAGGACTTTCTTGGACTGTCTCCTGGGTATGGGGTCGTCTGCGTGGGACTTTCTGGGACTGGGGGTCGTCTGCGTCGGTCTTTCTGGGACAGTCTCCTGGGTGGGGGTCGTCTGCGTGGGATTTTGTGGGACTGGGGGTCGTCTGCGTGGGACTTTCTGTGATTGGGGGTGGTCTGCGTGGGACTTTCTGGGACTGGGTGTCGTCTGCGTGGGACTTTCTGGGAAATGTCTGCTGGGTGGGGGGTCGTCTGCATGGGACTTTGTGGGACTGGGTGTCATCTGCGTGGGACTTTCTAGGAAAGGGGGTCGTCTGCGTGGGACTTTCTGGGACTGGGGGTCGTCTGCGTGGGACTTTCTTGGACTGTCTCCTGGGTGGGGGGGTCGTCTGCGTAGGACTTTCTTGGACTGTCTCCTCTGTGGGGGGGTCGTCTGCGTGGGACTTTCTGGGACTGGGGGTCGTCTGCGTGGGACTTTCTGGGACTGGGGGTTGTCTGCGTGGGACTTTCTGGGAAATGTCTGCTGGGTGGGGGGTCGTCTGCATGGGACTTTGTGGGACTGGGTGTCATCTGCGTGGGACTTTCTAGGAAAGGGGGTCTTCTGCGTGGGACTTTCTGGGACTGGGGGTCATCTGCGTGGGACTTTCTGGGACTGGGTGTCGTCTGCGTGGGACTTTCTGGGAAATGTCTGCTGGGTGGGGGGTCGTCTGCATGGGACTTTGTGGGACTGGGTGTCATCTGCGTGGGACTTTCTAGGAAAGGGGGTCGTCTGCGTGGGACTTTCTGGGACTGGGGGTCGTCTGCGTGGGACTTTCTTGGACTGTCTCCTGGGTGGGGGGGTCGTCTGCGTAGGACTTTCTTGGACTGTCTCCTCTGTGGGGGGTCGTCTGCGTGGGACTTTCTGGGACTGTCTCCTGGGTGAGGGGTCGTCTGCTTGGGACTTTCTGGGACTGGAGGTTGTCTGCATGGGACTTTCTGGGACTGTCTCCTGGGCTGGGTGTCGTCTGCGTGTGACTTTCTGTGACTGTATCCTGGATGGGGGCCGTCTGCGTGGGACATTCTGGGACTGGGTGTCGTCTGCGTGGGACTTTCTGGGACTGGAGGTTGTCTGCATGGGACTTTCTGGGACTGTCTCCTGGGCTGGGTGTCGTCTGCGTGTGACTTTCTGTGACTGTATCCTGGGTGGGGGCCGTCTGCGTCGGACTTTCTGGGACTGTCTCCTGGGTGGGGGGTCGTCTGCCTGGGACTTTATGGGACTGGGGGTCGTCTGCGTGGTACTTTCTGGGACTGTCTCCTGTCTGGGGGGTCGTCTGCGTGGGACTTTCTGGGACTGGGGGTCGTCTGCGTCGGTCTTTCTGGGAAATGTCTGCTGGGTGGGGCGTCGTCTGCGTGGGACTTTGTGGGACTGGGGGTCATCTGCGTGGGACTTTCTGGGACTGGGGGTCGTCTGCGTGGGACATTCTTGGACTGTCTCCTGTGTGGTGGGGTCGTCTGCGTGGGACTTTCTGGGACTGTCTCCTGGGTGAGGGGTCGTCTGCGTGGGACTTTCTGGGACTGGAGGTTGTCTGCATAGGACTTTCTGGGACAGTCTCCTGGGCTGGGTGTCGTCTGCGTGTGACTTTCTGTGACTGTATCCTGGGTGGGGGCCGTCTGCGTGGGACTTTCTGGGACTGGGTGTCGTCTGCGTCGGACATTCTGGGATTGGTGGTGGTCTGCGTGGGACTTTCTGAGACTGGGGGTCGTATGCCTGGGACTTTCTGTGACTGTCTCCTGGGTGAGGGGTCGTCTGCGTGGGACTTTCTGGGACTGGAGGTCGTCTGCATGGGACTTTCTGGGACTGTCTCCTGGGCTGGGTGTCGTCTGCGTGGGACTCTCTGTGACAGTCTCCTGGGTGGGGGCCGTCTGCTTGGGACTTTCTGGGACTGGGTGTCGTCTGCGTCGGACTTTCTGGGACTGTCTCCTGGGTGGGGGGTCGTCTGCGTGGGACTTTCTGGGACTGGGGGTCGTCTGCGTGGGACTTTCTGGGACTGTCTCCTGTCTGGTGGGTCGTCTGCGTGGGACTTTCTGGGACTGTCTCCTGGGTGAGGGGTCGTCTGCGTGGGACTTTCTGGGACTGGAGGTTGTCTGCATGGGACTTTCTGGGACTGTCTCCTGGGCTGGGTGTCGTCTGCGTGTGACTTTCTGTGACTGTATCCTGGGTGGGGGCCGTCTGCGTGGGACTTTCTGGGTCTGGGGGTCGTCTGCGTGGGACTTTCTGGGACTGTCTCCTGGGTGGGGGGCCGTCTGCGTGGGACATTCTTGGACTGGGGGTCGTCTGAGTGGGACTTATTGGGACAGGGTGTCGTCTGCGTGGTACTCTCTGGGATTGTCTCCTGTCTGGGGGGTCGTCTGCGTGGGACTTTCTGGGACTGGGGCTCGTCTGCGTCGGTCTTTCTGGGACTGTCTCCTGGGTGGGGGTCGTCTCCGTGGGACTTTGTGGGACTGGGAGTCGTCTCCGTGGGACTTTCTGTGATTGGGGGTGGTCTGCGTGGGACTTTCTGGGACTGGGTGTCGTCTGCGTGGGACTTTCTGGGAAATGTCTGCTGGGTGGGGTGTCGTCTGCGTGGGACTTTGTGGGACTGGGGGTCATCTGCGTGGGATTTTCTGGGAATGGGGGTCGTCTGCGTGGGATTTTCTGGGACTGGGGGTCGTCTGCGTGGGACATTCTTGGACTGTCTCCTGGGTGGGGGGGTCGTCTGAGTAAGACTTTCTTGGACTGTCTCCTGTGTGGGGGGGTCGTCTGCGTGGGACTTTCTGGGACTGTCTCCTGGGCTGGGTGTCGTCTGCGTGTGACTTTCTGTGACTGTATCCTGGGTGGGGGCCGTCTGCGTGGGACTTTCTGGGACTGGGTGTCGTCTGCGTGGGACTTTCTGGGACTGTCTCCTCTCTGGGGGGTCTTCTGCGTGGGAATTTCTGGGACAGGGGGTCGTCTGCGTGGGACTTTCTGGGTCTGACTCCTGGGTGGGGGGTCTTCTGTGTGGGAATTTCTGGGACTGGGGGTCGTCTGAGTCGGACTTTCTGGGGCTGGGGGTCGTCTGCGTGGGACTATCTGGGACTGGGGGTCGTCTGCGTGGGACTTTCTGGGACTGGGGGTCGTCTGCGTGGGACTTTCTGGGACTGTCTCCTGGGTGGGGGGTCGTCTGCGTAGGACTTTCTTGGACTGTCTCCAGGGTGGGGGGTCGTCTGCGTGGGAATTTCTGGGACAGGGGGTCGTCTGCGTGGGACTTTCTGGGACTGACTCCTGGGTGGGGGGTCTTCTGTGTGGGACTTTCTGGGACTGGGGGTCGTCTGAGTGGGACTTACTGGGACTGTCTCCTGGGTGGGGGGTCGTCTGCGTGGGACTTTCTGGTACTGTCTCCAGGGTGCGGGGTCGTCTGCGAGGGAATTTCTGGGACAGGGGGTCGTCTGCGTGGGACTTTCTGGGACTGGGGGTCGTCTGCGTGGGACTATCCGGGACTGTCTCCTGGGTGGGGGGGTCGTCTGCGTAGTACTTTCTTGGACTGTCTCCTGGCTGGGGGGTCGTCTGCGTGGGACTTTCTGGGAATGGGGGTCGTCTGCGTGGGTCTTTCTGGGTCTGTCTCCTGGGTGGGTGTCGTCTGCGTGGGACTTTGTGGGACTGGGGGTCGTCTGCGTGGGATTTTCTGTGACTGGGGGTGGTCTGCGTGTGACTTTCTGGGACTGGGTGTCGTCTGCGTGGGACTTTCTGGGAAATGTCTGCTGTGTGGGGGGTCGTCTGCGTGGGACTTTTTGGGACTGGGGGTAATCTGCGTGGGACTTTCTGGGACTGGAGGTCGTCTGCATGGGACTTTCTGGGATTGTCTCCTGGGTGGGGGGCCGTCTGTGTGGGACTTTCTGGGACTGGGTGTCGTCTGTGTGGTACTTTCTGGGACTGTCTCCTGTCTGGGGGGTCGTCTGCGTGGGACTTTCTGGGACTGGGGGTCGTCTGCGTCGGTCTTTCTGGGAAATGTCTGCTGGGTGGGGGTCGTCTGCGTGGGACTTTGTGGGACTGGGGATCATCTGCGTGGGACTTTCTGGGAATGGGGGTCTTCTGCGTGGGACTTTCTGGGACTGGGGGTCGTCTGCGTGGGACATTCTTGGACTGTCTCCTGGGTGGGGGGGTCGTCTGCTTAGGACTTTCTTGGACTGTCTCCTGTGTGGGGGGGTCGTCTGCGTGGGACTTTCTGGGACTGTCTCCTGGGTGAGGGGTCGTCTGCGTGGGACTTTCTGGGACTGGAGGTTGTCTGCATGGGACTTTCTGGGACTGTCTCCTGGGCTGGGTGTCGTCTGCGTGTGACTTTCTGTGACTGTATCCTGGATGGGGGCCGTCTGCGTGGGACTTTCTGGGACTGGGTGTCGTCTGCGTGGGACTTTCTGGGACTGGAGGTTGTCTGCATGGGACTTTCTGGGACTGTCTCCTGGGCTGGGTGTCGTCTGCGTGTGACTTTCTGTGACTGTATCCTGGGTGGGGGCCGTCTGCGTGGGACTTTCTGGGACTGGGTGTCGACTGCGTCGGACTTTCTGGGACTGTCTCCTGGGTGGGGGGTCGTCTGCGTGGGACTTTATGGGACTGGGGGTCGTCTGCGTGGTACTTTCTGGGACTGTCTCCTGTCTGGGGGGTCGTCTGCGTGGGACTTTCTGGGACTGGGGGTCGTCTGCGTCGGTCTTTCTGGGAAATGTCTGCTGGGTGGGGGATCGTCTGCGTGGGACTTTGTGGGACTGGGGGTCATCTGCGTGGGACTTTCTGGGACTGGGGGTCGTCTGCGTGGGACATTCTTGGACTGTCTCCTGGGTGGGGGGGTCGTCTGTTTAGGACTTTCTTGGACTGTCTCCTGTGTGGGGGGGTCGTCTGCGTGGGACTTTCTGGGACAGTCTCCTGGGCTGGGTGTCGTCTGCGTGTGACTTTCTGTGACTGTATCCTGGGTGGGGGCCGTCTGCGTGGGACTTTCTGGGACTGGGTGTCGTCTGCGTCGGACATTCTGGGATTGGTGGTGGTCTGCGTGGGACTTTCTGAGACTGGGGGTCGTCTGCGTGGGACTTTCTGTCACTGTCTCCTGGGTGAGCGGTCGTCTGCGTGGGACTTTCTGGGACTGGAGGTCGTCTGCATGGGACTTTCTGGGACTGTCTCCTGTCTGGTGGGTCGTCTGCGTGGGACTTTCTGGGACTGTCTCCTGGGTGGGGGCCGTCTGCTTGGGACTTTCTGGGACTGGGTGTCGTCTGCGTCGGACTTTCTGGGACTGTCTCCTGGGTGGGGGGTCGTCTGCGTGGGACTTTCTGGGACTGGGGGTCGTCTGCGTGGGACTTTCTGGGACTGTCTCCTGTCTGGTGGGTCGTCTCCGTGGGACTTTCTGGGACTGTCTCCTGGGTGAGGGGTCGTCTGCGTGGGACTTTCTGGGACTGGAGGTTGTCTGCATGGGACTTTCTGGGACTGTCTCCTGGGCTGTGTGTCGTCTGCGTGTGACTTTCTGTGACTGTATCCTGGGTGGGGGCCGTCTGCGTGGGACTTTCTGGGACTGGGTGTCGTCTGCGTCGGACTTTCTGGGATTTTCTCCTGGGTGGGGGGTCGTCTGCGTGGGACTTTATGGGACTGGAGGTCGTCTGCGTGGGACTTTCTGGGACTGTCTCCTGTCTGGGGGGTCGTCTGCGTGGGACTTTCTGGGACTGTCTCCAGGGTGGGGGGGGCGTCTGCGTGGGAATTTCTGGGACAGGGGGTCGTCTGCGTGGGACTTTCTGGGACTGTCTCCTGGGTGGGGGGTCGTCTGTGTGGGACTTTCTGGGACTGGGGGTCGTCTGAGTGGGACTTTCTGGGACTGGGTGTCGTCTGCGTGGGCCTATCCGGGACTGTCTCCTGGGTGGGGGGGTCGTCTGCGTAGGACTTTCTTGGACTGTCTCCTGGGTGGGGGGTCGTCGGCGTGGGACTTTCTGGGACTGGGGGTCGTCTGCGTGGGACTTTCTGGGACTGTCTCCTGTCTGGGGGGTTCGTCTGCGTGGGACTTTCTGGGACTGGGGGTCGTCTGGGTGGGTCTTTCTGGGTCTGTCTCCTGGGTGGGTGTCGTCTGCGTGGGACATTGTGGGACTGGGGGTCGTCTGCGTGGGATTTTCTGTGACTGGTGGTGGTCTGCGTGTGACTTTCTGGGACTGGGTGTCGTCTGCGTGGGACTTTCAGGGAAATGTCTGCTGGGTGAGGGGTCGTCTGCGTGGGACTTTCTGGGACTGGGTGTCGTCTGCATGGGACTTTCTGGGACTCTCTCCTGGGCTGGGTGTCGTCTGCGTTGGACTTTCTGTGACTGTCTCCTGGGTGGGGGCCGTCTGCGTGGGACTTTCTGGTACTGTCTCCAGGGTGGGGGGTCGTCTGCGTGGGAATTTCTGGGACAGCGGGTCGTCTGCGTGGGACTTTCTGGGACTGACTCCTGGGTGGGGGGTCGTCTGTGTGGGATTTCTGGGACTGGGGGTCGTCTGCGTGGGGCTTTCTGGGACTGTCTCCTGGGTGGGGGGGTCGTCTGCGTAGGACTTTCATGGACTGTCTCCTGGGTGGGGGGTCGTCTGCGTGGGACTTTCTGGGACTGGGGGTCTTCTGCGTGGTACTTTCTGGGACTGGGGATCATCTGCGTGGGACTTTCTGGGACTGTCTCCTGGGTGGGGGGGTCGTCTGCGTAGGACTTTCTTGTACTGTCTCCTGGGTGGGGGGTCCTCTGCGTGGGACTTTCTGGGACTGGGGATCGTCTGCGTGGGTCTTTCTGGGACTGTCTCCTGGGTGGGGGTCGTCTGCGTGGGACTTTGTGGGACTGGGGGTGGACTGCGTGGGACTTTCTGGGACTGGGTGTCATCTGCGTGGGACTTTCTTGGACTGTCTCCAGGGTGGTGGGGTCGTCTGCGTAGGACTTTCTTGGACTGTCTCCTGGGTCGGGGGGTCGTCTACGTGGGACTTTCTGGGACTGTGGGTGGTCTGCGTGGGACTTTCTGGGACTGTGGGTGGTCTGCGTGGGACTTTCTGGGACTGGGGGTCGTCTGCGTGGGACTTTCTGGGACTGTCTCCTGGGTGGGGGGTCGTCTGCGTGGGACTTTCTGGGACTGGGGGTCGTCTGCGTGGGACTTTCTGGGACTGTCTCCTGTCTGGTGGGTCGTCTGCGTGGGACTTTCTGGGACTGTCTCCTGGGTGAGTGGTCGTCTGCGTGGGATTTTCTGGGACTGGAGGTCGTCTTCATGGTACTGTCTGGGACTGTCTCCTGTGCTGGGTGTCGTCTACGTGGGACTTTCTGTGACTGTCTCCTGGGTGGGGGCCGTCTGCGTGGGACTTTCTGGGACTGGGTGTCGTCTGCGTGGGACTTTCTGGGACTGTCTCCTGGGTGGGGGGTCGTCTGCGTGGGACTTTCTGGGAATGGGGGTCGTCTGCGTGGGACTTTCTGAGACTGTCTCCTGGGTGGGGGAGTCGTCTGCGTAGGACTTTCTTGGACTGTCTCCTGGGTGGGGGGTCGTCTGCGTGGGACTTTCTGGGACTGGGGGTCGTCTGCGTGGGACTTTCTAGGACTCGGGGTCGTCTGCGTGGGACTTTCTGGGACTGTCTACTGGGTGGTGGTTCGTCTACGTGGGACTTTCTGGGACTGGGGGTCGTCTGCGTGGGACTTTCTGGGACTGTCTCCTGTCTGGTGGGTCGTCTGCGTGGGACTCTCTGGGACTGTCTCCTGGGCTGGGTGTCGTCTGCGTTGCACTTTCTGTGACTGTCTCCTGTGTGGGGGCCGGTTGCGTGGGACTTTCTTGGACTGGGTGTCGACTGCGTGGGACTTTCTGGGACTGTCTCCTGGGTTGGGGGTCGTCTGCGTGGGACTTTCCGGGAATGGGGGTCGTCTGCGTGGGACTTTCTGGGAATGGGGGTCGTCTGCGTGGGACTTTCTGGGACTGTCTCCTGGGTGGGGGGGTCTTCTGCGTAGGACTTTCTTGGAATGTCTCCTGGGTGGGGGGTCGTCTGCGTGGGACTTTCTGGGACTGGGGGTCGTCTGCGTGGGACTTTCTGGGACTGTCTCCTGTCTGGGGTGTCGTCTGCGTGGGACTTTCTGGTACTGTCTCCAGGTTGGGGGGTCGTCTGCCTGGGAATTTCTGGGACAGGGAGTCGTCTGCGTGGGACTTTCTGGGACTGACTCCTGGATGGGGGGGTCGTCTGTGTGGGATTTTCTGGGACTGGGGGTCGTCTGCGTGGGACTTTCTGCGACTGTCTCCTGGGTGGGGGGTCGTCTGCGTAGGACTTTCTTAGAAAGTCTCCTGGGTGGGGTGTCGTCTGCGTGGGACTTTCTGGGACTGGGGGTCGTCTGCGTGGGACTTTCTGGGACTGGGGGTCGTCTGCGTGGGACTTTCTGGGACTGTCTCCTGGGTGGGGGGGTCGTCAGCGTGGGACTTTCTGGGACTTGGGGTCGTCTGCGTGGGACTTTCTGGGACTGTCTCCTGTCTTGGGTGGTCGTCTGCGTGGGACTTTCTGGGACTGGGGGTCGTCTGCGTGGGTCTTTCTGGGACTGTCTTTTGGGTGGGGGTCGTCTGCGTGGGACTTTGTGGGACTTTCTTCTAGGTGGTGGGTCGTCTGCGTGGGACTTTCTGGGACTGGTGGTCGTCTGCGTGGGACATTCTGTGACAGGGGTGGTCTGCGTGGGACTTTCTGGGACTGGGTGTCGTCTGCATGGGACTTTCTGGGACTCTCTTTTGGCTGTGGGGGTCAGCTGCGTAGGACTTTCTTGGACTGTCTCCTGGGTGGGGGGGTCGTCTGCGTAGGACTTTCTTGGACTGTCTCCTGGGTGGGGGGTCGTCTGCGTGGGACTTTCTGGGACTGGGGGTCGTCTGCGTGGGATTTTCTGGGACTGGGTATCATCTGCGTGGGACTTTCTGGGACTGTCTCCTGGGTGGGGGGGTCGTCTGCGTAGGACTTTCTTTGACTGTCTCCTGGGTCGGGGAGTCGTCTGCGTGGGTCTTTCTGGGACTGTGGGTCGTCTGCGTGGGACTTTCTGGGACTGGGGGTCGTCTGCGTGGGACTTTCTGGGAATGTCTCCTGGTGGGGGGTCGTCTGCGTGGGACTTTCTGGGACTGGGGGTCGTCTGCGTGGGACTTTCTGGGACTGGGGGTCGTCTGCGTGGGACATTCTTGGACTGTCTCCTGGGTGGGGGGGTCGTCTGCTTAGGACTTTCTTGGACTGTCTCCTGTGTGGGGGGGTCGTCTGCGTGGGACTTTCTGGGACTGTCTCCTGGGTGAGGGGTCGTCTGCGTGGGACTTTCTGGGACTGGAGGTTGTCTGCATGGGACTTTCTGGGACTGTCTCCTGGGCTGGGTGTCGTCTGCGTGTGACTTTCTGTGACTGTATCCTGGATGGGGGCCGTCTGCGTGGGACTTTCTGGGACTGGAGGTTGTCTGCATGGGACTTTCTGGGACTGTCTCCTGGGCTGTGTGTCGTCTGCGTGTGACTTTCTGTGACTGTATCCTGGGTGGGGGCCTCTGCGTGGGACTTTCTAGGACTGGGTGTCGTCTGCGTCGGACTTTCTGGGATTTTCTCCTGGGTGGGGGGTCGTCTGCGTGGGACTTTATGGGACTGGAGGTCGTCTGCGTGGGACTTTCTTGGACTGTCTCCTGTCTGGGGGGTCGTCTGCGTGGGACTTTCTGGGACTGTCTCCAGGGTGGGGGGGCGTCTGCGTGGGAATTTCTGGGACAGGGGGTCGTCTGCGTGGGACTTTCTGGGACTGTCTCCTGGGTGGGGGGTCGTCTGTGTGGGACTTTCTGGGACTGGGGGTCGTCTGAGTGGGACTTTCTGGGACTGGGTGTCGTCTGCGTGGGCCTATCCGGGACTGTCTCCTGGGTGGGGGGGTCGTCTGCGTAGGACTTTCTTGGACTGTCTCCTGGGTGGGGGGTCGTCGGCGTGGGACTTTCTGGGACTGGGGGTCGTCTGCGTGGGACTTTCTGGGACTGTCTCCTGTCTGGGGGGTTCGTCTGCGTGGGACTTTCTGGGACTGGGGGTCGTCTGCGTGGGACTTTCTGGGACTGTCTCCTGGGTGGGGGGGTCGTCTGCGTGGGACTTTCTGGGACTGGGGGTGGACTGCGTGGGACTTTCTGGGACTGTCTCCTGTCTTGGGTGGTCGTCTGCGTGGGACTTTCTGGGACTGGGGGTCGTCTGCGTGGGTCTTTCTGGGACTGTCTCCTGGGTGGGGGTCGTCTGCGTGGGACTTTGTGGGACTTTCTTCTAGGTGGTGGGTCGTCTGCGTGGGACTTTCTGGGACTGGGGGTCGTCTGCGTGGGACATTCTGTGACAGGGGTGGTCTGCGTGGGACTTTCTGGGACTGGGTGTCGTCTGCATGGGACTTTCTGGGACTCTCTTTTGGCTGTGGGGGTCAGCTGCGTAGGACTTTCTTGGACTGTCTCCTGGGTGGGGGGGTCGTCTGCGTAGGACTTTCTTGGACTGTCTCCTGGGTGGGGGGTCGTCTGCGTGGGACTTTCTGGGACTGGGGGTCGTCTGCGTGGGATTTTCTGGGACTGGGTATCATCTGCGTGGGACTTTCTGGGACTGTCTCCTGGGTGGGGGGGTCGTCTGCGTAGGACTTTCTTTGACTGTCTCCTGGGTCGGGGAGTCGTCTGCGTGGGTCTTTCTGGGACTGTGGGTCGTCTGCGTGGGACTTTCTGGGACTGGGGGTCGTCTGCGTGGGACTTTCTGGGAATGTCTCCTGGTGGGGGGTCGTCTGCGTGGGACTTTCTGGGACTGGGGGTCGTCTGCGTGGGACTTTCTGGGACTGGGGGTCGTCTGCGTGGGACATTCTTGGACTGTCTCCTGGGTGGGGGGGTCGTCTGCTTAGGACTTTCTTGGACTGTCTCCTGTGTGGGGGGGTCGTCTGCGTGGGACTTTCTGGGACTGTCTCCTGGGTGAGGGGTCGTCTGCGTGGGACTTTCTGGGACTGGAGGTTGTCTGCATGGGACTTTCTGGGACTGTCTCCTGGGCTGGGTGTCGTCTGCGTGTGACTTTCTGTGACTGTATCCTGGATGGGGGCCGTCTGCGTGGGACTTTCTGGGACTGGAGGTTGTCTGCATGGGACTTTCTGGGACTGTCTCCTGGGCTGTGTGTCGTCTGCGTGTGACTTTCTGTGACTGTATCCTGGGTGGGGGCCTCTGCGTGGGACTTTCTAGGACTGGGTGTCGTCTGCGTCGGACTTTCTGGGATTTTCTCCTGGGTGGGGGGTCGTCTGCGTGGGACTTTATGGGACTGGAGGTCGTCTGCGTGGGACTTTCTTGGACTGTCTCCTGTCTGGGGGGTCGTCTGCGTGGGACTTTCTGGGACTGTCTCCAGGGTGGGGGGGCGTCTGCGTGGGAATTTCTGGGACAGGGGGTCGTCTGCGTGGGACTTTCTGGGACTGTCTCCTGGGTGGGGGGTCGTCTGTGTGGGACTTTCTGGGACTGGGGGTCGTCTGAGTGGGACTTTCTGGGACTGGGTGTCGTCTGCGTGGGCCTATCCGGGACTGTCTCCTGGGTGGGGGGGTCGTCTGCGTAGGACTTTCTTGGACTGTCTCCTGGGTGGGGGGTCGTCGGCGTGGGACTTTCTGGGACTGGGGGTCGTCTGCGTGGGACTTTCTGGGACTGTCTCCTGTCTGGGGGGTTCGTCTGCGTGGGACTTTCTGGGACTGGGGGTCGTCTGCGTGGGACTTTCTGGGACTGTCTCCTGGGTGGGGGGGTCGTCTGCGTGGGACTTTCTGGGACTGGGGGTGGACTGCGTGGGACTTTCTGGGACTGTCTCCTGTCTTGGGTGGTCGTCTGCGTGGGACTTTCTGGGACTGGGGGTCGTCTGCGTGGGTCTTTCTGGGACTGTCTCCTGGGTGGGGGTCGTCTGCGTGGGACTTTGTGGGACTTTCTTCTAGGTGGTGGGTCGTCTGCGTGGGACTTTCTGGGACTGGGGGTCGTCTGCGTGGGACATTCTGTGACAGGGGTGGTCTGCGTGGGACTTTCTGGGACTGGGTGTCGTCTGCATGGGACTTTCTGGGACTCTCTTTTGGCTGTGGGGGTCAGCTGCGTAGGACTTTCTTGGACTGTCTCCTGGGTGGGGGGTCGTCTGCGTAGGACTTTCTTAGAAAGTCTCCTGGGTGGGGTGTCGTCTGCGTGGGACTTTCTGGGACTGGGGGTCGTCTGCGTGGGACTTTCTGGGACTGGGGGTCGTC
Organism: Acanthosepion esculentum; assembly: GCA_964036315.1. Classification (NCBI taxonomy): domain Eukaryota; kingdom Metazoa; phylum Mollusca; class Cephalopoda; order Sepiida; family Sepiidae; genus Acanthosepion; species Acanthosepion esculentum. The sequence goes on from OZ038493.1 coordinate 110,814,032, forward strand.
TGCGTGGGACTTTCTGGGACTGTCTCCTGGGTGGGGGTCGTCTGCGTGGGACTTTGTGGGACTTTCTTCTAGGTGGTGGGTCGTCTGCGTGGGACTTTCTGGGACTGGGGGTCGTCTGCGTGGGACTTTCTGGGACTGGGGGTCGTCTGCGTGGGACTTTCTGGGACTGTCTCCTGGGTGGGGGGGTCGTCAGCGTGGGACTTTCTGGGACTTGGGGTCGTCTGCGTGGGACTTTCTGGGACTGTCTCCTGTCTTGGGTGGTCGTCTGCGTGGGACTTTCTGGGACTGGGGGTCGTCTGCGTGGGTCTTTCTGGGACTGTCTTTTGGGTGGGGGTCGTCTGCGTGGGACTTTGTGGGACTTTCTTCTAGGTGGTGGGTCGTCTGCGTGGGACTTTCTGGGACTGGTGGTCGTCTGCGTGGGACATTCTGTGACAGGGGTGGTCTGCGTGGGACTTTCTGGGACTGGGTGTCGTCTGCATGGGACTTTCTGGGACTCTCTTTTGGCTGTGGGGGTCAGCTGCGTAGGACTTTCTTGGACTGTCTCCTGGGTGGGGGGGTCGTCTGCGTAGGACTTTCTTGGACTGTCTCCTGGGTGGGGGGTCGTCTGCGTGGGACTTTCTGGGACTGGGGGTCGTCTGCGTGGGATTTTCTGGGACTGGGTATCATCTGCGTGGGACTTTCTGGGACTGTCTCCTGGGTGGGGGGGTCGTCTGCGTAGGACTTTCTTTGACTGTCTCCTGGGTCGGGGAGTCGTCTGCGTGGGTCTTTCTGGGACTGTGGGTCGTCTGCGTGGGACTTTCTGGGACTGGGGGTCGTCTGCGTGGGACTTTCTGGGAATGTCTCCTGGTGGGGGGTCGTCTGCGTGGGACTTTCTGGGACTGGGGGTCGTCTGCGTGGGACATTCTTGGACTGTCTCCTGGGTGGGGGGGTCGTCTGCTTAGGACTTTCTTGGACTGTCTCCTGTGTGGGGGGGTCGTCTGCGTGGGACTTTCTGGGACTGTCTCCTGGGTGAGGGGTCGTCTGCGTGGGACTTTCTGGGACTGGAGGTTGTCTGCATGGGACTTTCTGGGACTGTCTCCTGGGCTGGGTGTCGTCTGCGTGTGACTTTCTGTGACTGTATCCTGGATGGGGGCCGTCTGCGTGGGACTTTCTGGGACTGGAGGTTGTCTGCATGGGACTTTCTGGGACTGTCTCCTGGGCTGTGTGTCGTCTGCGTGTGACTTTCTGTGACTGTATCCTGGGTGGGGGCCTCTGCGTGGGACTTTCTAGGACTGGGTGTCGTCTGCGTCGGACTTTCTGGGATTTTCTCCTGGGTGGGGGGTCGTCTGCGTGGGACTTTATGGGACTGGAGGTCGTCTGCGTGGGACTTTCTTGGACTGTCTCCTGTCTGGGGGGTCGTCTGCGTGGGACTTTCTGGGACTGTCTCCAGGGTGGGGGGGCGTCTGCGTGGGAATTTCTGGGACAGGGGGTCGTCTGCGTGGGACTTTCTGGGACTGTCTCCTGGGTGGGGGGTCGTCTGTGTGGGACTTTCTGGGACTGGGGGTCGTCTGAGTGGGACTTTCTGGGACTGGGTGTCGTCTGCGTGGGCCTATCCGGGACTGTCTCCTGGGTGGGGGGGTCGTCTGCGTAGGACTTTCTTGGACTGTCTCCTGGGTGGGGGGTCGTCGGCGTGGGACTTTCTGGGACTGGGGGTCGTCTGCGTGGGACTTTCTGGGACTGTCTCCTGTCTGGGGGGTTCGTCTGCGTGGGACTTTCTGGGACTGGGGGTCGTCTGCGTGGGACTTTCTGGGACTGTCTCCTGGGTGGGGGGGTCGTCTGCGTGGGACTTTCTGGGACTGGGGGTGGACTGCGTGGGACTTTCTGGGACTGTCTCCTGTCTTGGGTGGTCGTCTGCGTGGGACTTTCTGGGACTGGGGGTCGTCTGCGTGGGTCTTTCTGGGACTGTCTCCTGGGTGGGGGTCGTCTGCGTGGGACTTTGTGGGACTTTCTTCTAGGTGGTGGGTCGTCTGCGTGGGACTTTCTGGGACTGGGGGTCGTCTGCGTGGGACATTCTGTGACAGGGGTGGTCTGCGTGGGACTTTCTGGGACTGGGTGTCGTCTGCATGGGACTTTCTGGGACTCTCTTTTGGCTGTGGGGGTCAGCTGCGTAGGACTTTCTTGGACTGTCTCCTGGGTGGGGGGGTCGTCTGCGTAGGACTTTCTTGGACTGTCTCCTGGGTGGGGGGTCGTCTGCGTGGGACTTTCTGGGACTGGGGGTCGTCTGCGTGGGATTTTCTGGGACTGGGTATCATCTGCGTGGGACTTTCTGGGACTGTCTCCTGGGTGGGGGGGTCGTCTGCGTAGGACTTTCTTTGACTGTCTCCTGGGTCGGGGAGTCGTCTGCGTGGGTCTTTCTGGGACTGTGGGTCGTCTGCGTGGGACTTTCTGGGACTGGGGGTCGTCTGCGTGGGACTTTCTGGGAATGTCTCCTGGTGGGGGGTCGTCTGCGTGGGACTTTCTGGGACTGGGGGTCGTCTGCGTGGGACTTTCTGGGACTGGGGGTCGTCTGCGTGGGACATTCTTGGACTGTCTCCTGGGTGGGGGGGTCGTCTGCTTAGGACTTTCTTGGACTGTCTCCTGTGTGGGGGGGTCGTCTGCGTGGGACTTTCTGGGACTGTCTCCTGGGTGAGGGGTCGTCTGCGTGGGACTTTCTGGGACTGGAGGTTGTCTGCATGGGACTTTCTGGGACTGTCTCCTGGGCTGGGTGTCGTCTGCGTGTGACTTTCTGTGACTGTATCCTGGATGGGGGCCGTCTGCGTGGGACTTTCTGGGACTGGAGGTTGTCTGCATGGGACTTTCTGGGACTGTCTCCTGGGCTGTGTGTCGTCTGCGTGTGACTTTCTGTGACTGTATCCTGGGTGGGGGCCTCTGCGTGGGACTTTCTAGGACTGGGTGTCGTCTGCGTCGGACTTTCTGGGATTTTCTCCTGGGTGGGGGGTCGTCTGCGTGGGACTTTATGGGACTGGAGGTCGTCTGCGTGGGACTTTCTTGGACTGTCTCCTGTCTGGGGGGTCGTCTGCGTGGGACTTTCTGGGACTGTCTCCAGGGTGGGGGGGCGTCTGCGTGGGAATTTCTGGGACAGGGGGTCGTCTGCGTGGGACTTTCTGGGACTGTCTCCTGGGTGGGGGGTCGTCTGTGTGGGACTTTCTGGGACTGGGGGTCGTCTGAGTGGGACTTTCTGGGACTGGGTGTCGTCTGCGTGGGCCTATCCGGGACTGTCTCCTGGGTGGGGGGGTCGTCTGCGTAGGACTTTCTTGGACTGTCTCCTGGGTGGGGGGTCGTCGGCGTGGGACTTTCTGGGACTGGGGGTCGTCTGCGTGGGACTTTCTGGGACTGTCTCCTGTCTGGGGGGTTCGTCTGCGTGGGACTTTCTGGGACTGGGGGTCGTCTGCGTGGGACTTTCTGGGACTGTCTCCTGGGTGGGGGGGTCGTCTGCGTGGGACTTTCTGGGACTGGGGGTGGACTGCGTGGGACTTTCTGGGACTGTCTCCTGTCTTGGGTGGTCGTCTGCGTGGGACTTTCTGGGACTGGGGGTCGTCTGCGTGGGTCTTTCTGGGACTGTCTCCTGGGTGGGGGTCGTCTGCGTGGGACTTTGTGGGACTTTCTTCTAGGTGGTGGGTCGTCTGCGTGGGACTTTCTGGGACTGGGGGTCGTCTGCGTGGGACATTCTGTGACAGGGGTGGTCTGCGTGGGACTTTCTGGGACTGGGTGTCGTCTGCATGGGACTTTCTGGGACTCTCTTTTGGCTGTGGGGGTCAGCTGCGTAGGACTTTCTTGGACTGTCTCCTGGGTGGGGGGTCGTCTGCGTAGGACTTTCTTAGAAAGTCTCCTGGGTGGGGTGTCGTCTGCGTGGGACTTTCTGGGACTGGGGGTCGTCTGCGTGGGACTTTCTGGGACTGGGGGTCGTCTGCGTGGGACTTTCTGGGACTGTCTCCTGGGTGGGGGGGTCGTCAGCGTGGGACTTTCTGGGACTTGGGGTCGTCTGCGTGGGACTTTCTGGGACTGTCTCCTGTCTTGGGTGGTCGTCTGCGTGGGACTTTCTGGGACTGGGGGTCGTCTGCGTGGGTCTTTCTGGGACTGTCTTTTGGGTGGGGGTCGTCTGCGTGGGACTTTGTGGGACTTTCTTCTAGGTGGTGGGTCGTCTGCGTGGGACATTCTGGGACTGGGGGTCGTCTGCGTGGGACATTCTGTGACAGGGGTGGTCTGCGTGGGACTTTCTGGGACTGGGTGTCGTCTGCATGGGACTTTCTGGGACTCTCTTTTGGCTGTGGGGGTCAGCTGCGTAGGACTTTCTTGGACTGTCTCCTGGGTGGGGGGGTCGTCTGCGTAGGACTTTCTTGGACTGTCTCCTGGGTGGGGGGTCGTCTGCGTGGGACTTTCTGGGACTGGGGGTCGTCTGCGTGGGATTTTCTGGGACTGGGGATCATCTGCGTGGGACTTTCTGGGACTGTCTCCTGGGTGGGGGGGTCGTCTGCGTAGGACTTTCTTGTACTGTCTCCTGGATGGGGGTCGTCTGGGTGGGACTTTCTGGGACTGGGGGTCGTCTGCGTGGAACTTTCTGGGACAGGGTGTCGTCTGCGTGGGACTTTCTGGGAAATGTCTGCTGGGTGGGGGTTCGTCTTCGTGGGACTTTGTGGGACGGGGGTCATCTGCGTGGGACTTTCTGGGACTGGGGGTCGTCTGCGTGGGACTTTCTGGGACAGGGGGTCGTCGGCGTGGGACTTTCTTGGACTGTCTCCTGGGTGGGGGAGTCGTCGGCGTAGGACTTTCTTTGACTGTCTCCTGGGTCGGGGAGTCGTCTGCGTGGGTCTTTCTGGGACTGTGGGTCGTCTGCGTGGGACTTTCTGGGACTGGGGGTCGTCTGCGTGGGACTTTCTGGGACTGTCTCCTGGGTGAGGGGTCGTCTGCGTGGGACTTTCTGGGACTGGAGGTCGTCTGCATGGTACTTTCTGGGACTGTCTCCTGGGCTGGGTGCCGTCTGCGTGGGACTTTCTGGTACTGTCTCCAGGGTGGGGGGTCGTCTGCGTGGGAATTTCTGGGACAGGGGGTCGTCTGCGTGGGACTTTCTGGGACTGTCTCCTGGGTGGGGGGTCGTCTGCGTGGGACTTTCTGGGAATGGGGGTCGTCTGCGTGGGACTTTCTGGGACTGTCTCCTGGGTGGGGGGTCGTCTGCGTGGGACTTTCTGGGAATGGGGGTCGTCTGCGTGGGCCTTTCTGGGACTGTCTCCTGGGTGGGGGGTCGTCTGCGTAGGACTTTCTGGGAATGGGGGTCGTCTGCGTGGGACTTTCTGGGATTGTCTCCTGGGTGGGGGGTCGTCTGCGTGGGACTTTCTGGGAATGGGGGTCGTCTGCGTGGGACTTTCTGGGACTGTCTCCTGGGTGGTGGGGTCTTCTGCGTAGGACATTCTTGGACTGTCTCCTGGGTGGGGGGTCGTCTGCGTGGGACTTTCTGGGACTGGGGTTCGTCTGCGTGGGACTTTCTGGGACTGTCTCCTGTCTGGGGGGTCGTCTGCGTGGGACTTTCTAGTACTGTCTCCAGGGTGGGGGGTCGTCTGCCTGGGAATTTCTGGGACAGGGTGTCTTCTGCGTGGGACTTTCTGGGACTGACTCCTGGGTGGGGGGTCGTCTGTGTGGGACTTTCTGGGACTGGGGTCGTCTGAGTGGGACTTTCTAGGACTGGGGGCCGTCTGCGTGGGACTTTCTGGTACTGTCTCCAGTGTGGGGGGTCGTCTGCGTGGGAATTTCTGGGACAGCGGGTCGTCTGCGTTGGACTTTCTGGGACTGACTCCTGGGTGGGGGGTCGTCTGTGTGGGATTTCTGGGACTGGGGGTCGTCTGAATGGGACATTCTGGGACTGGGGGTCGTCTGCGTGGGGCTTTCTGGGACTGTCTCCTGGGTGGGGGGGTCGTCTGCGTAGGACTTTCATGGACTGTCTCCTGGGTGGGGGGTCGTCTGCGTGGGACTTTCTGGAACTGGGGGTCTTCTGCGTGGTACTTTCTGGGACTGGGGATCATCTGCGTGGGACTTTCTGGGACTGTCTCCTGGGTGGGGGGGTCGTCTGCGTAGGACTTTCTTGTACTGTCTCCTGGGTGGGGGGTCGTCTGCGTGGGACTTTCTGGGACTGGGGATCGTCTGCGTGGGTCTTTCTGGGACTGTCTCCTGGGTGGGGGTCGTCTGCGTGGGACTTTGTGGGACTGGGGGTGGACTGCGTGGGACTTTCTGGGACTGGGTGTCGTCTGCGTGGGATTTTCTGGGAAATGTCTGCTGGGTGGGGGGTCGTCTGCGTGGGACTTTGTGGGACTGGGGGTCATCTGCGTGGGACTTTCTGGGACTGGGGGTCGTCTGCGTGGGACTTTCTGGGACAGGGGGTCGTCGGCGTGGGACTTTCTTGGACTGTCTCCAGGGTGGTGGGGTCGTCTGCGTAGGACTTTCTTGGACTGTCTCCTGGGTCGGGGGGTCGTCTGCGTGGGACTTTCTGGGACTGTGGGTGGTCTGCGTGGGACTTTCTGGGACTGGGGGTCGTCTGCGTGGGACTTTCTGGGACTGTCTCCTGGGTGGGGGGTCGTCTGCGTGGGACTTTCTGGGACTGGGGGTCGTCTGCGTGGGACTTTCTGGGACTGTCTCCTGTCTGGTGGGTCGTCTGCGTGGGACTTTCTGGGACTGTCTCCTGGGTGAGTGGTCGTCTGCGTGGGATTTTCTGGGACTGGAGGTCGTCTTCATGGTACTGTCTGGGACTGTCTCCTGTGCTGGGTGTCGTGTGCGTGGGACTTTCTCTGACTGTCTCCTGGGTGGGGGCCGTCTGCGTGGGACTTTCTGGGACTGGGTGTCGTCTGCGTGGGACTTTCTGGGACTGTCTCCTGGGTGGGGGGTCGTCTGCGTGGGACTTTCTGGGAATGGGGGTCGTCTGCGTGGGACTTTCTGAGACTGTCTCCTGGGTGGGGGAGTCGTCTGCGTAGGACTTTCTTGGACTGTCTCCTGGGTGGGGGGTCGTCTGCGTGGGACTTTCTGGGACTGGGGGTCGTCTGCGTGGGACTTTCTAGGACTCGGGGTCGTCTGCGTGGGACTTTCTGGGACTGTCTACTGGGTGGTGGTTCGTCTACGTGGGACTTTCTGGGACTGGGGGTCGTCTGCGTGGGACTTTCTGGGACTGTCTCCTGTCTGGTGGGTCTTCTGCGTGGGACTCTCTGGGACTGTCTCCTGGGTGAGGGGTCGTCTGCGTGGGACTTTCTGGGACTGGAGGTCGTCTGCATGGGACTTTCTGGGACTGTCTCCTGGGCTGGGTGTCGTCTGCGTTGCACTTTCTGTGACTGTCTCCTGTGTGGGGGCCGGCTGCGTGGGACTTTCTTGGACTGGGTGTCGACTGCGTGGGACTTTCTGGGACTGTCTCCTGGGTTGGGGGTCGTCTGCGTGGGACTTTCTGGGAATGGGGGTCGTCTGCGTGGGACTTTCTGGGAATGGGGGTCGTCTGCGTGGGACTTTCTGGGACTGTCTCCTGGGTGGGGGGGTCTTCTGCGTAGGACTTTCTTGGACTGTCTCCTGGGTGGGGGGTCGTCTGCGTGGGGCTTTCTGGGACTGGGGGTCGTCTGCGTGGGACTTTCTGGGACTGTCTCCTGTCTGGGGTGTCGTCTGCGTGGGACTTTCTGGTACTGTCTCCAGGTTGGGGTTTCGTCTGCCTGGGAATTTCTGGGACAGGGAGTCGTCTGCGTGGGACTTTCTGGGACTGACTCCTGGATGGGGGGGTCGTCTGTGTGGGATTTTCTGGGACTGGGGGTCGTCTGCGTGGGACTTTCTGGGACTGTCTCCTGGGTGGGGGGTCGTCTGCGTAGGACTTTCTTAGAAAGTCTCCTGGGTGGGGTGTCGTCTGCGTGGGACTTTCTGGGACCGGGGGTCGTCTGCGTGGGACTTTCTGGGACTGTCTCCTGGGTGGGGGGGTCGTCTGCGTGGGACTTTCTGGGACTGGGGGTCGTCTGCGTGGGACTTTCTGGGACTGGGGGTCGTCTGCGTGGGTCTTTCTGGGACTGTCTCCTGGGTGGGGGTCGTCTGCGTGGGACTTTGTGGGACTTTCTTCTAGGTGGTGGGTCGTCTGCGTGGGACTTTCTGGGACTGGGGGTCGTCTGCGTGGGACATTCTGTGACAGGGGTGGTCTGCGTGGGACTTTCTGGGACTGGGTGTCGTCTGCATGGGACTTTCTGGGACTCTCTTTTGGCTGTGGGGGTCAGCTGCGTAGGACTTTCTTGGACTGTCTCCTGGGTGGGGGGGTCGTCTGCGTAGGACTTTCTTGGACTGTCTCCTGGGTGGGGGGTCGTCTGCGTGGGACTTTCTGGGACTGGGGGTCGTCTGCGTGGGATTTTCTGGGACTGGGGATCATCTGCGTGGGACTTTCTGGGACTGTCTCCTGGGTGGGGGGGTCGTCTGCGTAGGACTTTCTTGTACTGTCTCCAGGGTGGGGGGTCGTCTGCGTGGGAATTTCTGGGACAGGGGGTCGTCTGCGTGGGACTTTCTGGGACTGTCTCCTGGGTGGGGGGTCGTCTGCGTGGGACTTTCTGGGAATGGGGGTCGTCTGCGTGGGACTTTCTGGGACTGTCTCCTGGGTGGGGGGTCGTCTGCGTGGGACTTTCTGGGAATGGGGGTCGTCTGCGTGGGCCTTTCTGGGACTGTCTCCTGGGTGGGGGGTCGTCTGCGTGGGACTTTCTGGGAATGGGGGTCGTCTGCGTGGGACTTTCTGGGATTGTCTCCTGGGTGGGGGGTCGTCTGCGTGGGACTTTCTGGGAATGGGGGTCGTCTGCGTGGGACTTTCTGGGACTGTCTCCTGGGTGGTGGGGTCTTCTGCGTAGGACATTCTTGGACTGTCTCCTGGGTGGGGGGTCGTCTGCGTGGGACTTTCTGGGACTGGGGTTCGTCTGCGTGGGACTTTCTGGGACTGTCTCCTGTCTGGGGGGTCGTCTGCGTGGGACTTTCTAGTACTGTCTCCAGGGTGGGGGGTCGTCTGCCTGGGAATTTCTGGGACAGGGTGTCTTCTGCGTGGGACTTTCTGGGACTGACTCCTGGGTGGGGGGTCGTCTGTGTGGGACTTTCTGGGACTGGGGTCGTCTGAGTGGGACTTTCTAGGACTGGGGGCCGTCTGCGTGGGACTTTCTGGTACTGTCTCCAGTGTGGGGGGTCGTCTGCGTGGGAATTTCTGGGACAGCGGGTCGTCTGCGTTGGACTTTCTGGGACTGACTCCTGGGTGGGGGGTCGTCTGTGTGGGATTTCTGGGACTGGGGGTCGTCTGAATGGGACATTCTGGGACTGGGGGTCGTCTGCGTGGGGCTTTCTGGGACTGTCTCCTGGGTGGGGGGGTCGTCTGCGTAGGACTTTCATGGACTGTCTCCTGGGTGGGGGGTCGTCTGCGTGGGACTTTCTGGGACTGGGGGTCTTCTGCGTGGTACTTTCTGGGACTGTGGATCATCTGCGTGGGACTTTCTGGGACTGTCTCCTGGGTGGGGGGGTCGTCTGCGTAGGACTTTCTTGTACTGTCTCCTGGGTGGGGGGTCGTCTGCGTGGGACTTTCTGGGACTGGGGATCGTCTGCGTGGGTCTTTCTGGGACTGTCTCCTGGGTGGGGGTCGTCTGCGTGGGACTTTGTGGGACTGGGGGTGGACTGCGTGGGACTTTCTGGGACTGGGTGTCGTCTGCGTGGGATTTTCTGGGAAATGTCTGCTGGGTGGGGGGTCGTCTGCGTGGGACTTTGTGGGACTGGGGGTCATCTGCGTGGGACTTTCTGGGACTGGGGGTCGTCTGCGTGGGACTTTCTGGGACAGGGGGTCGTCGGCGTGGGACTTTCTTGGACTGTCTCCAGGGTGGTGGGGTCGTCTGCGTAGGACTTTCTTGGACTGTCTCCTGGGTCGGGGGGTCGTCTACATGGGACTTTCTGGGACTGTGGGTGGTCTGCGTGGGACTTTCTGGGACTGTGGGTGGTCTGCGTGGGACTTTCTGGGACTGGGGGTCGTCTGCGTGGGACTTTCTGGGACTGTCTCCTGGGTGGGGGGTCGTCTGCGTGGGACTTTCTGGGACTGGGGATCGTCTGCGTGGGACTTTCTGGGACTGTCTCCTGTCTGGTGGGTCGTCTGCGTGGGACTTTCTGGGACTGTCTCCTGGGTGAGTGGTCGTCTGCGTGGGATTTTCTGGGACTGGAGGTCGTCTTCATGGTACTGTCTGGGACTGTCTCCTGTGCTGGGTGTCGTGTGCGTGGGACTTTCTCTGACTGTCTCCTGGGTGGGGGCCGTCTGCGTGGGACTTTCTGGGACTGGGTGTCGTCTGCGTGGGACTTTCTGGGACTGTCTCCTGGGTGGGGGGTCGTCTGCGTGGGACTTTCTGGGAATGGGGGTCGTCTGCGTGGGACTTTCTGAGACTGTCTCCTGGGCTGGGTGTCGTCTGCGTTGCACTTTCTGTGACTGTCTCCTGTGTGGGGGAGTCGTCTGCGTAGGACTTTCTTGGACTGTCTCCTGGGTGGGGGGTCGTCTGCGTGGGACTTTCTGGGACTGGGGGTCGTCTGCGTGGGACTTTCTAGGACTCGGGGTCGTCTGCGTGGGACTTTCTGGGACTGTCTACTGGGTGGTGGTTCGTCTACGTGGGACTTTCTGGGACTGGGGGTCGTCTGCGTGGGACTTTCTGGGACTGTCTCCTGTCTGGTGGGTCGTCTGCGTGGGACTCTCTGGGACTGTCTCCTGGGTGAGGGGTCGTCTGCGTGGGACTTTCTGGGACTGGAGGTCGTCTGCATGGGACTTTCTGGGACTGTCTCCTGGGCTGGGTGTCGTCTGCGTTGCACTTTCTGTGACTGTCTCCTGTGTGGGGGCCGGCTGCGTGGGACTTTCTTGGACTGGGTGTCGACTGCGTGGGACTTTCTGGGACTGTCTCCTGGGTTGGGGGTCGTCTGCGTGGGACTTTCTGGGAATGGGGGTCGTCTGCGTGGGACTTTCTGGGAATGGGGGTCGTCTGCGTGGGACTTTCTGGGACTGTCTCCTGGGTGGGGGGGTCTTCTGCGTAGGACTTTCTTGGACTGTCTCCTGGGTGGGGGGTCGTCTGCGTGGGGCTTTCTGGGACTGGGGGTCGTCTGCGTGGGACTTTCTGGGACTGTCTCCTGTCTGGGGTGTCGTCTGCGTGGGACTTTCTGGTACTGTCTCCAGGTTGGGGGGTCGTCTGCGTGGGACTTTCTGGGACAGGGAGTCGTCTGCGTGGGACTTTCTGGGACTGTCTCCTGGGTGGGGGGGTCGTCTGCGTGGGACTTTCTGGGACTGGGGGTCGTCTGCGTGGGACTTTCTGGGACTGGGGGTCGTCTGCGTGGGTCTTTCTGGGACTGTCTCCTGGGTGGGGGTCGTCTGCGTGGGACTTTGTGGGACTTTCTTCTAGGTGGTGGGTCGTCTGCGTGGGACTTTCTGGGACTGGGGGTCGTCTGCGTGGGACATTCTGTGACAGGGGTGGTCTGCGTGGGACTTTCTGGGACTGGGTGTCGTCTGCATGGGACTTTCTGGGACTCTCTTTTGGCTGTGGGGGTCAGCTGCGTAGGACTTTCTTGGACTGTCTCCTGGGTGGGGGGGTCGTCTGCGTAGGACTTTCTTGGACTGTCTCCTGGGTGGGGGGTCGTCTGCGTGGGACTTTCTGGGACTGGGGGTCGTCTGCGTGGGATTTTCTGGGACTGGGGATCATCTGCGTGGGACTTTCTGGGACTGTCTCCTGGGTGGGGGGGTCGTCTGCGTAGGACTTTCTTGTACTGTCTCCTGGATGGGGGTCGTCTGCGTGGGACTTTCTGGGACTGGGGGTCGTCTGCATGGAACTTTCTGGGACAGGGTGTCGTCTGCGTGGGACTTTCTGGGAAATGTCTGCTGGGTGGGGGGTCGTCTTCGTGGGACTTTGTGGGACTGGGGGTCATCTGCGTGGGACTTTCTGGGACTGGGGGTCGTCTGCGTGGGACTTTCTGGGACAGGGGGTCGTCGGCGTGGGACTTTCTTGGACTGTCTCCTGGGTGGGGGAGTCGTCGGCGTAGGACTTTCTTTGACTGTCTCCTGGGTCGGGGAGTCGTCTGCGTGGGTCTTTCTGGGACTGTGGGTCGTCTGCGTGGGACTTTCTGGGACTGGGGGTCGTCTGCGTGGGACTTTCTGGGACTGTCTCCTGGTGGGGGGTCGTCTGCGTGGGACTTTCTGGGACTGGGGGTCGTCTGCGTGGGACTTTCTGGGACTGGGGGTCGTCTGCGTGGGACATTCTTGGACTGTCTCCTGGGTGGGGGGGTCGTCTGCTTAGGACTTTCTTGGACTGTCTCCTGTGTGGGGGGGTCGTCTGCGTGGGACTTTCTGGGACTGTCTCCTGGGTGAGGGGTCGTCTGCGTGGGACTTTCTGGGACTGGAGGTTGTCTGCATGGGACTTTCTGGGACTGTCTCCTGGGCTGGGTGTCGTCTGCGTGTGACTTTCTGTGACTGTATCCTGGATGGGGGCCGTCTGCGTGGGACTTTCTGGGACTGGGTGTCGTCTGCGTGGGACTTTCTGGGACTGGAGGTTGTCTGCATGGGACTTTCTGGGACTGTCTCCTGGGCTGGGTGTCGTCTGCGTGTGACTTTCTGTGACTGTATCCTGGGTGGGGGCCGTCTGCGTGGGACTTTCTGGGACTGGGTGTCGACTGCGTCGGACTTTCTGGGACTGTCTCCTGTCTGGGGGGTCGTCTGCGTGGGACTTTCTGGGACTGGGGGTCGTCTGCGTCGGTCTTTCTGGGAAATGTCTGCTGGGTGGGGGATCGTCTGCGTGGGACTTTGTGGGACTGGGGGTCATCTGCGTGGGACTTTCTGGGACTGGGGGTCGTCTGCGTGGGACATTCTTGGACTGTCTCCTGGGTGGGGGGGGTCGTCTGTTTAGGACTTTCTTGGACTGTCTCCTGTGTGGGGGGGTCGTCTGCGTGGGACTTTCTGGGACTGTCTCCTGGGTGAGGGGTCGTCTGCGTGGGACTTTCTGGGACTGGAGGTTGTCTGCATGGGACTTTCTGGGACAGTCTCCTGGGCTGGGTGTCGTCTGCGTGTGACTTTCTGTGACTGTATCCTGGGTGGGGGCCGTCTGCGTGGGACTTTCTGGGACTGGGTGTCGTCTGCGTCGGACATTCTGGGATTGGTGGTGGTCTGCGTGGGACTTTCTGAGACTGGGGGTCGTCTGCGTGGGACTTTCTGTGACTGTCTCCTGGGTGAGCGGTCGTCTGCGTGGGACTTTCTGGGACTGGAGGTCGTCTGCATGGGACTTTCTGGGACTGTCTCCTGTCTGGTGGGTCGTCTGCGTGGGACTTTCTGGGACTGTCTCCTGGGTGGGGGCCGTCTGCTTGGGACTTTCTGGGACTAGGTGTCGTCTGCGTCGGACTTTCTGGGACTGTCTCCTGGGTGGGGGGTCGTCTGCGTGGGACTTTCTGGGACTGGGGGTCGTCTGCGTGGGACTTTCTGGGACTGTCTCCTGTCTGGTGGGTCGTCTGCGTGGGACTTTCTGGGACTGTCTCCTGGGTGAGGGGTCGTCTGCGTGGGACTTTCTGGGACTGGAGGTTGTCTGCATGGGACTTTCTGGGACTGTCTCCTGGGCTGTGTGTCGTCTGCGTGTGACTTTCTGTGACTGTATCCTGGGTGGGGGCCGTCTGCGTGGGACTTTCTGGGACTGGGTGTCGTCTGCGTCGGACTTTCTGGGATTTTCTCCTGGGTGGGGGGTCGTCTGCGTGGGACTTTATGGGACTGGAGGTCGTCTGCGTGGGACTTTCTGGGACTGTCTCCTGTCTGGGGGGTCGTCTGCGTGGGACTTTCTGGGACTGTCTCCAGGGTGGGGGGGCGTCTGCGTGGGAATTTCTGGGACAGGGGGTCGTCTGCGTGGGACTTTCTGGGACTGTCTCCTGGGTGGGGGGTCGTCTGTGTGGGACTTTCTGGGACTGGGGGTCGTCTGAGTGGGACTTTCTGGGACTGGGTGTCGTCTGCGTGGGCCTATCCGGGACTGTCTCCTGGGTGGGGGGGTCGTCTGCGTAGGACTTTCTTGGACTGTCTCCTGGGTGGGGGGTCGTCGGCGTGGGACTTTCTGGGACTGGGGGTCGTCTGCGTGGGACTTTCTGGGACTGTCTCCTGTCTGGGGGGTTCGTCTGCGTGGGACTTTCTGGGACTGGGGGTCGTCTGGGTGGGTCTTTCTGGGTCTGTCTCCTGGGTGGGTGTCATCTGCGTGGGACATTGTGGGACTGGAGGTCGTCTGCGTGGGATTTTCTGTGACTGGTGGTGGTCTGCGTGTGACTTTCTGGGACTGGGTGTCGTCTGCGTGGGACTTTCAGGGAAATGTCTGCTGGGTGAGGGGTCGTCTGCGTGGGACTTTCTGGGACTGGGTGTCGTCTGCATGGGACTTTCTGGGACTCTCTCCTGGGCTGGGTGTCGTCTGCGTTGGACTTTCTGTGACTGTCTCCTGGGTGGGGGCCGTCTGCGTGGGACTTTCTGGTACTGTCTCCAGGGTGGGGGGTCGTCTGCGTGGGAATTTCTGGGACAGCGGGTCGTCTGCGTGGGACTTTCTGGGACTGACTCCTGGGTGGGGGGTCGTCTGTGTGGGATTTCTGGGACTGGGGGTCGTCTGAATGGGACATTCTGGGACTGGGGGTCGTCTGCGTGGGGCTTTCTGGGACTGTCTCCTGGGTGGGGGGGTCGTCTGCGTAGGACTTTCATGGACTGTCTCCTGGGTGGGGGGTCGTCTGCGTGGGACTTTCTGGGACTGGGGGTCTTCTGCGTGGTACTTTCTGGGACTGGGGATCATCTGCGTGGGACTTTCTGGGACTGTCTCCTGGGTGGGGGTCGTCTGCGTGGGACTTTGTGGGACTGGGGGTGGACTGCGTGGGACTTTCTGGGACTGGGTGTCGTCTGCGTGGGATTTTCTGGGAAATGTCTGCTGGGTGGGGGGTCGTCTGCGTGGGACTTTGTGGGACTGGGGGTCATCTGCGTGGGACTTTCTGGGACTGGGGGTCGTCTGCGTGGGACTTTCTGGGACAGGGGGTCGTCGGCGTGGGACTTTCTTGGACTGTCTCCAGGGTGGTGGGGTCGTCTGCGTAGGACTTTCTTGGACTGTCTCCTGGGTCGGGGGGTCGTCTACGTGGGACTTTCTGGGACTGTGGGTGGTCTGCGTGGGACTTTCTGGGACTGTGGGTGGTCTGCGTGGGACTTTCTGGGACTGGGGGTCGTCTGCGTGGGACTTTCTGGGACTGTCTCCTGGGTGGGGGGTCGTCTGCGTGGGACTTTCTGGGACTGGGGGTCGTCTGCGTGGGACTTTCTGGGACTGTCTCCTGTCTGGTGGGTCGTCTGCGTGGGACTTTCTGGGACTGTCTCCTGGGTGAGTGGTCGTCTGCGTGGGATTTTCTGGGACTGGAGGTCGTCTTCATGGTACTGTCTGGGACTGTCTCCTGTGCTGCGTGTCGTCTGCGTGGGACTTTCTTTGACTGTCTCCTGGGTGGGGGCCGTCTGCGTGGGACTTTCTGGGACTGGGTGTCGTCTGCGTGGGACTTTCTGGGACTGTCTCCTGGGTGGGGGGTCGTCTGCGTGGGACTTTCTGGGAATGGGGGTCGTCTGCGTGGGACTTTCTGAGACTGTCTCCTGGGTGGGGGAGTCGTCTGCGTAGGACTTTCTTGGACTGTCTCCTGGGTGGGGGGTCGTCTGCGTGGGACTTTCTGGGACTGGGGGTCGTCTGCGTGGGACTTTCTGGGACTGTCTACTGGGTGGTGGTTCGTCTACGTGGGACTTTCTGGGACTGGGGGTCGTCTGCGTGGGACTTTCTGGGACTGTCTCCTGTCTGGTGGGTCGTCTGCGTGGGACTTTCTGGGACTGTCTCCTGGGTGAGGGGTCGTCTGCGTGGGACTTTCTGGGACTGGAGGTTGTCTGCATGGGACTTTCTGGGACTGTCTCCTGGGCTGTGTGTCGTCTGCGTGTGACTTTCTGTGACTGTATCCTGGGTGGGGGCCGTCTGCGTGGGACTTTCTGGGACTGGGTGTCGTCTGCGTCGGACTTTCTGGGATTTTCTCCTGGGTGGGGGGTCGTCTGCGTGGGACTTTATGGGACTGGAGGTCGTCTGCGTGGGACTTTCTGGGACTGTCTCCTGTCTGGGGGGTCGTCTGCGTGGGACTTTCTGGGACTGTCTCCAGGGTGGGGGGGCGTCTGCGTGGGAATTTCTGGGACAGGGGGTCGTCTGCGTGGGACTTTCTGGGACTGTCTCCTGGGTGGGGGGTCGTCTGTGTGGGACTTTCTGGGACTGGGGGTCGTCTGAGTGGGACTTTCTGGGACTGGGTGTCGTCTGCGTGGGCCTATCCGGGACTGTCTCCTGGGTGGGGGGGTCGTCTGCGTAGGACTTTCTTGGACTGTCTCCTGGGTGGGGGGTCGTCGGCGTGGGACTTTCTGGGACTGGGGGTCGTCTGCGTGGGACTTTCTGGGACTGTCTCCTGTCTGGGGGGTTCGTCTGCGTGGGACTTTCTGGGACTGGGGGTCGTCTGGGTGGGTCTTTCTGGGTCTGTCTCCTGGGTGGGTGTCATCTGCGTGGGACATTGTGGGACTGGAGGTCGTCTGCGTGGGATTTTCTGTGACTGGTGGTGGTCTGCGTGTGACTTTCTGGGACTGGGTGTCGTCTGCGTGGGACTTTCAGGGAAATGTCTGCTGGGTGAGGGGTCGTCTGCGTGGGACTTTCTGGGACTGGGTGTCGTCTGCATGGGACTTTCTGGGACTCTCTCCTGGGCTGGGTGTCGTCTGCGTTGGACTTTCTGTGACTGTCTCCTGGGTGGGGGCCGTCTGCGTGGGACTTTCTGGTACTGTCTCCAGGGTGGGGGGTCGTCTGCGTGGGAATTTCTGGGACAGCGGGTCGTCTGCGTGGGACTTTCTGGGACTGACTCCTGGGTGGGGGGTCGTCTGTGTGGGATTTCTGGGACTGGGGGTCGTCTGAATGGGACATTCTGGGACTGGGGGTCGTCTGCGTGGGGCTTTCTGGGACTGTCTCCTGGGTGGGGGGGTCGTCTGCGTAGGACTTTCATGGACTGTCTCCTGGGTGGGGGGTCGTCTGCGTGGGACTTTCTGGGACTGGGGGTCTTCTGCGTGGTACTTTCTGGGACTGGGGATCATCTGCGTGGGACTTTCTGGGACTGTCTCCTGGGTGGGGGTCGTCTGCGTGGGACTTTGTGGGACTGGGGGTGGACTGCGTGGGACTTTCTGGGACTGGGTGTCGTCTGCGTGGGATTTTCTGGGAAATGTCTGCTGGGTGGGGGGTCGTCTGCGTGGGACTTTGTGGGACTGGGGGTCATCTGCGTGGGACTTTCTGGGACTGGGGGTCGTCTGCGTGGGACTTTCTGGGACAGGGGGTCGTCGGCGTGGGACTTTCTTGGACTGTCTCCAGGGTGGTGGGGTCGTCTGCGTAGGACTTTCTTGGACTGTCTCCTGGGTCGGGGGGTCGTCTACGTGGGACTTTCTGGGACTGTGGGTGGTCTGCGTGGGACTTTCTGGGACTGTGGGTGGTCTGCGTGGGACTTTCTGGGACTGGGGGTCGTCTGCGTGGGACTTTCTGGGACTGTCTCCTGGGTGGGGGGTCGTCTGCGTGGGACTTTCTGGGACTGGGGGTCGTCTGCGTGGGACTTTCTGGGACTGTCTCCTGTCTGGTGGGTCGTCTGCGTGGGACTTTCTGGGACTGTCTCCTGGGTGAGTGGTCGTCTGCGTGGGATTTTCTGGGACTGGAGGTCGTCTTCATGGTACTGTCTGGGACTGTCTCCTGTGCTGCGTGTCGTCTGCGTGGGACTTTCTTTGACTGTCTCCTGGGTGGGGGCCGTCTGCGTGGGACTTTCTGGGACTGGGTGTCGTCTGCGTGGGACTTTCTGGGACTGTCTCCTGGGTGGGGGGTCGTCTGCGTGGGACTTTCTGGGAATGGGGGTCGTCTGCGTGGGACTTTCTGAGACTGTCTCCTGGGTGGGGGAGTCGTCTGCGTAGGACTTTCTTGGACTGTCTCCTGGGTGGGGGGTCGTCTGCGTGGGACTTTCTGGGACTGGGGGTCGTCTGCGTGGGACTTTCTGGGACTGTCTACTGGGTGGTGGTTCGTCTACGTGGGACTTTCTGGGACTGGGGGTCGTCTGCGTGGGACTTTCTGGGACTGTCTCCTGTCTGGTGGGTCGTCTGCGTGGGACTCTCTGGGACTGTCTCCTGGGTGAGGGGTCGTCTGCGTGGGACTTTCTGGGACTGGAGGTCGTCTGCATGGGACTTTCTGGGACTGTCTCCTGGGCTGGGTGTCGTCTGCGTTGCACTTTCTGTGACTGTCTCCTGTGTGGGGGCCGGCTGCGTGGGACTTTCTTGGACTGGGTGTCGACTGCGTGGGACTTTCTGGGACTGTCTCCTGGGTTGGGGGTCGTCTGCGTGGGACTTTCTGGGAATGGGGGTCGTCTGCGTGGGACTTTCTGGGACTGTCTCCTGGGTGGGGGGGTCTTCTGCGTAGGACTTTCTTGGACTGTCTCCTGGGTGGGGGGTCGTCTGCGTGGGACTTTCTGGGACTGGGGGTCGTCTGCATGGGACTTTCTGGGACTGTCTCCTGTCTGGGGTGTCGTCTGCGTGGGACTTTCTGGTACTGTCTCCAGGTTGGGGGGTCGTCTGCCTGGGAATTTCTGGGACAGGGAGTCGTCTGCGTGGGACTTTCTGGGACTGACTCCTGGATGGGGGGGTCGTCTGTGTGGGATTTTCTGGGACTGGGGGTCGTCTGCGTGGGACTTTCTGGGACTGTCTCCTGGGTGGGTGGTCGTCTGCGTAGGACTTTCTTAGAAAGTCTCCTGGGTGAGGTGTCGTCTTCGTGGGACTTTCTGGGACTGGGGGTCGTCTGCGTGGGACTTTCTGGGACTGGGGGTCGTCTGCGTGGGACTTTCTGGCACTGTCTCCTGGGTGGGGGGGTCGTCTGCGTGGGACTTTCTGGGACTTGGGGTCGTCTGCGTGGGACTTTCTGGGACTGTCTCCTGTCTTGGGTGGTCGTCTGCGTGGGACTTTCTGGGACTGGGGGTCGTCTGCGTGGGTCTTTCTGGGACTGTCTCCTGGGTGGGGGTCGTCTGCGTGGGACTTTGTGGGACTTTCTTCTAGGTGGTGGGTCGTCTGCGTGGGACTTTCTGGGACTGGGGGTCGTCTGCGTGGGACTTTCTGGGACTGTGGGTGGTCTGCGTGGGACTTTCTGGGACTGGGGGTCGTCTGCGTGGGACTTTCTGGGACTGTCTCCTGGGTGGGGGGTCGTCTGCGTGGGACTTTCTGGGACTGGGGGTCGTCTGCGTGGGACTTTCTGGGACTGTCTCCTGTCTGGTGGGTCGTCTGCGTGGGACTTTCTGGGACTGTCTCCTGGGTGAGTGGTCGTCTGCGTGGGATTTTCTGGGACTGGAGGTCGTCTTCATGGTACTGTCTGGGACTGTCTCCTGTGCTGGGTGTCGTCTGCGTGGGACTTTCTGTGACTGTCTCCTGGGTGGGGGCCGTCTGCGTGGGACTTTCTGGGACTGGGTGTCGTCTGCGTGGGACTTTCTGGGACTGTCTCCTGGGTGGGGGGTCGTCTGCGTGGGACTTTCTGGGAATGGGGGTCGTCTGCGTGGGACTTTCTGAGACTGTCTCCTGGGTGGGGGAGTCGTCTGCGTAGGACTTTCTTGGACTGTCTCCTGGGTGGGGGGTCGTCTGCGTGGGACTTTCTGGGACTGTCTCCTGGGTGGGGGTCGTCTGCGTGGGACTTTGTGGGACTTTCTTCTAGGTGGTGGGTCGTCTGCGTGGGACTTTCTGGGACTGGGGGTCGTCTGCGTGGGACATTCTGTGACAGGGGTGGTCTGCGTGGGACTTTCTGGGACTGGGTGTCGTCTGCATGGGACTTTCTGGGACTCTCTTTTGGCTGTGGGGGTCAGCTGCGTAGGACTTTCTTGGACTGTCTCCTGGGTGGGGGGGTCGTCTGCGTAGGACTTTCTTGGACTGTCTCCTGGGTGGGGGGTCGTCTGCGTGGGACTTTCTGGGACTGGGGGTCGTCTGCGTGGGATTTTCTGGGACTGGGGATCATCTGCCTGGGACTTTCTGGGACTGTCTCCTGGGTGGGGGGGTCGTCTGCGTAGGACTTTCTTGTACTGTCTCCTGGATGGGGGTCGTCTGCGTGGGACTTTCTGGGACTGGGGGTCGTCTGCGTGGAACTTTCTGGGACAGGGTGTCGTCTGCGTGGGACTTTCTGGGAAATGTCTGCTGGGTGGGGGGTCGTCTTCGTGGGACTTTGTGGGACTGGGGGTCATCTGCGTGGGACTTTCTGGGACTGGGGGTCGTCTGCGTGGGACTTTCTGGGACAGGGGGTCGTCGGCGTGGGACTTTCTTGGACTGTCTCCTGGGTGGGGGAGGCGTCGGCGTAGGACTTTCTTTGACTGTCTCCTGGGTCGGGGAGTCGTCTGCGTGGGTCTTTCTGGGATTGTGGGTCGTCTGCGTGGGACTTTCTGGGACTGGGGGTCGTCTGCGTGGGACTTTCTGGGACTGTCTCCTGTCTGGTGGGTCGTCTGCGTGGGACATTCTGGGACTGTCTCCTGGGTGAGGGGTCGTCTGCGTGGGACTTTCTGGGACTGGAGGTCGTCTGCATGGTACTTTCTGGGACTGTCTCCTGGGCTGGGTGCCGTCTGCGTGGGACTTTCTGGTACTGTCTCCAGGGTGGGGGGTCGTCTGCGTGGGAATTTCTGGGACAGGGGGTCGTCTGCGTGGGACTTTCTGGGACTGACTCCTGTGTGGGGGGTCGTCTGTGTGGGACTTTCTGGGACTGGGGGTCGTCTGAGTGGGACTTTCTGGGACTGGGTGTCGTCTGCGTGGGACTTTCTGGGACTGTCTCCTGGGTGGGGGCCGGCTGCGTGGGACTTTCTGGGAATGGGTGTCGACTGCGTGGGACTTTCTGGGACTGTCTCCTGGGTTGGGGGTCGTCTGCGTGGGACTTTCTGGGAATGGGGGTCGTCTGCGTGGGACTTTCTGGGAATGGGGGTCGTCTGCGTGGGACTTTTTGGGACTGTCTCCTGGGTGGGGGGTCTTCTGCGTAGGACTTTCTTGGACTGTCTCCTGGGTGGGGGGTCGTCTGCGTGGGACTTTCTGGGACTGGGGGTCGTCTGCGTGGGACTTTCTGGGACTGTCTCCTGTCTGGGGTGTCGTCTGCGTGGGACTTTCAGGTACTGTCTCCAGGTTGGGGGGTCGTCTGCCTGGGAATTTCTGGGACAGGGAGTCGTCTGCGTGGGACTTTCTGGGACTGACTCCTGGATGGGGGGGTCGTCTGTGTGGGATTTTCTGGGACTGGGGGTCGTCTGCGTGGGACTTTCTGGGACTGTCTCCTGGGTGGGTGGTCGTCTGCGTAGGACTTTCTTAGAAAGTCTCCTGGGTGGGGTGTCGTCTGCGTGGGACATTCTGGGACTGGGGGTCGTCTGCGTGGGACTTTCTGGGACTGTCTCCTGGGTGGGGGGGTCGTCTGCGTGGGACTTTCTGGGACTTGGGGTCGTCTGCGTGGGACTTTCTGGGACTGTCTCCTGTCTTGGGTGGTCGTCTGCGTGGGACTTTCTGGGACTGGGGGTCGTCTGCGTGGGTCTTTCTGGGACTGTCTCCTGGGTGGGGGTAGTCTGCGTGGGACTTTGTCGGACTTTCTTCTAGGTGGTGGGTCGTCTGCGTGGGACTTTCTGGGACTGGGGGTCGTCTGCGTGGGACATTCTGTGACAGGGGTGGTCTGCGTGGGACTTTCTGGGACTGGGTGTCGTCTGCATGGGACTTTCTGGGACTCTCTTTTGGCTGTGGGGGTCAGCTGCGTAGGACTTTCTTGGACTGTCTCCTGGGTGGGGGGGTCGTCTGCGTAGGACTTTCTTGGACTGTCTCCTGGGTGGGGGGTCGTCTGCGTGGGACTTTCTGGGACTGGGGGTCGTCTGCGTGGGATTTTCTCGGACTGGGGATCATCTGCCTGGGACTTTCTGGGACTGTCTCCTGGGTGGGGGGGGTCGTCTGCGTAGTACTTTCTTGTACTGTCTCCTGGATGGGGGTCGTCTGCGTGGGACTTTCTGGGACTGGGGGTCGTCTGCGTGGAACTTTCTGGGACAGGGTGTCGTCTGCGTGGGACTTTCTGGGAAATGTCTGCTGGGTGGGGGGTCGTCTTCGTGGGACTTTGTGGGACTGGGGGTCATCTGCGTGGGACTTTCTGGGACTGGGGGTCGTCTGCGTGGGACTTTCTGGGACAGGGGGTCGTCGGCGTGGGACTTTCTTGGACTGTCTCCTGGGTGGGGGAGTCGTCGGCGTAGGACTTTCTTTGACTGTCTCCTGGGTCGGGGAGTCGTCTGCGTGGGTCTTTCTGGGACTGTGGGTCGTCTGCGTGGGACTTTCTGGGACTGGGGGTCGTCTGCGTGGGACTTTCTGGGACTGTCTCCTGGTGGGGGGTCGTCTGCGTGGGACTTTCTGGGACTGGGGGTCGTCTGCGTGGGACTTTCTGGGACTGTCTCCTGTCTGGTGGGTCGTCTGCGTGGGACATTCTGGGACTGTCTCCTGGGTGAGGGGTCGTCTGCGTGGGACTTTCTGGGACTGGAGGTCGTCTGCATGGTACTTTCTGGGACTGTCTCCTGGGCTGGGTGCCGTCTGCGTGGGACTTTCTGGTACTGTCTCCAGGGTGGGGGGTCGTCTGCGTGGGAATTTCTGGGACAGGGGGTCGTCTGCGTGGGACTTTCTGGGACTGACTCCTGGGTGGGGGGTCGTCTGTGTGGGACTTTCTGGGACTGGGGGTCGTCTGAGTGGGACTTTCTGGGACAGGGTGTCGTCTGTGTGGGACTTTCTGGGACTGTCTCCTGGGTGGGGGGTCGTCTGCGTGGGACTTTCTGGGAATGGGGGTCGTCTGCGTGGGACTTTCTGGGACTGTCTCCTGGGTGGGGGGTCGTCTGCGTGGGACTTTCTGGGAATGGGGGTCGTCTGCGTGGGACTTTCTGGGACTGTCTCCTGGGTGGGGGGTCGTCTGCGTGGGACTTTCTGGGAATGGGGGTCGTCTGCGTGGGACTTTCTGGGATTGTCTCCTGGGTGGGGGGTCGTCTGCGTGGGACTTTCTGGGAATGGGGGTCGTCTGCGTGGGACTTTCTGGGACTGTCTCCTGGGTGGTGGGGTCTTCTGTGTAGGACATTCTTGGACTGTCTCCTGGGTGGGGGGTCGTCTGCGTGGGACTTTCTGGGACTGGGGTTCGTCTGCGTGGGACTTTCTGGGACTGTCTCCTGTCTGGGGGGTCGTCTGCGTGGGACTTTCTAGTACTGTCTCCAGGGTGGGGGGTCGTCTGCCTGGGAATTTCTGGGACAGGGTGTCTTCTGCGTGGGACTTTCTGGGACTGACTCCTGGGTGGGGGGTCGTCTGTGTGGGACTTTCTGGGACTGGGGTCGTCTGAGTGGGACTTTCTAGGACTGGGGGTCGTCTGCGTGGGACTTTCTGGGACTGTCTCCTGGGTGGGGGGTCGTCTGCGTAGAACTTTCTTAGAAAGTCTCCTGGGTGGGGTGTCGTCTGCGTGGGACTTTCTGGGACTGGGGGTCGTCTGCGTGGGACTTTCTGGGACTGGGGGTCGTCTGCGTGGGACTTTCTGGGACTGTCTCCTGGGTGGGGGGGTCGTCTGCGTGGGACTTTCTGGGACTTGGGGTCGTCTGCGTGGGACCTTCTGGGACAGGGGGTCGTCTGCGTGGGACTTTCTGGGACTGACTCCTGGGTGGGGGGTCGTCTGTGTGGGACTTTCTGGGACTGGGGGTCGTCTGAGTGGGACTTTCTGGGACTGGGTGTCGTCTGCGTGGGACTTTCTGGGACTGTCTCCTGGGTGGGGGGTCGTCTGCGTGGGACTTTCTGGGAATGGGGGTCGTCTGCGTGGGACTTTCTGGGACTGTCTCCTGGGTGGGGGGTCGTCTGCGTGGGACTTTCTGGGACTGTCTCCTGGGTGGGGGGTCGTCTGCGTGGGACTTTCTGGGAATGGGGGTCGTCTGCGTGGGCCTTTCTGGGACTGTCTCCTGGGTGGGGGGTCGTCTGCGTGGGACTTTCTGGGAATGGGGGTCGTCTGCGTGGGACTTTCTGGGATTGTCTCCTGGGTGGGGGGTCGTCTGCGTGGGACTTTCTGGGAATGGGGGTCGTCTGCGTGGGACTTTCTGGGACTTGGGGTCGTCTGCGTGGGACTTTCTGGGACTGTCTCCTGTCTTGGGTGGTCGTCTGCGTGGGACTTTCTGGGACTGGGGGTCGTCTGCGTGGGTCTTTCTGGGACTGTCTCCTGGGTGGGGGTCGTCTGCGTGGGACTTTGTGGGACTTTCTTCTAGGTGGTGGGTCGTCTGCGTGGGACTTTCTGGGACTGGGGGTCGTCTGCGTGGGACATTCTGTGACAGGGGTGGTCTGCGTGGGACTTTCTGGGACTGGGTGTCGTCTGCATGGGACTTTCTGGGACTCTCTTTTGGCTGTGGGGGTCAGCTGCGTAGGACTTTCTTGGACTGTCTCCTGGGTGGGGGGGTCGTCTGCGTAGGATTTTCTTGGACTGTCTCCTGGGTGGGGGGTCGTCTGCGTGGGACTTTCTGGGACTGGGGGTCGTCTGCGTGGGATTTTCTCGGACTGGGGATCATCTGCCTGGGACTTTCTGGGACTGTCTCCTGGGTGGGGGGGTCGTCTGCGTAGGACTTTCTTGTACTGTCTCCTGGATGGGGGTCGTCTGCGTGGGACTTTCTGGGACTGGGGGTCGTCTGCGTGGAACTTTCTGGGACAGGGTGTCGTCTGCGTGGGACTTTCTGGGAAATGTCTGCTGGGTGGGGGGTCGTCTTCGTGGGACTTTGTGGGACTGGGGGTCATCTGCGTGGGACTTTCTGGGACTGGGGGTCGTCTGCGTGGGACTTTCTGGGACAGGGGGTCGTCGGCGTGGGACTTTCTTGGACTGTCTCCTGGGTGGGGGAGTCGTCGGCGTAGGACTTTCTTTGACTGTCTCCTGGGTCGGGGAGTCGTCTGCGTGGGTCTTTCTGGGACTGTGGGTCGTCTGCGTGGGACTTTCTGGGACTGGGGGTCGTCTGCGTGGGACTTTCTGGGACTGTCTCCTGTCTGGTGGGTCGTCTGCGTGGGACATTCTGGGACTGTCTCCTGGGTGAGGGGTCGTCTGCGTGGGACTTTCTGGGACTGGAGGTCGTCTGCATGGTACTTTCTGGGACTGTCTCCTGGGCTGGGTGCCGTCTGCGTGGGACTTTCTGGTACTGTCTCCAGGGTGGGGGGTCGTCTGCGTGGGAATTTCTGGGACAGGGGGTCGTCTGCGTGGGACTTTCTGGGACTGACTCCTGGGTGGGGGGTCGTCTGTGTGGGACTTTCTGGGACTGGGGGTCGTCTGAGTGGGACTTTCTGGGACTGGGTGTCGTCTGCGTGGGACTTTCTGGGACTGTCTCCTGGGTGGGGGGTCGTCTGCGTGGGACTTTCTGGGAATGGGGGTCGTCTGCGTGGGACTTTCTGGGACTGTCTCCTGGGTGGGGGGTCGTCTGCGTGGGACTTTCTGGGAATGGGGGTCGTCTGCGTGGGACTTTCTGGGACTGTCTCCTGGGTGGGGGGTCGTCTGCGTGGGACTTTCTGGGAATGGGGGTCGTCTGCGTGGGACTTTCTGGGATTGTCTCCTGGGTGGGGGGTCGTCTGCGTGGGACTTTCTGGGAATGGGGGTCGTCTGCGTGGGACTTTCTGGGACTGTCTCCTGGGTGGTGGGGTCTTCTGTGTAGGACATTCTTGGACTGTCTCCTGGGTGGGGGGTCGTCTGCGTGGGACTTTCTGGGACTGGGGTTCGTCTGCGTGGGACTTTCTGGGACTGTCTCCTGTCTGGGGGGTCGTCTGCGTGGGACTTTCTAGTACTGTCTCCAGGGTGGGGGGTCGTCTGCCTGGGAATTTCTGGGACAGGGTGTCTTCTGCGTGGGACTTTCTGGGACTGACTCCTGGGTGGGGGGTCGTCTGTGTGGGACTTTCTGGGACTGGGGTCGTCTGAGTGGGACTTTCTAGGACTGGGGGTCGTCTGCGTGGGACTTTCTGGGACTGTCTCCTGGGTGGGGGGTCGTCTGCGTAGAACTTTCTTAGAAAGTCTCCTGGGTGGGGTGTCGTCTGCGTGGGACTTTCTGGGACTGGGGGTCGTCTGCGTGGGACTTTCTGGGACTGGGGGTCGTCTGCGTGGGACTTTCTGGGACTGTCTCCTGGGTGGGGGGGTCGTCTGCGTGGGACTTTCTGGGACTTGGGGTCGTCTGCGTGGGACCTTCTGGGACTGTCTCCTGTCTTGGGGGGTCGTCTGCGTGGGACTTTCTGGGACTGGGAGTCGTCTGCGTGGGTCTTTCTGTGACTGTCTGCTGGGTGGGGGTCGTCTGCGTGGGGCTTTGTGGGACTTTCTTCTACGTGGTGGGTCGTCTGCGTGGGACTTTCTGGGACTGGGTGTCGTCTGCCTGGGACATTCTGTGACTGGGGGTGGTCTGCGTGGGACTTTCTGGGACTGGGTGTCGTCTGCATGGGACTTTCTGGGACTCTCTCCTGGGCTGGGTGTCGTCTGCGTTGGACTTTCTGTGACTGTCTCCTGGGTGGGGGCCGTCTGCGTCGGACTTTCTGGTACTGTCTCCAGGGTGCGGGGTCGTCTGCGTGGGAATTTCTGGGACAGGGGGTCGTCTGCGTGGGACTTTCTGGGACTGACTCCTTGGTGGGGGGTCGTCTGTGTGGGACTTTCTGGCACTGGGGGTCGTCTGAGTGGGACTTTCTGGGACTGGGGGTCGTCTGCGTGGGACTTTCTGGGACTGTCTCCTGGGTGGGGGGTCGTCTGCGTGGGACTTTCTGGGACTGGGGGTCGTCTGCGTGGGACTTTCTGGGACTGGGGGTCGTCTGCGTGGGACTTTCTGGGACTGGGGATCATCTGCGTGGGACTTTCTGGGACTGTCTCCTGGGGGGGGTCGTCTGCGTAGGACTTTCTTGTACTGTCTCCTGGGTCGGGGGGTCGTCTGCGTGGGTCTTTCTGGGACTGTGGGTCGTCTGCGTGGGACTTTCTGGAACTGGGGGTCGTCTGCGTGTGACTTTCTGGGACTGGGTGTCGTCTGCGTGGGACTTTCTGGGAAATGTCTGCTGGGTGGGGGGTCGTCTGCGTGGGACTTTGTGGGGCTGGGGGTCATCAGCGTGGGACTTTCTGGGACTGGGGGTCGTCTGCGTGGGACTTTCTGGGACAGGGCGTCGTCGGCGTGGGACTTACTTGGACTGTCTCCTGGGTGGGGGAGTCGTCTGCGTCGGACTTTCTTGGACTGTCTCCTGGGTCGGGGGGTCGTCTGCGTGGGTCTTTCTGGGACTGTGGGTCGTCTGCGTGGGACTTTCTGGGACTGGGGGTCGTCTGCGTGGGACTTTCTGGGACTGTCTCCTGGGTGGGGGTGCGTCTGCGTGGGACTTTCTGGGACTGGGGGTCGTCTGCGTGGGACTTTCTGGGACTGTCTCCTGTCTGGTTGGTCGTCTGCGTGGGACTTTCTGGGACTGTCTCCTGGGTGAGGGGTCGTCTGCGTGGGAATTTCTGGGACTGGAGGTCGTCTGCGTGGGACTTTCTGGGACTGGGGGTCGTCTGCGTGGGACTTTCTGGGACTGGGGGTCGTCTGCGTGGGACTTTCTTGGACTGTCTCCTGGGTGGGGGGGTCGTCTGCGTGGGACTTTCTGGTACTGTCTCCAGGGTGGGGGGTCGTCGGCGTGGGAATTTCTGGGAGAGGGGGTCGTCTGCGTGGGACTTTCTGGGACTGACTCCTGGGTGGGGGGTCGTCTGTGTGGGACTTTCTGGGACTGGGGGTCGTCTGAGTGGGACTTTCTGGGACTGGGTGTCGTGTGCTTGGGACTTTCTGGGACTGTCTCCTGGGTGGGGGGTCGTCTGCGTGGGACTTTCTGGGAATGGGGTTCGTCTGCGTGGGACTTTCTGGGACTGTCTCCTGGGTGGGGGGTCGTCTGCGTGGGACTTTCTGGGAATGGGGGTCGTCTGCGTGGGACATTCTGGGACTGTCTCCTGGGTGGGGGGGTCTTCTGCGTAGGACTTTCTTGGACTGTCTCCTGGGTGGGGGGTCGTCTGCGTGGGACTTTCTGGGACTGGGGTTCGTCTGCGTGGGACTTTCTGGGACTGTCTCCTGTCTGGGGGGTTGTCTGCGTGGGACTTTCTGGTACTGTCTCCAGGGTGGGGGGTCGTCTGCCTGGGAATTTCTGGGACAGGGTGTCGTCTGCGTGGGACTTTCTGGGACTGACTCCTGATAGGGGGGGTCGTCTGTGTGGGACTTTCTGGGACTGGGGGTCGTCTGAGTGGGACTTTCTGGGACTGGGGGTCGTCTGCGTGGGACTTTCTGGGACTGTCTCCTGGGTGGGGGGTCGTCTGCGTAGAAATTTCTTAGAAAGTCTCCTGGGTGGGGTGTCGTCTGCGTGGGACTTTCTGGGACTGGGGGTCGTCTGCGTGGGACTTTCTGGGACCGGGGGTCGTCTGCGTGGGACTTTCTGGGACTGTCTCCTGGGTGGGGGGGTCGTCTGCGTGGGACTTTCTGGGACTTGGGGTCGTCTGCGTGGGACTTTCTGGGACTGTCTCCTGTCTTGCGGGGTCGTCTGCGTGGGACTTTCTGGGACTGGGAGTCGTCTGCGTGGGTCTTTCTGGGACTGTCTCCTGGGTGGGGGTCGTCTGCGTGGGACTTTGTGGGACTTTCTTCTAGGTGGTGGGTCGTCTGCGTGGGACTTTCTGGGACTGGGGGTCGTCTGCGTGGGACATTCTGTGACAGGGGTGGTCTGCGTGGGACTTTCTGGGACTGGGTGTCGTCTGCATGGGACTTTCTGGGACTCTCTTTTGGCTGGGGGGGTCAGCTGCGTAGGACTTTCTTGGACTGTCTCCTGGTTGGGGGGTCGTCTGCGTGGGACTTTCTGGGACTGGGGGTCGTCTGCGTGGGACTTTCTGGGACTGGGGATCATCTGCGTGGGACTTTCTGGGACTGTCTCCTGGGTGGGGGGTCGTCTGAGTGGGACTTTCTGGGACTGGGGGTCGTCTGAGTGGGACTTTCTGGGACTGGGTGTCGCCTGCGTGGGACTTTCTGGGACTGTCTCCTGGGTGGGGGGTCGTCTGCGTAGGACTTTCTTGGACTGTCTCCTGGGTGGGGGGTCGTCTGCGTGGGACTTTCTGGGACTGGGGGTCGTCTGAGTGGGACTTTCTTGGACTGGGGATCATCTGCGTGGGACTTTCTGGGACTGTCTCCTGGGTGGGGGGGGTCGTCTGCGTAGGACTTTCTTGGACTGTCTCCTGGGTGGGGGGTCGTCTGCGTGGGACTTTCTGGGACTGGGGATCATCTGCGTGGGACTTTCTGGGACTGTCTCCTGGGTGGGGGGGTCGTCTGCGTAGGACTTTCTTGTACTGTCTCCTGGGTGGGGGGTCGTCTGCGTGGGACTTTCTGGGAAATGTCAGCTGGGTGGGGGGTCGTCTGCGTGGGACTTTGTGGGACTGGGGGTCATCTGCGTGGGACTTTCTGGGACTGGGGGTCGTCTGCGTGGGACTTTCTGGGACAGGGGTTCGTCGGCGTGGGACTTTCTTGGACTGTCTCCTGGGTTGGGGAGTCGTCTGCGTAGGACTTTCTTGGACTGTCTCCTGGGTCGGGGGGTCGTCTGCGTGGGTCTTTCTGGGACTGTGGATCGTCTGCGTGGGACTTTCTGGGACTGGGGGTCGTCTGCGTGGGACTTTCTGGGACTGTCTCCTGGGTGGACGGTCGTCTGCGTGGGACTTTCTGGGACTGGGGGTCGTCTGCGTGGGACTTTCTGGGACTGTCTCCTGTCTGGTGGGTCGTCTGCGTGGGACTTTCTGGGACTGTCTCCTGGGTGAGGGGTCGTCTGCGTGGGACTTTCTGGGACTGGAGGTCGTCTGCGTGGGACTTTCTGGGACCGGGGGTCGTCTGCGTGGGACTTTCTGGGACTGTCTCCTGGGTGGGGGGGTCGTCTGCGTGGGACTTTCTGGGACTTGGGGTCGTCTGCGTGGGACTTTCTGGGACTGTCTCTTGTCTTGGGGGGTCGTCTGCGTGGGACTTTCTGGGACTGGGAGTCGTCTGCGTGGGTCTTTCTGGGA
This sequence comes from Acanthosepion esculentum, assembly GCA_964036315.1. Lineage (NCBI taxonomy): Eukaryota > Metazoa > Mollusca > Cephalopoda > Sepiida > Sepiidae > Acanthosepion > Acanthosepion esculentum. The sequence continues at coordinate 110,844,145 of OZ038493.1, forward strand.
CTGTCTCCTGGGTGGGGGTCGTCTGCGTGGGACTTTGTGGGACTTTCTTCTAGGTGGTGGGTCGTCTGCGTGGGACTTTCTGGGACTGGGGGTCGTCTGCGTGGGACATTCTGTGACAGGGGTGGTCTGCGTGGGACTTTCTGGGACTGGGTGTCGTCTGCATGGGACTTTCTGGGACTCTCTTTGGCTGGGGGGGTCAGCTGCGTAGGACTTTCTTGGACTGTCTCCTGGGTGGGGGGTCGTCTGCGTAGGTCTTTCTTGGACTGTCTCCTGGTTGGGGGGTCGTCTGCGTGGTACTTTCTGGGACTGGGGGTCGTCTGCGTGGGACTTTCTGGGACTGGGGATCATCTGCGTGGGACTTTCTGGGACTGTCTCCTGGGTGGGGGGGTCGTCTGCGTAGGACTATCTTGTACTGTCTCCTGGGTGGGGGTCGTCTGCGTGGGTCTTTCTGGGACTGTGGGTCGTCTGCGTGGGACTTTCTGGGACTGTCTCCTGGGTGGGGGGTCGTCTGCGTGGGACTTTGTGGGACTGGGGTTCATCTGCGTGGGACTTTCTGGGACTGGGGGTCGTCTGCGTGGGACTTTCTGGGACAGGGGGTCGTCGGCGTGGGACTTTCTTGGACTGTCTCCAGGGTGGGGGGTCGTCTGCGTGGGAATTTCTGGGACAGGGGGTCGTCTGCGTGGGACTTTCTGGGACTGACTCCTTGGTGGGGGGTCGTCTGTGTGGGACTTTCTGGGACTGGGGGTCGTCTGAGTGGAACTTTCTGGGACAGGGTGTCGTCTGCGTGGGACTTTCTGGGAAAGGTCTGCTGGGTGGGGGGGTCGTCTGCGTAGGACTTTCTTGTACTGTCTCCTGGGTGGGGGGTCGTCTGCGTGGGACTTTCTGTGACTGGGGGTCTTCTGCGTGGGACTTTCTGGGACTGTGTCCTGTCTGGTGGGTCGTTTGTTTCAGACTTTCTGAGACTGGGGGTCGTCTGCATGGGATTTTGTGGGACTGGGGGTCGTCTGTTTGGGACTTTCTGGGACTGGGGGTCGTCTGCGTGGGACTTTCTGGGACTGGGGGTCGTCTGAGTGGGACTTTCTGGGACTGGAGGTCGTCTGCATGGTACTTTCTGGGACTGTCTCCTGGGCTGGGTGCCGTCTGCGTGGGACTTTCTGGTACTGTCTCCTTGGTGGGGGGTCGTCTGTGTGGGACTTTCTGGGACTGCGGGTCGTCTGAGTGGGACTTTCTGGGACTGGGGGTCGCCTGCGTGGGACTTTCTGGGACTGTCTCCTGGGTGGGGAGTCGTCTGCGTAGGACTTTCTTGGACTGTCTCCTGGGTGGGGGGTCGTCTGCGTGGGACTTTCTGGGACTGGGGGTCGTCTGCGTGGGACTTTCTTGGACTGGGGATCATCTGCGTGGGACTTTCTGGTACTGTCTCCTGGGTGGGGGGGTCGTCTGCGTAGGACTTTCTTGTACTGTCTCCTGGGTGGGGGGTCGTCTGCGTGGGACTTTCTGGGACTGGGGGTCGTCTGCGTGGGACTTTCTGGGACAGGGTGTCGTCTGCGTGGGACTTTCTGGGAAATGTCAGCTGGGTGGGGGGTCGTCTGCGTGGGACTTTGTGGGACTGGGGGTCATCTGCGTGGGACTTTCTGGGACTGGGGGTCGTCTGCGTGGGACTTTCTGGGACAGGGGGTCGTCGGCGTGGGACTTTCTTGGACTGTCTCCTGGGTTGGGGAGTCGTCTGCGTAGGACTTTCTTGGACTGTCTCCTGGGTCGGGAGGTCGTCTGCGTGGGTCTTTCTGGGACTGTGGGTCGTCTGCGTGGGACTTTCTGGGACTGGGGGTCGTCTGCGTGGGACTTTCTGGGACTGTCTCCTGGGTGGACGGTCGTCTGCGTGGGACTTTCTGGGACTGGGGCTCGTCTGCGTGGGACTTTCTGGGACTGTCTCCTGTCTGGTGGGTCGTCTGCGTGGGACTTTCTGGGACTGTCTCCTGGGTGAGGGGTCGTCTGCGTGGGACTTTCTGGGACTGGAGGTCGTCTGCATGGTACTTTCTGGGACTGTCTCCTGGGCTGGGTGCCGTCTGCGTGGGACTTTCTGGTACTGTCTCCAGGGTGGGGGGTCGTCTGCGTGGGAATTTCTGGGACAGGGGGTCGTCTGCGTGGGACTTTCTGGTACTGACTCCTGGGTGTGGGGTCGTCTGTGTCGGACTTTCTGGGACTGGGGGTCGTCTGAGTGGCACTTTCTGGGACTGGGGGTCGTCTGCGTGGGACTTTCTGGGACTGTCTCCTGTCTGGGGGGTCGTCTGCGTGGGACTTTCTGGGACTGGTGGTCGTCTGCGTGGGACTTTCTGGGACTGTCTCCTGTCTGGGGGGTCGTCTGCGTGGGACTTTCTGGGACTGGGGATCGTCTGCGTGGGTCTTTCTGGGACTGTCTCCTGGGTGGGGGTCGTCTGCGTGGGACTTTGTGGGACTGTCTTCTAGGTGGTGGGTCGTCTGCGTGGGACTTTCTGGGACTGTCGCCTGGGTGGGGGGTCGTCTGCGTGGGACTTTCTGGGACTGGGTGTCGTCTGCGTGGGACTTTCTGGGACTGGGGGTCATCTGCGTGGGATATTCTGGGACTGGGGGTCGTCTGCGTGGGACTTTCTTGGACTGTCTCCTGGGTGGGGGGGGCCTGCGTAGGACTTTCTTGGACTGACTCCTGGGTGGGGGGTCGTCTGCGTGGGACTTTCTGGGACTGGGGGTCGTCTGCGTGGGACTTTCTGGGACTGGGGGTCGTCTGCGTGGGACTTTCTTGGACTGTCTCCTGGGTGGGGGGGGTCTGCGTAGGACTTTCTTGGACTGACTCCTGGGTGGGGGGTCGTCTGCGTGGGACTTTCTGGGACTGGGGGTCGTCTGCGTGGGACTTTCTGGGACTGGGGGTCGTCTGCGTGGGACTTTCTGGGACTGTCTCCTGGGTGGTGGGTCGTCTACGTGGGACTTTCTGGGACTGGGGGTCGTCTGCATGGGACTTTCAGGGACGGTCTCCTGTCTGGTGGGTCGTCTGCGTGGGACTTTCTGGGACTGTCTCCTGGGTGAGGGGTCGTCTGCGTGGGACTTTCTGGGACTGGAGGTCGTCTGCATGGGACTTTCTGGGACTGTCTCCTTGGCTGGGTGTCGTCAGCGTGGGACTTTCTGGGACTGTCTCCTGGGTGGGGGGTCGTCTGCATGGGACTTTCTGGGACTGGGGGTCGTCTGCGTGGGACTTTCTGGGACTGTCTCCTGGGTGGGGTGTCGTCTGCGTGGAACTTTCTGGGACTGTGGGTCGTCGGCGTGGGACTTTCTGGGTCTGTCTCCTTGGTGGGAGGTCGTCTGCGTGGGACTTTCTGGGACTGGCGGTCGTCTGCGTGGGACTTTCTCTCGTTTTGTACCAGCCTGAGATTGCTTTGAAGGCAGTTTTCACAAAAGAGCCAAGAGACGTCGGCTCGTAGAGGCCTGGGATTGCTTGTAAATCAATTTGCACAAAAAGCCAGGAGAATTCGACTTGCAGGAGCATGAGATTGCTTGTAAGGCATTGTCACAAAAGAGATAGAAGCTGTCGATTTGTAGCGGCATGAGATTGCTTGCAAGGCAGTTCTCACAAAAGAGCCAGGCGTATTCGGCTTGTAGCAGCCTGAGATTGCTTGTAAGGCAGTTGTCACAAAAGAGACAGGAGAAGTCGGCTCGTAGCAGCCTGATATTGCTTGTAAGGCAGTTGTGACCAAAGCGCCAGGAGAATTCGGCTTTTAGCAGCCTATGATTTCTTGTAAGGCGGTATCCACAAGTCAGTTGTCACAAAAGAGCCAGGATATGTCGATTTATAGCGACTTGAGATTCCTTGTAAAGCAGTTTCACAAAAGAGCCAGGCGTATTCGGCTTGTAGCAGGCTGAGATTGCTTGTAAGGCAGTTTAAAAAAAAAGAGACTGTAGATGTCGTTTTGTAGCAGCGTGAGATTGCTGTTAAGGCAGTTGCCACAAATGAGCCAGGAGAATTGGGTTTGCTGCAGCCTGAGCTTGCTTGTAAGGCCGTAATCACAATAGAGCCAGGAGAATTCGGCTTGTAGCAGCCTGAGATTGCTTGTAAGGCACTTCCCACAAAAGAGCCAGGAGAAATCGGCACGTAGCCGCCTGGGATTCCTTTAAGGCAATTGGCACAAAAAGTCAGGAGAATTGTGCTGGCGTCAGCCTGAGATTGCTTGCAAGACAGTTGTCAAAAAAGAGACAGGAGATGTCGATTTGTAGCGGCCTGAGATTTATTGCAAGGCAGTCTCACAAACGAGCCAGGCGTATTCGGCTTGTAGCGGCCTGAAATTGCTTGTAAGGCAGTTTCACAATAGAGCCAAGAGAAGTTTGCTCGTAGCAGCCTGACATTACTTGTAAGGCAGTTGTCACAAAAGCGCCAGGAGAATTTGGCTTTTAGCAGCCTGAGATTTCTTGTAAAGCTGTTGCCACAAAAAAGCCAGGAGAAATCGGTTCGTAGACGCCTGGGATTGCTTGTAAGGTAATTCGCACAAAAAGCCAGGAGAATTCATATTGCTGCAGCCTGAGAATGCTTGTAAGGCAGATGCCAGAAATGAGCCAGTGGAAATCGGTTCGTAGTAGCCTGGGAATGGTTGTAAGACAATTATAACAAAAAGTCAGGAGAATTGGTCAAGCGGCAGCCTGAGATTGCTTGTAAGGCAGTTGTCAAAATAGAGCCAGGAGAATTCGTCTTGTAGCAGCCTGAGATTGCTTGTAAGGCAGTTACCACAAAAGAACCAGGAGAAATCGGCACGTAGCCGCCTGGGATTGCTTTTAAGGCAATTGGCACAAAAAGTCAAGAGAACAGTGCTGGCGTCAGCCTGAGATTGCTTGAAAGACAGTTGTCACAAAAGAGACAGGAGAAATCGGCTCGTGGCCTCATGGGATTGCTTGTAAGGCAATTCGCACAAACAGCCAGGAGAATTCATATTGCTGCAGCCTGAGAATGCTTGTAAGGCAGATGCCACAAATGAGCCATGAGAAATCGGTTCGTAGCAGCCTGGGATTGTTTGTATGGCAATTGGCACAAAAAATCAGGAGAATTGGACTACCAGATGCCTGAGATTGCTTGTAAGGCAGTTATCACTAAAGAGCCAGGATATGTCGATTTGTAGCGGCCTGAGATTGCTTGTAAGGCAGTTTCACAAAAGAGCCAGACGTATTCGGCTTGTAAGGCAGTTTTAAAAAAAAGAGACAGGAGATGTCGTTTTGTAGCAATCTGAGATTGTTTTTAAGGCAGTTTTTACAAAAGAGACAAGAGAAGTCGGCTCGTAGACGCCTGGGATTGCTTGTAAGGGAATTTGAACAAAAGAGCCAGGAGAATTCGGCTTGCAGCAGCCTGAGATTTCTTGTAAGGCAGTTGCCACATATGAGCCAGGAGAAATCGGCTCGTAGCCGCCTGGGATTGCTTGTAAGGCAATTGGCACAAAAAGCCAGGGGTATTGGTATTGCTGTAGACTGAGATTGCTTTTAAGGCAGTTGTCACAATAGAACCAGGAGAATTTGTCTTATAGCAGCCTGAGATTGCTTGTAAGGCAGTTACCACAAAAGAGCCAGGAGATATCGGCACGTATCCGCCTGGGATTGCTTTTAAGGCAATTGGCACAAAAAGTCAGGAGAACTGCCCTGCGGGAGCCTGAGATTGCTTGTAAGGCAGTTGTCACAAAAGAGACAGGAGATGTCGATTTGTAGTGGCCTGAGATTGCTTGCAAGGCAGTTTCACAAAAGAGCCAGGCGTATTCGGCTTGTAGCAGCCTGAGATTGCTTGTAAGTGTGTTACCACAAAAGAGACAGGAGAACTCGGCACGTAGCCGCCTGGGGTTACTTTTAAGGCAATTGGCACAAAAAGTCAGGAGAACAGTGCTGGCGGCAGCCTGAGATTGCTTGTAAAGCAGTTGTCACAAAAGAGACAGGAGATGTCGATTTGTAGTGGCCTGATATTGCTTGCAAAGCAGTTTCACAAAAGAGACAGGCGTATTCGGCTTGTAGCAGCCTGAGTTTGCTTGTAAGGCAGTTACCAAAAAAGAGCCAGGAGAAATCGGCACGTAGCCGCATGGAATTGCTTTTAAGGCAATTGGCACAAAAAGTCAGGAGAACTGTCCTGGCGGAAGACTGAGATTGCTTGTAAAGCAGTTGTCACAAAAGAGACAGGTGATGTCGATTTGTAGCGGCCTGAGATTGCTTGTAAGGCAGTTTTCACAAAAGAGCTAAGAGAAGTCGGCTCGGAGCAGCCTGACATTGCTTGTAAGGCAGTTGTCACAAAAGAGCCAGGAGAATTCGGCTTGTAGCAGTCTGAGATTGCTTGTAAGGCAGTTGCCACAAACGAGCCAGAAGAAATCAGCCCGTAGCAGCCTGGGATGGCTTGTAAGGCAATTGGCAAAAAAAGCCAGTAGAATTAGGCTTGCTGCACACTGAGATTGCTTGTAAGGCCAGGCGTAGACGGCTTGTAGCAGTCTGAGATTGCTTTTAAGGCATTTGTCACAAAAAAAGGAGATGACGGCTCGTAGAAGCCTAAGATTGCTTTTAATCAGTTGTCACAAAAAAGCCAGGAGAATTCGGCTTGTAGCAGCCTGAGATTGCTTGTAAGGCAGTTGCCACAAAAGAGCCAGGATAAATCTGCTAGTAGCAGCCTGGGATGGCTTGTAAGGCAATTGGCACAAAAGAGCCAGGAGATCGGCTCGTAGCAGCTTGAGATTGCTTGTAAGGCAGTTGTCATAGAAGCCCAGGCTCGTAGAAGCCTGAGATTGCTTGGTAGGCAGTTGGCAGAATAGAGGCAGGAGAAATCGGCTTGTAGCAACCTGAGATCCTTTGTAAGACAGTTTTCACAAATTGCCCGATGAAGTCGGCCCATAGCAGCCTGAGATTGCTTGTAAGGCAGTTTTCACAGAAGAGCCAGCAGGTGTAGGCTTGTATTAGCCTGAGATTGTTGTAAGGCAGTTTTCACAAAAGAGCCAGGATAAGTCGTTTTGTAGCAGCCTGAGCAAGGCGTATTCGGCTTGTAGCAGCCTGAGATTTCATGTAAGGCAGTTTTCACAAAAGTCTTAAGAGAAGTCGGATCGTAGCAGCCTGACATTGCTTGTAAGGGAGTTGTCACAAAAGAGCCAGTAGAATTCGTCTTGTAGCAGCCTGAGATTGCTTGTAAGGCAGTCGCCACAAAATAGCCTTGAGAAATCGGCTCGTAGCAGCCTGGGATTATTTTGTAAGGCAATTGGCAAAAAAGCCAGGAACATTGGGCTTGCTGCAGCCTGAGATTGCTTGTAAGGCAGTTGTCACGAAAGAGCCAGGAGATCGATTTTTCAGCAGCCTGAGATTGCTTGTAATGCAGTTGTCTTAAAAGTGCCAGCAGGGCTTGTAGAAGAATGAGATTGCTTGTAAGGCAATTTTCACAAATCTCCCAGGCTCGTAGAATCCTAAGATTGCGTGTAAGGCACTTTCCACAGAAAGCCAGGAGAAATGGGCTCGTAGCAGCCTGAGATTGCTTGTAAGGCAGGTGTCACAAAAGAGCCAGGCGTATTCGGATTGTAGCAGCCTGAGATTGCTTGTAAGGCTGTTTTCACAAAATGAGCCAGGAGAATTGGGCTTGCTGCAGCCTGAGATTAGTTGTAAGGCAGTTGTCACAACAAGCCAAAAGAAATGGGCTCGTAGCTGCGTGGGATTGTTTGTAAGGCAAATGGCACAAAAAGCCAGGAGAATTGGCTTGCTGCAGCCTGAGATTGATTGTAAGGCAGTTGTCACAAAAGGGTCAGGAGATGTCGATTTTTAGCAACCTGAGATTGCTTGTAAGGCAGTGGTCACAAAAGCGACAGGCGTAGTCAGCTTGTAGCAGCCTGAGATTGATTTTAGCGCAGTTTTCACAGAAGAGCCAGCAGGTGTGGGCTTGTATCAGTGTGAGATTGCTTGTAAGGCAGTTTTCACAAAAGAGCCAGGAAATGCCGTTTTGTAGCAGCCTGAGATTGCTTTTAAGGAATTTTTGATTTGGTCAGATAGTAAAAAGTACAGCTTTCACCATGTGCGCGGTATGTCGTCTCACAATTTACAGCGTCCGAATTCCAGTGTGCTCAATAAGACTGCATTACTAATTTTTGCTTTTTATAGAATCCACAAAATATTGGTGTCCAATTGTCGGGAATTTCTTGCCTTATCCATATTTACAAAAGTTTATTCGACACCTTGATTAGATTCGAGTCGAAATTCAACGGTATGGGATCTTGTGTTAGCTCATTAGCGGAAATTGTCATGCGGCCCTAAACTTGGTAATCAGTCATATTTCACTTGTTAATAACTTTTTTCCAGTAAAAGAAATATTTTCAAAATGGGTATCAAATTGTGTGCAATTATTTGATTTGTCTATGTATACAGGGATTTTTCATTTGCTCAGATAGTAAAAAGTACAGCTTTCACCATGTGCGCGGTATGTCGTCTGACAATTTAGATCCTCCGAATTCCAGTGTGCACAATAAGACTGCATTTCTAATTTTTTCTTTTTATAGAATCCACAAAATATTGCTCTCCAATTGTCGGAAATTTCTAGCCTTATCCATAATTACAAAAGTTTTTTCGACACCCTGAATAGAGTCGAGTCGAAATTCAACGGTATGGGGACTAGTGTTAGATCATTTGCGGAAAATGTCATGCGGATCTCAACTGGGTAATCAGTCATATTTCACTTGTTTATAACTTTTTTCCAGTACAAGAAATATTTTCAAAATGAGTATCAAATTGTGTGCAATTATTTGGTTTGTCTATGTATACAGGGATTTTTCATTTGGTCCGATAGTAAAAAGTACAGCTTTCACCATGTGCGCGGTATGTCGTCTGGCAATTTACAGCGTCCGAATTACAGTGTGCACAATAAGACTGCAGTTCTAATTTTTCCTTTTTATCGAATCCACAAAATGTTGGTGTCCAATTGTCGAGAATTTCTTACCTTGTCCATAATTACAAAGGTTTTTTCGACAACTTGAATAGAGTCGAGGCGAAATTCAACGGTATGGGGACTAGTGTTAGATCATTTGCGGAAATTGTCATGCGGACCTAAACTGGGTAATCAGTCATATTTCACTTGTTTATAACTTTTTTCCAGTAAAAGAAATATTTTCAAAATGGGTATCAAATTGGGTGCAATTATTTGGTTTGTCTATGTATACAGGGATATTTCATTTGGTCTGATAGTAAAAAGTACAGCTTTCACCATGTGCACGGTATGTCGTCTGACAATTTACAGCGTCCGAATTCCAGTGTGCACAATAAGACTGCATTTCTAATTTTGCCTTTTTATAAAATCCTCAATATATTGGTGTCCTATTGTCGGGAAATTCTTACCTTATCCATAATTACAGACGTTTTTTTCGACACCTTGAATAGATTCGAGGCGAAATTAAACGGTATTGGGACTTGTGTTAGCTCATTTGCGGAAATTGTCATCCGGACCTAAACTGGGTAATCAGTCATATTTCACTTGTTTATAACTTTTTTCCAGTAAAAAAATATCTTCAAAATGGGTATCAAATTGTGTGCAATTATTTGATTTGTCTGTGTTTACAAGGATTTTTCATTTGGTCAGATAGTAAAGAGGACAGCTTTCACCATGTGCGCGGTATGTCATCTGACAATTTACAGCGTCCGAATTCCAGTGTGCACAATAAGACTGCATTTCTAATTTTTCCTTTTTATCGAATCCACAAAATATTGGTGTCCAATTGTCGGGAATTTCTTACCTTATCCATAATTACAAAAGTTTTTTCGACACCTTGAATAGAGTCGAGGCGAAATTCAACGGTATGGGGACTTGTGTTAGCTCATTTGCGGAAATTGTCATGAGGCCCTAAACTGGGAAATCAGACATATTTCACTTGTTTATAACTTTTTTCCAGTAAAAGAAATATTTTCAAAATGGGTATCAAATTGTGTGCAATTATTTGATGTGTGTATTTTTACAGGGATTTTTCATTTGCTCAGATAGTAAAATGTACAGCTTTCACCATGCGCGCGGTATGTCGTCTGACAATTTACAGCGTCCGAATTCCAGTGTGCACAATAAGACTGCATTTCTAATTTTTCCTTTTCATAGAATCCACAAAATATTGGTGTCCAATTGTCGGGAATTTCTAACCTTATCCATAATTACAAAGTTTTCTCGACATCTTGAATAGAGTCGAGGGGAAATTCAACGGTATGGGGACTTGTGTTAGCTCATTTGCGGAAATTGTCATGCGGACTTAAACTGGGTAATCAGTCATAATTAACTTGTTTATAAATTTTCCAGTAAAAGAAATATTTTCAAAATGGGTATCAAATTGTGTGCAATTATTCGATTTGTCTATGTTGACAGGGATTTTTCATTTGGTCAGATAGTAAAAAGTACAGCTTTCACCATGTGCGCGGTATGTCATCTGACAATTTACAGCGTCCGAATTCCGGTGTGCACAATAAGAATGCATTTCTAATTTTTCCTTTTTATCGAATAAACAAAATATTGGTGTCCAATTGTCGGGAATTTCTTACCTTATCCATAATTACAAAAGTTTTTTCGACACCTTGAATAGAGTCGAGGCGAAATTCAACGGTATGGTGACTTGTGTTAGCTCATTTTCGGAAATTGTCATGCGGCCCTAAACTGGGAAATCAGTGATATTTCACTTGATTATAACTTTTTCCAGTGAAAGAAATATTTTCAAAATCGGTATCAAATCCTGTGAAATTATAAGATTTGTCTATGTTTACAGGTATTTTTCATTTGCTCAGATAGTAAAAAGTACAGCTTTCACCATGTGCGTGTATGTCGTCTGGAAATTTACAGCGTCCGAATTCCAGTGTGCACAATTAGACTGCATTTCTTATTTTTCTTTTTATCGAATCCACAAAATATTGGTGTCCAATTGTCGGGAATTTCTAACCTTATCCATAATTACATAAGGTTTTTCGACATCTTGAATAGAGTTGAGGTGAAATTCAACGGTATCGGGACTTGTGTTAGCTCATTTGCGGAAATTGTCATGCGGCCCTGAACTGGGAAATCAGTGATATTTCATTTGATTATAACTTTTTCCAGTGAAAGAAATATTTTCAAAATGGGTATCAAATTGTGTGCAATTATTTGATTTGTCTATGTTTACAGGGATTATTCATTTGCTCAGATAGTAAAAAGGACAGCTTTCACCAGGTGCGCGGTATGTCGTCTGACAATTTACAGCGTCCGAATTCCAGTGTGCAAAATAAGACTGCATTCCTAATTTTTCCTTTTTGAAGAATACACAAAATATTGGTGTCCAATTGTCGGGAATTTCTTGCCTTATGCATAATTACAAATGCTTCTTCGACACCTTGAATAGAGTCGAGGCGAAATTCAACGGTATGGGGAATAGTGTTAGCTCATTTGCAAAAATTGTCATGCGGACCTAAACTGTGTAATCAGTCATATTTCACTTGTTTATAACTTTTTTCCAGTAAAAGAAATATTTTCGCAATGGGTATCAATTTGTGTGCAATTACTTGGTTGGTCTATGCCTACAGGTATTTTTCATTTGCTCAGATAGTAAAAAGTACAGCTCTCACCATGTGCGCGTTATGTCGTCTGACAATTTACAGCGTCCGAATTCAAATGTGCACAATAAGACTGCATTTCTAATTTTTCCTTTTTATCGAATCCACAAAATATTGGTGTCCAATTGTCGGGAATTGCTTACCTTATCCATAATTACAAAAGTTTTTTCAACATCTTGAATAGAGTCGAGGCGAAATTCAACTGTATGGGGATTTGTGCTAGCTCATTTGCGGAAATTGTCATGCGGTCCTAAACTTGGAAATCAGTCATATTTCACTTGTTTATAACTTTTTTCCAGTAAAAGAAATATTTTCAAAATGGTTATCAAATTGTGTGCAATTATTTGATTTGTCTATGTTTACGAGGATTTTTCATTTGCTCAGATAGTAAAAAGTACAGCTTTAACCATGTGCGCGGTATGTCGTCTGACAATTTACAGCGTCCGAATTGCAGTGAGCACTATAAGACTGCATTTCTAATTTTTCCTTTTCATAGAATCCACAAAATATTGGTGTCCAATTGTCGGGAATTTCTTACCTTATCCATAATTACAAAAGTTTTTTCGACACCTTGAATAGAGTCGAGTCGAAATTCAACGGTATGGCGACTTGTGTTAGCACATTTGCGGAAATTGTCACGCGGCCCTAGACTTCGAAATCTGTCATATTTCACTTGTTTATAATGTTTTTCCAGTAAAAGAAATATTTTAAAAATGGTTATCAAATTGTGTGAAATTATTTGATTTGTCTATTATTACAGGGATTTTTCATTTGCTCAGATAGTAAAAAGTACCGCTTTCACCAAGTGTGCGGTATGTCGTCTGACAATTTACAGCGTCCGAATTCCAGTGTGCACTATAAAACTGCATTTGTAATTTTTCCTTTTTATAGAATCCACAAAATATTGGTGTCCAATTGTCGGGAATGGCTTACCTTATCCATAATTCCAAAAGTTTTTTCGACACCTTGATTAGAGTTCAGTCGAAATTCAACGGTATGGGGACTAGTGTTAGCTCATTTGCGGAAATTGTCATGCAGACCTAAACTGGGAAATCACTCATATTTCACGTGTTTATAACTTTTTTCCAGTAAAAGAAATATTTTCAAAATGGGTATCAAATTGTGTGCAATTATTTGGTTGGTCTATGTTTACAGGGATTTTTCATTTGGTCAGATATTAAAAAGTACAGCTTTCACCATGTGCGCGATATGTCGTCTGACAATTTACAGCGTCCGAATTCCAGTGTGTACAATAAGACTGCATTTCTAATTTTTCCTTTTTATCGAATCCACAAAATATTGGTGTCCAATTGTCGGGAATTTCTTACCTTATCCATAATTACAAAAGTTTTTTCGACACCGTGAATGGAGTCGAGGCGAAATTCAACGGTATGGGGACTTGTGTTAGCTCATTTGCGTAAATTTTCATGCGTCCCTAAACTGGGAAATCAGTCATATTTCACTTATTTATAAACTTTTTTCCAGTAAAAGAATTATTTTCAAAATGGGTATCAAATTGTGTGCAATTATTTGATTTATCTATGAATACAGGGATTTTTCATTTGCTCAGATATTAAAAAGTACAGCTTTCAGAATGTGCGCGGTACGTCGTCTGACAATTTACAGCGTCCGAATTACAGTGTGCACAATAAGACTGCATTTCTAATTTTTCATTTTTATCGAATCCACAAAATATTGGTGACCAATTGTCGGGAATTTCTTGCCTTATCCATAATTACAAAAGTTTTTTCGACACCTTGACGTCTTGTGTAAGATGATACACTAAGTCCACCAGCCATGGTTCTGATCTGTTGGTTTCTGGTGCATATTTGAGCCTCTAATGTAAACAGATAAACTACGTTCAGCAGCATGGCCTCTGATCTGTTGGCTTCCGGTCCATATTTGAGCGTCTTGTGTAAGATTATACACTCCGTCCAGCAGCCCTGTTTCTGATCTGTTGGATTCTGGCGCATATTTGAGCGCCTAATATATAAAGATAAACTACGTCCAGCAGGTTGGCCTCTGGACTGTTGTTTCCGGTCCATATCTGAGCGTCTAATGTAAGATTTTAGACTACGTCCAGCAGCATGGCCTCCGACCTGTTGGTTTCCGGTCCAAATTTGAGCGTCTTGTGTAAGATGATACACTACGTCTAGCATCCCTGTTTCTGATCTCTTGGTTTCTGGTGCATATTTGAGCGTCTAATGTAAAAAGATAAACTACGCCCAGCAGCATAGCTTCTGACCTGTTGGTTTCCGTCCATATTTGAGCGTCTTATGTAAGATTTTAGACTACCACCAGCAGCATGGCCTCTGACCAGTTGGCTCCCGGTCCATATTTGAGCCTCTTGTGTAAGATGATACACTACGTCCAGCAGCCATGATTATGATCTTTTGGATTCTGGTGCATATTTGAGCGTCTAATGTAAAAAGATAAACTACGTCCAGCAGCATGGCCTCTGATCTGTTGGTTTCCGGTCCATATTTGAGCGTCTTGTGTAACATGATACACTACGTCCAGCAGCACTGTTTCTGATCTCTTGGTTTCTGGTGCATATTTGAGCGTCTAATGTAAAAAGATAAACTACGCCCAGCAGCATGGCCTCTGATCTGATGGTTTGCGGTCCATATTTGAGCCTCTAATGTAAGATATTACATGACGTCCAGCAGCATGGCCTCTGACCTGTTGGCTTCCGGTCCATATTTGAGCGCCTTGTGTAAAAGAATACACTCCGTGCAGCAGCCCTGTTTCTGATCTGTTGGTTTCTGGTGCATATTTGAGCGTCTAATCTAAAAAGATAAACTACGTTCAGCAGCACGGCCTCGGAAATTTTGGTTTCCGGTCCATATTTGAGCGTCTAATTTAAGATTTTAGACTACGCCCAGCAGCATGGCCTCCGACCTGTTGGCTTCCGGTTCATATTTGAGCATCTTGTGTAAGATGATACACTACGTCCTGCAAACCATAATTCTGATCTGTTGGTTTCTGGTACATATTTGAGCGTCCTATGTAAAAAGATAAACTACGTCCAGCATCATGACCTCTGATCTGTTGGTTTCCGGTCCACATTTGAGCGTCTTGTGTAAGATGATGCACTACGTCTAGCATCCCCGTTTCTGATCTCTTGGTTTCTGGTGCATATTTGAGCGTCTATTGTAAAAAGACAAACTTCGTCCAGCAGCATAGCTTCTGATCTGTTGGTTTCCGTCCATATTTGAGCGTCTTATGTAAGATTTAGATTCCGTCCAGCAGCATGGCCTCTGACCTGTTGGCTTGCGGACCATGTTTGAGCGTCTTGTGTAACATGATACATTACGTCCAGCAGCCATGATTCAGATATCTTGGTTTCTGGTGCATATTTGAGCGTCTAATGTTAAATGATAAGCTAGGACCAGCAGCATGGCATCTGATCTGTTGGTTTCCGGTCCATATTTGAGCGTCTTATGTAAGATTTTAGACTACGTCAAGCAGCATTGCCTCTTATCTGTTGGCTTCCGGTTCATGTTTGAGCGTCTTGTGTAAGTTGACACATTACGTCCAGCAGCCCTGTTTCTGATCTCTTTGTTTCTGGTGCATATTTGAGCGTCTAAATTCAGATTTTAGACTACGTCAAGCAGCATGGCCTCTAACCTGTTGGCTTCCGGTCCATATTTGAGGGTCTTGTGTAAGATGATACACTACGTCCAGCAGCCATGTTTCTTTTCTCTTGGTTTCTGGTGCATATTTGTGCGTCTAATGTATAAAGATAAACTACGTCCAGCATCATGGCCTCTGATCTATTGGTTTCCGGTCCATATTTGAGCGTCTAATGTTAGATTTTAGATTCCGTCCAGCAGCATGGCCTCTGTCCTGTTGGCTTCCGGTCCATATTTGAGCGTCTTGTGTTAGATGATACACTACGTCCAGCAGCCATGATTCTGATCTGTTGGTTTCTGGTACATATTTGAGCGTCTAAAGTAAAAAGATAAACTACGTCCAGCAGCATGGCCTCTGATCTGTTGGTTTCCGGTCCACATTTGAGCGTCTTGTGTGAGATGATACACTACGTCCTGCAGCCCTGTTTGTTATCTCTTGGTTTCTGGTGCATATTTGAGCGTCTAATGTAAAAGGATAGACTACGTCCAGCAGCATGGCCTCAGATCTGTTGGTTTCCATTCCATATATGAGAGACTAATGTAAGATATTACATGACGTCCAGCAGCATGGCCTCTGACCTGTTGGCTTCCGGTCCATATTTGAGCGTCTTGTCTAAGATGATACACTCCGTCCAGCAGTCCTGTTTCTGATCTGTTGGTTTCTGGTGCATATTTGAGCGTTTAATGTAAAAAGATAAAGTACGTCCAGCAGCATGGCCTCAGATCTCTTGGTTTCCGGTCCATATTTGAGCTTGTAATGTAAGATTTTAGACTACCCCGAGCAGCATGGCCTCCGACCTGTTGGCTTCCGGTCCATATCTGAGCGTCTTGTGTAAGATGATACACTAAGTTCAGCAGCCATGATTCTGATCTCTTTGTTTCTGGTGCATATTTGAGCGTCTAATGTAAAAAGATATACTACGACCAGAAGCATGGCCTCTGATCTGTTGGGTTTCCGGTCCATATTTGAGCGTCTAATGTAAGATTTTAGACTACGTCCAGCAGCATGGTCTCTGACCTGTTGGTTTCCGGTCCATATTTGAGCGTCTTGTGTAAGGTGATACACTATGTCCAGCAGCCATGATTCTGATCTGTTGGTTTCTGGTACATATTTGAGCTTCTAATGTAAAAAGATAAACTACGTCCAGCAGCATGGCCTCTGACCTGTTGGATTCCCGTCCATATTTAAGCGTCTAATGTAAGATTTTAGAATACGCCCAGCAGCGTGGCCTCTGACCTGTTGGTTTCCGCTCCATATTTGAGCGTCTTGTGTAAGATGATACACTACGTCGAGCAGCCCTGTTTCTGATCTCTTGGTTTCTGGTGCATATTTGAGCGTCTAATGTAAAAAGATAAACTACGTCCAGCAGCATGGCCTCAGATCTGTTGGTTTCCGTTCCATATTTGAGCGTCTAATGTAAGATTTTAGACTACTCCAGCAGCATGGCCTCTGACCTGTAGGCTTTCTGTCAACATTTGAGCGTCTTGTGTAAGATAATACACTACGTCCAGCAGCGATGATTCTGATCTGTATGTTTCTGGTGCATATTTTAGCGTCTAATGTAAAAAGATAAACTACGTCCCGTAGCATGGCCTCTGATCTGTTGGTTTCCGGACCATATTTGAGCGTCTAATGTAAGATTTTAGACTACATGCAGAAGCATGGCTTCTGACCTGTTGGCTTCCGGTCCATATTTGAGCGTCTTGGTTAAGATGATACTCTACGTCCAGCAGACATGATTCTGGTCTGTTGGTTTCTGGTGCATATTTGAGCGTCTAATATAAAAAGATATAATACGTCCAGCAGCATGGCCTCTGATCTGTTGGTTTAACGTCCATATTTGAGCGTCTAATTTCAGATTTTAGAATACGTCCAGCAGCTTGGCAACTGACCTGTTGGCTTCCGGTCTATATTTGAGCATCTTGTGTAAGATGATACACTACGTCCAGCAGCCCTATTTCTGATCTGTTGGTTTCTGGTGCATATTTGAGCGTTTAATGTAAAAATATAAAATACGTCCAGCAGCATGGCATCTGACCTGTTGGCTTCCGGTCCATATTTGAGCATCTTGTGTAAGATGATACACTACGTCCAGCAGCCATGATTCTGATCTGTTGGTGCATATTTGGGCGTCTAATGTAAAAAGATAAACTACGACCAGCAGCATGGCCTCTGATCTGTTGGTTTCCGGTCCATATTTGAGCGTCTAATGTAAGATTTTAGACTACATCCAGCAGCATGCCTTCTGAACTCTTGGCTTCCGGTCCATATTTGAGCATCTTGTGTAAGATGATACACTACGTCCAGCAGCCATGATTCTGATCTCTTGGTTTCTGGTGCATATTTGAGCGTCTAATGTAAAAGGATAGACTACGTCCAGCAGCATGGCCTCAGATCTGTTGGTTTCCATTCCATATATGAGAGACTAATGTAAGATATTACATGACATCCAGCAGCATGGCCTCTGACCTGTTGGCTTCCGGTCCATATTTGAGCGTCTTGTCTAAGATGATACACTCCGTCCAGCAGTCCTGTTTCTGATCTGTTGGTTTCTGGTGCATATTTGAGCGTCTAATGTAAAAAGATAAAGTACGTCCAGCAGCATGGCCTCAGATCTCTTGGTTTCCGGTCCATATTTGAGCTTGTAATGTAAGATTTTAGACTACCCCGAGCAGCATGGCCTCCGACCTGTTGGCTTCCGGTCCATATTTGAGCGTCTAATGTAAGATTTTAGACTACGTCCAGCAGCATAGCCTCTGACCTGTAGGCTTTCGGTCAACATTTGAGCGTCTTGTGTAAGATAATACACTACGTCCAGCAGCGATGATTCTGATCTGTATGTTTCTGGTGCATATTTTAGCGTCTAATGTAAAACGATAAACTACGTCCCGTAGCATGGCCTCTGATCTGTTGGTTTCCGGACCATATTTGAGCGTCTAATGTAAGATTTTAGACTACATGCAGAAGCATGGCTTCTGACCTGTTGGCTTCCGGTCCATATTTGAGCGTCTTGGTTAAGATGATACTCTACGTCCAGCAGACATGATTCTGGTCTGTTGGTTTCTGGTGCATATTTGAGCGTCTAATATAAAAAGATATACTACGTCCAGCAGCATGGCCTCTGATCTGTTGGTTTAACGTCCATATTTGAGCGTCTAATTTCAGATTTTAGAATACGTCCAGCAGCTTGGCAACTGACCTGTTTGCTTCCGGTCTATATTTGAGCATCTTGTGTAAGATGATACACTACGTCCAGCAGCCATGATTCTGATCTGTTGGTTTCTGGTGCATATTTGGGCGTCTAATGTAAAAAGATAAACTACGACCAGCAGCATGGCCTCTGATCTGTTGGTTTCCGGTCCATATTTGAGCGTCTAATGTAAGATTTTAGACTACATCCAGCAGCATGCCTTCTGAACTCTTGGCTTCCGGTCCATATTTGAGCATCTTGTGTAAGATGATACACTACGTCCAGCAGCCATGATTCTGATCTGTTGGTTTCTGGTGCATATTTGAGCGTCTAATGTAAAAAGATAAACTACGTCAAGCAGCATGGCCTCTGATCTGTTGGTTTCCGTTCCTTATTTGAGCATCTAATGTAAGATTTCAGACTACGTCCAGCAGATAGCCTCTGACCTGTTGGCTTACGGTCAATATTTGAGCGTCATGTGTGAGATGATACACTACGTCCTGCAGCCCTGTTTGTTATCTCTTGGTTTCTGGTGCATATTTGAGCGTCTAATGTAAAAAGATAAACTACGATCAGCAGCCTTGCCTCTGATCTGTTGGTTTCCGGTTCATATTTGAGCCCCTAATGTAAGATATTACATGACGTCCAGCAGCATGGCCTCTGACCTGTTGGATTCCGGTCCATATTTGAGCGTCTTGTGTAAGATGATACACTCCGTCCAGCAGTCCTGTTTCTGATCTGCTGGTTTCTGGTGCATATTTGAGCGTCTAATGTAAAAAGATAAAGTACGTCCAGCAGCATGGCCTCTGATCTCTGGGTTTCCGGTCCATATTTGAGCTTGTAATGTAAGATATTAGACTACCCCGAGCAGCATGGCCTCCGACCTGTTGGCATCCGGTCCATATCTGAGCGTCTTGTGTAAGATGATACACTAAGTCCAGCAGCCATGATTCTGATCTCTTTGCATCTGTTGCATATTTGAGCGTCTAATGTAAAAAGATATACTACGACCAGCAGCATGGCCTCTGATCTGTTGTTTTTCCGGTCCATATTTGAGCGTCTAATGTAAGATTTTAGACTACGTCCAGCTGCATGGTCTCTGAACTGTTGGTTTCCGGTCCATATTTGAGCGTCTTGTGTAAGGTGATACACTACGTCCAGCAGCCATGATTCTGATCTGTTGGTTTCTGGTACATATTTGAGCTTCTAATGTAAAAAGATAAACTACGTCCAGCAGCATGGCCTCTGACATGTTGCATTCCCGTCCATATTTGAGCGTCTAATGTAAGATTTTAGACTACGTCCAGCAGCGTGGCCTCTGACCTGTTGGTTTCCACTCCATATTTGAGCGTCTTGTGTAAGATGATACACTACGTCGAGCAGCACTGTTTCTGATCTCTTGGTTTCTGGTGCATATTTGAGCGTCTAATGTAAAAAGATAAACTACGTCCAGCAGCATGGCCTCTGATCTGTTGGTTTCCGGTCCATATTTGAGCGTCTAATGTAAGAATTTAGATTTCGACCAGCAGCATGGCCTCTGACCTGTAGGCTTTCGGTCAACATTTGAGCGTCTTGTGTAAGATAATACACTACGTCCAGCAGCCATGATTCTGATCTGTTGGTTTCTGGTGCATATTTGAGCGTCTAATGTAAAAAGATAAACTACGTCCAGTAGCATGGCCTCTGATCTGTTGGTTTCCGGACCATATTTGGGCGTCTAATGTAAGATTTTAGACTACACGCAGAAGCATGGCTTCTGACCTGTTGGCTTCCGGTACATATTTGAGCGTCTTGGTTAAGATGATACTCTACGTCCAGCAGACATGATTCTGGTCTGTTGGTTTCTGTACATATTTGAGCGTCTAATATAAAAAGATATACTACGTCCAGCAGCATGGCCTCTGATCTGTTGGTTTAACGTCCATATTTGAGCGTCTAATATAAGATTTTAGACTACGTCCAGCAGCTTGGCAACTGACCTATTGGCTTCCGGTCTATATTTGAGCGTCTTGTGTAAGATGATACACTACGTCCAGCAGCCCTATTTCTGATCTGTTGGTTTCCGGTCCATATTTGAGCGTCTAATGTAAGATTTTAGAATACGACCAGCAGCATGGCCTCTGACCTGTTGGCTTCCGGTCCATATTTGAGCATCTTGTGTATGGTGATAAACTACGTCCAGCAGCCATGTTTCTTATCTCTTGGTTTCTGGTACATATTTGAGCGTCTAATGTAAAAAGATAAACTACGTCCAGCAGCATGACATCTGATCTGTTTGTTTCCCGTCAATATTAGTGCGTCTAATGTAAGATTTTAGACTACGTCCAGCAGCATGGCCTCTCCCTGTTGGCTTCCGGTCAATATTTGAGCGTCTTGTGTAAGATGATACACTACGTCCAGCAGCCCTGTTTCTGATATCTTGGTTTCTGGTGCATATTTGAGCGTCTAATGTAAAAAGATAAACTACGTCCAGCAGCATGGCCTCTGATCTGGTGGTTTCTGGTCCATATTTGAGCGTCTACTGTAAGATTTTAGACTACGTCCAGCAGCATGGCTTCTGACCTGTTACCTTCCGGTCCATATTTGAGCGTCTTGTGTAGGATGAAACACTACGCCCATGATTCTGATCTGTTGGTTTCTTGTGCATACTTGAGAGTCTAATGTAAAAAGATACACTACGTCCAGAAGCATTCTCTCGGATCTGTTGGTTTCCTTTCCATATTTGAGAATCTATTGTAAGAGTTTAGATTACGCCCAGCAGCATGGCTTCTGACCAGTAGGCTTCCGGTCCATATTTGAGCGTCTTGTGTAAGAAGATACACTACGTCCAGCAGCCATGATTATGATCTGTTGGTTTCTGGTGCATATTTGAGCGTCTAATGTAAAAAGATAAACTACGGCCAGCAGCATGGCTTCTGATCTGTTGGTTTCCGGACCATATTTGAGCGTCTAATGTAAGATTTTAGACTACCTGCAGCTACATGGCCTCTGACCTGTTGGCTTCCGGTCCATATTTGAGCGTCTTGTGTAAGATGAAACACTACGCCCAGCAGCCATGATTCTGATCTGTTGGTTCTGGTGCATATTTGAGCGTCTAATGTAAAAAGATAAACTACATCCATCAGCATAGCCTCTGATCTGTTGGTTTCCGGTCCATATTTGAGCGTCTAATGTAAGATTTTAGGCTACGTCCAGCAGCATGGCCTCTGACCTGTTGGCTTCCGGTCCATATTTGAGCGTCTTGTGTAAGATGATACACTACGACCAGCAGACATGATTCTGATCTGTTGGTTTCTGTACCTATTTGAGCGTCTAATGTAAATAGATAAACTACGTCCAGCAGCATGGCCTCTGATCTGTTGGTTTCCCGTACATATTTGAGCGTCTAATGTAAGATTTTAGAATACGTCCAGCAGCATGGCATCTGACCTGTTGGCTTCCGGTCCATATTTGAGCGTCTTGTGTAAGATGATACACTACGTCCAGCAGCCCTGTTTCTGATCTCTTTGTTTCTCGTGCATATTTGAGCGCCTAATGTAAAAAGATAAACTACGTCCAGCAGCATGGTCTCTGACCTGTTGCTTCCGGTCCATATTTGAGTGTCTTGTGTAAGATTATACACTACGTCCAGCAGCCATGATTCTGATCTGTTGGTTTCTGGTGCATATTTGAGAGTCTGATGTCAAAAGATAAACTACGTCCAGCAGCATGGCCTCTGATCTGTTAGTTTCCAGTCATTATTTTGGAATCTAATGTAAGATTTGCCACTACGCCAGCAGCACTGCCTCTGACTTGTTGGCTTCCAGTCCATATTTGAGCGTCTTGTGTAAGATGATACACTACGTCCAGCAGCCATGATTCTGATCTGTTGGTTTCTGGTGCATATTTGAGCCTCTAATGTAAAAAGATTAACTACGACCAGCAGCATGGCCTCTGATCTGTTGGTTTCCGGTCCATATTTGAGCGTCTAATGTAAGATTTTAGACTACGCCCAGCAGCATGGCCTCTGAGCTGTTGGCTTCCGGTCCATATTTGAGCGTCTTGTGTAAGGTGATATACTACGTCCAGCAGCCATGATTCTGATCTATTGATTTCTGGTACATATTTGAGCTTCTAATATAAAAATATAAACTACGCCCAGCAGCATGGCCTCTGATCTGTTGGTTTCCGGTCCATATTTGAGCGTCTAATGTAAGATTTAAGACTACGTCCAGCAGCATTGCCTCTGACTTGTTGGCTTCCAGTCCATATTTGAGCGTCTTGTGTAAGATGATACACTACGTCCAGCAGCCATGATTCTGATCTGTTGGTTTCTGGTGCATATTTGGGCGTCTAATATAAAAAGATAAACTACAACCAGCAGCATGGCCTCTGATATGTTGGTTTCCGGTCCATATTTGTGCGTCTAATGTAAGATTTTAGAATACGTCAAGCAGCATGGCCTCTGACCTGTTGGCTTCCGGTCCATATTTGAGCGTCTTGAGCAAGAGGATACACTAGGTCCAGCAGCCCTTTTTCTGATTTCTTGGTTTCTGGTGCATTTTTGGGCGTCTAATGTAAAAAGATAAACTACGTCCAGCACCATGGCCTCTGACCTGTTGGTTTCCGGTCCATATTTGAGCGTCTAATATAAGATTTTAGACTACGTCCAGCAGCATGGCCTCTGTCCTTTTAGCTTCCGGTCCATATTTGAGCGTCTTGTGGAAGATGATACACTACGTCCAGCAGCCATGATTATGATCTCTTGGTTTCTGTACATATTTGAGCGTCTAATGTAAATAGATAAACTACGTCCAGCAGCATGGCCTCTGATCTGTCGGTTTCCCGTCCATATTTGAGCGTCTATTGTAAGATTTTAGAATACGTCCAGCAGCATGGCATCTGACCTGTTGGCTTCCGGTCCATATTTTAGCGTCTTGTGTATGGTGATAAACTACGTCCAGCAGCCATGATTCTGATCTCTTGGTCTCTGGTACATATTTGAGCGTCTAATGTAAAAAGATAAACTACGTCCAGCAGCATGGCATCTGATCTGTTTGTTTCCCGTCCATATTTGTGCGTCTAATGTAAGGTTTTAGACAACGTCCAGCAGCATGGCCTCTGACCTGTTGGCTTCCGGTCCATATTTGAGCGTCTTGTGTAAGATGATACACTACGTCCAGCAGCCCTGTTTCTGATATCTTGGTTTCTGGTGCATATTTGAGCGTCTAATGTAAAAAGATAAACTACGGCCAGCAGCATGGCTTCTGATCTGTTGGTTTCCTGTCCATATTTGAGCGTCTAATGTAAGATTTCAGACTACATGCAGAAGCATGGCCTCTGACCTATTGGCTTCCGGTCCATATTTGAGTGTCTTGTGTAAGATGATACACTACGTCCGGCAGACATGATTCTGATCTGTTGGTTTCTGTACATATTTGAGCGTCTAATGTAAATAGATAAACTACGTCCAGCAGCATGGCCTCTGATCTGTTGGTTTCCTGTCCACATTTGAGCGTCTAATGTAAGATTTTAGAATACGTGCGCAGCATGGCAACTGACCTGTTGGCTTCCGGTCCATATTTCAGCGTCTTGTGTAAGATGATACAATACGTCCAGCACCCCTGTTTCTGATCTCTTTGTTTCTGGTGCATATTTGAGCGTCTGATGTAAAAAGATAAACTACGACCAGCAGCATGGCATCTGATCTGTTTGTTTCCCGTCCTTATTTGTGCCTCTAATGTAAGTTTTTAGACTACGTCCAGCAGCATGGGCTCTCCCTGTTGGCTTCCGGTCCATATTTGAGCGTCTTTTGTAAGATGATACACTACGTCCAGCAGCCCTGTTTCTGATATCTTGGTTTCTGGTGCATATTTGAGCGTCTAATGTAAAAAGATAAACTACGTCCAGCAGCATGGCTTCTGACCTGTTAGCTCCCGGTCCATATTTGAGCGTCTTGTGTAAGATGAAACACTACGCCCAGCAGCCATGATTCTGATCTGTTGGTTTCTGGTGCATATTTGAGCGTCTAATGTAAAAAGATAAACTACGTCCAGCAGCATGGCCTCTGATCTTTTGGTTTTCCGGTCCATATTTGAGCGTCTAATATAAGATTTTAGACTACGTCCAGCAGCATGGCCTCTGACCTGTTGGCTTCCGGTCCATATTTGAGCGTCTTGTGTAAGATGATACACTACGTCCAGCAGCCATGATTCTGATCTATTGGTTTCTGGTACATATTTGAGCTTCTAATGTAAAAAGATAAAATACGTCCAGCAGCATGGCATCTGACCTGTTGCCTTCCGGTCCATATATTAGAATCTTGTATAAGATGGTACACTACGTCCAGCAGCCATGATTCTGATCTGTTGGATTCTGGTGCATATTTTGAGCGTCTAATTTAAAAAGATAAACTACGTCCAGCAGCATGGCCTCTGATCTGTTAGTTTCCCGTACATATTTGAGCGTCTAATGTAAGAATTTAGACTACGTCCAGCAGCATGTCCTCTGACCTGTTGGCTTCCGGTCCATATTTGAGCGTCTTGTGTAAGATGATATACTACGTCCAGCAGCCCTGTTTCTAATATCTTGGTTTCAGGTGCATATTTTAGCGTCTAATGTAGAAATATAAACTACGTCCAGCAGTATGGCCTCTGATCTGTTGGTTTACGGTCCATATTTGAGCGTCTAATGTAAGATTTTAGATTACGTCCAGCAGCATTGCCTCTGACCTGTTGGCTTCTGGTCCATATTTGAGCGTCTTGTGTAAGATGATACACTACGTCCAGCAGCCATGATTCGGATCTCTTGGTTTCTGGTGCATATTTGAGCGTCTAATGTAAAAAGATAAACTACGACCAGCAGTATGGCCTCTGATCTGTTGGTTTACGTTCCATATTTGTGCTTCTAATGTAAGATTTAAGACTACGTCCCGCAGCATGTTCTCTGACCTGTTGGTTTCCGGTCCATATTTGAGCGTCTTGTGTAAGATATTACACTAAGCCCAGCAGCCATGTTTCTGATCTGTTGGTTTCTGGTGCATATTTGAGCGTCTAATGTAAAAAGATGAACTACGTCCAGCAGCATGGCCTCTGATCTGTTGGTTTTCGGTCCATATTTGAGCGTCTAATGTAAGATTTTAGACTATGTCCCGCAGCATGGTCTCTGACCTGTTGGCTTCCGGTCCATATTTGAGCGTCTTGTGTAAGATGATACACTACGTCCAGCAGCCCTGTTTCTGATATCGGTTTCTGTTGCATATTTGAGCGCCTAATGTAAAAAGATAAACTACGGCCAGCAGCATGGCCTCAGATCTGTTGGTTTCCGTTCCATATTTGAGCGTCTAATGTAAGATTTTAGACTACGTCCAGCAGCCTGGCCTCTGACCTGTAGGCTTCCGGTCCATATTTGAGCGTCTTGTGTAAGATGATACACTACGTCCAGCAGCCATGATTATGATCTGTTGGTTTCTGGTGCATATTTGAGCGTCTAATGTAAAAAGACAAACTACGTCCAGCAGTATGGCCTCTGATCTGTTGGTTTCCGGACCATATTTGAGCGTTAATATAAGATTTTCGACTACATGCAGCAGCATGGCCTCTGACCTGCTGGCTTCCGGTCCATATTTGAGTGTCTTGTGTAAGATGATACACTACGTCCAGCAGACATGATTCTGATCTGTTGGTTTCTGTACATATTTGAGCGTCTAATGAAAATAGATGAACTACGTCCAGCAGCATGGCCTCTGATATGTTGGTTTCCCGTCCATGTTTGAGCGTCTAATGTAAGATTTTAGAATACGTCCAGCAGTATGGCATCTGACCTGTAGGCTTCCGGTCCATATTTGAGCGTCTTGTGTAAGATGATACACTAGGTCCAGCAGCCCTGTTTCTGATCTCTTTGTTTCTGGTGCATATATGAGCGTCTGATGTAAAAAGATAAACTACGTCCAGCAGCATGGCCTCTGACCTGTTGGCTTCCGTTCCATATTTGAGCGTCTTGTGTAAGATGATACACTACGTCCAGCAGCCATGATTCTGATCTGTTGGTTTCTGGTGCATAATTGAGCGTCTGATGTAAAAAGATAAACTACGTCCAGCAGCATGGCCTCTGATCTGTTGGTTTCCGGTCCATATTTTAGCGTCTAATGTAAGATTTGAGACTACGCCAGCAGCATTACCTCTGACTTGTTGGCTTCCGGTCCATTTTTGAGCGTCTTGTGTAAGATGATACACTACGTCCAGCAGCCATGATTCTGATCTGTTGGTTTCTGGTGCATATTTGAGCGTCTAATATAAAAAGATAAACTACGACCAGCAGCATGACCTCTGACCTGTTGGTTTCCGGTCCATATTTGAGCGTCTAATGTAAGTTTTTAGACTACGTCCAGCAGCATGGCCTCTGACATGTTGGCTTCCGGTCCATATTTGAGCGTCTCGTGTAAGGTGATAAACTACGTCCAGCAGCCATGATTCTGATCTATTGGTTTCTGGTATATATTTGAGCTTCTAATGTAAAAAGATAAACTACGCCCAGCAGCATAGCATCTGATCTGTTGGTTTCCCGTCCATATTTGTGCGTCTAATGTAAGATTTTAGACTACGTCCAGCAGCATGGCCTCTGACCTGTTGGCTTCCGGTCCATATATTAGAATCTTGTGTAAGATGGTACACTACGTCCATCAGCCATGATTCTGATCTGTTGATTTCTGGTGCATATTTTGAGCGTCTAATGTAAAAAGATAAACTACGTCCAGCAGCTTGGCCTCTGATCTGTTGGTTTCCTTCCATATTTGAGCGTCTAAAATAAGATTTTAGACTTCGTCCCGCAGCATGGTCTCTGACCTGTTGGCTTCCGGTCCATATTTGAGCGTCTTGTGTAAGATGATACACTACGTCCAGCAGCCCTGTTTCTGATATCGGTTTCTGTTGCATATTTGAGCGCCTAATGTAAAAAGATAAACTACGTCCAGCAGCATGGCCTCCGATCTGTTGGTTTCCGTTCCATATTTGAGCGTCTAATGTAAGATTTTAGACTACGTCCAGCAGCATGGCCTCTGACCTGTAGGCTTCCGGTCCATATTTGAGCGTCTTGTGTAAGATGATACACTACGTCCAGCAGCCATGATTATGATCTGTTGGTTTCTGGTGCATATTTGAGCGTCTAATGTAAAAAGATAAACTACGTCCAGCAGTATGGCCTCTGATCTGTTGGTTTCCGGACCATATTTGAGCGGTAATGTAAGATTTTAGACTACATGCAGCAGCATGGCTTCTGACCTGTTAGTTTCCCGTACATATTTGAGCGTCTAATGTAAGATATTAGACTAGTCCAGCAGCATGGCCTCTGACCTGTTGGTTTCCCGTACATATTTGAGCGTCTAATGTAAGATATTAGACTAGTCCAGCAGCATGGCCTCTGACCTGTTGGTTTCCGGTCTATATTTGAGCGTCTAATGTAAGATTTTAGACTACGTCCAGCAGAATGGCTTCTGACCTGTTAGTTTCCGGTCCATATTTGAGCGTCTTGTGTAAGATATTACACTAAGCTCAGCAGCCATGATTCTGATCTGTTGGTTTCTGGTGCATATTTGAGCGTCTAATGTAAAAAGGTAAACTACGTCCAGCAGCATGGCCTCTGATCTGTTGGTTTCCGGTCCATATTTGAGCGTCTAATGTAAGATTTTAGACTACGTCCAGCAGCATGGCCCCTGACCTGTTGGCTTGCGGTCCATATTTGAGCGTCTTGTGTAAGATGATACACTACGTCCAGCAGCCCTGTTTCTGATCTCTTGCTTTCTGGTGCATATTTGAGCGTCTAATGTAGAAATATAAACTACGTCCAGCAGTATGGCCTCTGATCTGTTGCTTTACGGTCCATATTTGAGCGTCTAATGTAAGATTTTAGTTTACGTCCAGCAGCATGGCCTCTGACCTGTTGGCTTCCGGTCCATATTTGAGAGTCTTGTGTAAGATGATACACTACGTCAAGCAGCCGTGTTTCTGATCTGTTGGTGTCTGGTGCATATTTGAGCGTCTAATGTAAAAAGATAAACTACGACCAGCAGCATGGCCTCTGATCTATTGGTTTCCGGTCCATATTTGAGCGTCTAATGTAAGATTTCAGACTACATGCAGCAGCATTGCCTCTGATATGTTGGCTTCCGGTCCATATTTCAGCCTCTTGTGTAAGATGATACACTACGTCCAGCAGACATGATTCTGATCTGTTGGTTTCTTGTGCATATTTTGAGCGTCTAATTTAAAAAGATGAACTACGTCAAGCAGCATGGCCTCTGATCTGTTAGTTTCCCGTACATATTTGAGTGTCTAATGTAACATTTCAGACGACGTCCAGCAGCATTGCCTCTGACTTGTTGGCTTCTGGTCCATATTTGAGCGTCTTGTGTAAGATGATACACTACGTCCACCAGCCATGATTCTTATCTCTTGGTTTCTGGTGCATATTTGAGCGTCTAATGTAAAAAGATAAACTACGACCAGCAGTATGGCCTCTGATCTGTTGGCTTCCGGTCCATATTTGAGCGTCTTGTGCAAGGTGATACACAACGTCCAGCAGCCATGATTCTGTTCTGATGGTTTCTGCTGCATATTTGAGCGTTTAATGTAAAAAGATAAACTACCTCCAGCAGAATGGCCTCTGATCCGTTGGTTTCCGGTCAATATTTGATCGTCTAATGTAAGATTTTAGACTACGACCAGCAGCATTGCCTCTGACCTGTTGGCTTCCGGTCCATATTTGAGCGTCTTGTGTAAGATGATACACTACGTCCAGCAGCCCCGTTTCTGATCTCTTGCTTTCTGGTGCATATTTCAGCGTCTAATGTAGAAATATAAACTACGTCCAGCAGCATAGTCTCTGATCTGTTGGTTTACGGTCCATATTTGAGCGTCTAATGTAAGATTTTAGAATACGTCCATCAGCATGGCCTCTGACCTGTTGGCTTCCGGTCCATATTTGAGCGTCTTGTGTAAGATGATACACTACGTCCACCAGCCATAATTCTGATCTGTTGGTTTCTGGTGCATATTTGAGCGTCTAATGTAAATAGATAAACTACGTCCAGCAGCATGGCATCTGAACTGTTGGTTTCCCGTCCATATTTGTGCGTCTAATGTAAGATTTTAGACTGGGCCAGCAGCATGGGCTGTGACCTGTTGGCTTCCGGTTCATATTTGAGCGTCTTGTGTAAGATGATAATCTACGTCCAGCAGCCCTGTTTCTGATATCTTGGTTTCTGGTGCATATTTGAGCGTCTAATGTAAAAAGATAAACTACGACCAGCAGCATGGCCTCTGAACTGTTGGTTTCCGGTCCATATTTGCGCGTCTAATGTAAGATTTAATTCTACGTCCAGCAGCATCGCCTCTGACCTGTTATCTTCCGGTCCATATTTGAGCGTCTTGTGTAAGATTATACACTACGTCCAGCAGCCATGATTCTGATCTATTGGTTCTCTCGTGCATATTTGAGCGTCTAATGTAAAAATATAAACTACGTCCAGCAGCATGGCCCCTGAGCTGTTGGTTTCCGGTCCATATTTGAGCGTCCAATGTAAGATTTTAGACTACGCCCAGCAGCATGAACGCTGACCTGTTGGCTTCCGGTCCATATTTGAGCGTCTTGTGTAAGATGATACACTACGTCCAGCAGCAACGATTCTGATCTGTTGGTTTTTGGTGCATATTTGAGCGTCTAATGTAAAAAAATAAACTACGTGCAGCAGCATGGCCTCTGATCTGTTGGTTTCCGGTCCATATTTCAGCGTCTAATTTAAGATATTATACTACGTCTAGCAGCATGGCCTCTGACCTGTTGGATTCCGGTCCATATTTGAGCGTCTTGTGTAAGATGATACTGTACGTCCAGCAGCCATGATTCTGATCTCTTGGTTTCTGGTGCATATTTGAGCGTGTAATGTAAGGTTTTAGATTACGTCCTTGCAGCATGGCCTCCGAACTGTTGGCTTCCGTTCCATATTTGAGCGTCTTGAGTAAGATGATACATTACGTCCAGCAGCCATGATTCTGATCTGTTGGTTTCTGGTGCATATTTGAGCGTCTAATGTTAAAAGATGGACTACGTCCAGCAGCATGGCCTCTGACCTGTTGATTTCCGGTCCATATTTGAGCGTCTTGTGTAAGATGATACACAACGTCCAGCAGCCATGATTTTGGTCTCTTGGCTTCTGTTGCATATTTGAGCTTCTAATGGAAAAAGATAAACTACGTCCAGCAGCATGGCCTCAGATCAGTTGGTTTCCGGTCCATATTTGAGCGTCTAATGTAAGGTTTTAGAATACCTCCAGCAGCATGGCCTCTGACCTGTTGGCTTCCGGTGCATATTTGAGCGTCTTGTGTATGGTGATATACTACGTCCAGCAGCCATGATTCTGATCTAGTGGTTTCTGGTACATATTTGAGCGTCTAATGTAAAAAGATAAACTACGCCCAGCAGCATGGCATCTGATCTGTTTGTTTCCCGTCCCTATTTGTGCGTCTAATGTAAAATTGTAGACTACGACCAGCAGCATGGCCTCTGACCTGTTGGCTTCCGGTCCATATTTGAGCGTCTTGTGTAATATGATACACTACGTCCAGCAGCCCTGTTTCTGATATCTTGGTTTCTGGTGCATATTTGAGCGTCTAATTTAAAAAGATAAACTACGTCCAGCAGCATGGCCTCTGATCTGTTGGTTTCCGGTCCATATTTGAGCGTCTAATGTAAGATTTTATACTACGTCCAGCAGCATGGCCTCTGACCTGTTAGCTTCCGGTCCATATTTGAGCGTCTTGTGTAAGATGATACACTACGTCCAGCAGACATGATTCTGATCTGTTGTTTTCTGGTTCATATTTGAGCGTCTAATGTAAAAAGATAAACTACGTCCAGCAGCATGGCCTCTGATATGTTGGTTTCTGGTCCATATTTGAGCGTCCAATGTAAGATTTTAGACTACGTCAGGCAGCATGGCTTCTGATCTGTTGGGATCCAATTGTCGGGAATTTCTTACCTTATCCATAATTACAAAAGTTTTTCGACACTTTGAATAGAGTCGAGGCGAAATTCAACGATATGGGGACTTGTGTTAGCTCATTTGCGGAAATTGTCATGCGGCCCTAAACTGGGAAATCAGTCATATTTCACTTGTTTATAACTTTTTTCCAGTCAAAGAAATATTTTCAAAATGGGAATCAAATTGTGTGCAATTATTTGATTTGTCTATGTGTACAGGGATTTTTCATTTGGTCAGAATGTAAAAAGTACAGCTTTCACCATGTGCGCGGTATGTCGTCTGACAATTTAGAGCGTCCGAATTCCAGTGTGCACAATAAGACTGCATTTCTAATTTTTCCTTTTCATAGAATCCACAAAATATTGGTGTCCAATTGTCGGGAATTTCTTGCCTTATCCATAATTACAAAAGTTTTTTCGACACCTTGGTAGAGTCGAGACGAAAATCAACGGTATGGGGACTTGTGTTAGCTCTTTTGCGTCAATTTTCATGCGGACCTATACTGGGAATTCAGTCATATTTCACTTGTTTATAACTTTTTTCCACTAACAGAAATGTTTTCAAAATGAATACATAAGTGAGTGCAATTATCTGATTTGTCTATGTATACAGGAATTTTTCATTTGCTCAGATAGTAAAAAGTACAGCATTCACCATGTGCGCGGTATGTCGTCTAACAATTTATAGCGTCCGAATTCCAGTGTGCACAATAAGACTGCATTTCTAATTTTTTTTTTTATCGAATCCACAAAATATTGGTGTCCAATTGTCGGGAATCTCTTGCCTTATCCATAATTACAAAAGTTTTTTTCCACACCTTGATAGAGTCGAGACGAAATTCAACGGTATGTGGACTTGTGTTAGCTCATTTACGTAAATTTTCATGCGGACCTAAAATAGGACATCAGTCATATTTCACTTGTTTATAACTTTTTTCCAGTCAAAGAAATATTTTCAAAATGGGGATCAAATTGTGTGCAATTATTTGATTTGTCTATGTTTACAGGGATTTTTCATTTGTTCAGATAGTAAAAAGTACAGCTTTCACCATGTGCGCGTTATGTCGTCTGACAATTTACAGCGTCCGAATTCCAGTCTGCACAATAAGACTGCATTTCTAATTTTTCCTTTTTATAGAATCCACAAAATATTGGTGTCCAATTGTCGGGAATTTATTTCCTTATCTATAATTACAAAAGTTTTTTTGGATGCATTGAATAGAGTCGAGGCGAAATTCAACGGTATGGGTACTAGTGTTAGCTCATTTGCGGAAATTGTCATGCGGACCTAAACTGGGTAATCAGTCATAATTCCCTTGTTCATAACTTTTTTCCAGTAAAAGAAATATTTTGAAAATTAGTATCAAATTGTGTGCAATTATTTGGTTGTTCTATGTATACAGTGATTTTTCATTTGGTCAGATAGTTAAACGTTCAGCATTCACCATGTGCGCGGTATGTCTTCTGACAATTTACATCGCCCGAATTCCAGTGTGCACAATAAACTGCATTTCTAATTTTTCCTTTTTACCGAATCCACAATATATTGCTGTCCAATTGTCGGGAATTTCTTGCCTTATCCATAATTACAAAAGTTTTTTCGACACCTTGAATAGAGTCGAGGTGAAATTCAACGTTATGTGGACTTGTGTTAGCTCATTTGCGGAAATTTTCATGCGGACTTAAACTGGGTAATCTGTCATAATTAACTTGTTTTTAAATTTTCCAGTAAAAGAAATATTTTCAAAATGGGTATCAAATTGTGTACAATTATTTGATTTGTCTATATTTACAGGGATTTTTCATTTGGTCAGATAGTAAAAAGTACAGCTTTGACCATGTGCGCGGTATGTCGTCTCACAATTTACAGCGTCCGAATTCCAGTGTGCACAATAACACTGCATTTCTAATTTTTCCTTTTTATAGAATACACAAAATATTGGTGTCCTATTTTCGGGACTTTCTTGCCTAATCCATAATTACAAAAGTTTTTTCGACACCTTGAATAGAGTCGAGGCGAAATTCAACGGTATGGGGACTTGTGTTAGCTCATTTGCGGAAATTGTCATGCGGACTTAAACTGGGTAATCAGTCATATTTCACTTGTTTGTAACCTTTTTCCAGTAAAAGAAATATTTTCAAAATGGGTATCAAATAGTTTGAAATTATTTGATTTCTCTATGTTTACAGGGATTTTTCATATTGTCAGATAGTAAAAAGTCAGTTTTCACCATGTGCGTGGTATGTCGTCTGACAATTTACAGCGTCCGAAATCCAGTCTGCTCAATTAGACTGCATTACTAATTTTTCCTTTTTATAGAATCCACAAAATATTGCTGTCCAATTGTCGGAAATTTCTGGCCTTATCCATAATTACAAAAGTTTTTCCGACACATTGATTAGAGTCGAGTCGAAATTCAACGGTATGGGGACTTGTGTTAGAACATTTGCGGAAATTGTCATGCGGCCCTAAACTCGGAAATCAATGATATTTCACTTGTTTATAACGTTTTTCCAGTAAAAGGAATATTTTCAAAATGGGTATCAAATTGTGCGCAATTATTTGATTTGTCTATGTTTACAGGGATTTTTCATTTGCTCAGATAGTACAAAGTACAGCTTTCAACATGTGCGCGGTATGTCGTCTGACAATTTACAGCGTCCGAATTCCAGTGTGCACAATAAGACTGCATTTCTAATTTTTCCTTTTTATCGAATCCACAAAATATTGGTGTCCAATTGTCGGGAATTTCTTACCTTATCCATAATTACAAAAGATTTTTCGACACCTTGAATAGAGTCTAGGCCAAATTCAACGGT
This sequence comes from Acanthosepion esculentum, assembly GCA_964036315.1. Lineage (NCBI taxonomy): Eukaryota > Metazoa > Mollusca > Cephalopoda > Sepiida > Sepiidae > Acanthosepion > Acanthosepion esculentum. Next base: position 110,878,364 of record OZ038493.1, read on the forward strand.
ATGGGGACTTGTGTTAGCTCATTTGCGGAAATTGTCATGCGGCCCTAAACTGGGAAATCAGTCATATTTCACTTGTTTATAATTTATTTCCAGTAAAAGAAATATTTTCAAAATAGGTAACAAATTGTGTGCAATTATTTGATTTGTCTATGTTTACAGGGATTTTTCATTTGGTCAGATAGTAAAAAGTACAGCTTACACCATGTGCCCGGTAGGTCGTCTGACAATTTACAGCGTCCGAATTACAGTGTGCACAATAAGACTGCATTTCTAATTTTTCATATTTATAGAATCCATAAGATATTGCTGTCCAATTGTCGATAATTTCTTGCCTTATCCATAATTACAAGAGTTTTTTCGACACTTTTATTAGTGTCGAGTCGAAATTCAACTGTATGGTGAATAATGTTAGTTCATTTCCGGAAATTGTCATGCGGCCCTAAACTGGGAAATCAGTCATATTTCACTTGTTTATAACTTTTTTCCAGTAAAAGAAATATTTTCAAAATGGGTATCAAATTGTGTACAATTATTTGATTTTTCTATGTATACAGGGATTTTTCATTTGCTCAGATAGTAAAAAGTACAGATTTCACCATGTGCGCGGTATGTCGTCTGACAATTTACAGCGTCCGAATTCCAGTGTGCACAATAAGAATGCATTTCTAATTTTTCATTTTTATAGAATCCACAAAATATTGGTGTCCAATTGTGGGGAATTTCTTGCCTTATCCATAATTACAACAGTTTTTTCAAAACATTGATTAGAGTCGAGTCGAAATTCAACGGTATGGGGACTTGTGTTAGCTCATTTGCGGAAATTTTCATGCGGCCCTAAACTGGGAAATCAGTCATATTTCACTTGTATATAACTTATTTCCAGTAAAAGAAATATTTTCAAAATGGGTATCAAATTGTGTGCAATTATTTGATTTGTCTATGTTTACAGGGATTTTTCATTTGGTCAGAGAGTAAAAAGTACAGCTTTACCATGTGCCCGGTATGTCGTCTGACAATTTACAGCGTCCGAATTCCAGTGTGCACAATAAGACTGCATTTCTAATTTTTCCTTTTTATAGAATCCACAAAATATTGGTGTCCAATTGTCGAGAATTTCTTGCCTTATCCATAATTCCAAAAGTTTTATCGACACCTTGATTAGAGTCGAGTCGAAATTCAACGGTATGGGGAATTGTGTTAGCTCATTTGCGGAAATTGTCATGCGGCCCTAAACTGGGAAATCAGTCATAATTCATTTGTTTATAAATTTTCCAGTAAAGGAAATATTTTTAAAATGGGTATCAAATTGTGTGCAATTATTTGATTTGTCTATGTTTACCGGGATTTTTCATTTTGTCAGATAGTAAAAAGTACAGCTTACACCATGTGCTCGGTATGTCGTCTGACAATTTACAGCGTCCGAATTACAGTGTGCACAATAAGACTGCATTTCTAATTTTTCATTTATATAGAATCCATAAAATATTGCTGTCCAATTGTCGAGAATTTCTTGCCGTATCCATAATTACAAAAGTTTTTTCGACACCTTTAATAGAGTCGAGGCGAAATTCAACAGTATGGGGAATTGTGTTTGTTCATTTCCGGAAATTGTCATGCGTCCCTAAACTGGGAAATCAGTCATATTTCACTTGTTTATAATTTATTTCCAGTAAAAGAAATATTTTCAAAATGTGTATCAATTTGTGTGCAATTATTTGGTTTTTCTATGTATACAGGGATTTTTCATTTGGTCAGCTAGTAAAAAGTACAGCTTTCACGATGTGCGCGTTATGTCGTCTGAAAATATACAGTGTCCGAATTCCAGTGTGCACAATAAGACTGCATTTCTAATTTTTCCTTTTTATAGAATCCACAATATATTGTTGTCCAATTCTCGAGAATTTCTTGCCTTATCCATAATTACAAAAGTTTTTTCGACACCTTGATTAGAGTCGAGTCGAAATTCAACGGTATGGGGACTTTTGTTAGCACATTTGCGGAAATTGTCATGCGGCCCTAAACTGGGTAATCAGTCATATTTCACTTGTTTATAACTTTTTTCCAGTAAAAGAAATATTTTCAAAATGGGTATCAAATTGTGTGCAATTATTTGATTTGTCTATGTTTACAGGGATTTTTCATTTGCTCAGATAGTAAAAAGTACGGATTTCACCAGGTGCGAGGTATGTTGTCTGACAATTTACAGCGTCCGAATTCCAGTGTGCACAATAAGACTGCATTTCTGATTTTTCCTTTTTATAGAATCCACAAAATAGGATATGTCGATTTTTAGCGGCCTGAGATTGCTTGTAAGGCAGTTTCACAAAAGAGACAGGAGATGTCGTTTTGTAGCAGCCTGATATTACTTGTAAGGCAGTTTCACAAAAGAGCCAAGAGAAGTCGGCTCGTAGCAACCTGACATTTCTTGTAAGGGAGTTGTCACACATCGCCAGCAGAATTCGGCTTGTAGCAGCCTGAAATTACTTTTAAGGCAGTTGCCACAAAAGGGCCAGGAGAAATCTGCTCGTAGCCGCCTGGGTTTGCTTGTAAGGCAGTTCCCACAAATGAGCCAGGGGAAATCGGCTCGTAGCCGCCTGGGATTGCTTGTAAGGAATTTGTCACAAAAAGCTGGGAGAATTGGGATTGCTACAGCCTGAGATTGCTTGTAAGGCTGTTGTCACAAAAGAACCAGGAGAATTCGGCTTGTAGCAGCCTGACATTGCTTGTAAGGCATTTACGACAAAACGAGCCAGGAGAAATCGGCACGTAGACGCTTGGGATTGCTTTTAATGCAATTGGCACAAAAAGTTAGGAGAACTGTCCTGGCAGCAGCCTGAGATTGCTTGTAAGGCAGTTGTCACAAATAGACAGGAGATGTCCATTTGTAGCGGCCTGATATTACTTGTAAAGCAGTTTTCACAAAAGAGCCAAGAGACGTCGGCTCGTAGCAGCCTGACATTGCTTGTAAGGCAGTTGTCACAAAAGCGCCAAAAGAATTCTGCTTGTCGTAGCCTGAGATTTCTTGTAAAAGGGCCAGGTGAAATGGGCTCGTAGACGCCTGGGATTGCTTCTAAGGCAATTCGCACAAAAAGGCAGGAGAATTCATATTGCTGCAGCCTGAGAATGCTTGTAAGGCAGATGCCACAAATGAGACAAGAGAAATCGCTTCGTAGCGGCCTGGGATTGCATGTAAGGCAATTGGCACAAAAAGTCAGGAGAATTGGACTAGCGGCAGCCTGATTTTGCTTGTAAGGCAGTTGTCACAAAAGAGAAGGAGATGACGATTTATAGCAGCCTGATATTTCTTGCAAGGCAATTTCACAAAAGAGCCAGGCGTATTCGGCTTGTAGCGGCCTGAGATTGCTTGCAAGGCAGTTTCACAAAAGAGACAGGAGATGTCGTCTTGTAGCAGCCTGATATTACTTGTAAGGCAGTTTTCACAAAAGAGCCTTGAGAAGTCGTCTCGTAGCAGCCTGATATTTCTTGTAAAACAGTTGCCACAAAAGGGCCAGGAGAAAACGGCTCGTAGCCGCCTGGAATTGCTTGTAACACAATTCGCACAAAAAGCCAAAAGAATTCATATTGCTGCACCCTGAGATTGCTTGTAAGGCAGTTGTAACAAAAGAGCCAGCATATGTCGATTTATAGCGGCCTGAGATTCTTGTTAGGCAGTTTCACAAAAGAGCCATGCGTATTCGGCTTGTAGCAGGCTGAGATTGCTTGTAAGACAGTTTAAAAAAAACAGACATGAGATGTCGTTTGTGGCAGCCTGAGATTGCTTTTAAGGCAGATTTCACAAAAGAGACAAGAGAAGTCGGTTCGTAGACGCCTGGGATTGCTTGTAAGGAAATTTGCACAAAAGAGCCAGGAGAATTCGGCTTGCAGCAGCCTGAGATTGCTTGTAAGGCAGTTTTCAAAAATGAGCCAGGATATGTTGATTTGTAGCGGCCTGACATTGCTTGTAAGGCAGTTGTCACAAAAGCGCCAAGAGAATTCGGCTTGTAGCAGCATGAGATTTATTGTAAGGCAGTTGCCACAAAAGGGCCAGGAGAAATCGGCTCGTAGCCGCCTCGGTTTGCTTGTAAGGCAGTTGCCACAAATGAGCCAGGAGAAATCGGCTCGTAGCCGGCTGGGATTTCTTGTAAGGCAATTGGCAAAAAACCTTGGAGAATTGGCATTGCTGCAGCCTGAGATTGCTTTTAAGGCAGTTGTGACAATAGAACCAGGAGAATTCGGCTTGTAGCAGCCTGAGATTGCCTGTAAGGCAGTTACCACAAAAGAGCCAGGGGAAATCGGCACATAGCCGCCTGGGATTTCTTTTAAGGCAATTGGCACAAAACGTCAGGAGAACTGTCCTGGCTGCAGCCTGAGATTGCTTGTAAGGCAGTTTTCACAAAAGAGACAGGAGATGTCGATTTATAGCGGCCTCAGATTGCTTGTAATGCAGTTTCACAAAAGAGCCAGGCGTATTCGGCTTGTAGCAGCCTGAGATTGCTTGTAAGGCAGTTTCACCAAAGAGACAGGAGATGTCGTTTTGTAGCAGCTTGATATTACTTGTAAGGCAGTTGTCACAAATGAGACAGGAGATGTCGATTTGTAGCGGCCTGATATTACTTGTAACGCAGTTTTCACAAAAGAGCCAAGAGAAGTCGGCTTGTAGCTGCCTGACATTGCTTGTAAGGCAGTTGTCACAAAAGCGCCAGGAGAATTCGGCTTGTAGCAGCCAAGGATTTCTTGTAAGGTAGTTTTTACAAAAGAGCCAAGAGAAATCGGCTCGTAGCAGCCTGACATTGCTTGTAAGGCAGTCGTCACTAAAGAGCCAGGATATGTCAATTTGTAGCCGCCTGGGATTGCTTGTAAGGCAATTCGCACAAAAAGCCAGGTGAATTCATATTGCTGCACCCTGAGAATGCTTGTAAGGCAGATGCCACAAATGAGCCACGAGAAATCGGTTCGTAGCAGCATCGGATTGCTTGTAAGACAATTGGCACAAAGAATCAGGAGAATTGGACTAGCGGATGCCTGAGATTGCTTGTAAGGCAGTTTCACAAAAGTGCCAGGCGTATTCGGTGTGTGGCAGATTGATTGTAAGGCACTTTTAAAAAAAGAGACAGGAGATGTCGATTTGTAGCAGCCTGAGATTGCTTTTAAGGCAGTTATCAAAAAAAGAGACAAGAGAAGTCAGCTCGTAGACGCCTGGGATTGCTTGTAAGGCAATTTGCACAAAAGAGCCAGGAGAATTCGGCTTGCAGCCAGCCTGAGATTGCTTTTAAGGCAGTTTTCTAAAAAAGAGACAAGAGAAGTCAGCTCGTAGACGCCTGTGATTGCTTGTAAGGCAACTTGCACAAAAGCGCCAGGAGAATTCGGCTTGCAGCAGCCTGAGATTGCTTGTAAGTCATTTACCATAAATGAGCCAGGCGAAATCGGCTCGTTGCCGCCTGGGATTGCTTGTAAGGCAATTGGCACAAAAAGATAGGAGAATTGGGATTGCTGCAGCATGAGATTGCTTGTATGGCCGTTGTCACAATAGAACCAGGAGAATTCGGTTTGTAGCAGCCTGAGATTGTTTGTAAGGCAGTTTTCACAAAAGAGACAGGCGATGTAGATTTGTAGCGGCCTGATATTACTTGTAAGGCAGTTTTCACAAAAGACCCAAGAGAAGTCGGCTTGTAGCTGCCTAACATTGCTTGTAAGGCAGTTGACACAAAAGCGCCAGGAGAATTCGGCTTGTAGCAGCCAAGGATTACTTGTAAGGCAGTTGCCACAAAAGAGCCAGGAGAAATCGGCTCTTAGCCGCCTGTGATTGCTTGTAAGGCAATTCGCACAAAAAACCAGGAGAATTCATATTGCTGCAGACTGAGAATGCTTGTAAGGCAGATGCCACAAACGAGCCAGGAGAAATCGGTTCGTAGCAGCCTGGGATTGCTTGTAATGCAATTGGCACAAAAAGTCAGGAGAATTGGACTAGCGGCAGCCTGAAATTGCTTGTAAGGCAGTTTCACAAAAGAGCCAGGCGTATTCGGTTTGTAGCAGGCTGAGATTGATTGTAAGGCAGTTTTTAAAAAACAGACAAGAGAAGTCGGCTCGTAGCAACCTGACATTGCTTGTAAGGCAGTTGTCACAAAGGAGCCAGGAGAATTCGGCTTGTAGCAGCCTGAGATTACTTGTAAGGCAGTTTCACAAAAGAGCCGAGAGAAGTCGGCTCGTAGCAGCGTGGGACTTTCTGTGACTGGGGGTCGTCTGCGTGGGTCTTGCTGGGACTGTATTCTCTCTGGGGGTCGTCTGCGTGGGACTTTCTTGGACTTGGGGTCGTCTGCGTGGGACTTTCTGGGACTGTCTCCTGGGTGGGGGTCGTCTGCCTGGGATATCTGGGACTGTCTCCTGGGAGGGGGGTCGTCTGCATGAAAATTTCTGGGACTGCGGGTCGTCTGCGTGGGTCTTTCTGAGACTGTCTCCTTGGTGGTGGTCGTCTGCGTGGGACTTTCTCGGACTGGGGGTCGTCTGCGTGGGCCTTTCTGGGACTGTCTCCTTGGGGGGGGGTTCGTCTGCGTGGGACATTCTGGGACTGGGCGCCGTCATCTTGTGCCTTTCTGGGACTGTCTCCTTGGTGGGGGGACGTCTGCGTGGGACTTTCTGGGACGGGATATCGTCCGCGTGGGACTTTCTGGGACTGTCTCCTGGGTGGGGAATCGTCTGCGTGGGACTTTATGGGACTGGGGGTCGTCTCCGTGGGTCTGTGTGGGACTGTCTCCTGGGTGGGGGGTCGTCTGCGTGGGAATTTCTGGGACTGTCTCCAGGGTGGGGCGGTTGATTGCGTGGGACTTTCTAGTTCTGGGGGTCGTCTGTGTGGGACTTTCTGGGACTGGGGTCCGTCTGCGTGGGTCTTTCTGGGACACTCTCCTGGGTGGGGGTTCGTCTGCGTGGGACATTCTGGGACTGGGTGTCGTCTGCGTGGGACTTTCTGGGACTGGGGGTCGTCTGCGTGGGACTTTCTGGGACTGGGAGTCGTCTGCCTGGGACTTTCTGAGACTGGGGGTCATCTGCGTGGGACTTTCTGGGACTTTCTGGGACTGTCTCTTGGGTGGGGGTTGTCTGCATGGGATTTTCTGGGACTGGGGGTCGTCTGCGTGGGACTTTCTGGGACTGTCTCCTGACTGGGGGGTCGTCTGCCTGGCACTTGCTGGGACTGGGGGTCGTCTGCGTGGGACTTTCTGGGACTGTCTCCTCGCTGGGCGGGTCTTCTGCGTGGGACTTCCTGGGACTGGGAGTCGTCTGCCTAGGAATTTCTGGGACTGGGGGTCATCTGCGTTGGACTTTTTGGGACTGTCTCCTGACTGGGGGGTTGTCTGCCTGGGACTTGCTGGGAGTGGGGGTCGTCTACGTGGGACTTTCTGGGACTGTCTCTGGGTGGGGGGTCGTCTGCATGGGACATTCTAGGACTGTCTCCTGGGTGGGTGTTCTTCTGCGTGGGATTTCTGTGACTGGGGGTCGTCTGCGTGGGTCTTGCTGGGACTGTCTCCTGTCTGGGGGTCGTCTGCGTGGGACTTTCTTGGACTGGGGGTCTTCTGGGTGGGACTTTCTGGGACTGTCTCCTGGCTGGGGGGTCGTCTGCGTGGGATATCTGGGTCTGTCTCCTGGGTGGGGAGTCGTCTGCATGGGACTTTCTGGGACTGGGTGTGGTCTGCGGGTGTCTTTCTTTGACTCTCTCCTGGGTGGGGAGTCGTCTGCGTGGGACTTTCTGGGACTGTCTCCTGGGTGGGGGGTCGTCTTCGTGGTTCTTTCTTGGACTCTCTCCTGGGTGGGTAGTCGTCTGCGTCGGACTTTCTGGGACTTTGGGTCGTCTGCGTGGGTCTTTCTGGGACTGGGGGTCGTCTGCGTGGGACTTTCTGGGACTGTCTCCTGGGTGGGGAATCGTCTGCGTGGGACTTTCGGGGACTGGGGGTCGTCTGCGTGGGCCTGTCTGGGACTGTCTCCTGGGTGGGAAGTTGATTGCGTGGGACTTTCTAGGACTGTGGTCGTCTGTGTGGGACTTTCTGGGACTGGGGGCCGTCTGCGTGGGTCTTTCTGGGACTCTCTCCTGGGTAGGGGGTCGTCTGCGTGGGACTTTCTGGGACAGTCTCCTTGGTGGGGTGTCGTCTGCGTGGGATTTTCTGTGACTGGGGGTCGTCTGCGTGGGACTTTCTGGGACTGGGGTTCGTCTGCGTGGGACTTTCTGGGACTGTCTCCTGGGTGGGGGGTCGTCTGCGTGGGATATCTGGGAATGTCTCCTGGGTGGGGTGTCGTCTGCATGGGACTTTCTAGGACTGTCTCCTGGGTGGGTATTCTTCTGAAGTGGGACTTTCTGTGACTGGGGGTCGTCTGAGTGGTTCTTGCTGAGACTGTCTCCTTTCTGGGGGTCGTCTGCCTGGGACTTGCTTGGACTGGGGGTCGTCTGCGTGGGACTTTCTGGGACTGGGAGTCGTCTGCCTGGGACTTTCTGGGACTGTCTCCTGGCTGGCGCGTCGTCTGCGTGGGATATCTGGGACTGTTTCCTGGGTGGGGGGTCGTCTGCATGGGACTTTCTGGGACTGGGTGTGGTCTGCGGGTGTCTTTCTTTGACTCTCTCCTGGGTGGGGAGTCGTCTGCGTGGGATATGCTGGGACTGGGGGTCGTCTGCATGGGACATTCTGGGACTGGGGGTCGTCTCCGTGGGTCTTTCTGGGACTGTCTCCTGGGTGGGGGGTCGTCTGCATGGGACTTTCTGGGACTGGGGGTCTTCTGCGTGGGTCTTTCTGGGACTCTCTCCTGGGTGGTGGGTCGTCTGCGTGGGACTTTCTTGGACAGTCTCCTTGGTGGGGTGTCGTCTGTGTAGGACTTTCTGGGACTGGGGGTCGTCTGCGTGGGTCTTTCTGGGACTGTCTTTTTGGTGGAGGGTCGTCTGCGTGGGACTTTCTGGGACTGGGGGTCGTCTGCGTGGGACTTTCTGGGACTGTCTCTTGGGTGGGGGTCGTCTGCATGGGACTTCCTGGGACTGGGGCTCGTCTGCATGGGACTTTCTGGGACTGTCACCTGGGTGGGGGTTCGTCTGCGTGGGACTTTCTGGGACTGTCTCCTGGGTGGGGAGTCGTCTGCGTGGGACTTTCTGGGACTGGGGGTAGTCTGCGTGGGTCTTTCTGGGACTGTCTCCTGGGGTGGGGGGTTCGTCTGCGTGGGACTTTCTGGGACTGTCTCCTGGGTGGGGGGTCGTCTGCGTGGGACTTTCTGGGTCTGTCTCCTGGGTGGGTGTTCTTCTGCGTGGGATTTTCTGGGACTGGGTGTCGTCTGCCTGCGTGGGACTTGCTGGGACACTCTCCTGTCTGAGGGTCGTCTGCGTGGGACTTTCTTGGACTGGGGGTCGTCTTTGTGTGACTTTCTGGGACTGTCTCCTGGGTGGGTTGTCGTCTGCCTGGGATATCTAGGAATGTCTCCTGGAAGGGGTGTCGTCTGCATGGAACTTCCTAGGACTTGGGGTCGTCTGCGTGGGACTTTCTGGGACGGTCTCCTGCCTAGAGGTTATCTGCGTGGGACGTTCTGGGACTGGGGGTCGTCTTCGTGGGTCTGTCTCGGACTGTCTCCTGGGTGGGGGTCGTATGCGTGGGACTTTGTGGGACTGTCTTCTAGGTGGGGGCTCGTCTGCGTTGGACTTTCTGGGACTGTCTCCTGGGTGGGGTGTCGTCTGCCTGGGATATCTAGGAATGTCTCCTGGAAGGGGTGTCGTCTGCATGGAACTTCCTAGGACTTGGGGTCGTCTGCGTGGGACTTTCTGGGACTGTCTCCTGCCTAGAGGTTATCTGCGTGGGACGTTCTGGGACTGGGGGTCGTCTTCGTGGGTCTGTCTCGGACTGTCTCCTGGGTGGGGGTCGTATGCGTGGGACTTTGTGGGACTGTCTTCTAGGTGATGGGTCGTCTGCGTGGGACTTTGTGGGACTGGGGGTCGTCTGCGTGGGACTTTCTGTGACTGGGGGTCTTCTGCGTGCGACTTTCTGGACTGGGTGTCGTCTCCCTGGGACTTTCTGGGAAATGTCTGCTGGGTGGGGGGTCGTCTGCGTGGGACTTTGTGGGACTGTGGGTCGTCTGCGTGGGACTTTCTGGGACTGGGGTTTCTTCTGCGTGTGACTTTCTGGGACTGTCTCTTTGGGGGGGCTCGTCTGCGTGGGACATTCTGGGACTGTCTCCTGGGTGGGGGTCGTCTGCGTGGGACTTTCTGGGACTGTCTCCTGGGTGGGTTTCGTCTGCATGGGACTTTCTGGGACTGGGGTTCTTCTGCGTGGGACTTTCTGGGACTGTCTCTTGGGAGGGGGGGCTCGTCTGCGTGGGACATTCTGGGACTGTCTCCTGGGTGGGAGGTCGTCTGCGTGGGATATCTAGGACTGTCTCCTGGGTGGGGTGTCGTCTGCATGGGACTTTCTGGGACTTGGGGTCGTCTGCGTGGGTCTTTCTGGGACAGTCTCCTGGGTGCGGTGTCGACTGCGTGGGACTTTGTGGGACTGGGGGTCGTCTGCGTGGGACTTTCTTGGACTGACTCCTGGGTGGGGAGTCGTCTGTGTGGGACTTTCTGGGACTGTCTCCTGGGTGGGGGGTCTTCTGCGTGCGACTTTCTGGGACTGGGGGTCGTCTGCGTGGGTATTTCTGGGACTGTTTCCTGGGTGGGGACTCGTCTGCGTGGGACTTTCTGGGACTGTGGCTCGTCTGCGTGGGACTTTCTGGGGCTGTCTCCTGGCTGGGGGTCGTCTGCGTGGGTTTTTCTGGGACTGGGTCTCGTCTGCGTGGGACTTTCTGGAACTGGGTGTCGTCTGCGTGGGACTTTCTTGATCTGTCTCCTGGGTGGGGGGTCGTCTGCGTGGGAATTTCTGGGACAGGGGGTCGTCTGCGTGGGACTTTCTTGGACTGACTCCTGGGTGGGGAGTCGTCTGTGTGGGACTTTCTGGGACTGTCTCCTGGGTGGGGGGTCTTCTGCGTGCGACTTTCTGGGACTGGGGGTCCTCTGCGTGGGACTTTCTGGGACTGTCTCCTGGGTGGGGGGTCGTCTACGTGGGACTTTCTGGGACTGGAGGTCGTCTCCGTGGGACTTTCTATGACTGGGGGTCGTCTGCGTCGGAGTTTCTGGGACTGTCTTTTGGGTTGGGGGTCGTCTGTTTGGGACTTCCTTGGACTGTTTCCTGGGTGGGGGGTCGTCTGCGTGGGACTTTCTGTGACTGGGGCTCGTCTGCGTGGGACTTTCTGGGATTGGGGGTCGCTGTGTGGGACTTTCTTGAACTGGGGGTCTTCTGCGTGGGACTTTCTGGGACTGTTTCCTGGGTGGGGGGTCGTCTGTTTGGGACGTTCTGGGACTGTCTCTTGGGTGGGGGGTCGTCTGCGTGGAACTTTCTGGGACTGGGGATCGTCTCCGTGGGACTTTCTGGGACTGTCTCCTGGGTGGGGGGTCGTCTACGTGGGACTTTCTGGGACTGGGGGTCGTGTACGTGGGACTTTCTATGACTGGGGGTCGTCTGCGTCGGACTTTCTGGGACTGTCTTTTGGGTTGGGGGTCGTCTGTTTGGGACATCCTTGGACTGTTTCCTGGGTGGTGGGTCGTCTGCGTGGGACTTTCTGGGACTGGGTCTTGTCTGCGTGGGACTTTCTGGGATTGGTGGTCGTCTGTGTGGGACTTTCTTGGACAGGGGGTCGTCTGCGTGGGACTTTCTGGGACTGTCTCCTGGTTGGGGTGTCGTCTGTTTGGGACGTTCTGGGACTGTCTCCTGGGTGGGGGGTCGTCTGCGTTAAAATTTCTGGGACTGGGGGTCGTCTCCGAGGGACTTTCTGGGACTGTCTCCTGGATGGGGGGTCGTCTGCGTGGGACTTTCTGGGACTGCCTCCTGGGTGGGGTGTCGAATGTTGGCACATTCTGGGACTGTCTCCTGGAATGGGGGTCGTCGGCGTGGGACCTTCTGGGACTGGAGGTCATCTGCGTGTGACTTTCTCGTACTGGGGGTCGTCTGCGTGGACTTTCTGGGAATTTCTCCTGGTTGGGGGGTCTTCTGCGTGGGACTTTCTGGGACTGGGGGTCGTCTGCGTGGGTCTTTCTGGGACAGTCTCCTGGGTGCGGTATCGACTGCGTGGGACTTTGTGGGTCTGGGGGTCGTCTGCGTGGGACTTTCTGGGACTGGGGGTCGTCTGCGTGGGTATTTCTGGGACTCTCTCCTGGGTGGGGGGTCGTCTGCGTGGGATTTCTGGGACTGTTTCCTGGGTGGGGACTCGTCTGCGTGGGACTTTCTGGGACTGGGGCTCGTCTGCGTTAGTCTTTCTGGGACAGTCTCCTGGGTGCGGTGTCGTCTGCGTGGGACTTTGTGGGACTGGGTTTCCTCTGCGTGGGACTTTCTGGGACTGGGGGTCGTCTGCGTGCGACTTTCTGTGAATGTCTCCTGGGTGGGGGGTCGTCTTTTTGGGATTTTCTGGGACTGGCTCCTGGGTGTGAGGTCGTCTGCTTGGGAATTTCTGGGAATGGGGCTCGTCTGCGTGGGATTTTCTGGGACTGTGGGTCGTCTGCATGGGACTTTCTGGGACTGTCTCCTGGATGGGGGGGTCGTCTGCGTGGGATATCTGTGTCTGTCTCCTTGGTGGGGTGTCGTCTGCATGGGACTTTCTGTGACTGGTGTTCGTCTGCGTGGGACTTTCTGGGTCTGTGGGTCGTCTGCGTGGGATTTTCTGGGACTGTCTCCTGGGTTGGGGGTCGTCTGCCTGGGACTTTCTGGGACTGGGGGTCGTCTGCGTGGGTCTTGCTGGGACTGTCTCCTGGGTGTGTGTCGTCTGCGTGGGATTTTCTGGGACTGGGGGTCGTCTGCGTGGCACTTTTTGGGAGTGGGGGTCGTCTGCGTGGGACTTTCTGGGACTGTCTCCTTGGTGGGAAGTCGTCTGTTTTGGATTTTTGGGACTGGGGGTCGTCTGCGTGTGACTTTCTGGGACTGTCTCCTGGGTGGCGGTTCGTCTGCGTGGGACTTTCTTGGACTGTCTCCTGTGTGGGTGTCGTCTGCATGGGACTTCCTAGGACTGGGGGTCGTCTGCGTGGGACTTTCTGGGACTGGGGGAAGTCTGCGTGGGACTATCTGTGACTGTCTCCTGGGTGGTGGGGTCGTCTGCAAAGGACTTGCTGTGACTGGGTGCCGTCTGCGAGGGACTTTCTGTGACAGTCTCCTGTTTGGGGGGTCTTCTGCCTGTGACATTCTGGGATTGGGGGTCGTCTGCGTGGGACTTTCTGGGACTGGGGGTCGTCTGCGTTGGATTTTCTGGGAATGTCTCCTGGGTGGGGGGGTCCTCTGCGTGGGACTTTCTGAGACTGTCTCATGGGTGGGTGTTCGTCTGCATGGGATTTTCTGGGACTGGGGGTCGTCTGCGTGGTACTTGCTGGGACGGGGGGTCGTCTGCGTGGGACTTTCTGGGACTGTCTCCTGGGTGGGTGTCGTCTTCGTGGGACTTTCTGGGACTGTCTCCTGGGTGGGGGTCGTCTGCGTGGGACTTTCTGGGACTGGGGGTCGTCTGCGTGGGACTTTCTGGGACTGTCACCTGGGTGGGGGCTCGTCTGCGTGGGACATTCTGGGACTGTCTCCTGGGTGGGAGGTCGTCTGCGTGGGATATCTAGGACTGACTCCTCGGTTGGGTGTCGTCTGCATGGGACTTTCTGGGACTTGGGGTCGTCTGCGTGGGTCTTTCTGGGACAGTCTCCTGGGTGCGGTGTCGTCTGCGTGGGACTTTGTGGGACTGGGGGTCGTCTGCCTGGGACTTTCTGGGACTGGGGGTCCTCTGCGTGGGTATTTCTGGGACTCTCTCCTGGGTGGGGGGTCGTCTGCGTGAGACTTTCTGGGACTGTTTCCTGGGTGGGGACTCGTCTGCGTGGGACTTTCTGGGACTGGGGCTCGTCTGGGTGGGTCTTTCTGGGACAGTCTCCTGGGTGCGGTGTCGTCTGCGTGGGACTTTGTGGGACTGGGTTTCGTCTGCGTGGGACTTTCTGGGACTGGGGGTCGTCTGCGTGCGACATTCTGGGACTGTCTCCTGGGTGGGGGGGGCGTCTTTTGGGGATTTTCTGGGACTGGCACCTGGGTGTGGGGTCGTCTGCGTGGGAATTTCTGGGAATGGCGCTCGTCTGCGTGGGACTTTCTGGGACTGTCTCCTGGGTGGGGGGTCGTCTGCTTGGGACTTTCTGGGACTGGGGGTCGTCTGCGTTGGTCTTGCTGGGATTGTCTCCTGGGTGTGAGTCGTCTGCGTGGGAATTTCTGGGAATGGGGCTCGTCTGCGTGGGACTTTCTGGGACTGGGGTTCGTCTGCGTGGGACTTTCTGGGACTGTCTCCTGGATGGGGGGTCGTTGAAGTGGGATATCTGTGTCTGTCTCCTTGGTGGGGTGTCGTCTGCATGGGACTTTCTGGGACTGTGGGTCGTCTGCGTGGGACTTTCTGGTTCTGTGGGTCGTCTGTGTGGGATTTTCTGGGACTGTCTCCTGGGTGGGGGGTCGTCTGCTTGGGACTTTCTGGGACTGGGGGTCGTCTGCGTGGGTCTTTCTGGGACTGTCTCCTGGGTGTGTGTCGTCTGCGTGGGATTTTCTGGTCCTGGGGTTCGTCTGCATGGGTCTTTCTTGGACTGACTCCTGGGTGGGGGTTCGTCTGCGTGTGTTTTTCTGGGAGTGGGGGTCGTCTGCGCGGGAATTTCTGGGACTGTCTCCTTGGTAGGGTGTCGTCTGCGTGGGACTTTCTGTGATTGTGTGTCGTCTGCGTGTGACTTTTTGGGACTTGGGGTCGTCTGCGTGGGACTTATTGGGACTGTCCCCTGGTTGGGGGGTCTTCTGCGTGGGACATTCTGGGACTGGGGACCGTCTGCGTGGGACTTTCTTGGACTGTCTCCTTGGTGGGGTGTCGTCTGCGTGGGACTTTCTGGGACTGGGTGTCGTCTGCGTGGGACTTTCTGGGACTGTCTCCTGGGTGGTGGGGTCGTCTGGGTGGGACTTGCTCTGACTGGGTGACGTCAGCGAGGGACTTTCTGGGAGAGTCTCCTTTTGGGGGGGTCGTCTGCGTGGGACTTTCTGGGAATGGGGGTCGTCTGCGTGGGACGTTCTGGGACTGTCTCCTTGGTGAAGGTCGTCTGCGTGGGACTTTCTGGGACTCTCTCCTGGGTGGGGCTCGTCTGCATGGGACTTCCTAGTACTGGGGGTCGTCTGCGTGGGACTTTCTGGGACTGGGGGTAGTCTGCGTGGGACTTTCTGTGACTGTCTCCTGGGTGGTGGGGTCGTCTGCAAAGGACTTGCTGTGACTGGGTGACGTCTGCGAGGGACTTTCAGGGACAGTCTCCTTTTTGGGGGGTCGTCTGCGTGTGACTTTCTTGGACTGTCTCCTGGGT
This sequence comes from Acanthosepion esculentum, assembly GCA_964036315.1. NCBI lineage: Eukaryota > Metazoa > Mollusca > Cephalopoda > Sepiida > Sepiidae > Acanthosepion > Acanthosepion esculentum. The sequence goes on from OZ038493.1 coordinate 110,893,743, forward strand.
GGGGATCGTCTGCATGGGACTTCCTGGGACTGGGGTTCGTCTGCGTGGGACTTTCTGGGACTGTCTCCTGGGTGGGGGGTCGTCTGCGTGGGTCTTTCTGGGACTCTCTCCTGGGTTGGGGGTCGTCTGCGTGTGACTTGCTGGGACTGGGGGTCGTCTGCGTGGGACTTTCTGGGACTGGGGGCCGTCAGAATGGGACTTTCTGGGACTGCCTCCTGGGACTGGGGGTCGTCTGCGTTGGACTTCCTGGGACTGGGGGTCGTCTGCGTGGGACTTTCTGGGACTGGGGGTCGTCTGCGTGGGACTTTCTGGGACTGGGGGTAGTCTGCGTGGGACTTTCTGTGACTGTCTCCTGGATGGTGGGGTTGTCTGCATAGGACTTGCTGTGACTGGGTGACGTCTGCGAGGGACTTTCTGGGACAGTCTCCTGTTTGGGTGGTCGTCTGAGTGTGACTTTCTGGGATTGGGGGTCGTCTGCGTAGGACTTTCTTGGACTGGTGGTCGTCTGCGTGGGACTTTCTGGGACTGGGGGTCGTCTGCGTGGGACATTCTGGGACTGTCTCCTTGGTGGGGGGGGTCGTCTGCGTGGGACTTTCTGGGACTGGGAGTCGTCTGCGTGGGACTTTCTGGGACTGTCTCCTAGGTGGGGTGTCGTCTGTTTGGGACTTTCTGGGACAGTCTCCTGGGTGGGGGTCGTCTGCGTGGGACTTTCTGGGAATGTCTCCTGGGTGGGGGTCGTCTGCATGGGACTTCCTTGCACTGGGGGTCGTTTGCGTGGGACTTTCTTGGACTTGGGGTCGTCTGCATGGGACTATCTGGGACTGTCTCCTTGGTGGGGGGTCGTCTGCGTGGGACTTTCTGGGAATGTCTCCTGGGTGGGGATCGTCTGCATGGGACTTCCTGGGACTGGGGGTCGTCTGCGTGGTACTTTCTGGGACTGTCTCCTGGGTGGCGGGTCGTCTGCGTGGGTCTTTCAGGGACTCTCTCCTGTGTGGGGGGATGTCTGCGTGGGAATTTCTGGGACTGTCTCCTGGGTGGTGGGTCGTCTGTTTGGGACTTTCTGAGAACTGTCTCCTGTGTGGGGTGTCGTCTGCGTGGGAGTTTCTGGGACTGGGGGTCGTCTGCGTGTGACTTGCTGGGACTGGGGTTCGTCTGCGTGGGACTTTCTGGGACTGGGGGCCGTCTGCGTGGGACTTTCTGGGACTGGGGGTCGTCTGCGTGGGACTTTCTGGGACTGGGGGTAGTCTGCGTGGGACTTTCTGGGACTGGGGGTAGTCTGCGTGGGACTTTCTGTGACTGTCTCCTGGATGGTGGAGTCGTCTGCAAAGGACTTGCTCTGACTGGGTGACGTCTGCGAGGGACTTTCTGGGACAGTCTCCTGTTTGGGTGGTCGTCTGAGTGTGACTTTCTGGGATTGGGGGTCGTCTGCGTAGGACTTTCTTGGACTGGTGGTCGTCTGCGTGGGACTTTCTGGGACTGGGGGTCGTCTGCGTGGGACATTCTGGGACTGTCTCCTTGGTGGGGGGGGTCGTCTGCGTGGGACTTTCTGGGACTGGGAGTCGTCTGCGTGGGACTTTCTGGGACTGTCTCCTAGGTGGGGTGTCGTCTGTTTGGGACTTTCTGGGACAGTCTCCTGGGTGGGGGTCGTCTGCGTGGGACTTTCTGGGAATGTCTCCTGGGTGGGGGTCGTCTGCATGGGACTTCCTTGCACTGGGGGTCGTTTGCGTGGGACTTTCTTGGACTTGGGGTCGTCTGCATGGGACTATCTGGGACTGTCTCCTTGGTGGGGGGTCGTCTGCGTGGGACTTTCTGGGAATGTCTCCTGGGTGGGGATCGTCTGCATGGGACTTCCTGGGACTGGGGGTCGTCTGCGTGGTACTTTCTGGGACTGTCTCCTGGGTGGCGGGTCGTCTGCGTGGGTCTTTCAGGGACTCTCTCCTGTGTGGGGGGATGTCTGCGTGGGAATTTCTGGGACTGTCTCCTGGGTGGTGGGTCGTCTGTTTGGGACTTTCTGAGAACTGTCTCCTGTGTGGGGTGTCGTCTGCGTGGGAGTTTCTGGGACTGGGGGTCGTCTGCGTGTGACTTGCTGGGACTGGGGTTCGTCTGCGTGGGACTTTCTGGGACTGGGGGCCGTCTGCGTGGGACTTTCTGGGACTGGGGGTCGTCTGCGTGGGACTTTCTGGGACTGGGGGTAGTCTGCGTGGGACTTTCTGGGACTGGGGGTAGTCTGCGTGGGACTTTCTGTGACTGTCTCCTGGATGGTGGAGTCGTCTGCAAAGGACTTGCTCTGACTGGGTGACGTCTGCGAGGGACTTTCTGGGACAGTCTCCTGTTTGGGGGGTCGTCTAAGTGTGACTTTCTGGGATTGGGGGTCGTCTGCGTAGGACTTTCTTGGACTGGTGGTCGTCTGCGTGGGACTTTCTGGGACTGGGGGTCGTCTGCGTGGGACATTCTGGGACTGTCTCCTGGGTGGCGGGTCGTCTGCGTGGCACTTGCTGGGACAGAGGGTCGTCTGCGTGGGACTTTCTGGGACTGTCTCCTGTCTGGGGGGTCGTCTGCGTGGTACATTCTGGGACTAGAGTGTCGTCTGCGTGGGACTTTCAGGGACTGTGGCTCGTCTGCGTGGGACTTTCTGGGACTGGGGGTCGTCTGCGTGGGACTTTCTGGGACTGTCTGCAGGGTGGGGGTCGTCTGCGTGTGACATTCTGTGACTGGGGGCCGTCTAGGTGGGACTTTCAGGAAGTGGGGGTCGTCTGCATGGGACTTTCTTGGACTGTCTCCTGGGTGGGGTGTCGTCCGCGTGGGACTTTCTGGGACTGTCTCCTGTGTTGGGTGTCGTCTGCTAGGGACTTTCTGGGACTGTCTCCTGAGTGGTGGTCGTCTGCATGGGAATTTCTTAGACTGGGTTCGTCTGCGTGGGACATTCTGGGACTGGGGGCCGTCTGCGTGGGACTTTCTGGGACTGGGGGCCGTCTGCGTGGGACTTTCTGTGTGTGGGGGTCGTCTGCGTGGGACTTTCTGGGACTGTCTCCTGTGTGGGGGGTCGTCTGTTTGGGACATTCTGAGAACTGTCTCCTGGGTGGGGTGTCGTCTGCGTGGGACTTTCTGGGACTGGGGGTCGTTTGCGTGGGAATTTCTGGGACTGTCTCCTGTGTCGGGTGTCGTCTGCGTGGGACTTTCTGGGACTGTCTCCTGGGTGGGTCGTCTGCATGGGACTTTCTGGGACTGGGGGTCTTCTGCGTGGGACTTTTTGAGACTGGGGGTCGTTTGCGTGGGACTTTCTGGGATTGTCTCCTGGGTGGGGGGTCGTCTGCGTGGGACTTTTTGGGACTGGGTGTCGTCTGCGTGAGACTTTGTGGGACTGTCTCCTGGGTGGGGGGTCGTCTGCGTGAGACTTTCTGGGACTAGGGGTCGTCTGCGTGTGACCTTCTGGGATCGGGGGTCGTCTGCGTGGGACTTTCTGGGACTGGGGCTTGTCTGCGTGGGATTTTCTGGGACTGTCTCCTGGGTGGGGTGTCGTCTGCGTGGAACTTTCTGGGACTGGGGGTCGTCTCCGTGGGACTTTCTGGGTCTGTCACCTGGGTGAGGGGTCATCTGCGTAGGACTTTCTGGGTCTGTCTCCTGGGTGGGAGGTCGTCTGAGTGGGACTTTCTGGGACTTGGGGTCGTCTGCGTGGGACTTTCTGTGACTGTCTCCTGGGTGGGAGGGTCGTCTGCGTGGGATATATGGGACTGTCTTCTGGGTGGGGGGTCATCTGCGTGGGACTTTCTGGGACTGGGTGACGTCTGCGAGGGACTTTCTGGGACTGTCTCCTAGGTGGGGGGTCGTCTGTTTGGGACGTTCTGGGACTGTCTCCTGGGTGAAGTCGTCTGCGTGGGACTTTCTGGGACTCTCTCCTGGGTGGGGGTCGTCTGCATGGGACTTCCTAGTACTGGGGGTCGTCTGCGTGGGACTTTCTGGGACTGGGGGTAGTCTGCGTGGGACTTTCTGGGACTGTCTCCTGGGTGGGGATCGTCTGCATGGGACTTCCTGGGACTGGGGTTCGTCTGCGTGGGACTTTCTGGGACTGTCTCCTGGGTGGGGGGTCGTCTGCGTGGGTCTTTCTGGGACTCTCTCCTGGGTTGGGGGTCGTCTGCGTGTGACTTGCTGGGACTGGGGGTCGTCTGCGTGGGACTTTCTGGGACTGGGGGCCGTCTGCGTGGGACTTTCTGGGACTGGGGGCCGTCAGAATGGGACTTTCTGGGACTGCCTCCTGGGACTGGGGGTCGTCTGCGTTGGACTTCCTGGGACTGGGGGTCGTCTGCGTGGGACTTTCTGGGACTGGGGGTCGTCTGCGTGGGACTTTCTGGGACTGGGGGTAGTCTGCGTGGGACTTTCTGTGACTGTCTCGTGGATGGTGGGGTCGTCTGCAAAGGACTTGCTGTGACTGGGTGACGTCTGCGAGGGACTTTCTGGGACAGTCTCCTGTTTGGGGGGTCGTCTGAGTGTGACTTCCTGGGATTGGGGGTCGTCTGCGTAGGACTTTCTTGGACTGGTGGTCGTCTGCGTGGGACTTTCTGGGACTGGGGGTCGTCTGCGTGGGACATTCTTGGACTGTCTCCTTGGTGGGGGGGGGGTCGTCTGCGTGGGACTTTCTGGGACTGGCTGTCGTCTGCGTGGGACTTTCTGGGACTGTCTCCTAGGTGGGGGGTCGTCTGTTTGGGACTTTCTGGGACAGTCTCCTGGGTGGGGGTCGTCTGCGTGGGACTTTCTGGGAATGTCTCCTGGGTGGGGGTCGTCTGCATGGGACTTCCTTGCACTGGGGGTCGTTTGCGTGGGACTTTCTTGGACTGGGGGTCGTCTGCATGGGACTATCTGGGACTGTCTCCTTGGTGGGGGGTCGTCTGCGTGGGACTTTCTGGGACTGTCTCCTGGGTGGGGATCGTCTGCATGGGACTTCCTGGGACTGGGGGTCGTCTGCGTGGTACTTTCTGGGACTGTCTCCTGGGTGGCGGGTCGTCTGCGTGGGTCTTTCAGGGACTCTCTCCTGTGTGGGGGGATGTCTGCGTGGGAATTTCTGGGACTGTCTCCTGGGTGGTGGGTCGTCTGTTTGGGACTTTCTGAGAACTGTCTCCTGTGTGGGATGTCGTCTGCGTGGGAGTTTCTGGGACTGGGGGTCGTCTGCGTGTGACTTGCTGGGACTGGGGGTCGTCTGCGTGGGACTTTCTGTAACTGGGGGTCGTCTGCGTGGGACTTTCTGGGACTGGGGGTAGTCTGCGTGGGACTTTCTGTGACTGTCTCCTGGGTGGTGGGTTGTCTGCGTGGGACTTTCTGGGACTGTCTCCTGGGTCGGGGTCGTCTGCATGGGACTTCCTGGGACTGGGGGTCGTCTGCGTTGGACTTCCTGGGACTGGGGCTCGTCTGCGTGGGACTTTCTGGGACTGGGGATCGTCTGTGTGGGACTTTCTGGGACTGTCTCCTGAGTGGGGGGTCGTCTGCGTGGGACTTTCTGGGACTGGGGGGCTTCTGCGTGGGACTTTCTGGGACTGTCTCCTGGGTGCGGGGTCGTCTGCGTGGGATATCTGCGACTGTCACCTGGGTGGGGGGTCCTCTCCATGTGACTTTCTCGGACTGGGGATCGTCTGCCTGGGACTTTCTGGGACTGTCTCCTGGGTGGCTTCTCGTCTGCGTGGGACATTCTGGGACTTTCTCCTGGGTGGGGGGTCTTCTTTGGGACGTTCTGGGACTGGGGATCGTCTGCGTCGGTCTTTCTGGGACTGCGGGCCGTCTGCGTGGGACTTTCTGGGAGTTGGTGTCGTCTGCGTGGGACTTTCTGGGACTGTCTCCTGGGTGGGGGGTCGTCTGCGTGGGACTTTCTGGGACTGGGGGTCGTCTGCGTGTGAATTTCTGGGACTGTCTCCTGGGTGGCGGGTCGTCTGCGTGGGACTTGCTGGGACAGAGGGTCGTCTGCGTGGGACTTTCTGGGACTGTCTCCTGTCTGGGGGGTCGTCTGCGTGGTACATTCTGGGACTAGAGTGTCGTCTGCGTGGGACTTTCAGGGACTGGGGCTCGTCTGCGTGGGACTTTCTGGGACTGGGGGTCGTCTGCGTGGGACTTTCTGGGACTGTCTGCAGGGTGGGGGTCGTCTGCGTGGGACTTGCTTGGACAGAGGGTTGTCTGCGTGGGACATTCTGTGACTGGGGGCCGTCTACGTGGGACTTTCAGGAAGTGGGGGTCGTCTGCATGGGACTTTCTTGGACTGTCTCCTGGGTGGGGTGTCCTCTGCGTGGGACTTTCTGGGACTGTCTCCTGGGTGGTGGTCGTCTGCATGGGAATTTCTTAGACTGGGTTCGTCTGCGTGGGACATTCTGGGACTGGGGGCCGTCTGCGTGGGACTTTCTGGGACTGGGGGCCGTCTGCGTGGGACTTTCTGTGTGTGGCGGTCGTCTGCGTGGGACTTTCTGGGACTGTTTCCTGTGTGGGGGGTCGTCTGTTTGGGACATTCTGAGAACTGTCTCCTGGGTGGGGTGTCGTCTGCGTGGGACTTTCTGGGACTGGGGTTCGTTTGCGTGGGAATTTCTGGGACTGTCTCCTGTGTCGGGGGTCGTCTGCGTGGGACTTTCTGGGACTGTCTCCTGGGTGGGTCGTCTGCATGGGACTTTCTGGGACTGGGGGTCTTCTGCGTGGGACTTTTTGGGACTGGGGGTCGTTTGCGTGGGACTTTCTGGGATTGTCTCCTGGTGGGGGGTCGTCTGCGTGGGACTTTTTGGGACTGGGGGTCTTTGCGTGGGACTTTCTGGGACTGTCTCCTGGGTGGGGGGTCCTCTGCGTGGGACTTTCTGGGACTAGGGGTCGTCTGCGTGTGACCTTCTGGGATCGGGGGTCGTCTGCGTGGGACTTTCTGGGACTGTCTCCTGGGGGGGGTCGTCTGCATGGGACTTTCCGGGACTGGGGCTTGTCTGCGTGGGATTTTCTGGGACTGTCTCCTGAGTGGGGTTTCGTCTGCGTGGAACTTTCTGGGACTGGGGGTCGTCTCCGTGGGACTTTCTGGGTCTGTCACCTGGGTGAGGGGTCATCTGCGTAGGACTTTCTGGGTCTGTCTCCTGGGTGGGAGGTCGTCTGAGTGGGACTTTCTGGGACTTGGGGTCGTCTGCGTGGGACTTTCTGTGACTGTCTCCTGGGTGGGAGGGTCGTCTGCGTGGGATATATGGGACTGTCTTCTGGGTGGGAGGTCATCTGCGTGGGACTTTCTGGGACTGGGGGTCGTCTGCGTGGGACTTTCTGGGACTTGGATTCGTCTGAGTGGGTCCTTCTGGGACTGTCTTCTCTGTGGGGTTTCACACAAGAGCTAGGCGTATTCGGCTTGTAGCAGGCTGAGATTGCTTGTAAGGCAGTTTTGAAAAAAAGAGACAGGAGATGTCGTTTTGTAGCAGCCTAGATTGCTTTGAAGGCAGTTTTCACAAAAGAGCCAAGAGACGTCGGCTCGTAGACGCCTGGGATTGCTTGTAAATCAATTTGCACAAAAGAGCCAGGAGAATTCGGCTTGCAGGAGCCTGAGATTGCTTGTAAGGCAGTTGTCACAAAAGAGAAAGATGATGTCGATTTGTAGCGGCAAGAGATTGCTTGCAAGGCTGTTCTCACAAAAGAGCCAGGCCTATTCGGCTTGTAGCGGCCTGAGATTGCTTGTAAGGCAGTTGTCACAAAAGAGTCAGGAGAATTCGGCTCCTCGCCGCCTGGGATTGCTTGTAAGGCAATTCGCACAAAAAGCCAGGAGAATTCATAATGCTGCAGCATGAGAATGCTTGTAAGGCAGATGCCACAGATGAGCCTGGGATTGCTTGTAAGACAATTATAACAAAAAGTCAGGAGAATTGGATTAGCGGCAGGATATGTCGATTTATAGCGGCCTGAGATTCCTTGTAAAGCAGTTTCACAAAAGAGCCAGGCGTATTCGGCTTGTAGCAGGCTGAGATTGCTTGTAAGGCAGTTTTAAAAAAAGAGACTGTAGATCTCGTTTTGTAGCAGCGTGAGATTTCTTGTAAGGCCGTTATCACAAAAGAGCCAGGAAAATTCGGCTTGTAGCAGCCTGAGATTTCTTGCAAGGCAGTTCCCACAAAAGAGCCAGGAGAAATCGGCACGTAGCCGTCTGGGATTGCTTTAAGGCAATTGGCACAAAAAGTCAGGAGAATTGTGCTGGCGTCAGCCTGAGATTGCTTGCAAGACAGTTGTCACAAAAGAGACAGGAGATGTCGATTTGTAGCGGCCTGAGATTTCTTGCAAGGCAGTCTCACAAACAAGCCAGGCGTATTCGGCTTGTAGCGGCCTGAGATTGCTTGTAAGGCAGTTTCACAATAGAGCCAAGTGAAGTTTGCTCGTAGCAGCCTGACATTGCTTGTAAGGCAGTTGTCACAAAAGCGCCAGGAGAATTTGGCTTTTAGCAGCCTGAGATTTCTTGTAAGGCTGTTGCCACAAAAAGCCAGGAGAAATCGGCTCGTAGATGCCTGGGATTGCTTGTAAGTTAATTCGCACAAAAAGCCAGAAGAATTCATATTGCTGCAGCCTGAGAATGCTTGTAAGGCAGATGCCAGAAATGTGCCAGGGGAAATCGGTTCGTAGCAGCCTGGGAATGCTTGTAAGACAATTATAAAAAAAAGTCAGGAGAATTGGACTAGCGGCAGCCTGAGATTGCTTGTAAGGCAGTTGTCACAATAGAGCCAGGAGAATTCGTCTTGTAGCAGCCTGAGATTGCTTGTAAGGCAGTTACCACAAAAGAACCAGGAGAAATCGGCACGTAGCCGCCTGGGATGGCTTTAAATGCAATTGGCACAAAAAATCAGGAGAATTGTGCTGGCGGAAGCCTGACATTACTTGTAAGGCAGTTGTCACAAAAGAGAAAGGATATATCGATTTGTAGCGGCCTGAGATTGCTTGTAAGGCAGTTTCACAAAATTGTCAGGCGTATTCGGATTGTAGCGGCCTGAGATTGCTTGTAAGGCAGTTTCACAAAAGAGACAGGAGATATCGATTTGTAGCGGCCTGAGATTACTTGCAAGGCAGTTTCACAAAAGAGCCAGGCGTATTTGGCTTGTAGCGGCCTGAGATTGCTTGTAAGGCAGTTTCACAAAAGAGCCAAGAGAAGTCGGCTCGTAGCAGCCTGACATTGCTTGTAAGGCAGTTGTCACAAAAGCGCAAGGAGAAACCGACTTGTAGCAGCCTGAGATTTCTTGTAAGGCAGCTGTCACAAAAGAGCCAGAAGAAATCGGCTCGTAGCCGCCTGGGATTGCTTGTAAGGCATTTCGCACAAAAAGCCAGGAGAATTCATATTGCTGTAGCCTGAGAATGCTTGTAAGGCAGATGCCACAAATGAGCCATGGGAAATCGGTTCGTAGCAGCCTGGGATTGCTTGTATGGCAATTGGTACAAAAAAATCTGGAGAATTGGACTACCGGATGCCTGAGATTGCTTGTAAGGCAGTTGTAACAAAAGAGCCAGGATATGTCGATTTTTAGCGGCCTGAGATTGCTTGTAAGGCAGTTTCACAAAAGAGCCAGGCGTATTCGGCTTGTAAGGCAGTTTTGTCGTTTTGTAGCAATCTGAGATTTTTTTTCAGGCAGTTTTCACAAAAGAGACAAGAGAAGTCGGCTCTTAGACGCCTGAGATTGCTTGTAAGGCAATTTGCACAAAAGAGGCAGGAGAATTCGGCTTGCAGCAGCCTGAGATTGCTTGTAAGGCAGTTGCCACATATGAGCCAGGAGAAATCGGATCGTAGACGACTGGGATTGCTTGCAAGGCAATTGGCACAAAAAGCCAGGGGAATTGGGATTGCTGTAGACTGAGATTGCTTTTAAGGCAGTTGTCACAATAGAACCAGGAGAATTTGGCTCATAGCAGCCTGAGATTGCTTCTAAGGTAGTTACCACAAAAGAGCCAGGAGATATCGGCACTTAGCCGCCTGGGATTGCTTTTAAGGCAATTGGCACAAAAAGTCAGGAGAACTGCCCTGAGGCAGCCTGGGATTGCTTGTAAGGCAGTTGTCACAAAAGAGACAGGAGATGTCGATTTATAGTGGCCTGAGATTGCTTGTAAGGAAGTTACCACAAAATAGCCAGGAGATATCGGCACGTAGCCGCCTGGTATTGCTTTTAATGCAATTGGCACAAAAAGTCAGGAGAACTGCCCTGCGGCAGCCTGGAATTGCTTGTAAGGCAGTTGTCAAAAAAGAGACAGGAGATGTCGATTTGTAGTGGCCTGAGATTGCTTGCAAGGCAGTGTCACAAAAGAGCCAGGCGTATTCGGCTTGTAGCAGCCTGAGATTGGTTGTAAGGCAGTTAGCACAAAAGAGCCAGGAGAAATCGGCACGTAGCCGCCTGCGATTGCTTTTAAGGCAATTGGCACAAAAAGTCAGGAGAACTGTCCTGGCGGAAGACTGAGATTGCTTGTAAAGCAGTTGTCACAAAAGAGACAGGAGATGTCGATTTGTAGCGGCCTGATATTACTTGTAAGGCAGTTTTCACAAAAGAGCCAAGAGAAGTCGGCTTGTAGCAGCCTGACATTGCTTGTAAGGCAGTTGTCACAAAAGCGCCAGGAAAATACGGCTTGTAGCAGCCGGAGATTACTTGCAAGGCAGTTTTCACAAAAGAGCCAAGATAAGTCGGCTCGTAGCTGCCTGACATTGATTTTAAGGCAGTTGTCATAAAAGCGCCAGGAGAATTCGGCTTGTAGCAGCCTGTGATTTCTTGTAAGGTAGTTGCCACAAAAGCGCCAGGAGAAATCGGCTCGTAGACGCCTGGGATTGCTTGTAAGGCAATTCGCACAAAAAACCAGGAGAATTCATATTGCTGCAGCCTGAGAATGCTTGTAAGGCAGATGCCACAGATGAGCCAGGAGAAATCGGTTCGTAGCAGCCTCGGTTTGGTTATAAGGCAATTAGTACAAAAATAAGGACAATTGGACTAGCGTCAGCCTGAGATTGCTTGTAAGGCAGTTGTCACAAAAGAACCAGTATATGTCGATTTGTAGTGGGCAATTCGGCTTGTAGCAGGCTGATATTGCTTGTAAGGCAGTTTTCACAAAAGAGACAAGAGATGTGGGTTTGGAGAAACCTGAGATTGCTTGAAAGGCAGTTTTCACAAAAGAGCCAAGAGAAGTCGGTTCGTAGCAGTCTGGCATTGCTTGTAAGGCAGTTTTCACAAAAGAGCCAGGAGAATTCGGCTTGTTGCAGACTGAGATTGCTTGTAAGTCAGTTGCTGCAAAAGAGGCAGGAGAAATCAGCTTGTAGCAGCCTGAGATCCTTTGTAAGACAGTTTTCACAAATAGCCCGGAGAAGTCGGCCGATAGCTGCGGGAGATTGCTTGTAAGGGAGTTGTCAAAAAAGAGTCAGCAGGTGTAAGTTTGTAGAAGCCTGAGATTGCGTGTAAAGCAATTTTCACAAAAAGCCAGGGGAAACGGGCTCATAGCTGTGTGGAATTGCTTGTAATGAAATTGGCACAAAAATCCAAGAGAATTGGGCTTGCTGCTGTGACTGCATGTAAGGCAGTTGCTACAAAAGAGCCAGGCGTATTAGGCTTGTAGAAGCCTGAGATTGCTTGTAAGGCAGTTTTCACAAGAGAGCCAAGAGAAGTCGGCCTGGAGCAGCCTGACATTGCTTGTAAGGCTGTTTTCACAAAATGAGCCAGGAGAATTGGGCTTGCTGCAGCCTGAGATTCGCTGTAAGGCAGTTGTCACAACAAGCCAGGAGAAATGGGCTCGTAGCTGCGTGGGATTGCTTGTAAGGCAAATGGCACAAAAAGCCAGGAGAATTGGCTTGCTGCAGCCTGAGATTGATTGTAAGGCAGTTGTCACAAAAGACTCAGGAGATGTCGATTTTTAGCAACCTGAGATTGCTTGTAAGGCAGTGGTCACAAAAGAGACAGGCGTAGTCAGCTTGTAGCAGCCTGAGATTGATTTTAGCGCAGTTTTCACAGAAGAGCCAGCAGGTGTGGGCTTGTATCAGCCTGAGATTGCTTGTAAGGCAGTTTTCACAAAAGAGCCAGGAAATGCCGTTTTGTAGCAACCTGAGATTGCTTGTAAGGGATTTTTCATTTGGTCAGATAGTAAAAAGTACAGCTTTAACCATGTGCGCGGTATGTCGTCTGACAATTTAGAGCGTCCGAATTCCAGTGTGCACAATAAGACTGCATTTCTAATTTTTATTTTTATCGAATTCACAAAATATTGCTGTCCAAATGTCGGGAATTACTTGCCTTATCCATAATACCAAATGTTTTTTCTACACTTTGATAAGAGTCGAGGCGAAATTCAGCGATATGTGGACTTGTGTTAGGTCATTTGCTGAAATTTTCATGCGGCCCTCAACTGGGAAATCAGTCATATTTCAGTTCTTTATAACTTTTTTCCATTAAAAGAAATATTTTCAAAATGGGTATCAAATTGTGTGCAATTGTTTGTTTGGTCTATGAATACAGGGATTTTTAATTTGGTCAGATAGTAAAAAGTACAGCTTTCACCATGTGCGCGGTATGTCGTCTGACAATTTTACAGCGTCCGAATTCCAGTCTGCACATTAAGACTGCCTTTCTAATTTTGCTTTATTATAGAATCCACAAAATATTGCTGTCCAATTGTCGAGAATTTCTTGCCTTATCCATAATTACTAAAGTTTTTTCGACACCTTGATTAGAGTCGAGTCGAAATTCAACGGTATGGGGACTTGTGTTAGCTCATTTGCGAAAGTTTTCATGCAGCCCTAAACTGGGAAATCAGTCATATTTCACATGTTTATAACTTTTTTCAAGTAAAAGAAATATTTTCAAAATGGATATCAAATTGTGTGCAATTATTTGATTTGTCTATGTTTACAGGGATTTTTCATTTGGCCAGCTAGTAAAAAGTACAGCTTTCACTAAGTGCGCGGTATGTCGTCTGACAATTTACAGCGTCCGAATTCCAGTGTGCACAATAAGACTGCATTTCTAATTTTTCCTTTTTATCGAATCCACAAAATATTGGTGTCCAATTGTCGGGAATTTCTTGCCTTATCCATAATTACAAAAGTTTTTTCGACACCTTGAATAGAGTCGACGCGAAATTCAACGGTATGGGGACTTGTGTTAGCTCATTTGCGGAAATTGTCATGTGGACCTAAACTAGGTAATCAGTCATAATTCACTTGTTTATAACTTTCTTCCAGTAAAAAAAATATTGTCAGAATGGTTATCAAATTGTGTGCAATTATTTGGTTGGTCTATGTCTCCAGGGATTTTTCATTTGGTCAGATAGTAAAAAGTACAGGTTTCACCAGGTTCGCGGTATCTCGTCTGACAATTTACAGCGTCCGAATTCCAGTCTGCACAATCAGACGGCTTTTCTAATTTTGCATTTTTATAGAATCCACAAAATATTGGTGTCCAATTGTCGGGAATTTCTTGCCTTATCCATAATTACTAAATTTTTTTCGACACCTTGATTACAGTCGATTCGAAATTCAACGGTATGGGGACTTCTGTTAGCTCATTTGCGGAAATTGTCATGCGGCCCTAAACTGGCAAATCTGTCATAATTCACTTGTTTATACCTTTTTTCCAGTAAAGGAAATATTTTCAAAATAGGTATCAAATTGTGTGCAATTATTTTTTGGGTCTATGAAGACAGGGATTTTTCATTTGTTCAGATAATAAAAAGTACAGCTTTCACCATGTGCGCGGTATGTCGTCTGACAATTTACAGCGTCCGAATTCCAGTGTGCACAATAAGACTGCATTTCTAATTTTTCCTTCTTATAGAATCCACAATATATTGGTGTCCAATTGTCGGGAATTTCTTGCCTTATCCATAATTACAAAAGTTTTTTCGACAACTTGATTAGAGTCGAGTCGAAATTCAACGGAATGGGGACTTGTGTTAGCTCATTTGCGTATATTGTCATGCGGCATTCAACTGGGAAATCAGTCATATTTCACATGCTTATAAATTTTTCCAGTGAAAGAAATATTTTAAAAATGGGTATCAAATTGTGTGCAATTCTTTGATTTGTCTATGTTTACAGGGATTTTTCATTTGCTCAGACAGTAAAAAGTACAGCTTTTCCATGTGCTCGTTATGTCGTCTGACAATTTACAACGTCCGAATTCCAGTGTGCACAATAAGACTGAATTTCTAATTTTATCTTTTTATAGAATCCAGAAAATATTGGTGTCCAATTGTCGGGAATTTCTTGCCTTATCCATAATTACAAAAGTTTTTTCGACACCTTGAATAGAGTCGACGCGAAATTCAACGGTATGGGGACTTGTGTTAGCTCATTTGCGGAAATTGTCATGCGGACCTAAACTAGGTAATCAGTCATAATTCACTTGTTTATAACTTTCTTCCAGTAAAAAAAATATTGTCAGAATGGGTATCAAATTGTGTGCAATTATTTGGTTGGTCTATGTCTCCAGGGATTTTTCATTTGGTCAGATAGTAAAAAGTACAGGTTTCACCAGGTTCGCGGTATCTCGTCTGACAATTTACAGCGTCCGAATTCCAGTCTGCACAATCAGACGGCTTTTCTAATTTTGCATTTTTATAGAATCCACAAAATATTGGTGTCCAATTGTCGGGAATTTCTTACCTTATCCATAATTACTAAATTTTTTTCGACACCTTGATTACAGTCGATTCGAAATTCAACGGTATGGGGACTTCTGTTAGCTCATTTGCGGAAATTGTCATGCGGCCCTAAACTGGCAAATCTGTCATAATTCACTTGTTTATACCTTTTTTCCAGTAAAGGAAATATTTTCAAAATAGGTATCAAATTGTGTGCAATTATTTTTTTGGTCTATGAAGACAGGGATTTTTCATTTGTTCAGATAATAAAAAGTACAGCTTTCACCATTTGCGCGGTATGTCGTCTGACAATTTACAGCGTCCGAATTCCAGTGTGCACAATAAGACTGCATTTCTAATTTTTCCTTCTTCTAGAATCCACAATATATTGGTGTCCAATTGTCGGGAATTTCTTGCCTTATCCATAATTACAAAAGTTTTTTCGACAACTTGATTAGAGTCGAGTCGAAATTCAACGGAATGGGGACTTGTGTTAGCTCATTTGCGTATATTGTCATGCGGCACTCAACTGGGAAATCAGTCATATTTCACATGCTTATAAATTTTTCCAGTGAAAGAAATATTTTAAAAATGGGTATCAAATTGTGTGCAATTCTTTGATTTGTCTATGTTTACAGGGATTTTTCATTTGCTCAGACAGTAAAAAGTACAGCTTTTCCATGTGCTCGTTATGTCGTCTGACAATTTACAACGTCCGAATTCCAGTGTGCACAATAAGACTGAATTTCTAATTTTATCTTTTTATAGAATACAGAAAATATTGGTGTCCAATTGTCGTGAATTTCTTGCCTTATCCATAATTACAAAAGTTTTTTCGACAACTTGAATAGAGTGGAGGCGAAATTCAACGGTATGGGGTCTTGTGTTAGCTCATTTGCGGAAATTGTCATGCGGCCCTAAACTGGGAAATCAGTCATGTTTCACTTGTTTATGTATTTTTTCCAGTAAAAGAAATATTTTCAAAATGAGTATCAGATTGCGTGCAATTATTTGTTTTGTCTATGTATACAGGGATTTTTCATTTGGTCAGATAGTAAGAAGTACAGCTTTCACCATGTGCGCGGTATGTCGTCTGACAATTTACAGCCTGCGAATTCCAGTGTGCACAATAACACTGCATTTCTAATTTTTTCTTTTTATATAATCCACAAAATATTGGTGTCCTATTTTCGGGAATTTCTTGCCTTATCCATAATTAAAAAAGTTTTTTCGACACCTTGAATAGATTCGAGTCGAAATTCAACGGTGTGGGTAATTGTGTTAGCACATTTGCGGAAATTGTCATGCTGCCCTAAACTGGGAAATCTGTCATATGTCACTTGTTTATAATTTTTTCCAGTAAAAGAAATATTTTCAAAATGGGTATCAAATTGTGTGCAATTAGTTGGTTGGTCTATGTATACAGGGATTTTTCATTTGGTCAGATAGTAAAACGTACAGCTTTCACCATGTGCGCGGTATGTCGTCTGACAATTTACAGCGTGCGAATTCCAGTGTGCACAATAACACTGCATTTCTAATTTTTTCTTTTTATATAATCCACAAAATATTGGTGTCCAATTGTCGAGAATTTCTTACCTTATCCATAATTACAAAAGATTTTCGAGACCTTGAATAGAGTCGAGGCGAAATTCAACGGTATGGGGACTTGTGTTAGCTCATTTGCGGAAATTTTCATGCTGCCCTAAACTCGGAAATCAGTCATATTTTACATGTTTATAAATTTTGCAGTAAAAGAAATATTTTCAAAATGGGTTGGCTTCCGGTCAATAATTGAGCGTCTTGTGTAAGATGATACACTACGTCCAGCAGCCCTGTTTCTGATCCCTTGGTTTCTGGTGCATATTTGAGCGTCTAATTTAAAAAGATAAAATACGACCAGCAGCATGGCCTCTGATCTGTGGGTTTCCGTTCCATATTTGAGCGTCTAATGTAAGATTTTAGTGTACGTCCAGCAGTCTGGCCTCTGACCTGTTGGATTCCGGTCCATATTTGTGCATCTTTTGTAAGATGATACACTACGTCCAGCAGACCTGTTTCTGATATCTTGGTTTCTGGTGCATATTTGAGCGTCTTATGTGAAAAGATAAACTACGTCCAACAGCATGGCCTCTGATCTGTTGGTTTCCGGTCCATATTTGAGCGTCAAATGTAAGATTTTAAACTACGTCCAGCAGCATTGCCTCTGACCTGTTGGCTTCCGGTCCATAGTTGTGCGTCTTTTGTAAGATGATACACTACGTCCAGCAGCCATGACTTCGATCTGTTGGTTTCTGGTGCATATTTGAGCGTCTAATGAAAAAGATATACTCCGCCCAGCAGCATAGCCACTGATCTGTTGTTTTCCGGTGCATATTTGAGCGTCTAATGTAAGATTTTAGACTACGTCCAGCCGCATGACATCTGACCTTTTGGTTTCCGGTCCATATTTGAGCGTCTTGTGTAAGATGATACACTACGTCCAGCAGCCATGATTGTGAACTTTTGGTTTCTGGTGAATATTTGAGCGTCTAATGTAAAATGATAAACTACGTCCAGCAGCATGGCCTCTGATCTGTTGGTTTCCGGTCCATATTTGAGCGTCTAATGTAAGATTTTAGACTACGTCCAGTAGCATGGCATCTGACCTGTTGGCTTCCGGTCCATATTTGAGCGTCTTGTGTAAGATGATACTCTACATCCAGCAGCCATGATTCTGATCTGTTGGTTCTGGTGCATATTTGAGCGTCTAATGTAAAAAGATAAACTACGTCCAGCAGCATGGCCTCTGATCAGTTGGTTTCCGGTCCATATTTGAGCGACTAATGTAAGATTTTAGACTACGTCCAGCAGCATGACCTCTGACCTGTTGGCTACCGGTCCATATTTTAGCGTCTTGTGTAAGATGATACACTACGTGCAGCAACCATGATTCTGATCTGTTGGTTCTGGTGCATATTTGAGCGTCTAATTTAAAAAGATAAACTACGTCCAGCAGTATGGCTTCTGATCTGTTGGTTTCCGGTCCATATTTGAGCGACTAATGTAAGATTTTAGACTACGTCCAGAACCATGATCTCTGACCTGTTGGCTTCCGGTCCATATTTGTGCGTCTTTTGTAAGGTGATACACTACGTCCAGCAGCCCTGTTTCTGATCTCTTGGTTTCTGGTGCATATTTGAGCGTCTAATGTAAAAAGATAAACTACGTCCAGCAGCATGGCCTCCGATCTGTTGGTTTCCGTTCCATATTTTAGCGTCTAATGTAATATTTTAGACTACGTCCAGCAGCATGACCTCTGACCTTTTGGCTTCCGGTCCATATTTGAGCTTCTTGTGTAAGATGATAAATTACGTCCGGCAGCCATTATGCTGATCTCTTGGTTTCTGGTGCATATTTGAGCGTCTAATGTAAAAAGCTAAAGTACGTCCAGCAGCATGGCCTCTGATCTGTTGGTTTCCGGTCCATATTTGAGCGTCTAATGTAAGATTTTAGACTACGTCAAGTAGCATGGCCTCTGACCGGTTGGCTTCCGGTCCATATTTGAGCGTCTTGTGTAAGATGATACTCTACGTCCAGCAGCCATGATTCTGATCTGTTGGTTCTGTTGCATATTTGAGCGTCTAATGTAAAAAGATAATCTACGTCCAGCAGAATGGCCTCTGATCTTTTGGTTTCCGGTCCATATTTGAGCGTCTAATGTAAGATTTTAGACTACGTCCAGCAGAATGCCCTCTGACCTGTTGCGTTCCGGTCCATATTTGAGCGTCTTGTGTAAGATGATACACTACGTCCAGCAGCCCTGTTTCTGATCTCTTGCTTTCTGGTGCATATTTGAGCGTCTAATGTAGGAATATAAACTACGTCCAGCAGCATGGCCTATGATCTGTTGGTTTACGGTCCATATTTGAGCGTCTAATGTAAGATTTTAGACTACGTCCAGCAGTATGGCCTCTGACCTGTTGGCTTCCGGTCCATATTTGAGCGTCTTGTGTAAGATGATACACTTTGTCCAGCAGCCCTGTTTCTGATCTATTGGTGTCTGGTGCATATTTAGCGTCTAATGTATAAAGATAAACTATGTCCAGCAGCATGGCCTCTGATCTGTTGGTTTCCGGTCCATATTTGAGCGTCTAATGTAAGATTTTAGAGAACATGCAGCAGCATTGCCGCTGATCTGTTGGCTTCCGGTCCATATTTGGGCGTCTTGTGTAAGATGATACACTACGTCCAGCAGCCATGATTATGATCTCTTGCTTTCTGGTACATATTTGAGCTTCTAATGTAAAAATATGAACTACGCCCAGGAGCATGGCCTCTGATCTGTTGGTTTCCGGTCCATATTTGAGCGTCTAATGTAAGATTTTAGACTACGTCCAGCAGCATGGTATCTGACCTGTTGGCTTCCGGTCCATATATGAGCGTCTTGTGTAAGATGATACACTACGTCCAGCAGCCATGATTCTGACCTGTTGGTTTCTTGTGCATATTTTGAGCGTCTAATGTAAAAAGATAGACTACGTCCAGCAACATGGCCTCTGATCTGTTGGTTTCACGTCCATATTTGAGCGTCTAATGTAAGATTTTAGACGACGTCCAGCAGCATTGCCTCTGACCTGTTGGCTTCCGGTCCATATTTGAGCGTCTTGTGTAAGGTGATACACTACGTCCAGCAGCCATGATTCTGATCTGTTGGTTTCTGGTGCATATTTTGAGATTCTAATGTAAAAATATGAACTACGCCCAGGAGCATGGCCTCTGATCTGTTGGTTTCCGGACCATATTTGAGCGTCAAATGTAAGATTTTAGACTACATGCAGCAGCATGGCATCTGACCTGTTGGCTTCCGGTCCATATTTGAGCGTCTTGTGTAAGGTGATACACTACGTCCAGCAGACATGATTCTGATCTGTTGATTTCTGTACATGTTTGAGCGTCTAATGTAAATAGACAAACTACGACCAGCAGCATAGCCTCTGATCTGTTGGTTTCGCGTCCATATTTGAGCGTCTAATGTAAGATTTTAGAATACGTCCAGCAACATGGCATCTGACCTGTTGGCTTCCGGTCCATATTTGAGCGTCTTGTGTAAGGTGATACACTACGTCCAGCAGCCATGATTCTGATCTGTTGGTTTCTGGTGCATATTTGAACGTCTAATGTAAAAAGATAAACTACGTAACCCTAAGCAATCTCAGGCTTCTACGAGCCGTCATCTCCTTTTTTGTGACAAATGCCTTAAAAGCAATCTCAGAATGCTACAAGCCGTCTACGCCTGGCATTACAAGCAATCTCAGGGTGCAGCAAGCCTAATTCTACTGGCTTTTTGCCAATTGCCTTACAAGCCATCCCAGGCTGCTACGGGCTGATTTCTTCTGGCTCTTTTGTGGCAACTGCCTTACAAGCAATCTCAGGCTGCTACAAGCCGAATTCTCCTGGCTCTTTTGTGACAACTGCCTTACAAGCAATGTCAGGCTGCTCCGAGCCGACTTCTCTTCGCTCTCTTGTGAAAACTGCCTTACAAGCAATCTCAGACTTCTACAAGCCGAATACGCCTGGCTCTTTTGTAGCAACTGCCTTACATGCAATCACAGCAGCAAGCCCAATTCTCTTGGCTTTTTGTGAAAATTGCTTTACACGCAATCTCAGGCTTCTACAAACTTACACCTGCTGACTTTTTTGACAACTCCCTTACAAGCAATCTCCCGCTGCTATCGGCCGACTTCTCCGGGCTATTTGTGAAAACTGTCTTACAAAGGATCTCAGGCTGCTACAAGCCGATTTCTCCTGCCTCTTTTGTGCCAACTTACTTCCAAGCAATCTCAGGCTGCTACGAGCCGACTACGCCTGGATCTTCTATGACAACTGCCTTACAAGCAATCTACGGCTGAAACAAATCGATCTCCTGGCTCTTTCGTGAGAACTGCCTTACAAGACATCTCAGGCTACTACAAGCTGACTACGGCTTTCTCTGTTGTGGCAACTGCCTTACAAGCAATCTCAGGCTGCAGCAACCCAATTCTCCTGGCTTTTTTTGCCAATTGCCTTACAAGTAATCCCAGGCTGCTACGAGCGTATTTCACCTGGCTCTTTTGTGGCAACTCCCTTACAAGCAATCTCAGGCCTCTACAAGACGAATTCTCCTGGGTCTTTTGTGAGAACTGCCTTACAAGCAATCTCAGGATGCTACGGGCCGACTACGCCTGGCTCTTCTATGACAAGTGGCTTACATGCAAACTCAGGCAGCTACAAGCCGATTTCTCCTGCCTCTTTTTTGGCAACAGCCTTACAAGCAATTTCAGGCTGCTACGAGCCGACTTTTCTTGGTTCGTTTGTGAAAACTGCCTTACAAGCCATCTCAGGCTGCAGCAACCCCAACACTTTAGGTTTTTGTGCCAATTGGCTTACAAGCAATCACAGGCACCTACGAGCCGATTTCTCCTGGCTCTTTTGTGAAAACTGCCTTACAAGAAATGTCAGACTGCTACAAAACGACATCTCCTGTCTCTTTTGTGAAAACTACCTTACAAGCAATCTGAGGCAGCAGCAATCCCAATTCTTCTGGCTTATTGTGCCAATTGCCTTACAAGCAATCCCAGGCGGCCACGAGCCGATTTCTCCTGGCTCTTTTGTGGCAACTGCCTTACAAGCAATCTCAGGCTGCTACAAGCCGAATTCTACTGGCTCTCTTGAGACAACTGCCTTACAAGCAAAATCAGGATGCTATGAGCCGACTTCTCATGGCTCTTTTGTGAAAACTGCCTTACAAGCAATCTCAGGCTGCTACAAACCCACATCTTTTGTCTCTTTTGTGAAAACTGCCTTACAAGCAATCTCAGCCTGTAACAAGATGAATACGCCTGTCTCTTTTGTAAAACTGCTTTGCAAGCAATCTCGGGCCGCTACAAATCGACATGTACTGTTTCTTTTGTGAGAACTGTATTACAAGTAATATCAGGCTGCCGCTAGGCCAATTACTTTTTGTGCCAATTGCCTTAAAAAAGCAATCCCAGGCAGCTACGTGACGATTTCTCCTGGCTGTTTTGTGGTAACTGCCTTACAAGCAATCTCAAGCTGCTACAAGCCGAATTATCCTGGTTCTATTGTGACAACTGCCTGAAAAGCAATCTCAGGCTGCAGCAATCCCACTTCTCCTGGCTTTTTGTGCCAATTGCCTTACAAGCAATCCCAGGAAGGGCTAAGAGCCGATTTCTCCTGGCTCTTTTGTTACAACTGCCTTAAAAGCAATGTCAGGCGGCTACGATCCGAATTCGCCTGTCTCTTTTGTGAAACTGCCTTACAAGCAATCACAGGCTGCTACGAGCCAATTTCTCCTGACTCTTTTCTGGCAACTGCCTTACAAGAATTCTCCGGCTACTACAAGCCGAATTTTCCTGGCTCTTTTGTGACACCTGCCTTACAAGCAATCTCAAGCTGCAGCAATATGAATTCTCCTGGCTTTATATGCGAATTGCCTTACAAGCAATCTCAGGCTGCTAAGGCCGAATACGCCTGGCTCTTTTGTAGAAAACTGCATTACAAGCAATCACAGGCTGCCGTCAGCACCATACTCCTGACATTTTGTGCCAATTGCCTTAAAAGCAATCCCAGGCGGCTACGTGCCGATTACTCCGGGGCTTTTGTGGTAATTGCCTTACAAGCAATCTCAGGCTGCTACAAGCCGTATTCTCCTGGCTCTATTGTGACAACTGCTTTACAAGCAATCTCAGGCTGCAGCAATCCCAATTCTCTTAGGGTTTTTTTGACAATGGACTTAGAAGCAATCCCAGGCGGCTACGACCCGATTTCTCCTGGCTTTTTTGTGGCAACTTCCTTACAAGCATGGCAGGCTGCTACGAGCCGATTTCTCCTGGCTCATTTGTGGCATCAGGCTGAGATTTCCTGTAAGACTGTTTTCACAAAAGAGCCAAAAGAAGTCGGCTCGTAGCCGCCTGGGATTTCTTGTAAGGCAATTGGCACACAAAGCCAGGAGAATTTGGCTTGTAGCCGCCTGAGAATGCTCGTAAGGCATATGCCACAATTGAGCCAGGAGAAATCGGCTCGTAACAGCCTGGGATTACAAGCAATCTCAGGCTGCCACTAGTCCAATTCTCCTGACTTTTTGTGCCAATTGCCTTACAAGCAATCCCAGGCTTCTACGAAGCGATTTCTCCTGGCTCAT
This sequence comes from Acanthosepion esculentum, assembly GCA_964036315.1. Classification (NCBI taxonomy): domain Eukaryota; kingdom Metazoa; phylum Mollusca; class Cephalopoda; order Sepiida; family Sepiidae; genus Acanthosepion; species Acanthosepion esculentum. The sequence goes on from OZ038493.1 coordinate 110,916,493, forward strand.
TTTTGGCATCTGCAATACAAGCATTCTCAGGCTGCAGCAATAGGAATTCTCCTGGCTTTTTGTGCGAATTGCCTTACAAGCACTCCAAGGCGGCTACGAGCCGATTTCTCCTGGCCCTTTTGTGGCAACTGCTTTACAAGAAATCTCATGCTGCTACAAGCCGAATTCTCCTGGCGCTTTTGTGACAACTGCCTTACAAGCAATGTCAGGCTGATACGAGACGACTTCTCTTAGCACTTTTGTGAAAACTGCCTTACAAGTAATATCAGGCCTCTACAAATCGACATATCCTGTCTCTATTGTGACAACTGCCTTACAAGCAATCTCAGGCTGCCGCGGGGACATTTCTCCTGATTTTTGTGCCAATTGCCTTACAAGCAATCCCAGGCGGTTACGAGCCGATTTCGCCTGGCTCATTTGTGGCAACTGCCTTACAAGCAATCATAGGCTGCTGCAAGCCGAATTCTCTTGGCTCTTTTGTGCAAATTGCCTTACAATAAATCCCAGGCGTCTACGTGCCGACTTTTTTGTCCCTTTTGTAAAAACTGCCTTAAAAGCAATCTCAGATTGCTACAAAACGACATCTCCTGTCTCTTTTTATAAAAATTGCCTTAGAAGCAATCTCAGCCTGCTACAAGCCGAATACGCCTGGAAATTTTGTGAAACTGCCTTACAAGCAAACTCAGGCCGCTACAAATCGACATATACTGGCTCTTTTGTGACAACTGCCTTACAAGCATTCTCAGGCTCCAGCAATATGTATTATTTTGGCTTTTTGTGCGAATTGGCTTACAAGCAATCCCAGGCGTTTACGAGCCGATTTCTCCTCGCTTTTTTGTGGCAACTGCCTTACAAGAAATCTCAGGCTGCTACAAGCCGAATTCTCCTGGCGCTTTTGTGACAACTGCGTTACAAGCAATGTCAGGCTGCTACGAGCCGACTTCTCTTGGCTCTTTTGTGAAAACTGCCTTACAAGTAATATCAGACTGCTACAAAACGACATCTCTTGTCTCTTTTGTGAAACTGCCTTACAAGCAATCTCAGGCCGCTACAAGCCGAATACGCCTGGCTCTTTTGTGAAAATGCATTGCAAGCAATCTCAGGCCACTACAAATCGACATCTCCTGTCTCTTTTTTTGACAACTGCCTTACAAGCAATCACAGGCTGCCGCCAGGACAGTTCTGCTGAATTTTTGTGCCAATTGCCTTAAAAGCAATCCCAAGCGGCTACGTGCCGATTTCTCCGGGCTCTTTTGTGGTAACTGCCTTACAAGCAATCTCAGGCTGCTACAAGCCGTATTCTCCTGGCTCTATTGTGACAACTGCATTAAAAGCAATCTCAGGCTGCAGCAATCCCAATTCTCTTGTTTTTTTTTTGCAAATGGCCTTAGAAGCAATCCCAGGCGGCTACGACCCGATTTCTCCTGGCTCTTTTGTGGCAACTTCCTTACAAGCATGGCAGGCTGCTACGAGCCGATTTCTCCTGGCTCATTTGTGGCATCAGGCTGAGATTTCGTGTAAGGCAGTTTTCACAAAAGAGCCAAAAGAAGTCGGCTCGTAGCCGCCTGGGATTGCTTGTAAGGCAATTGGCACACAAAGCCAGGAGAATTTGGCTTGTAGCAGCCTGAGAATGCTTGTAAGGCATATGCCACAATTGAGCCAGGAGAAATCGGCTCGTAACAGCCTGGGATTACAAGCAATCTCAGGCTGCCACTAGTCCAATTCTCCTGACTTTTTGTGCCAATTGCCTTACAAGAAATCCCAGGCTGCTACGTGCCGATTCCTCGTGGCTCATTTGTGGCATCTGCCTTACAAGCATTCTCAGGCTGCTATAAGCCCAATTCTCGTGGCTTTTTGTGCCAATTTTCTTACAAGCCATCCCAGGCGGCTACGAGACGATTTCTCCTGTCACTTTTGTGGCAACTGCCTTACAAGAAATCTCAGGCTGCTACAAGCCGGTTTCTCCTGGCGCTTTTGTGACAACTGCCTTACAAGCAATGTCAGGCTGCTACGATCCGACTTCTCTTGGCTCTTTTGGGAAAACTGCCTTACAAGTAATATCAGGCTGCTACAAAACGACACCTCCTGTCTATTTTGTGAAACTGCCTTACAAGCAATCTCAGGCGGCTACAAGCCGAATACGCCTGGCTCATTTGTGAAACATCCTTACAAGAATCTCAGGCTGCCGCCAGCACAATTCTCCTGACTTTTTGTGCCAATTTCTTCTGGCTCTTTCGTGAAAACTGCCTTACTAGCAATCTCAGGCGGCTACAAGCCGAAGTGTCCTGGCTATATTGTGACAACTGCCTTACAAGCAATCTCAGGCTGCAGCAATCCCAATTCTTCTGGCTTTTTGTGCCAATTGTCTCACAAGCAATCCCAGGCGGCTACGAGCCGATTTATCCTGGCTCATTTGTGGCAACTGCCTTACAAGTAATCTCAGGCTTCTGCAAGCTGAATTCTCCTGGCGCTTTTGTGCAAATTGCCTTACAAGCAATCCCAATCCTCTACGAGACGACTTCTCTTGGCTCTTTTGGGAAAACTGCCTTAATAGCAATCTCAGGTTGCTACAAAACGACTTCTGTCTCTTTTTTTAAACTGCCGTACAAGCAATCTCAGCCTGCTACAAGCCGAATACGCCTGGCTCTTTTGGGAAACTGCCTTTCAAGCAATCTCAGGCTGCCGCTAGTCCAATTCTCCTGACTTTTTCTTATAATTGCCTTACAAGCAATCCCAGGCTTCTACGAACCGATTTCCCCTGGCTCATTTGTCGCATCTGCCTTACAAGCATTCTCAGGCTGCAGCAATATGAATTCCCCTGGCTTTTTGTGCGAATGGCCTTACAAGAAATCTCAGGCTGCTACAAGCCGAATTCTCCTGGCGCTTTTGTGACAACTGCCTTACAAGAAATGTCAGCCTGCTACGAGCCGACTTCTCTTTGCTCTTTTGTGAAAACTGCCTTACAAGTAATATCAGGCTGCTACAAAACGACATCTCCTGTCTCTTTTGTGAAACTGTCTTACAAGCAATCTCACCCGCTACAAGCCGAATACGCCTGGCTATTTGTGAAACTGCTTTGCAAGCAATCTCAGGCCGCTACAAATCGATATCTCCAGTCTCTTTTGTGACAACTGTCTTACAAGCAATCTCATGCTGCAATCTCAATTCTCCTGGAATTTTGTGCCAATTGCCTTACTACGAGCCGATTTCTCCTGGCTCATTAGTGGCAACTGCTTTACAAGCAATCTCAGGCTGCTGCAAGCCGACTTCTCTTGGCTCTTTTATGAAAATTGCCTTCCAAGCAATCTCAGGCTGCTACGAAACGACATCTCCTGTCTCTTTTTTTTAAAAACGGCCTTACAAGCAATCTCAAGCTGCTACAAACGGAATACGCCTGGCTCTTGTGTGAAACTGCCTAAGTCCCACGCAGACGACCACCAGTCCCAGAAAGTCCCACGCAGACGACCCCCAGTCCTAGAAAGTACCACACAGACGATCCCCCACCCACGAGACAGTCCCAGAAAGTCCGACGGAGATGACCTCCAGTCCTAGAAAGTCCTTCGCAGACGACCCACCACCAAGGAGACAGTCCCAGAAAGTCCCACGCAGACGACCCTCAGTGCCACAAAGTCCTACGCAGACGACCCCCCACCCAGGAGACAGTCCCAGAAAGTCCAACGCAGACGACCCCCAGTCCCAGAAAGTCCCTCGCAGACGACCCCCACCCAGGAGACAGTCCCAGAAAGTCCCACGCAGATGACCCCCCACCCAGGAGACAGTCCCAGAAAGTCCCACGGAGACTACCCCCAGTCCCAGAAAGTCCCTCGCAGACGACCCCCCACCAAGGAGACAGAGCCAGAAAGTCCCAAACAGACGACACCCCACCAAGGAGACAGTCCCAGAAAGTCCCACGCAGACGACCCTCAGTCCCAGAAAGTCCCACGCAGACGACCCCTAATCCTAGAAAGTCCCACGCAGATGATCCCCCACCCAGGAGACAGTCCCAGAAAGTCCCACGCAGACGTCCCTCCACCAAGGAAACAGTCCCAGAAAGTCCCACGCAGACGACACTCAGTCCCAGAAAGGCCCAGGCAGACGACCCCCAGTCCCAGAAATTCCCACGTAGACAACCCCCACCCAGGAGACAGTCCCAGAAAGTCCCACGCAGATGACCCCCCACCAAGGAGACAGTCCCAGAAAGTCCCACGGAGACGACCCCCAGTCCCAGAAAGTCCCACGCGGACGACCGCCCACCCAGGAGACAGACCCAGAAAGTCCCAAACAGACGACCCCCCACCCAGGAGACAGTCCCATAAAGACCCACGCAGACGACCCCCAGTCCCAGAAAGTCCCACGCAGACGACCCCCACCCAGGAGACAGTCCTAGAAAGTCCCACGCCGACGACCCCCCAACCAGGAGACATTCCCAGAAAGTCCCACGCACAAGACCCCGAACCCAGGAGACAGTCACAGAGTCCCAAACAGACGAACCCCCACCCAGGAGACAGTCCCAGAAAGTCCCACGCAGACGACCCTCAGTCCCAGAAAGTCCCACGCAGACGACCCCTAATCCTAGAAAGTCCCACGCAGACGATCCCCCACCCAGGAGACAGTCCCAGAAAGTCCCACGCAGACGTCCCTCCACCAAGGAAACAGTCCCAGAAAGTCCCACGCAGACGACACTCAGTCACAGAAAGTCCCACCCAGACGACCCCCCACCAAGGAGACAGTCCCAGAAAGGCCCAGGCAGACGACCCCCAGTCCCAGAAATTCCCACGTAGACGACCCCCACCCAGGAGACAGTCCCAGAAAGTCCCAAACAGACGACCACCCACACAGGAGACAGTCCCAGAAAGACCCACGCAGACGACCCGCAGTCCCAGAAAGTCCCACGCAGACTACCCCCAGTCCCAGAAAGTCCCACGCAGACGACCCCCACCCAGGAGACAGTCCTAGAAAGTCCCACGCCGACGACCCCCAACCAGGAGACATTCCCAGAAAGTCCCACGCACAAGACACCGAACCCAGGAGACAGTCCCAGAAAATCCCACGGAGACGACCCCCAGTCCCAGAAAGTCCCAGGCAGACGACCCCCCACCCAGGAGACAGACACAGAGTCCCAAACAAACGAACCCCCACCCAGGAGACAGTCCCAAATAGTCCCCCGCAGACGACAGGCAGTTCCAGAAAGTCCCACGCAGACGACCCCCAGTCCCAGAAAGTCCCACGCAGACGACCCGTACCCAGGAGATTGTCCCAGAAAGTCCAACGCAAACGACCCCCCACCCAGGAAACAGTCCCAGAAAGTCGCACGGAGACAAAACCCAGTCTCAGAAAGTCCAAACAGACGACCCCCCACCCAGGAGACAGTCCCAGAAAGTCCCACGCAGACGAACCCCAGTCCCAGAAAGTCACACGCAGACGACCCCTCACACAGGAGACAGTCCCAGAAAGTCCCACGCAGACGACCCCCCCAGTCCCAGAAAGTCCCACGGTGATGACCCCCAGTCCCAGAAAGGACCACGCAGACGACCACCACCCAGGAGACAGTCCAAGAAAGTCCAACACAGACGACCCCCAGTCCCAGAAAGTCCCACGCAGACGACCCCCAGTCCCAGAATGTCCAACGCAGACGACTCTCAGTTCCAGAAAGTCCCACGCAGACGACCCTCCACCCAGGAGACAGTCCCAGAGTGTCACACGCAGACGACCCCCAGTCCCAGAAAGTCCCACGCAGACGACACCCCACCCAGGAGACAGTCCCAGAAAGTCCCATGCAGACGAACCCCCGTCCCAGAAAGTCACACGCAGACGACCCCCCCACCCAGGTGACAGTCCCAGAAAGTCCACGCAGATGACCCCCAGTACAAGAAAGTCCCACGCAGATGACCCCAGTCCCAGAAGGTCCCACGCCGACGACCCCTCAACCAGGAGACAGTCCCAGGAAGTCCCACGCAGACGACACCCCATCCAGGAGACAGTCCAAGAAAGTCCCACGGAGACGACCCCCAGTCCCAGAAAGTCCGACGCAGACGACACCAAGTCATAGAAAGACCCACGCAGACGACCCACAGTCCCAGAATGCCCCACGTAGACGACCCCCCACCCAGGAGACAGTCCCAGAAAGTCCCACACAGACGAAACCCAGTCATAGAAAGTCCCACGAAGAAGACCCCCAGTCCGTGAATGTCCGACGCAGACGACCCCCCACCCAGGAGACAGTCCCAGAAAGTCACACGCAGACGACCCCAGTCCCAGAAAGTCCCACGCAGACGACCCCTACCCAGGAGATTGTCCAAGAAAGTCCCAAGCAAACGACCCCCCACCGAGGAAAGAGTCCAAGAAAGTCGCAAGGAGACGAAACCCAGTCCCAGAAAGTCCCAAACAGACGAGCCCCCACCCAGGAGACAGTCCCAGTAAGTCCCACGCAGACGACACCCAGTCCCAGAAAGTCCCACGCAGAATACCCCTCTCCTAGGAGACAGTCCCAGAAAGTCCCACGCAGACGACCCCCAGTCCCAGAAAGTCCCACGCAGACGACCCCCAACCCTGGAGACAGGCCTAGAAAGACCCACGCAGACGACCCACAGTCCCAGAAAGTTCCACGCAGAAGACCCCCCACCCAGGAGAAAGTCCCAGAAAGTTCCACGCAGACGACCCCCAGTCCCAGAAAGTCCTACGCAGACGACCCCCCACACAGGAGACCGTCCCAGAAAGTCCCACGCAGACGACACCCCCAGTACCAGAAAGTCCCAGGGTGATGACCCCCAGTCCCAGAAATTACCACGCAGACGACCACCACCCAGGAGACAGTCCAAGAAAGACCAACACAGACGACCCTCAGTCCCAGAAAGTCCCACGCAGACGACCCCCAGTCCCAGAAAGTCCCACGCAGACGACCCCCAGTCCCCGGAGTCAGTCCCAGAAAGTCCCACGCAGACGACCCCCAGTCCCAGAATGTCCAACGCAGACGACCCCCAGTCCCAGAGAGTCACACACAGACGACCCCCAGTCCCAGAATGTCCCAGGCAGACGACCGCCACCCAGGAGACAGTCCAGGAGAGTCCCACGCAGACGACCCTCCACCCAGGAGACAGTCCCAGGGTCGTCCCACGCAGACGACCCCCAGTCCCAGAATGTCCCACGCAGACGACCCCCCATCCAGGAGACAGTCCCAGAAAGACCGACGCAGACAACACCCAGTCCCAGAAAGTCCCACGCAGACGGCCCACACCCAGGAGACAGTCACAGAAAGTCCCACGCAGACGACACCCCACCCAGGAGACAGTCCCAGAAAGTCCCATGCAGACGATCTCCAGTCCCAGAAAGTCCCACGCAGACGACCCCTCACCCAGGAGACATTCCCAGAAAGTCCCATGCAGACGAACCCCGTCCCAGAAAGTCCCACGCAGACGACCCCCCAACCAGGAGACTGTCCCAGAAAGTCCACGCAGATGATCCCCAGTCCCAGAAGGTCCCACGCAGACGACCCCCAATCCCAGAAAGTCCCACGCAGATGATCCCCAGTCCCAGAAGGTCCCACGACGACGACCCCCAACCAGGAGAGAGTCCCAGAAAGTCCCAAACAGTCGACACCCCACCCAGGAGACAGTCCCAGACATCCCAGACCCCCAGTCACAGAAAGTCCCACGCAGACGACCCCCAGTCCCAGAATGTCCCACGTAGACGGCCCACACCCAGGAGACAGTCACAGAAAGTCCCACGCAGACGACACCCAGTCCCAGAAAGTCCCACGCAGAGGGCCCACACCCAGGAGACAGTCACAGAAAGTCCCACGCAGACGACACCCCACCCAGGAGACAGTCCCAGAAAGTCCCATGCAGACGACCTCCAGTCCCAGAAAGTCCCACGCAGACGACTCCTCACCCAGGAGTCAGTCCCAGAAAGTCCCATGCAGACGACCCCCGTCCCAGAAAGTCCCACGCAGAAGACCCCCCCACCCAGGAGACTGTCCCAGAAAGTCCACGCAGACGACCCCCAGTAAAAGAAAGTCCCACGCAGATGATCCCCAGTCCCAGAAGGTCCCACGCCGACGACCCCCCAACCAGGAGACAGTCCCAGAATGTCCCAAACAGTCGACACCCCACCCAGGAGACAGTCACAGAAAGTCCCACGCAGACGAACCCCCATCCAGGAGACAGTCCAAGAAAGTCCCACGAAGACGACCCCCAGTCCAAGAAAGTCCCACGCAGACGACCCCCAGTCCAAGAAAGTCCCACACAGACGACCCCCAATCCCAGAAAGTCCCACGCAGACGACCCCCAGTCCAAGAAAGTCAAACGCAGACGACCCCCATTCCCAGAAAGTCAAACGAAGACGACCCCCCACCCAGGAGACAGTCCAAGAAAGTCCCAAACAGACGACCCCCCACCCAGGAGACAGTCCCAGAAAGTCCGACGCAGACGTCCCCCAGTCATAGAAAGTCCCACGCAGACGACCCCCAGTCCCAGAATGTCCCACGCAGACGACCCCCACCCAGGAGACTGTCCCAGAAAGTCCACGCAGACGACCCCCAGTAAAAGAAAGTCCCACGCAGATGAACCCCAGTCCCAGAAGGTCCCACGCCGACGACCCCCCAACCAGGAGACGGTCCCAGAAAGTCCCAAACAGTCGACACCCCACCCAGGAGACAGTCCCAGAAAGTCCCACGCAGACGACACTCCATCCAGGAGACAGTCCCAGAAAGTCCCATGCAGACGACACCCGTCCCAGAATGTCACACGCAGACGACCCCCCCACCCAGGAGACTGTCCCAGAAAGTCCACGCAGACGACCCCCAGTACAAGAAAGTCCCACGCAGATGATCCCCAGTCCCAGAAAATCCCACGCCGACGACCCCCCAACCAGGAGACAGTCCCAGAAAGTCCCAAGCAGACGACCCCCAGTCCAAGAAAGTCCCACACAGACGACCCCCAATCCCAGAAAGTCGCACGCACACGACCCCCAGTCCAAGAAAGTCAAACGCAGACGACCCCCAGTCCCAGAAAGTCAAACGCAGACGACCCCCCACCCAGGAGACAGTCCAAGAAAGTCCCAAACAGTCGACACCCCACCCAGGAGACAGTCACAGAAAGTCCCACGCAGACGAACCCCCATCCAGGAGACAGTCCAAGAAAGTCCCACGCAGACGACCCCCCACCCAGGAGACAGTCCGAGAAAGTCCCAAGCAGACGACCCCCAGTCCAAGAAAGTCCCACACAGACGACCCCCAGTCCCAGAAAGTCCCACGCAGACGACCCCCAGTCCAAGAAAGTCAAACGCAGACGACCCCCAGGCCCAGAAAGTCAAACGCAGACGACCCGCCACCCAGGAGACAGTCCAAGAAAGTCCCAAACAGACGACCCCCCACCCAGGAGACAGTCCCAGAAAGTCCGACGCAGACGACCCCCAGTCTTAGATAGTCCCACGCAGACGACCCCCAGTCCCAGAATGTCCCACGTAGACGCCCCCCACCCAGGAGACAGTCCCAGAAAATCCCACACAGACGAAACCCAGTCATAGAAAGTCCCACGCAGAAGACCGCCAGTCCGTGAATGTCCCACGCAGAAGACCCCCCACCCAGGATACAGTCCCAGAAAGTCCCACGCAGACGACACTCAGTCCCAGAAAGTCCCACGCAGACGACCCCCACCCAGGAGACACTCTCAGAAAGGCCCAGGCAGACGGCCCCCAGTCCCAGAAATTCCCACGCAGAGGACCCCCACCCAGGAGACAGTCCCAGAAAGTCCCACGCAGATGACCCCCCACCCAGGAGACAGTCCCAGAAAGAACCACGCAGACGACCCGCTGTCCCAGAAAGTCCCACTCAGACGACCCCCAGTCCCAGAAATTCCCACGCAGACGACCCCCACCCAGGAAACAGTCCTAGAAAGTCCCACGCCGACGACCCCCCAACCAGGAGACAGTCCCAGAAAGTCCCACACAGATGCCCCCCCACCCAGGAGACAGTCCCAGAAAGTCCCACGGAGACGACCCCCAGTCCCAGAAAGTCCCACGCAGACGACCGCCCACCCAGGAGACAGACCCAGAAAGTCCCAAACAGACGACCCCCCACCCAGGAGACAGTCCCAGAAAGACCCACGCAGACGACCCGCAGTCCCAGAAAGTCCCACGCAGACGACCCCCATTCCCAGAAATTCCCACGCAGAAGACCCCCCATAAAGGAGACAGTCCCAGAAAGTCCGACGGAGACGACACCCAGTCCCAGAAAGTCCCACGCAGACGGGCCACACCCAGCAGACAGTCACAGAAAGTCCCACGCAGACGACACCCCACCCCGGAGACAGTCCCAGAACGTCCCATGCAGACGACCTCCAGTCCCAGAAAGTCCCACGCAGACGACCCCTCACCCAGGAGACAGTCCCAGAAAGTCCCATGCAGACGACCCCCGTCCCAGAAAGTCCCACGCAGACGACCCCCCCACCCAGGAGACTGTCCCAGAAATTCCACGCAGACGACCCACAGTACAAGAAAGTGCCACGCAGATGATCCCCAGTCACATAAGGTCCCACGCCGACGACCTCCCAACCAGGAGACAGTCCCAGAAAGTCCCAAACAGTCGACACCCCACCCAGGAGACAGTCCCAGAAAGTCCCACGCAGACGACCCCCCATCCAGGAGACAGTCCAAGAAAGTCCCACGGAGACGAACCCCGGTCCCAGAAAGTCCCACGCAGAAGACCCCCCACCCAGGAGACAGTCCCAGAAAGTCCCACGCAGACGACCCCCAGTCCAAGAAAGTCCCACACAGACGACCCCCAATCCCAGAAAGTCCCACGCAGACGACCGCCAGTCCCAGAAAGTCAAACGCAGACGACCCCCACCCAGGAGACAATCCAAGAAAGTCCCAAACACACGACCCCCCACCCAGGAGACAGTCCCAGAAAGTCCGACGCAGACGACCCCCAGTCATAGAAAGTCCCACGCAGACGACCCCCAGTCCCAGAATGTCCCACGTAGACAACCCCCCACCCAGGAGACAGTCCCAGAAAGTCACACGCAGACGACCCCCAGTCACAGAAAGTCCCACGCAGACGACCCCCCACCCAGGAGACTGTCCCAGAAAGTCCCAAACAGAGGAGCCTCACCCAGGAGACTGTCCCAGAAAGTCCCACGAATACGACTCCCCAACCAGGAGACTGTCCCAGAAAGTCCCACGCAGACGACACCCAGTCCTTGAAAGTCCCACGCAGACGACCCTCACCCAGAAGACAATCCAAGAAAGTCCAACACAGACGAACCCCGGTCCCAGAAAGTCCCACGCAGAAGACCCCCCACCCAGGAGACAGTCCCAGAAAGTCCCACGCAGACGACCCCCAGTCCAACAAAGTCCCACACAGATGACCCCCAATCCCAGAAAGTCCCACGCAGACGACCCCCAGTCCCAGAAAGTCAAACGCAGACGACCCCCACCCAGGAGACAGTCCAAGAAAGTCCCAAACACACGACCCCCCACCCAGGAGACAGTCCCAGAAAGTCCGACGCAGACGACCCCCAGTCATAGAAAGTCCCACGCAGACGACCCCCAGTCCCAGAATGTCCCACGTAGACAACCCCCCACCCAGGAGACAGTCCCAGAAAGTCACACGCAGACGACCCCCAGTCCCAGAAAGTCCCACGCAGACGACCCCCCACCCAGGAGACTGTCCCAGAAAGTCCCAAACAGAGGAGCCTCACCCAGGAGACTGTCCCAGAAAGTCCCACGAATACGACTCCCCAACCAGGAGACTCTCCCAGAAAGTCCCACGCAGACGACACCCAGTCCTTGAAAGTCCCACGCAGACGACCCTCACCCAGAAGACAATCCAAGAAAGTCCAACACAGACGACCCCCAGTCACAGAAAGTCCCACGCAGACGACCCCCCTCCCAGAACGTCCCACGGAGACGACCCCCAGTCCCAGAAAGTCCCATGCAGACGACCCCCCTCCCAGAAAGTCCCACGCATACGACCCCCCAACCAGGAGACTGTCCCAGAAAGTCCACGCAGACGACCCCCAGTACAAGAAAGTCCCACGCAGATGATCCCCAGTCCCAGAAGATCCCACCCCGACGACCCCCAACCAGGAGACAGTCCCAGAAAGTCCCAAACAGTCGAAACCCCACCCAGGAGACAGTCCCAGAAAGTCCCACGCAGACGACCCCCCATCCAGGAGACAGTCCAAGAAAGTCCCACGGAGATGACCCCCAGTCCCAGAAAGTCCCACGCAGACGACCCCCCACCCAGGAGACAGTCACAGAAAGTCCCACGCAGACGACCCCCAGTCCAGAAAGTCAAACGCAGACGACCCCCCACCCAGGAGACAGTCCAAGAAAGTCCCAAACAGACGACCCCCCACCCAGGAGACAGTCCCAAAAAGTCCGACGCAGACGACCCCCAGTCATAGAAAGTCCCACGCAGACGACCCCCAGTCCCAGAATGTCCCACGTAGACGACCCCCCACCCAGGAGACAGTCCCAGAAATTCCCACACAGACGAAACCCAGTCATAGAAAGTCCCACGCAGAAGACACCCAGCCCGTGAATGTACCACGCAGACGACCCCCCACCCAAAAGACAATCCCAGAAAGTCACACGCAGACGACCCCCAATCCCAGAATGTCCCACGCAGACGACCCCCCACCCAGGAGACAGTCCCAGAAAGTCCCAAATAGAGGAGCCTCACCCAGGAGACTGTCCCAGAAAGTCCCACGCATGCGACTCCCCAACCAGGAGACTGTCCCAGAAAGTCCCACGCAGACGACACCCAGTCCTTGAAAGTCCCACGCAGACGACCCTCACCCAGAAGACAATCCAAGAATGTCCAACACAGACGACCCCCAGTCACAGAAAGTCCCAAGCAGAGGACCCTCAATCCCAGAAAGTCCCAGGCAGACGACCCCCCACCCAGGAGACAGTCCCAGAAAGTCCCACGCAGACGACCCCCAGTCCCAGAATATCCCACGTAGACGACCCCCCATCCAGGAGACAGTCCCAGAAAGTCCGACGCAGACGACACCCAGTCCCAGAAAGTCCCACGCAGACGGCCCACACCCAGGAGACAGTCCCAGAAAGTCACACGCAGACGACACCCCACCCAGGAGACAGTCCCAGAAAGTCCCATGCAGACGACCTCCAGTCCCAGAAAGTTCCACGCAGACGACCACTCACCCAGGAGACAGTCCCAGAAAGTCCCACGCAGACGACACCCCACCCAGTAGACAGTCCCAGAAAGTCCCACGCAGACGACCCCCCCACCCAGGAGACTGTCCCAGAAAGTCCACGCAGACGACCCCCAGTACAAGAAAGTCCCACGCAGATGATCCCCAGTCCCAGAAGGTCCCACGCCGACGACCCCCCAACCAGGAGACAGTCCCAGAAAGTCCCAAACAGTCGACACCCCACACAGGAGGCAGTCCCAGAAAGTCCCACGCAGACGACCCCCCATCAAGGAGACAGTCCAAGAAATCCCACAGAGACGACCCCCAGTCCCAGAAAGTCCCACGCAGACGACCCCCACCCAGGAGACAGTCCCAGAAAGTCCCACGCAGACGACCCCCAGACCAAGAAAGTCCCACACAGACGACCCCCAATCCCAGAAAGTCCCACGCAGACGATCGCCAGTCCCAGAAAGTCAAATGCAGACGACCCCCCACCCAGGAGACAGTCCCAGAAAGTCCGACGCAGACGACCCCCAGTCATAGAAAGTCCCACGCAGACGACCCCCAGTCCCAGAATGTCCCACGTAGACGACCGCCCACCCAGGAGACAGTCCCAGAAAGTCCCACACAGACGAAACCCAGTCATAGAATATCCCACGCAGAAGACCGCCAGTCCGTGAATGTCCCACGCAGACAACCCCCCACCCAGGAGACAGTCCCAGAAAGTCCCACACAGACGACACTCAGTCCCAGAAAGTCCCACGCAGACGACCCCCACCCAGGAGACAGTCCCAGAAAGGCCCAGGCAGACGAGCCCCAGTCCCAGAAATTCCCACGCAGACGACCCCCACCCAGGAGACAGTCCCAGAAAGTCCCACGCAGATGAGCCCCCACACAGGAGACAGTCCCAGAAAGAACCACGCAGACGACCCGCAGTCCCAAAAAGACCCACGCAGACGACCCCCAGTCCCAGAAAGTCCCACGCATACGACCCCCCAACCAGGAGACTGTCCCAGAAAGTCCACGCAGACGACCCCCAGTACAAGAAAGTCCCACGCAGGTGATCCCCAGTCCCAGAAGATCCCACGCCGACGACCCCCAACCAGGAGACAGTCCCAGAAATTCCCACGCAGACGACCCCCCATCCAGGAGACAGTCCAAGAAAGTCCCACGGAGACGAACCCCGGTCCCAGAAAGTCCCACGCAGAAGACCCCCCACCCAGTAGACAGTCCCAGAAAGTCCCACGCAGACGACCCCCAGTCCAAGAAAGTCCCACACAGACGACCCCCAATCCAAGAAAGTCCCACGAAGACGACCCCCAGTCCCAGAAAGTCAAACGCAGACGACCCCCACCCAGGAGACAGTCCAAGAAAGTCCCAAACACACGACCCCCCACCCAGGAGACAGTCCCAGAAAGTCCGACGCAGACAACCCCCAGTCATAGAAAGTCCCACGCAGACGACCCCCAGTCCCAGAATGTCACACGTAGACGAACCCCCACCCAGGAGACAGTCCCAGAAAGTCCCAAACAGAGGAGCCTCACCCAGGAGACTGTCCCAGAAAGTCCCACGAATACGACTCCCCAACCAGGAGACTGTCCCAGAAAGTCCCACGCACACGACACCCAGTCCTTGAAAGTCCCACGCAGACGACCCTCACCCAGAAGACAATCCAAGAAAGTCCAACACAGACGACCCCCAGTCACAGAAAGTCCCACGCAGACGACCCCCCCTCCCAGAACGTCCCACGGAGACGACCCCCAGTCCCAGAAAGTCCCATGCAGACGAACCCCCTCCCAGAAAGTCCCACGCATACGACCCCCCAACCAGGAAACTGTCCCAGAAAGTCCACGAAGACGACCCCCAGTACAAGAAAGTCCCACGCAGATGATCCCCAGTCCCAGAAGATCCCACGCCGACGACCCCCAACCAGGAGACAGTCCCAGAAAGTCCCACGGAGATGACCCCCAGTCCCAGAAAGACCCACGCAGACGACCCCCCACCCAGGAGACAGTCACAGAAAGTCCCACGCAGACGACCCCCAGTCCCAGAAAGTCAAACGCAGACGACCCCCCACCCAGGAGACAGTCCAAGAAAGTCCCAAACAGACGACCCCCCACCCAGGAGACAGTCCCAAAAAGTCCGACGCAGACGACCCCCAGTCATAGAAAGTCCCACGCAGACGACCCCCAGTCCCAGAATGTCCCACGTAGACGACCCCCCACCCAGGAGACAGTCCCAGAAATTCCCACACAGACGAAACCCAGTCATAGAAAGTCCCACGCAGAAGACACCCAGCCCGTGAATGTACCACGCAGACGACCCCCCACCCAAAAGACAATCCCAGAAAGTCACACGCAGACGACCCCCAGTCCCAGAAAGTCCCACGCAGACGACCCCCCACCCAGGAGACAGTCCCAGAAAGTCCCAAATAGAGGAGCCTCACCCAGGAGACTGTCCCAGAAAGTCCCACGCATACGACTCCCCAACCAGGAGACTGTCCCAGAAAGTCCCACGCAGACGACACCCAGTCCTTGAAAGTCCCACGCAGACGACCCTCACCCAGAAGACAATCCAAGAAAGTCCAACACAGACGACCCCCAGTCACAGAAAGTCCCACGCAGAGGACCCTCAATCCCAGAAAGTCCCAGGCAGACGACCACCCACACAGGAGACACTCCCAGAAAGTCCCACGCAGACGACCCCCAGTCCCAGAAGGTCCCACGTAGACGACCCCCCATCCAGGAGACAGTCCCAGAAAGTCCGACGCAGACGACACCCAGTCCCAGAAAGTCCCACGCAGACGGCCCACACCCAGGAGACAGTCCCAGAAAGTCACACGCAGACGACACCCGACCCAGGAGACAGTCCCAGAAAGTCCCATGCAGACGACACCCAGTCCCAGAAAGTCCCACGCAGACGGCCCACACCCAGGAGACAGTCCCAGAAAGTCACACGCAGACGACACCCGACCCAGGAGACAGTCCCAGAAAGTCAAATGCAGACGACCCCCCACCCAGGAGACAGTCCCAGAAAGTCCGACGCAGACGACCCCCAGTCATAGAAAGTCCCACGCAGATGACCCCCAGTCCCAGAATGTCCCACGTAGACGACCCCCCACCCAGGAGACAGTCCCAGAAAGTCCCACACAGACGAAACCCAGTCATAGAATGTCCCACGCAGAAGACCCCCAGTCCGTGAATGTCCCACGCAGACAACCCCCCACCCAGGAGACAGTCCCAGAAAGACCCACGCAAACGACACTCAGTCCCAGAAAGTCCCACGCAGACGACCCCCACCCAGGAGACAGTCCCAGAAAGGCCCAGGCAGACGACCCCCAGTCCCAGAAATTCCCACGCAGACGACCCCCACCCAGGAGACAGTCCCAGAAAGTCCCACGCAGATGAGCCCCCACACAGGAGACAGTCCCAGAAAGAACCACGCAGACGACCCGCAGTCCCCAAAAGACCCACGCAGACGACGCCCAGTCCCAGAAATTCCCACGCAGACGACCCCCACCCAGGAGACAGTCCTAGAAAGTCCCACGCCGACGACCCCCCAACCAGGAGACAGTCCCAGAAAGTCCCACGCAGATGACCCCCCACCCAGGAGACAGTCCCAGAAAGTCCCACGGAGACGACCCCCAGTCCCAGAAAGTCCCACGCAGACGACCGCCCACCCAGGAGACAGACCCAGAAAGTCCCAAACAGACGACCCCCCACACAGGAGACAGTCCCAGAAAGACCCACGCAGACGAACCGCAGTCCCAGAAAGTCCCACGCAGACGACCCCCATTCCCAGAAAGTCCCACGCAGACGACCCCCCATCCAGGAGACAGTCCCAGAAAGTCCGACGCAGACGACACCCAGTCCCAGAAAGTCCCAGGCAGACGGCCCACACCCAGGAGACAGTCCCAGAAAGTCCCACGCAGACGACCCCCCATCCAGGAGACAGTCCCAGTAAGTCCGACGCAGACGACACCCACTCCCAGAAAGTCCCACGCAGACGGTCCACACCCAGGAGACAGTCACAGAAAGTCCCACGCAGACGACACCCCACCCCGGAGACAGTCCCAGAAAGTCCCATGCAGACGACCTCCAGTCCCAGAAAGTCCCACGCAGACGACCCCTCACCCAGGAGACAGTCCCAGAACGTCCCATGCAGACGACCCCCGTCCCAGAGAGTCCCACGCAGACGACCCCCCCACCCAAGAGACAGTCCCAGAAAGTCCACGCAGACGACCCCCAGTATAAGAAAGTCCCACGCAGATGATCCCCAGTCCCAGAAGGTCCCACGCCGACGACCCCCCAACCAGGAGACAGTCCCAGAAAGTCCCAAACAGTCGACACCCCACCCAGGAGGCAGTCCCAGAAAGTCCCACGCAGACGACCCCCCCACCCAGGAGACAGTCCCAGAAAGTCCCACGCAGACGACCCCCAGTCCCAGAAAGTCACACACAGAAGACCCCCAATCCCCGAAAGTCCCACGCAGACGACCCCCAATCCCCGAAAGTCCGACGCAGACGACCCCCAGTCATAGAAAGTCCCACGCAGACGACCCCCAGTCCCAGAATGTCCCACGTAGACGACCCCCCACCCAGGAGACAGTCCCAGAAAGTCCCACACAGACGAAACCCAGTAATAGAAAGTCCCACACAGACGAAACCCAGTCATAGAAAGTCCCACGCAGAAGACCCCCAGTACGAGAATGTACCACGCATACGACCCCCCACCCAGGAGACAGTCCCAGAAAGTCCCACGCAGACGACCCCCAGTCCCAGAAAGTCCCACGCAGACGACCCCCCATCCAGGTGACAGTCCCAGAAATCCCAAACAGAGGAGCCTCACCCAGGAGACTGTCCCAGAACGTCCCACGCATACGACTCCCCAACCAGGAGACTGTCCCAGAAAGTCCCACGCAGACGACACCCAGTCCTTGAAAGTCCCACGCAGACGACCCTCACCCAGAAGACAATCCAAGAAAGTCCAACACAGACGACCCCCAGTCACAGAAAGTCCCACGCAGACGACACCCAGTCCCAGAAAGTCCCAGGCAGACGACCCCCCACCCAGGAGACAGTCCCAGAATGTCCCACGCAGACGACCCCCAGTCCCAGAATGTCCCACGTAGACGACCCCCCATCCAGGAGACAGTCCCAGAAAGTCCGACGCAGACGAAACCCAGTCCCAGACAGTCCCACGCAGACGGCCCACACCCAGGAGACAGTCACAGAAAGTCCCACGCAGACGACACCCCACCCAGGAGACAGTCCCAGAAAGTCCCATGCAGACGACCTCCTGTCCCAGAAAGTCCCACGCAGACGACCCCTCACTCAGGAGACAGTCCCAGAAAGTCCCATGCAGACGACCCCCGTCCCAGAAAGTCCCCCGCAGACGACCCCCCAACCAGGAGACTGTCCGAGAAAGTCCACGCAGACGACCCCCAGTACAAGAAAGTCCCACGCAGATGATCCCCAGTCCCAGAAGATCCCACGCCGACGACCCCCAACCAGGAGACAGTCCCAGAAAGTCCCAAACAGTCGACACCCCACCCAGGAGACAGTCCCAGAAAGTCCCACGCAGACGACCCCCCATCCAGGAGACAGTCCAAGAAAGTCCCACGCAGACGACACCCAGTCCTTGAAAGTCCCACGCAGACGACCCTCACCCAGAAGACAATCCAAGAAAGTCCAACACAGACGACCCCCAGTCACAGAAAGTCCCACGCAGACGACCCCCAGTCCCAGAAATCCCAGGCAGACGACCCCCCACCCAGGAGACAGTCCCAGAAAGTCCCACGCAGACGACCCCCAGTCCCAGAATGTCCCACGTAGACGACCCCCCATCCAGGAGACAGTCCCAGAAAGTCCGACGCAGACGACACCCAGTCCCAGAAAGTCCCACGCAGACGGCCCACACCCAGGAGACAGTCACAGAAAGTCCCACGCAGACGACCCTCCACCCAGGAGACAGTCCCAGAAAGTCCCATGCAGACGACCTCCAGTCCCAGAAAGTCCCACGCAGACGACCCCTCACTCAGGAGACAGTCCCAGAAAGTCCCATGCAGACGGCCCCCGTCCCAGAAAGTAACACGCAGACGACCCCCCCCACCCAGGAGACTGTCCCAGAAAGTCCACGCAGACGACCCCCAGTACAAGAAAGTCCCACGCAGATGATCCCCAGTCCCAGAAGGTCCCACGCCGACGACCCCCCAACCAGGAGACAGTCCCAGAAAGTCCCACGCAGACGACCCCCCATCCAGGAGACAGTCCAAGAAAGTCCCACGGAGACGACCCCCAGTCCCAGAAAGTCCCACGCAGACGACCCCCCACCCAGGAGAGAGGCTGCTACAAGCCGAATACGTCTGGCTCTTTTGTGAAACTGCCTTGCAAGCAATCTCAGGCCGCTACAAATCGACATCTCTTTTGTGGCAACTGCCTTACAAGCAATCTCAGGCTGATGCATGCCGAATTCTCCTGGCTCTTTTGCTCAAATTGCCTTACAAGCAATCCCAGGCGTCTACGAGCTGACTTCTCTTGTTGCTTTTGTGAAAACTGCCTTAAAAGCAATCTCAGGCTGCTACAAAACGACATCTCCTGTCTCACTTTTTAAAAATGCCTTACAATCAATCTCAGCCTGCTACAAGCCGAATACGCCTGGCTCTTTTGTGAAACTGCCTTAAAAGTATTCTCAGGCTGCAGCAATATGAATTCTCCTGGCTTTTTGTGCGAATTGCCTTACAAGCAATCCCTGGCGGCTACGAGCCGATTTCTCCTGGCCATTTTGTGGCAACTGCCTTACAAGTAATCTCAGGCTGCTACAAGCAGAATTCACCTGGTGCTTTTGTGACAACTGCCTTACAAGCAATCTCAGGCCGCTACAAATCGACATCTCCTGCCTCTTTTTTGACAACTGCCTTACAAGCAATCTCAGGCTGCCGCCAGGACTGTTCTCCTGACTTTTTGTGCCAATTGCCGAAAAAGCAATCCCAGGCTGTCGCTAGTACAATTCTCCTGAATTTTTCTGCCAATTTCCTTACAATCAATCCCAGGCTGCTACGAACCGATTTCTCCTGGCTCATTTGTGGCATCTGCCTTACAAGCATTCTCAGGCTGCAGCAATATGAATTCTCCTGGCGCTTTTGTGACAATGGCCTTACAAGCAATGTCAGGCTGCTACGAGCCGACTTCTCTTGGCTCTTTTGTGAAACTGCCTTACAAGTAATATCAGGCTGCTACAAAACGACATCTCCTGTCTCTTTTGTGAAACTGCCTTACAAGCAATCTCAGGCTGCTACAAGCCGAATTCTCCTGGTTCTATTGTGACAACTGCTTTAAAGCAATCTCAGGCTGCAGCAATCCCAAATCTCCTGGCTTTTTGTGCCAATTGCCTTACAAGAAATCTCAGGCCGCTACAAATCGACATATCCTGGCTCTTTTGTGAAAACTGCCTTAAAAGCAATCTCAGGCTGCCGCTAGTCTAATTCTCCTAAATTGTTGTGATAATTGCCTTACAAGCAATCCCAGGCTGCTACGAAGCGATTTCTCCTGTTTGATTTGTGGCATCTGCCTTACAAGCATTCTCAGCCTGCAGCAATATGAATTCTCCTGGCTTTTTGTGCGAATTGCCTTACAAGCTATCCCAGGCGGCTACAAACCGAATTCTCCTGGCGCTTTTGTGACAATGGCCTTACAAGCAATGTCAGGCTGCTACGAGCCGACTTCTCTTGGCTCTTTTGTGAAACTGCCTTACAAACAATCTCAGTCTGCAGCAATCCCAATTCTCATGGCTTTTTGTGCCAATTGCATTACAAGCAATCCCAGGTGGCTACGAGGCGATTTCTCCTGGCTCATTTGTGGCAACTGCCTTACAAGCAATCTCAGTCGTCTACTAACCTACTTATCTTGTCTCTTTTGTGAAAACTG
Source organism: Acanthosepion esculentum (assembly GCA_964036315.1). Classification (NCBI taxonomy): domain Eukaryota; kingdom Metazoa; phylum Mollusca; class Cephalopoda; order Sepiida; family Sepiidae; genus Acanthosepion; species Acanthosepion esculentum. The sequence goes on from OZ038493.1 coordinate 110,937,574, forward strand.
ATTGAAAAGCAATCTCAGGCTTCTACAATACGACATCTCCTCTCTCTTTTTTGAAAAACTGCCTTACAAGCAATCTCAGACAGCTACAAGCCGAAGACGCCTGGCTCTATTGTGAAACTGCCTTACAAGCAATCTCAGACCGCTACAAATCGACATATCCTGGATCTTTTGTGACAACTGCCTTACAAGGAATATCAGGCCGCTACAAGGCGAATACGCCTAGCTCTTTTGTGAAAATGCCTTGCAATCAATCTCAGGCCGCTACAAATCGACATCTCCTGTCTCTTTTGTGAAAACTGCCTTACAAGCAATCTCAGGCTGCCGCCAGGACAGTTCTCCTGACTTTTTGTGCCAATTGCATTGAAAGCATTCCCACGCGGCTACATGCCGACTTCTCCTGGCTCTTTTGTGAAACTGCCTTACAAGCAATCTCAGGCCGCTACAAATCGACATATCCTGGCTCTTTTGTGACAACTGCCTTACAAGCAATCTGAGGCTTTCCCCTAGTCTAATTCTCCTGACCTTTTGTGCCAATTGCCTTACCAGCAATCCATGGTTGCTACGAAGCGATTTCTCCAGTTTTATTTGAAGCATCTGCCTTACAACCATTCTCAGGCTGCAGCAATATCAATTCTCCTGGCTTTTTGTGGCAACTGCCTTACAAGAAATCTCATGATGCTACAAGCCGAATTTTCCTGGCGCTTTTGTGACAACTGCCTTACAAGCAATGTCAGGCTGCTACGAGCCGATTTCTTTTGGCTCTGTTGTGAAAACAGCCTTACAAGTAATCCTTGGATGGTACAAGCCGAATTCTCCTGGCGCTTTTGTCACAACTGCCTTACAAGCAATGTCAGAATGCTACAAGCCGACTTCTCTTGGCTCTTTTGTGAAACTGCCTTACAAGTAATATCAGGCCGCTACAAATCGACATCTCCTGTCTCTATTGTGACAAGTGCCTTACAAGCAATCACAGGCTGCCGCCAGGACAGTTCACCTGACTTTTTGTGCCAATTGCCTTAAAAGAAATTCCAGGCGGCTGCGTGCCGATTTCTCCAGGCTCTTTTGTGGTAACTGCCTTACAAGCAATATCAGGCTGCCGCCAGGACTGTTCTCCTGACTTTTTGTGCCAATTGCCGAAAAAGCAATCCCAGGCTGTCGCTAGTACAATTCTCCTGACTTTTTGTGCCAATTGCCTTACAAGCAATCCCAGGCTGCTACGAACCGATTTCTCCTGGCTCATTTGTGGCATCTGCCTTACAAGCATTCTCAGGCTGCAGCAATATGAATTCTCCTGGCTTTTTGTGCGAATTGCCTTACAAGTAATCCCAGGCGGCTACGAGCCGATTTCTCTTGGCTCTTTTGTGAAAACTGCCTTACAAGTAATATCAGGCTGATACAAAACGACATCTCCTGTCTCTTTTGTGACAACTGCCTTAGAAGCAATCTCAGGCTGCCGCTAGTCTAATTCTCCTAAATTGTTGGGATAGTTGCCTTACAAGCAATCCCAGGCTGCTACAAAGCGATTTCTACTGTTTCATTTGTGGCATCTGCCTTACAAGCATTCTCAGGCTGCAGCAAATTAAATTCTCCTGGCTTTTTGTGCGAATTGCCTTACAAGCAATCCCAGGCGTCCACGAGCCGATTTATCCTGGCCCTTTTGTGGCAACTGCCTTACAAGTAATATCAGGCTGCTACAAAACGACATCTCCTGTCTCTTTTGTGAAACTGCCTTACAGGCAATCTCAGGCGGCTACAAGCCGAATACGCCTCGCTCTTTTGTGAAACTGCCTTGCAAGCAAACTCAGGCCGCTACAAATCGACATCTCCTGACTCTTGTGACAACTGCATTACAAAAAATCTCATGCTGCCGCCAGGACTGTTCTCCTGACTTTTTGTGCCAATTGCCTTAAAAGCAATCCCAGGCGGCTAGGTGCGGATTTCTCCTGGCTCTTTTGTGGTAATTGCCTTAAAAGCAATCTCAGGCGGCTACGAGCCAATTTCTCCTGGCTCATTTGTGGCATCTGCCTTACAATCAATCTTAGGCTGCTGCAAGCCGAATTCTCCTGGCTCTTTTGTGCAAATTGCCTTACAAGCAATCCCAGGCGTCTACGAGCCGACTTCTCTTTTCTGTTTTGTGTAAATTGCCTTAAATAAAACTCAGGTTGCTACAAAACGACATCTCCTGTCTCTTTATTGGAAAACTGCCTTACAAGCAATCTCAGACTGCTACAAGCCGAATACGCCTGGCTCTTTTGTGACAACTGCCTTACAAGAAATCTCAGGCCGCTACAAATCGACATATCCTGGCTCTTTTGTGACAACTGCCTTTCAAGCTATCTCAGGCTTCTGCTAGTCCAATTCTCCTGGTTTTTTGTGCCAATTGTCTTTCAAGCAATCCCAGGCTGATATGAACCGATTTCTCTTGGCTCATTTGTGGCATCTGCCTTACAAGCATTCTCAGGTTGCAGCAATATGAATTCTCCTGGCTTTTTGTGCGAATTGCCTTACAAGCAATCCCAGGCGCCTACGAGCCGATTTCTGCTGGCTCTTTTGTGGCAACTGCCTTACAAGAAACCTCAGGCTGCTACAAGCCGAATTCTCCTGGGGCTTTTTTGACAACTGCCTTACAAGCAATGTCAGGCTGCTACGAGCCGACTTCTCATGGCTTTTTTTGTGAAAATTGCCTTACAGGTAATACCAAGCTGCTACAAAACGACATCTCCTGTCTCTTTTGTGAAACTGCCTTACAAGCAAACTCAGGCTGCTACAAGCCGAATACGCCTGGCTCTTTTGTGAAACTGCCTTGCAAGAAATCTCAGGCCGCTACAAATCGACATCTCCTGTCTCTTTTGTGACAACTGCCTTACAAGCAATCTCAGGCTGCAGCCTGGACAGTTCTCCTGACTTTTTGTGCCAATTGCCTTAAAAGCAATCCCAGGCGGCTACGTGCCGATTTCTCCTGCCTCCTTTGTGGTAACTGCCTTACAAGCAATCTCAGGCTGATACAAGCCGAATTCTCCTGGTTCTATTGTGACAACTGCCTTACAAGGAATCTCAGGCTGCAGCAATCCCAATTCTCCTGGCTTTTTGTACCAATTGCTTTACAAGCAATCCCAGGCGGCTGCAAGCCGATTTCTCCTGGCTCTTTTGTAAACATTGCCTTACAAGCAATCCCAGGCGTCAACGAGCCGACTTCTCTTGACTCTTTTGTAAAAACTGCCTTAAAAGCAATCTCATGTTGCTACAAAACGACATCTCCTGTGTCTTTTTTTAAAAACTGCCTTACAAGCAATCTCAGCCTCCTACAAGCCGAATACGCCTGGCTCTTTTGTGAAACTGCCTTACAAGAATCTCAGGCCGCTACAAATCGACATATCCTGGCTCTTTTGTGACAACTGCCTTACAAGTCATCTCAGGCTGCCGCTAGTCCAATTCTCCTGACTTTTTGTGCCAATTCTCTTACAAGCAATCACAGGCTGATATGAACCGATTTCTCCTGGCTCATTTATGGCATCTGCCTTACAAGCATTCTCAGGCTGCAGCAATATGAATTCTCCTGGCTTTTTGTGCGAATTGCCTTACAAGAAATCTCAGGCTGCTACAAGCCGAATTCTCCTGGGGCTTTGTGACAACTGCCTTACAAGCAATGTCAGGCTGCTACGAGCCGATTTCTCTTGGCACTTTTGTGAAAACTGCCTTACAAGTAATATAAGCTGCTACAAGCCGAATTCTCCTGGAGCTTTTGTGACAACAGCCTTACAAACAATGTCAGGCTGCTACGAGCCGACTTCTCTTGACTCTTTTGTGAAAACTGCCTTACAAGTAATATCAGGCTGCTACAAAACGACATCTCCTGTCTCTTTTGTGAAACTGCCTTACAAGCAATCTCAAGCCGCTACAAGCCGAATACGCCTGGCTCTTTTGTGAAATTGCCTTGCTAGCAATATCAGGCTGCTACAAATCGTCATCTCCTTCTCTTTTGTGAAAACTGCCTAACAAGTAATCTCAGTAAGGCTGTTGTCACGAAAAAGCCCGGCGTATTCGACTTGTAGCAGGCTGAGATTGATTGTAAGGCAGTTTTTAAAAAAAGAGACAGGAGATGTCGTTTTGTAGGAGTCTGAGATTGCTTTTAAGGCAGTTTTCACAAAAGAGACAAGAGAAGTCGGTTCGTAGACGCCTGGACTTCCTTTTAAGGCAATTTGTAAGCCAGGAGAATTCGGCTTGCAGCAGCCTGAGATTGCTTGTAAGGCAGTTGCCACAAATGAGCCAGGAGAAATCGGATCGTAGCCGCTTGGGATTGCTTGTAAGGCAATTAGCACAAAAAATCAGGAGAATTGGACTAGCGGCAGGCTGAGGTTGCTTGTAAAGCAGTTGTCACAAAAGAGCCAGGATATGTCGATTTGTAGCGGCCTGAGATTGCTTGTAATGCAGTTTCACAAAAGAGAGAGGAGATGTCGTTTTGTCGCAGCCTGATATTACTTGTAAGGCAGTTTCACAAAAGAGAAGTCGGCTCGTAGCAGCCTCACATTGCTTGTAAAACAGTTGTCACACATCGCCAGGAGAATTCGGCTTGTAGCAGCCTGAAATTACTTGTAAGGCAGTTGCCACAAAATGGCCAGAGGAAATCGGCTGGTAGCTGCCTGGGTTTGCTTGTAAGGCAGTTCCCACAAATGAGCCAGGAGAAATCGGCTCGTAGCCCCCTGGGATTGCTTGTAAGGCATTTGCCACAAAAAGAGAGGAGAATTATGATTGCTACAGCGTGAGATTGCTTGTAAGGCTGTTGTCACAAAAGAACCAGTAGAATTTGGCTTGTAGCAGGCTGAGATTGCTTGTAAGCCTGTTACCACAAAAGTGCCAGGAGAAATCGGCACGGAGACGCTTGGGATTGCTTTTAAGTCAATTAGCACAAAAAGTCAGGAGAACTGTCCTGGCGGCAGCCTGAGATTGCTTGTAAGGCAGTTGTCACAAAAGAGACAGGAGATATCCATTTGTAGCGGCCTGATATTACTTGTAAGGCAGTTTTCACAAAAGAGCCAAGAGAAGTCGGCTCGTAGCAGCCCGACATTGCTTGTAAGGAAGTTGTCACAAAAGCGCCAGGAGAATTCGGCTTGTAGCAGCCTGACATTACTTGTAACGCAGTTTTCACAAAAGCGCCAAAAGAATTCGGCTTGTAGTAGCCTGAGATTTCTTGTAAGGCAGTTGCCACAAAATGGCCAGGAGAAATGGGCTCGTAGCCGCCTGGGATTTCTTGTAAGGCAATTCTCACAAAAAGCCAGGAGAATTCATATTGCTGCAGCCTGAGAATGCTTGTAAGGCAGATGCCACAAATGAGCCAAGAGAAATCGGCACGTAGACACTTGGGATTGCTTTTAAGGCAATTAGCACAAAAAGTCATGAGAACTGTACTGGCGGCAGCCTGAGATTGCTTGTAAGGCAATTGGCACAAAAAGTCAGGAGAACTGTGCAGGCGACAGCCTGAGATTGCTTGTAAGACAGTTGTCAGAAAAGAGAAGGAGATGACGAATTGTAGCAGCCTGATATTTCTTGCAAGGCAATTTCACAAAAGAGCCAGGCGTATTCCTCTTGTAGCGGCCTGAGATTGCTTGTAAGGCAGTTGTCACAAAAGCGCCAGGAGAATTCGGCTTGTAGCAGCATGAGATTTATTGTAAGGCAGTTGCCACAAAAGGGCCAGGAGAAATCGGCACGTAGCCGCCTCGGTTTGCTTGTAAGGCAGTTGCCACAAATGAGCCAGGAGAAATCGGCTCGTAGCTGCCTGGGATTGCTTGTAAGGCAATTGGCAAAAAAACCTTGGAGAATTGGGATTGCTGCAGCCTGAGTTTTTCTTTTAAGGCATTTGTCACAATAGAACCAGGAGAATTCGGCTTGTAGCAGCGTGAGATTGCCTGTAAGGCAGTTACCACAAAAGAGCCAGGAGACATCGTCACGTAGCCGTCTGGGATTGCTTTTAAGGCAATTGGCACAAAACGTCAGGAGAACTGTCCTGGCTGCAGCCTGAGATTGCTTGTAAGGCAGTTTTCACAAAAGAGACAGGAGATGTCGATTTTTAGCGGCCTGAGATTGCTTGCAAGGCAGTTTCACAAAAGAGAGAGGAGATGTCGTTTTGTCGCAGCCTGATATTACTTGTAAGGCAGTTTCACAAAAGAGCCAAGAGAAGTCGGCTCGTAGCAGCCTCACATTGCTTGTAAAACAGTTGTCACACATCGCCAGGAGAATTCGGCTTGTAGCAGCCTGAAATTACTTGTAAGGCAGTTGCCACAAAATGGCCAGAGGAAATCGGCTGGTAGCTGCCTAGGTTTGCTTGTAAGGCAGTTCACACAAATGAGCCAGGAGAAATGGGCTCGTAGCCCCCAGGGATTGCTTGTAAGGCATTTGCCACAAAAAGAGAGGAGAATTAGGATTGCTACAGCCTGAGATTGCTTGTAAGGCTGTTGTCACAAAAGAACCAGGAGAATTCGGCTTGTAGCAGGCTGAGATTGCTTGTAAGCCTGTTACCACAAAAGTGCCAGGAGAAATCGGCACGTAGACGCTTGGGATTGCTTTTAAGTCAATTAGCACAAAAAGTCAGGAGAACTGTCCTGGCGGCAGCCTGAGATTGCTTGTAAGGCAGTTGTCACAAAAGAGACAGGAGATATCCATTCGTAGCGGCCTGATATTACTTGTAAGGCAGTTTTCACAAAAGAGCCAAGAGAAGTCGGCTCGTAGCAGCCTGACATTGCTTGTAAGGCAGTTGTCACAAAAGCGCCAGGAGAATTCGGCTTGTAGCAGCCTGACATTACTTGTAAGGCAGTTTTCACAAAAGCGCCAAAAGAATTCGGCTTGTAGTAGCCTGAGATTTCTTGTAAGGCAATTGCCACAAAAAGCCTGGAGAAATGGGCTCGTAGCCGCCTGGGATTGCTTGTAAGGCAATTCTCACAAAAAGCCAGGAGAATTCATATTGCTGCAGCCTGAGAATGCTTGTAAGGCAGATGCCACAAATGAGCCAAGAGAAATCGGCATGTAGACGCTTGGGATTGCTTTTAAGGCAATTAGCACAAAAAGTCAGGAGAACTGTACCGGCGGCAGCCTGAGATTGCTTGTAAGGCAATTGGCACAAAAAGTCAGGAGAACTGTGCAGGCGGCAGCCTGAGATTGCTTGTAAGACAGTTGTCACAAAAGAGAAGGAGATGACGAATTGTAGCAGCCTGATATTTCTTGCAAGGCAATTTCACAAAAGAGCCAGGCGTATTCGTCTTGTAGCGGCCTGAGATTGCTTGTAAGGCAGTTGTCACAAAAGCGCCAGGAGAATTCGGCTTGTAGCAGCATGAGATTTATTGTAAGGCAGTTGCCACAAAAGGGCCAGGAGAAATCGGCACGTAGCCGCCTCGGTTTGCTTGTAAGGCAGTTGCCACAAATGAGCCAGGAGAAATCGGCTCGTAGCTGCCTGGGAATGCTTGTAAGGCAATTGGCAAAAAAACCTTGGAGAATTGGGATTGCTGCAGCCTGAGTTTTTCTTTTAAGGCATTTGTCACAATAGAACCAGGAGAATTCGGCTTGTAGCAGCCTGAGATTGCCTGTAAAGCAGTTACCACAAAAGAGCCAGGAGAAATCGTCACGTAGCCGCCTGGGATTGCTTTTAAGGCAATTGGCACAAAACGTCAGGAGAACTGTACTGGCTGCAGCCTGAGATTGCTTGTAAGGCAGTTTTCACAAAAGAGACAGGAGATGTCGATTGGTAGCGGCCTGAGATTGCTTGCAAGGCAGTTTCACAAAAGAGCCAGGCGTATTTGGCTTGTAGCAGCCTGAGATTGCTTGTTAGGCAGTTTCAGAAGAGACAGGAGATGTCGTTTTGTAGCAGCTTGATATTACTTGTTAGGCAGTTGTCACAAATGAGACAGGAGATGTCGATTTGTAGCGGCCTGATATTACTTGTAAGGCAGTTTTCACAAAAGAGCCAAGAGAAGTCGGCTTGTAGCTGCCTGACATTGCTTGTAAGGAAGTTGTCACAAAAGCGCCAGGAGAATTCGGCTTGTAGCAGCCAAGGATTACTTGTAAGGTAGTTTTCACAAAAGAGCAAAGAGAATTCGGCTCGTAGCAGCCTGACATTGCTTGTAAGGCAGTCGTCTCAAAAGAGCCAGGATATGTCGATTTGTAGCCGCCTGGGATAGCTTTTAAGGCAATTCACACAAAAAGCCAGGTGAATTCATATTGCTGCACCCTGAGAATGCTTGTAAGGCAGATGCCACAAATGAGCCAGGAGAAATCGGTTCGTAGCAGCCTGGGATTGCTTGTAAGGCAATTGGCACAAAAAATCAGGAGAATTGGACTAGCGGATGCCTGAGATTGCTTGTAAGGCCGTTGTCACAAAAGAGACAGGATATGTCGATTTGTAGCAGGCTGAGATATCTTGTAAGGCAAATGCCACAAAAGAGCCAAGAGAAATCGGTTCGTAGCAGCCTGGGATTGCTTTTAAGGTAATTGGCACTTTGTCGATTTGTAGCGGCCTGAGATTGCTTGTAAGGCAGTTTCACAAAAGAGCCAGGCGTATTCGGCTTGTAGCAGGCTGAGATTGCTTGTCAGGCAGTTTTTAAAAAAGAGACAAATGATGTCGTTTTGTAGCAAACAAAGTTTGCTTTTAAGGCAGTTTTAAAAAACAAGAGAAGATGGCACGTAGACGCCTGGGATTGCATGTAAGGCAATTTGCACAAAAGAGCCAGGAGAAATCGGCTCGTAGCCGCCTGGGATTGGTTGTAAGGCAATTGGCACAAAAAGCCAGGAGACTTGGGATTGCTGCAGCCTGAGATTGCTTGTTAGGCAGTCGTCACAATAGAACCAGGAAAATTCGGCTTGTAGCAGCCTGAGATTGCTTGTAAGGCAGTTTTCACAAAAGATACAGGAGATGTCGATTTGTAGCGGCCTGATATTACTTGTAATGCAGTTTTCAGAAAAGAGCCAAGAGAAGTCGGCTCGTAGCACCCTGACATTGCTTGTAAGGCAGTTGTCACAAAAGCGCAATGAGAATTCCGCTTGTAGCAGCCTGAGATTTCTTGTAAGGCAGTTGTCATAAAAGGGCCAGGAGAAATCGGCGCGTAGCCGCCTGGGATTGCTTGTAAGGCAATTCGCACAAAAGCCAGGATAATTTTTATTTCTGCAGCCTGAGATTGCTTGTAAGGCAGTTGTAACAAAAGATCAAGCATATGTCGATTTGTAGCGGCCTGAGATTGCTTGAAAGGCAGTTTCACAAAAGAGCCAAGCGTATTCGGCTTGTAGCAGGCTGAGAGTGATTGTAAGTCACTTTTAAAAAAAGAGTCAAGAGATAACGTTTTGTAGCAGCCTGGGATTGCTTGTAAGGCAATTTGCACAAAAGTGCCAGGAGAATTCGACTTGCAGCAGCCTGAGATTGCTTGTGGGGTGGGGGTTCGTCTGCGTGGGACTTTCTGGGACTGTCTCCTGGGTGGGGGGTCGTCTGCGTGGGACGTTCTGGGACTGTCTCCTAGGTGGGGGGGTCGTCTTCGTAGGATTTTCTTGGACTGGGTGTCGTCTGCGTGGGCCTTTCTGGGACTGGGGGTCGTCTGCGTGGGACTTTCTGGGACTGTCTCCTGGGTGGGGGATCGTCTGCGTGGGACTTTCTGGGACTGGGGGTCGTCTGCGTGGAACTTTGTGGGACTGGGGGTCGTCTCCGTGGAACTTTCTGGGACTGTCTCCTGGGTGGGGGGTCGTCTGTTTGGGACTTTCTGGGACTGGGGTTCGTCTGCGTGGGACTTTCTGGGACTGTCTCCTGGGTGTTGGGTCGTCGGCGTGGTACTTTCTGGGACTGTCTCCTGGGTGGGGGTCGTCTTTTTGGGACTTTCTGGGACTGTCTCCTGGGTGGGGGATCGTCTGCGCGGGATTTCTGGGACTGTCTGCTGGGTGGGGGTCGTCTGCATATCATATCTAGGACTGTCTCCTGGGTGGGTGTCGTCTGTGTGGGATTTTCTGGGACTGTCTCCTTGGTGGGTGTTCGTCTGCGTGGGATTTTCTGGGACTGTCGGTCGTCTACGTAGGACTTTCTATCACTGTCTCCTGCGTGGGGGGTTGTCTGCGTGGGACTTTCTGGGACTGTCTTCTGGGTGGGGGGTCGTCTGCGTGGGACTTTCTAGGACTGGGGGTCGTCTGCGTGGGTCTTTCTGGGACTCTCTCCTGGGTGCGGGGTCGTCTGCGTGGGACTTTCTGGGACTGTCTCCTGGGTGGGGACTCGTCTGCGTTGGACATTCTGGGACTGGGGGTCGTCTGCGTGGGTCTTTCTGGGACAGTCTCCTGGCTGCGGTGTCGTCTGCAAGGGATTTTGTGTGACTGGGGGTCGTCTGCGTGAGGACTTTCAGGGACTGGGTCTCGTCTGCGTGGGTCTTTCTGGTACTCTATCGTGGGTGGGGGGTTTTCTGCGTGGGACATGCTCGGACTGTCTCCTGGGTGGGGGGTCGTCTGCGTGGGATATCTGGGACTGTCTCCTGGGTGGGGGGTCGTCTGCGTGGGACTTTCTACGACTGGGGATCGTCTGCATGGGTCTTTCTGGGACTCTCTTCTAGGTGGGGGGTTGTCTGCCTGGGACTTTCTGGGACTGGGGGTCGTCTCCGTGGTCTTTCTGGGACTGTTCCTGGGTGGGGGTTCGTCTGCGTGGGACTTTCTGGGACTGTCTCCTTGGTGGGCTGTCGCCTGCGTTGGACTTTCTGGGCCTGGGGGTTGTCTGCTGGGACTTTCTGGGACTGGGGGTCGTCTGCCTCGGACTTTCTGGGACTGTCTCAAGCGTGAGGGGTCGTCTGCGTGAGACTTTCAGGGACTGGGTGTCGTCTGCGTGGGACTTTCTGGGACTGTCTCCTGGGTGGGGGTCGTCTGCGTGGGTCTTTCTTGGACTGGGGGTCTTCTGTTTGGGATTTCTGGGACTGTCTCCTGGATGGGGGGTCGTCTGCGTGGGACTTTCTGGGACTGTCTCCTTGGTGGGGGTCGTCTGCGTGGGACTTTCTGGGACTGTCTCCTGCGTGAGGGGTCGTCTGCGTGGGACTTTCAAGGACTGTGTGTCGTCTGCGTGGGACTTTCTGGGACTGTCTGCTGGGTGGGGGTCGTCTGCGTGGGTCTTTCTGGGACTGGGGGTCGTCTGTTTGGGATTTCTGGGACTGTCTCCTTGATGGGGGGTCGTCTGCGTGGGACTTTCTGGGACTGTCACCTGGGTGGGGGTCGTCTGCGTGGGACTTTCTGGGACTGTCTCCTGGGTGTGGGGTCGTCTGCGTGCGACCTTCTGGGACTGTCTCTTGGGAGGTGTTCGTCTTCGTGGGATTTTCTGGGACTTGGGGTCGTCTGCGTGGGACTTGCTGGGACTGTCTCCTGGGTGTGGGGTCGTCTGCGTGCGACCTTCTGGAACTGTCTCCTGGGAGGGGATCGTCTACGTGGGACTTACTGGGACTGGGGGTGGTCTGCGTGGGTCTTTCTGGGACTGTCTCCTTCGTTGGGGGTCGTCTGCGTGGGACTTTCAGGGACTGGGTGTCGTCTGCGTGGGACTTTCTGGGACTGTCTCCTGGGTTGGGGTTGTCTGCGTGGGACTTTCTGGGACTGTCACCTTGGTGGGTGTTCGTCTTCGTGGGATTTTCTGGGACTGGGGGTCGTCTGCGTGGGACTTGCTGGGACTGTTTCCTGTCAGGGGGTCGTCTGCCTGGTACTTTCTTGGACTGGGGGTCGTCTGCGTTGGACTTTCTGGGACTGTTTGCTGGGTGGGGGCTCGTCGGCGTGTGACGTTCTGGGACTGTCTCCTGGGTGTGGGTCTTCTCCATGGGACTTCCTGGGACTGGGGTTCGTCTGCGTGGGACTTTCTGGGACAGTCTCCTGGGTCGGGGGTCGTCTGAGTGGGACTTTCTGGGACTGTCTCCTTGGTGGGGGTCGTCTGCGTGGGACTTTCTGGGACTGTCTCCTGCGTGGGGGGTCGTCTGCGTGGGACTTTCAGGGACTGGGTGTCGTCTGCGTGGGACTTTCTGGGACTGTCTCCTGGGTGGGGGTCGTCTGCGTGGGTCTTTCTGGGACTGGGGGTCGTCTGTTTGGGATTTCTGGGACTGTCTCCTTGATGGGGGGTCGTCTGCGTGGGACTTTCTTGGACTGTCTCCTGGGTGGGGGTCGTCTGCGTGGGACTTTCTGGGACTGTCACCTTGGTGGGTGTTCGTCTACGTGGGATTTTCTGGGACTTGGGGTCGTCTGCGTGGGACTTGCTGGGACTGTCTCCTGTCAGGGGGTCGTCTGCGTGGGACTTTCTTGGACTGGGGGTCGTCTGCGTGGGACTTTCTGGGACTGTCTCCTGGGTGTGGGGTCGTCTGCGTGGGACTTACTGGGACTGGGGGTGGTCTGCGTGGGTCTTTCTGGGACTGTCTCCTTCGTGGGGGGTCGTCTGCGTGGGACTTTCAGGGACTGGGTGTCGTCTGCGTGGGACTTTCTGGGACTGTCTCCTGGGTTGGGGTTGTCTGCGTGGGACTTTCTGGGACTGTCACCTTGGTGGGTGTTCGTCTTCGTCGGATTTTCTGTGACTGGGGGTCGTCTGCGTGGGACTTGCTGGAACTGTTTCCTGTCAGGGGGTCGTCTGCGTGGTACTTTCTTGGACTGGGGGTCGTCTGCGTTGGACTTTCTGGGACTGTCTGCTGGGTGGGGGCTCGTCGACGTGTGACTTTCTGGGACTGTCTCCTGGGTGTGGGTCTTCTGCATGGGACTTCCTGGGACTGGGGTTCGTCTGCGTGGGACTTTCTGGGACAGTCTCCTGGGTGGGGGGTCTTCTGAGTGGGACTTTCTGGGACTGTCTCCTGGGTGGGGATCGTCTGCGTGGGACTTTCTGGGACTGAGGGTCGTCTGCGTGGGACTTTCTGGGACTGTCTCTTGGGTGGGGGTCGTTTGCGTGGGACTTTCTGGGACTGTCTCCTTGGTGGGTGTTCGTCTTCGTGGGATATTCTGAGACTGGGTTCGTCTGCGTGGGACTTGCTGGGACTGTCTCCTGTCAGGGGGTCGTCTGCGTGGTACTTTCTTGGATTGGGGGTCGTCTGCGTGGGACTTTCTGCGACTGTCTCCTGGGTGGGGGATCGTCTGCGTGGGACTTTCTGGGACTGAGGGTCGTCTGCGTGGGACTTTCTGGGACTGTCTCCTGGGTGGTGGTTCGTCTGCGTGGGACTTTCAGGGATTGGGTGTCTTCTGCGTGGGACTTTCTGGGCCTGTCTCCTGGGTGGGTGTCGTCTGCGTGTGTCTTTCTGGGACTGGGGGTCGTCTTTTTGGGATTTCTGGGACTGTTTCCTGGATGGGGGGTCGTCTGCGTGGGACTTTCTGGGAGTGTCTCCTGGGTGGGGGCCGTCGGCGTGAGACTTTCTGGGACTGTCACCTTGCTGGGTGTTCGTCTTCGTGGGATTTTCTGGGACTGGGGGACGTCTGCGTGGGACTTGCTGGTACTGTCTCCTGTCAGGGGGTCGTCCGCGTGGGACTTTCTTGGACTGGGAGTCGTCTGCGTGGGACTTTCTGGGACTGTCTCCTGGGTGGGGATCGCCTGCGTGAGACTTTCTGGGACTGGGGTTCGTCTGTTTGGGATTTCTGGGACTGTCTTCTGGATAGGGGGTCGTCTGCGTGGGACTTTCTGGGACTGTCTCCTGGGTGGGGTCGTCTGCGTGGGACTTCTGGGACTGTCTCCTTGGTGGGTGTTCGTCTTCGTGGGATTTTCTGAGACTGGGTTCGTCTGCGTAGGACTTGCTGGGACTGTCTCCTGTCAGGGGGTCGTCTGCGTGGGACTTTCTCTGACTGGGGGTCGTCTCCGTAGGACTTGCTGGGACTGTCTCCTGGGTGGGGGTCTTCTGCATGGGACTTCCTGGGACTGTGGGTCGTATGCGTGGGACTTTCTGGCACTGTCTCCTGGGTGGGGGGTCGTCTGCGTGGGACTTTCTGGGACTGTCTCCTGATTGGGGATCGTCTGCGTGGGACTTTCTGGGACTGAGGGTCGTCTGCGTGGGACTTTCTGGGACTGTCTCCTGGGTGGGGAGTCGTCTGCGTGGGACTTTCTTGGACTATCTCCTGGGTATGTGTTCGTCTGCGTGGGACTTTCTGTGACTGGGCGTCGTCTGCGTGGGATATCTGGATCTGTCTCCTGGGTGGGGGGTCGTCTGCATGGGACTTTCTCTGACTGGGTGTCGTCTGCGTGTGTCTTTCTGGGACTCTCTCCTGGGTGGGGGTCGTCTGCGTGGGACTTTCTGGGACTGGGGCTCGTCTGCGTGGGACATTCAGGGACAGGGAGTAGTCTCCGTGAGACTTTCTGGGACTGTCTCCTGGGTGGGGAGTCGTCTTCGTGGGACTTACTGGGACTGGGGTTGGAATGCGTGGGTCTTTCTGGGACTGTCTCCTGGGAGGTGGTTCGTCTGCGTGGGACATTCTGGGACTGTCTCCTGCGTGGGGGGTCGTCTGCGTGGGACTTTCAGGGACTGGGTGTCGTCTGCGTGGGACTTTCTGGGCCTGTCCCCTGGGTGGGGGTCGTCTGCGTGGGACTTTCTGGGACTGGGGGTCGTCTGTTTGCGTTTTATGGGACTGTCTCCTGGATGCGGGGTCGTCTGCGTGGGACTTTCTGGGACTGTCTATTGGGTGGGGGTCGTCTGCGTGGTACTTTCTTGGATTGGGGGTCGACTGCGTGGTACTTTCTGGGACTGTCTCCTGGGTGGGGACTCGTCGGCGTGGGACTGGCTCCTGGGTGGGGGTCTTCTGCATGGGACTTCCTGGGACTGGGGGTCGTCTGCGTGGGACTTTCTGGGACTGTCTCCTGGGTGGGGATCGTCTGCGTTGGACTTTCTGGGAATGGGGGTCGTCCTCGTGGGTCTTTCTTGGAATCTCTCCTGGGTGGGGGTCGTCTGCGTGGGAGTTTCTGGGACTGGGGCTCGTCTGCGTGGGACATTCTGGGACAGGGGGTAGTCTCCGTGGGACTTTCTGGGACTGTCTCCTGGGTGGGGAGTCTTCTACGTGGGACTTACTGGGACTTGGGGTGGTATGCGTGGGTCTTTCTGGGACTGTCTCCTGGGTGGTGGTTCGTCTGCGGGGACTTTCTGGGAGTGGGTGTCGTCTGCGTGGGACTTTCTGGGACTGTCTCCTGGGTGGGGGTCGTCTGCGTGGGTCTTTCTGGGACTGGGGGTCGTCTGTTTGGGATTTCTGGGACTGTCTCCTGGATGGGGGGTCGTCTGCGTGGGACTTTCTGGGACTGTCTCCTTGGTGGGGGTCGTCTGCGTGGGACTTTCTGGGACAGTCTCCTGCGTGGGGTGTCGTCTGCGTGGGACTTTCAGGGACTGGGTGTCGTCTGCGTGGGACTTTCTGGGACTGTGTCCTGGGTGAGGGGTCGTCTGCGTGTGTCTTTCTGGGACTGGCGGTCGTCTGTTTGGGATTTCTGGGACTGTCTCCTTGATGGGGGGTCGTCTGCGTGGGACTTTCTGGGACTGTCTCCTGGGTGGGGGTCATCTGCGTGGTACTTTCTTGGATTTGGTGTCGACTGCGTGGGACTTTCTGGGACTGTCTCCTGGATGGGGGCTCGTCGGCGTGGGACTGTCTCCTGGGTGGGGGTCTTCTGCATGGGACTTCCTGGGACTGGGGGTCGTCTGCGTGGGACTTTCTGGGACTGTCTCCTGGGTGGGGGGTCGTCTGCGTGGGACTTTCTGGGACTGTCTCCTGGGTGGGGGCTCGTCGGCGTGGGACTGTCTCCTGGGTGGGGGTCTTCTGCATGGGACTTTCTGGGACTGAGCGTCGTCTGCGTGGGACTTTCTGGGACTGTCTCCTGGGTGGGGATCGTCTGCGTTGGACTTTCTGGGAATGGGGGTCGTCTGCGTGGGTCTTTCTTGGACTCTCTCCTGGGTGGGGGTCGTCTGCGTGGGAGTTTCTGGGACTGGGGCTCGTCTGCGTGGGACATTCTGGGACAGGGGGTAATCTCCGTGGCACTTTCTGGGACTGCCTCCTGGGTGGAGGCTCGTCGGCGTGGGACTTTCTGGGACTGTCTCCTGGGTGGGGGTCTTCTGCATGGGACTTCCTGGGACTGGGGTTCGTCTGCGTGGGACGTTCTGGGACTGTCTCCTGGGTGGGGGGTCGTCTCCGTGGGAATTTCTCGGACTGTCTCCTGGGTGGGGTCGTCTGCGTGGGACTTTCTGGGACTGAGGGTCGTCTGCGTGTGACTTTCTGGGACTGTCTCCTGGGTGGGGAGTCGTCTGCGTGGGACTTTCTTGGACTATCTCCTTGGTATGTGTTCGTCTGCGTGGGACTTTCTGTGACTGGGGGTCGTCTGCGTGGAATATCTGGGTCTGTCTCCTGGGTGGGGGGTCGTCTGCATGGGACTTTCTTGGACTGGGGGTCGTCTGCGTGGGACTTTCTGGGATTGTCACCTGGGTGGGAGTCGTCTGCGTGGGACATTCTGGGACTGTCTCCTGCGTGGGGGGTCGTCTGCGTGGGACTTTCAGGGACTGGGTGTCGTCTGCGTGGGACTTTCTGGGCCTGTCCCCTGGGTGGGGGTCGTCTGCGTGGGACTTTCTGGGACTCTGGGGTCGTCTGATTGGTATTTCTGGGACTGTCTCCTGGGTGGGGGTCGTCTGCGTGGGACTTTCTGGGACTGTCTCCTTCGTGGGATTTTCTGGGACTGGGGGTCGTCTGCGTGGGACTTGTTAGGACTGTCTCCTGTCAGGGGGTCTTCTGCGAGGGACTTTCTTGGACTGGGGCTCGTCTGCGTGGGACTTTCTGGGACTGTCTCCTTGGTGGAGGTCTTCTGCATGGGACTTCCTGGGACTGGTGGTCGTCTGCGTGGGACTTTCTGGGACTGTCTCCTGGGTGGGTGGTCGTCTGCGTTGGACTTTCTGGGACTGTCTCCTGCGTGGGGGCTCGTCGGCGTGGGACTTTCTGGGACTGTCTCCTGGGTGGGGGTCTTCTGCATGGGACTTCCTGGGACTGGGGGTCGTATGTTTGGGTTTTCTGGGACTGTCTTCTGGATGGGGGGGGGTCGTCTGCGTGGGACTTTCTGGGACTGTGGCCTGGGTGGGGTCATCTGCGTGGGACTTTCTGGGACTGTCTCCTTGGTGGGTCTCGTCGGCGTGGGACTTTCTGGGACTGTCTCCTGGGTGGAGGTCTTCTGCATGGGACTTCCTGGGACTGGGGGTCGTCTGCGTGGGACTTTCTCGGACTGTCTCCTGGGTGGGGTCGTCTGCGTGGGACTTTCTGGGACTGAGGGTCGTCTGCGTGTGACTTTCTGGGACTGTCTCCTGGGTGGGGAGTCGTCTGCGTGGGACTTTCTTGGACCATCTCCTGGGTATGTGTTCGTCTGCGTGGGACTTTCTGTGACTGTGGCCTGGGTGGGGTCATCTGCGTGGGACTTTCTGGGACTGGGGGCCGTCTGCGTGGGACTTTCTGGGAGTGGGGTTCGTCTGCGTGGGACTTTCTGTGACTGGGGGTCGTCTGAGTGGGACTTTCTGGGACTGTCTCCTGGGTGGGTGGTCGTCTGCGTTGGACTTTCTGGGACTGTCTCCTGCGTGGGGGCTCGTCGGCGTGGGACTTTCTGGGACTGTCTCCTGGGTGGGGGTCTTCTGCATGGGACTTCCTGGGACTGGGGGTCGTATGTTTGGGTTTTCTGGGACTGTCTTCTGGATGGGGGGGGGGTCGTCTGCGTGGGACTTTCTGGGACTGTGGCCTGGGTGGGGTCATCTGCGTGGGACTTTCTGGGACTGTCTCCTTGGTGGGTCTCGTCGGCGTGGGACTTTCTGGGACTGTCTCCTGGGTGGAGGTCTTCTGCATGGGACTTCCTGGGACTGGGGGTCGTCTGCGTGGGACTTTCTCGGACTGTCTCCTGGGTGGGGTCGTCTGCGTGGGACTTTCTGGGACTGAGGGTCGTCTGCGTGTGACTTTCTGGGACTGTCTCCTGGGTGGGGAGTCGTCTGCGTGGGACTTTCTTGGACCATCTCCTGGGTATGTGTTCGTCTGCGTGGGACTTTCTGTGACTGTGGCCTGGGTGGGGTCATCTGCGTGGGACTTTCTGGGACTGGGGGCCGTCTGCGTGGGACTTTCTGGGAGTGGGGTTCGTCTGCGTGGGACTTTCTGTGACTGGGGGTCGTCTGAGTGGGACTTTCTGGGACTGTCTCCTGGGTGGGGGGTCGTCTGCCTGGGACTTTCTGGGACTAGGGGTCTTCTGTGTGGGACCTTCTGGGACTGGGGTTCGTCTGCGTGGGACTTTCTGGGACTGTCTCCTGAGTGGGGTGTCGTCTGCGTGGAACTTTCTTGGACTGTGGGTCGTCTGCGTGGGACTTTCTGTGTCTGTCTCCTGGTTGAGGGGTCATCTGCGTGGGACTTTCTGGGACTGTCTCCTGAGTGGGGTGTCGTCTGCGTGGAACTTTCTTGGACTGTGGGTCGTCTGCGTGGGACTTTCTGTGTCTGTCTCCTGGTTGAGGGGTCATCTGCGTGGGACTTTCTGGGACTGTCTCCTGAGTGGGGTGTCGTCTGCGTGGAACTTTCTTGGACTGTGGGTCGTCTGCGTGGGACTTTCTGTGTCTGTCTCCTGGTTGAGGGGTCATCTGCGTGGGACTTTCTGGGACTGTCTCCTGAGTGGGGTATCGTCTGCGTGGAACTTTCTGGGACTGGGGGTCGTCTGCGTGGGACTTTCTGGGACTGGGCGTCGTCTGCGTGGGACTTTCTGGGACTTGGATTCGTCTGAGTGGGTCCTTCTGGGACTGTCTTCTCGGTTGGGTTTCACACAAGAGCTAGGCGTATTCGGCTTGTAGCAGGCTGAGATTGCTTGTAAGGCAGTTTTGAAAAAAAGAGACAGGAGATGTCGTTTTGTAGCAGCCTGAGATTGCTTTGAAGGCAGTTTTCACAAAAGAGCCAAGAGACGTCGGCTCGTAGACGCCTGGGATTGCTTGTAAATCAATTTGCACAAAAGAGCCAGGAGAATTCGTCTTGCAGGAGGCTGAGATTGCTTGTAAGGCAGTTGTCTCAAAAGAGACAGAAGATGTCGATTTGTAGCGGCATGTAATTGCTTGCAAGGCAGTTCTCACAAAAGAGCCAAGAGAAGTCGGCTCGTAGCAGCCTGAGAATGCTTGTAAGGCAGATGCCACAAATGAGCCAGGAGAAATCGGTTCGTAGCAGCCTGGGATTGTTTGTAAGGCAATTAGCACAAAAATCAGGAGAATTGAACTAGCGTCAGCCTGAGATTGCTTGTAAGGCAGTTGTCACAAAAGAGCCAGTATATGTCGATTTGTAGCGGCCTGAGTTTGCTTGTAAGGCAGTTTCACAAAAGTGCCAGGCGTATTCGGCTTGTAGCAGGCTGAGATTGCTTCTAAGGCAGTTTTTATGAAAAGAGACAAGAGATGTCGTTTTGTAGCAGCCTGATATTACTTGTAAGGCAGTTTCACAAAAGAGACAGGAGATGTCGATTTGTAGCGGCCTGAGATTGCTTGCAATCCAGTTTCACAAAAGAGCCAGTCGTATTCGGCTTGTAGCGGCCTGAGATTGCTTGTAAGACAGTTTCACAAAAGAGACAGGAGATGTCGTTTTGTAGCAGCCTGATATTACTTGTAAGGCAGTTTTCACAAAAGAGCCAAGAGAAGTCGGCTCGTAGAAGCCTGAAATTGCTTGTAAGGCAGTTGTCACAAAAGCGCAAGGAGAAACCGACTTGTAGCAGCCTGAGATTTCTTGTAAGGCAATTCGCACAAAAAGCCAGGAGAATTCATATTGCTGTAGCCTGAGAATACTTGTAAGGCAGATGCCACAAATGAGCCATGAGAAATCGGTTCGTAGCAGCCTGTGATTGCTTATATGGCAATTGGCACAAAAAATCAGGAGAATTGGACTACCGGATGCCTGAGATTGCTTGTAAGGCAGTTGTCACAAAAGAGCCAGGCGTATTCGGCTTGTAAGGCAGTTTTTAAAAAAAGAGACAGGAGATGTCGTTTTGTAGCAATCTGAGATTGTTTTTAAGGCAGTTTTTACAAAAGAGACAAGAGAAGTCGTCTCGTAGACGCCTGGGATTGCTTGTAAGGCAATTTGCACAAAAGAGCCAGGAGAATTCGGCTTGCAGAAGCCTGAGATTGCTTGTAAGGCAGTTGCCACATATGAGCCAGGAGAAATCGGCTCGTAGCCGCCTGGGATTGCTTGTACGGCAATTGGCACAAAAGCCAGGGTAATTGGGATTGCTGTAGACTGAGATTGCTTTTAAGGCAGTTGTCACAATAGAACCAGGAGAATTTGGCTTATAGCAGCCTGAGATTGCTTGTAAGGCAGTTACCACAAAAGAGCCAGGAGATATCGGCACGTAGCCGCCTGGGATTGCATTTAAGGCAATTGGCACAATAAGTCAGACGAACTGCCCTGAGGCAGCCTGAGATTGCTTGTAAGGCAGTTGTCACAAAAGAGACAGGAGATGTCGATTTGTAGTGGCCTGAGATTCCTTGCAAGGCAGTTTCACAAAAGAGCCAGGCGTATTCGGCTTGTAGCAGCCTGAGATTGCTTGTAAGGCAGTTACCACAAAAGAGCCAGGAGAAATCGGCACGTAGCCGTCTGGGATTTCTTTTAAGGCAATTGGCACAAAAAGTCAGGAGAACAGTGCTGGCGACAGCCTCAGATTGCTTGTGAAGCAGTTGTCACAAAAGAGACAGTAGATGTCGATTTGTAGTCGCCTGAGATTGCTTGCAAAGCA
The DNA here is from genome assembly GCA_964036315.1 of Acanthosepion esculentum. NCBI lineage: Eukaryota > Metazoa > Mollusca > Cephalopoda > Sepiida > Sepiidae > Acanthosepion > Acanthosepion esculentum. The sequence goes on from OZ038493.1 coordinate 110,958,251, forward strand.
GTTTCACAAAAGAGCCAGGCGTATTCGGCTTGTAGCAGCCTGAGATTGCTTGTAAGGCAGTTACCACAAAAGAACCAGGAGAAATCGGCACGTAGCCGCCTGGGATTGCTTTTAAGGCAATTGGCACAAAAAATCAGGAGAACTGTCCTGGCGGAAGCCTGAGATTCCTTGTAAAGCAGTTGTCACAAAAAAGACAGAAGATGTCGATTTGTAGCGGCCTGATATTACTTGTAAGGCAGTTTTCACAAAAGAGCCAAGAAAAGTCGGCTTGTAGCAGCCTGACATTGCTTGTAAGGCAGTTGTCACAAAAGCGCCAGGAGAATTCGGCTTGTAGCAGCCGGAGATTACTTGCAAGGCAGTTTTCACAAAAGAGCCAAGAGAAGTCGGCTCGTAGCAGCCTGACATTGATTGTAAGGCAGTTATCATAAAAGCGCCAGGAGCATTCGGCTTGTAGCAGCCTGAGATTTCTTGTAAGGCAGTTTTAATGAAAAGAGACAGGAGATGTCGTTTTGTAGCAGCCTGATATTACTTGTAAGGCAGTTTCACAAAAGAGACAGTAGATGTCGATTTGTAGCGGCCTGATATTACTTGCAAGGCAGTTTCACAAAAGAGCCAGTCGTATTCGGCTTGTAGCGGCCTGAGATTGCTTGTAAGGCAGTTTCACAAAAGAGACAGGAGATGTCGTTTTGTAGCAGCCTGATATTACTTGTAAGGCAGTTTTCACAAAAGAGCCAAGAGAAATCGGCTCGTAGCAGCCTGACATTGCTTGTAAGGCAGTTGTCACAAAAGCGCATACCCATTTTGAAAATATTTCTTTTACTGGAAAAAAGTTATAAACAAGTGAATTATGACTGATTACCCAGTTTAGGTCCGCAAGACAATGTCTGCAAATGAGCTAACACTAGTCCCCATACCGTTGAATTTCGCCTCGACTCTATTCAATGTGTCGATAAAAAATTTGTAATTATGGATAAGGTAAGAAATTCCCGACAATTGGACACCAATATTTTGCGGATTCGATAAAATGGAAAACTTAGAAATGCAGTCTTATTGTGCACACTGGAATTCGGACGCTCTAAATTGTCAGACGGCATACCGCGCATATGGTTAAAGCTGTACTTTTTACTATCTGAGCAAATGAAAAATCCCTGTATTCATAGACCAAACAAATAATTGCACACAATTTGATACCCATTTTGAAAATATTTCTTTTACTGGAAAAAAGTTATAAGCAAGTGAAATATGACTGATTTCCAGTTTAGGGCCGCATGACAATTTCCGCAAATGAGCTAACACAAGTCGCCATACCGTTGAATTTCGCGTCGACTCTATTCTAGGTGTAGAAAAAACATTTGGTATTATGGATAAGGCAAGAAATTTTTGACATTTTGACACCAATATTTTGTGAATTCGATAAAAAGAAAAATTAGAAATGCAGTCTTATTGTGCACACTGGAATTCAGACGCTCTAAATTGTCAGACGACATACTGCGCACATGGTTAAATCTTTACTTTTTACTATCTGACCAAATGAAAAATCCCTTACAAGCAATCTCAGGCTGCTACAAAACGGCATTTCCTGGCTCTTTTGTGAAAACTGCCTTACAAGCAATCTCAGGCTGATACAAGCCCACTCCTGCTGGCTCTTCTCTGAAAACTGCGCTAAAATCAATCTCAGGCTGCTACAAGCTGACTACGCCTGTCTCTTTTGTGACCACTGCCTTACAATCAATCTCAGGTTGCTAAAAATCGACATTTCCTTACTCTTTTGTGACAACTGCCTTACAATCAATCTCAGGCTGCAGCAAGCCAATTCTCCTGGCTTTTTGTGCCATTTGCCTTACAAGCATTCCCACGCAGCTACGAGCCCATTTCTCTTGGCTTGTTTTGACAACTGCCTTACAACGAATCTCAGGCTGCAGCAAGCCCAATTCTCCTGGCTCATTTTGTGAAAACAGCCTTACAAGCAATATCAAGCTGCTACAATCCGAATACGCCTGGCTCTTTTGTGACACCTGCCTTACAAGCAATCTCAGGCTGCTACGAGCCCATTTCTGCTGGCTTTTTGTGGAAAGTGCCTTACACACAATCTTAGGATTCTACGAGCCGGTTCTCCTGGGTGATTTGTGAAAATTGCTTTACAAGCAATCTCATTCTTCTACAAGCCTACACCTGCTGGCACTTTTAAGACAACTGCATTACAAGCAATCTCAGGCTGCTAAAAAATCGATCTCCTGGCTCTTTCGTGACAACTGCCTTACAAGCAATCTCAGGCTGCAGCAAGCCCAATGTTCCTGGCTTTTTTGCCAATTGCCTTACAAAATAATCCCAGGCTGCTACGAGCCGATTTCTCAAGTCTCTTTTGTGGCGACTGCCTTACAAGCAAACTCAGGCTGCTACAAGACGAATTCAACTGGCTCTTTTGTGACAACTCCCTTACAAGCAATGTCAGGCTGCTACGATCCGATTTCTCTTAAGACTTTTGTAAAAACTGCCTTACATGAAATCTCAGGCTGCTACAAGCCGAATACGCCTTGCTCTTTTGTGGCAACTACCTTACAAGCAGTCTCAGGCTGCTACAAAACGACATATCCTGGCTCTTTTGTGAAAACTGCCTTACAACAATCTCAGGCTAATACAAGCCTACACCTGCTGACTCTTCTGTGAAAACTGCCTTACAAGCAATCCCAGGCTGCTATGGGCCGACTTCATCGGGCAATTTGTGAAAACTGTCTTGCTACAAGCCGATTTCTCCTGCCTCTATACTGCCAACTGCCTTCCAAGCAATCTCAGGCTTCTACGAGCCTGGCTCTTCTATGACAACTGCCTTACCAGCAATCTCAGGCTGCTACGAGCCGATCTCCTGGCTCTTTTGTGCCAATTGCCTTACAAGCCATCCCAGGCTGCTACTAGCGGATTTCTCCTGGCTCTTTTGTGGCAACTGCCTTACAAGCAATCTCAGGCTGCTACAAGCCGAATTCTCCTGGCTCTCTTGAGACAACTTGCCTCACAAGCAATCTCAGGCTGACGCTAGTCCAATTCTCCTAATTTTTGTGCTAATTGCCTTACAAGCAATCCCAGGCTGCTACGAAGCGATTTCTCCTGGCTCATTTGTGGCATCTGCCTTACAAGCATTCTCAGGCTGCAGCAATATGAATTCTCCTGGCTTTTTGTGCGAATTGGCTTACAAGATATCCCAGGCGGCTACGAGCCGATTTCTCCTGACACTTTTGTGGCAACTGCCTCACAAGAAATCTCAGGCTGCTACAAGCCGAATTCTCCTGGCGCTTTTGTGACAACTGCGTTACAAGCAATGTCAGGCTGCTACGAGCCGACTTCTCTTGGCACTTTTGTGAAAACTGCCTTACAAGTAATATCAGACTGCTACAAAACGACATCAACTGTCTCTTTTGTGAAACTGCCTTACAAGCAATCTCATTCCGCTACAAGCCGAATACGCCTGGCTCTTTTGTGAAACTGCATTGCAAGCAATCTCAGGCCACTACAAATCAACATCTCCTGTCTTTTTTTGTGCCAATTGCCTTAAAAGCAATCCCAGGCGGCTACGTGCCGATTTCTTCTGGCTCTTTTGTGAAAACTGCCTTACAAGCAATCTCAGGCGGCTACAAGCCGAATTGTCTTGGCTATATTGTGACAACTGCCTTACAAGCAATCTCAGGCTGCAGCAATCCCAATTCTTCTGGCTTTTTGTGCCAATTGCTTTACAAGCAATCCCAGGCGGCTACGAGCCGAATTCTCCTGGCTCATTTGTGGCAACTGCCTTACAAGCAATCCCAGGCGTCTACGAGCCGACTTCTCTTGTCTCATTTGTGAAAACTGCCTTAAAAGCAATCTCTGGCTGCTAGAAAACGACTTCTCTTGGCTCTTTTGTGAAAACTGCCTTAATAGCAATCTCAGGTTGCTACAAAACGACATCTGTCTCTTTTTTAAAGTGCCGTACAAGCAATCTAAGCCTGCTACAAGCCGAATACGCCTGGCTCTTTTGTGAAACTGCCTTTCAAGCAATCTCAAGCCGCTACAAATCGATATAACCTGGCTCTTTTGTGACAACTGCCTTACAAGCAATCTCAGGCTGCCGCTAGTCCAATTCTCCTGACTTTTTCTTATAATTGCCTTACAAGCAATGCCAGGCTGCTACGAACCGATTTCCCCTGGCTCATTGGTCGCATCTGTCTTACAAGGATTCTAGGCTGCAGCAATATGAATTCTCCTGGCTTTTTGTGCGAATTGCCTTACAAGATATCCCAGGCCCCTACGAGCCGATTTCTCCTGGCTCTTTGGTGGCAACTGCCTTACAAGAAATCTCAGGCTGCTAAAAGCCGAATTCTCCTGGCGCTTTTGTGACAACTGAGTTACAAGAAATGTCAGCCTGCTACGAGCCGACTTCTCTTGGCTCTTTTGTGAAAACTGCCTTACAAGTAATATCAGGCTGCTACAAAACGACATCTCCTGTCTCATTTGTGAAACTGCCTTACAAGCAATCTCAGGCGGCTACAAGCCGAATACGCCTGGCTCTTTGTGAAACTGCCTTGCAAGCAATCTCAGGCCGCTACAAATCGATATCTCCAGTCTCTTTTGTGACAACTGCCTTACAGGCAATCTCATGCTGCAGCAATCTCAATTCTCCTGGCATTTTGTGCCAATTGCCTTACTACGAGCCGATTTCTCCTGGCTCATTAGTGGCAACTGCTTTACAAGCAATATCAGGCTGCTGCAAGTCGACTTCTCTTGGTTCTTTTGTGCAAATTGCCTTCCAAGCAATCTCAGGCTGCTACGAAACGACATCTCCTGTCTCTTTTTTTTAAAAACTGCCTTACAAGCAATCTCAAGCTGCTACAAACCGAACACGCCTGGCTCTTGTGTGAAACTGTCTAAGTCCCACCCAGACGAACCCCAGTCCCAGAAAGACCGACGCAGACGACCCCCAGTCCTAGAAAGTCCATCGCAGACGATCCCCCACCCAGGAGACAGTCCCAGAAAGTCCCACGCAGACGACCCCCAGTCCTAGAAAGTCCCACACAGACGACCCACCACCAAGGAGACAGTCCCAGAAAGTCCCTAACAGACGACCCCCCAACCAGGAGACAGACCAAGAAAGTCCCAAACAGACGACCCCCCACCAAGGAGACAGACCCAGAAAGTCCCACGCAGACGACCCTCAGTCCCAGAAAGTCCCACGCAGACGACCCCCAGTCCTAGAAAGTCCCACGCAGACGATCCCCCACCAAGGAGACTGTCCCAGAAAGTCCCACGCAGACGACCCCCAGTCCTAGAAAGTCCCACGCAGAAAACCCCCTACCAAGGAAACAGTCCCAGAAAGTCCCACGCAGACGACACTCATTCCCAGAAAGTCCCACGAAGACGACCCCCAACCAAAGAGACAGTCCAAGAAAGGCCCACGCAGACGACCCCCAGTCCAAGAAATTCCAACGCAGACGACCCCCACCCAGGAGACAGTCCCAGAAAGTCCCACGCAGACGACCCCCCACCCAGGAGACAGTGCCAGAAAGACCCACGCAGACGACTCGCAGTCCCAGAAAGTCCCACGCAGACGAACCCCTGTACCAGAAAGTCCCACGGAGACGACCCCCACCCAGGAGACAGTCCCAGAGAGTCACACGCAGATGACCCCCAGTCCCAGAAAGTCCAACACAGACGACCCCCAGTCCCAGAAAGTCCCACACAGACGACCACCAGTCCCAGAAAGTCCCACGCAGACGACTCTCCACCCAGGAGACAGTCCCAGAAAGTCCCCCGGAGACGACCACCAGTCCCAGAAAGTCCCACGCAGACGACCCCCCAGATAGGAGACAGTCCCAGAAAGTCCCACGCAGAGGACCCACAGTCCCAGAAAGTCGCACGCAGACGACCCCCAACCCAGGAGACAGTCCCAGAAAGTCCCACGCAGGCGACACCCAGTCCCACAAAATCCCACGCAGACGACACCCACCCAGGAGACAATCCAAGAAAGTCCCACGCAGACGATTCCCAGTCACAGAAATTCCCACACAGTCGACCTCCAGTCCCAGAAAGTCCCACGCAGACGACCCCCAGTCCCAGAAATTCCGAAACAGACGATCCCCCACCCAGGAGACAGTCCCATAAAGTCCCACGAAGACGACCCCAGTCCGAGAAAGTCCCACGCAGACGACACCCACCCAGGAGACAGTCCCAGAGAGTCCCACGCAGACGACCCCCACCCAGGAGACAGTCCCAGAGAGTCACACGCAGAGGACCCTCAGTCCCAGAAAGTCCCAGGCAGAAGACCCCCACCCAGTCCCAGAAAGTCCCACGTAGAGGACCCCCCACCCAGGAGATAGTCCCAGAAAGTCCCATGCAGATGACACCCAGTCCCAGAAAGTCCCACGCAGACGACCCCCAGTCCAAGAAAGGACCACCCACCCAGGAGACAGTCCCAGAAAGTCCCCAACAGACGACCCCCAGTCCAAGAAAGGACCACCCACCCAGGAGACAGTCCAAGAAAGTCCCACGCAGAGGACCCACAGTCCAAGAAAGTCCCACGCAGACGACCCCCAACCCAGGAGACAGTCCCAGACAGTCCCACGCAGACGACCCCCAGTCCCACAAAATCCCACGCAGACGACACCCACCCAGGACACAATCCAAGAAAGTCCCACGCAGACGACTCCCAGTCCCAGAAATTCCCACACAGTCGACCCTCAGTCACAGAAAGTCCCACGCAGACGACCCCCAGTCCCAGAAATTCCGAAACAGACGACCCCCACCCAGGAGACAGTCCCAGAAAGTCCCACGGAGACGAACCCCAGTCCCAGAAAGTCCCACGCAGACGACCCCCCACGCAGGAGACAATCCCAGAGAGTCCCAAACAGACGACCCCCCACCCAGGAAACAGTCCGAAAAAGTCTGACGCAGACGACCCCCAGTCATAGAAAGTCCCACGCAGACGACCCCCAGGATCAGAAAGTCCCACGCAGACGACCCCCAGTCCCAAAATGTCCCACGCAGACGACCCCCAGTCCCAGAAAGTCCAACGCAGACGACCCTCCACCCAGGAGACAGTCCCAGAGAGTCCCACGCAGACGACCCCCAGTACCAGAAAGTCCCACGAAGAGGACCCCCCACCCAGGAGACAGTCCAAGAAAGTCCCACGCAGACGACCCCCAGTCCCAGAAAGTCCCACGCAGACGACCCCCACCCAGGAGACAGTCCCAGAAAGTCCCAAACAGACGACCCCCTCCCAGGAGACAGTCCCAGAAAGTCCCACGCAGACGACCCCCCAACCAGGAGACTGTCCCAGAAAGTCCGACGCAGATGTCACCCAGTCCAAGAAAGTCCCACGCAGACGGCCCCCACCCAGGAGACAGTCACAGAAAGTCCCACGCAGACGACACCCCTCCCAGGAGACAGTCCCAGAAAGTCCCTAGCAGTCGACCTCCAGTGCCAGAAAGTCCCACGCCAACGACCCCTCACCCAGGAGACAGTCCCAGAAAGTCCCACGCAGACGACCAACCAGACAGGAGACAGTCCCAGAAAGTCCCACGCAGACCACCCCCAGTCCTAGAAAGTCCCACGAAGACGACCCCCCACCCAAAAGACCGTCCCAGAAAGTCCACGCAGACGACCCCCAGTACAAGAATGGCCCACGCAGAAGATCCCCAGTACCAGAAGGTCCCACGCCGACGACCCCCCACCCAGGAGACAGTCCGAGAATGTCCCAAACAGTCGACACCCCACCCAGGAGACAGTCCCAGAAAGTCCCACGCAGACGACCCCCCATCCAGGAGACAGTCACAGAAAGTCCCACGGAGACTACCCCCCATCCAGGAGACAGTCACAGAAAGTCCCACGCAGACGAACCCCAGTCCAAGAAAGTCCCACACAGACGACCCCCAATCCCAGAAAGTCCCACGCAGACGACCCCCAGTCCCAGAAAGTCCAACGCAGACGAACCCCCACCCTGGAGACAGTCAAAGAAATTCCTAAACAGACGACCCCCCACCCAGGAGACAGTCACAGAAAGTGCCACGCAGATGACAACCAGTCCCAGAAAATCCCACGCAGACGACCCCCCACCCAGGAGACAGTCCCAGAAAGTGCCAAACAGACGACCCCCTCCCAGGAGACAGTCCCAGAAATCCCATGCAGACGACCACCCACCCAGGAGCCTGTCCAAGAAAGTATCACGCAGACGACACCCAGTCCCAGAAAGTCCCATGCAGACGACCCCCACCCAGGAGACAGTCCAATAAATCCAACACAGACGATACCCAGTCCCAGAAAGTCCCACGCAGACGACCCACCACCCAGGAGACAGTCCCAGAAAGACCCACGCAGACTACACCCAGTCCCAAAATGTCCCACGCAGACGACCCCCAGTCCCAGAAAATCCACGCAGACGATCCTCCACCCAGTATAGAGTCCCAGAGAGTCACAGGCAGACGACTCCCAGTCCCAGAAATTCCCACACAGTCGACCTCCAGTCCCAGAAAGTCCCACGCGGACGACCCCAGTCCCAGAAAGTCCGAAACAGACGACCCCCCACCCAGGAGACAGTCCCAGAGTGTACCACGCAGACGACACCCACCCAGGAGACAGTCCCAGAAAGTCCCACGGAGACGACCCCCAGTCCCAGAAAGTCACAGGCAGACGACCCCCAAGCAGGAGACAGTCCCAGAAAGTCCCACGCAGACGACCCCCCACCCAGGAGACAGTCCCAGAAAGTCCCACGCAGACGATCCCCAGTCCCAGAAAGTCCCACGCAAACGACCCCCAGTCCCACAAAGTCATACGCAAACGACCCACCACCTAGACGACAGTCCCACAAAGTCCCACGCAGATGACCCCCACCCAGGAGACAGTACCAGAAAGACCCAGGCAGACGACCCCCAGTCCCAGAAAGTCCATGCAGACGACCCCCCAGACAGGAAACAGTCCCAGAAAGTCCCACGCAGACGACCCCCAGTCCCAGAAAGTCATACGCAGACGACCCCCAGTCCCAGAAAGTCATACGCAGACGACCCACCACCTAGAAGACAGTCCCCCAAAGTCCCACGCAGACGACCCCCACCCAGGAGACAGTACCAGAAAGACTCACGCAGACGACACCCAGTCCCAGAAAGTCCCACGCAGACGACCCCCCAGACAGGCGACAGTCCCAGAAAGTCCCACGAGAGGACACACAGTCCCAGAAAGTCCCACGCAGACGACCCCCAACCCAGGAGACAGTCCCAGAAAGTCCCACGCAGACTACCCCCAGTCCCACAAAATCCCACACAGACGACACCCACCCAGGAGACAATCCAAGAAAGTCCCACGCAGACGACTCCCAATCCCAGAAATTCCCACACAGTCGACCTCCAGTCCCAGAAAGTCCCACGCAGACGACCCCCAGTCCCAGAAAGTCCGAAACTGACGATTCCCCACCCAGGAGACAGTCCCAGAAAGTCCCAGGCAGACGACCCCCACGCAGGAGACAGTCCCAGAAAGTCCCACGCAGACGACCCCCCACCCAGGAGACAGTCCCAGAAAGTCCCACGCAGACGATCCCCAGTCCCAGAAAGTCACACGCAGACGACCCCCAGTCCCACAAAGTCATACGCAGACGACCCACCACCTAGACGACAGTCCCACAAAGTCCCACGGAGACGACCCCAACCCAGGAGACAGTACCATAAAGTCCCACGCAGACGACTCCCAGTCCCAGAAATTCCCACACAGTCGACCTCAGTCCAAGAAAGTCCCACTCAGAGGAACCCCACCCAGGAGACAGTCCCAGATAGTCCCACGAAGACGACCCCCACCCAGGAGACAGTCCGAGAAAGTCCCACGGAGACGACCCCCAGTCCCAGAAAGTCCCACGGAGACGACACACAGTCCCAGATAGTCCCACGCAGACGACCCCCACCCAGGAGACTGTCCCAGAAAGTCCCACGGAGACGACCCCCAGTCCCAGAAAGTTCCACGGAGACGACCCCCTGTCCCAGAAAATCCCACGCAGACGACCCCCACCCATGAGACAATCCCAGAAAGTCCCACGGAGACGACCCCAATCCCAGAAAGTCCCAGGCAGACGACCCCCACGCAGGAGACAGTCCCAGAAAGTCCCACGCAGACGACCCCCCACGCAGGAGACAGTCCCAGAAAGTCCCACGCAGACGATCCCCAGTCCCAGAAAGTCCCACGCAGACGACCCCCAGTCCCACAAAGTCATACGCAGACGGCCCACCACCTAGACGACAGTCCCACAAAGTCCCACGCAGACGACCCCCACCCAGGAGACAGTACCAGAAAGACCCACGCAGACGGCCCCCAGTCCCCGAAAGTCCCACGCAGACGACCCCCCAGACAGGAAACAGTCCCTGAAATCCCACGCAGACGACCTACAGTCCCAGAAAGTCCCACGCAGACGACCCCCACGCAGGAGACAGTCCCAGAAAGTCCCACGCAGACGACCCCCCACCCAGGAGACAGTCCCAGAAAGTCCCACGCAGACGATCCCCAGTCCCAGAAAGTCCCACGCAGACGACCCCCAGTCACAGAAAGTCATACGCAGACGACCCACCACCTAGAAGACAGTCCCACGCAGACGACCCCCACCCAGGAGACAGTACCAGAAAGACCCACGCAGACGACCCCCAGTCCCCGAAAGTCCCACGCAGACGACCCCCCAGACAGGAGACAGTCCCTGAAAGACTCACGCAGACGACCCCCAGTCCCAGAAAGTCCCACGCAGAGGACCCACAGTCCCAGAAAGTCCCACGCGGACGACTCCCAGTCCCAGAAAGTCCGAAACAGACGACCCCCCCACCCAGGAGACAGTCCCATAAAGTCCCACGCAGACGACCCCAGACCAAGAAAGTCGCACGCAGACGACCCCCACCCAGGAGACAGTCCCAGAGAGTCCCACGCAGAAGACCCCCACCCAGGAGACCTTCCCAGAAAGTCCCACGCAGACGATCCCCAGTCCCAGGAAGTCCCACGCAGACGTCCCCGAGTCCCAGAAAGTCATACGCAGACGACCCACCACCTAGAAGACAGTCCCCCAAAGTCCCACGCAGACGACCCCCACCCAGGAGACAGTACCAGAAAGACTCACGCAGACGACCCCCAGTCCAAGAAAGTCCCACGCAGACGACCCCCCAGACAGGAGACAGTCCCAGAAAGTCCCACGAGAGGACACAGTCCCAGAAAGTCCCAGGCAGACGACCCCCAACCCAGGAGACAGTCCCAGAAAGTCCCACGCAGACGACCCCCAGTCCCACAAAATCCCACGCAGACGACACCCTCCCAGGAGACAGTCCCATAAAGTCCCACGCAGACGATCCCAGTCCCAGAAAGTCCCACGCAGACGACCCCCACCCAGGAGACAGTACCAGAAAGTCCCACGGAGACGACCCCCAGTCCCAGAAAGTCCCAGGCAGACGACCCACACGCAGGAGACTGTCCCAGAAAGTCCCACGCAGACGACCCACCACCCAGGAGACAGTCCCAGAAAGTCACACGCAGACGATCCCCAGTCCCAGAAAGTCCCACGCAGACGACCCCCAGTCCCACAAAGTCATACGCAGACGACCCACCACCTAGACGACAGTCCCACAAAGTCCCACGCAGACGACCCCAACCCAGGAGACAGTACCATAAAGTCCCACGCAGAAGACTCCCAGTCCCAGAAATTCCCACACAGTCGACCTCCAGTCCCAGAAAGTCCCACGCAGACGACCCCCAGTCCCAGAAAGTCCGAAACAGACGATCCCCCACCCAGGAGACAGTACCATAAAGTCCCACGCAGAAGACTCCCAGTCCCAGAAATTCCCACACAGTCGACCTCCAGTCCCATAAAGTCCCACGCAGATGACCCCAGTCCAAGAAAGTCCCACGCAGAGGAACCCCACCCAGGAGACAGTCCCAGATAGTCCCACGCAGACGACCCCCACCCAGGAGACAGTCCCGGAAAGTCCCACGGAGACGACCCCCAGTCCCAGAAAGTCCCACGCAGACGACCCCCACCCAGGAGACAGTCCCAGAAAGTCCCACGGAGACGACCCCCATTCCAAGAAAGTCCCAGGCAGACGACCCCCAGTCCCACAAAGTCATACGCAGACGACACACCACCTAGACGACAGTCCCACAACGTCCCACGCAGACGACCCCCACCCAGGAGACAGTCCAGAAAGTCCCACGCAGACGATCCCCAGTCCCAGAAAGTCCCACACAGACGACCCCCAGTCCCACAAAGTCATACGCAGACGACCCACCACCTAGACGACAGTCCCACAAAGTCCCACGCAGACGACCCCCACCCAGGAGACAGTACCAGAAAGTCCCACGCAGACGACTCCCAGTCCCAGAAATTCCCACACAGTCGACCTCAGTCCAAGAAAGTCCCACTCAGAGGAACCCCACCCAGGAGACAGTCCCAGATAGTCCCACGAAGACGACCCCCACCCAGGAGACAGTCCGAGAAAGTCCCACGGAGACGACCCCCAGTCCCAGAAAGTCCCACGGAGACGACACACAGTCCCAGATAGTCCCACGCAGACGACCCCCACCCAGGAGACTGTCCCAGAAAGTCCCACGGAGACGACCCCCAGTCCCAGAAAGTTCCACGGAGACGACCCCCAGTCCCAGAAAATCCCACGCAGACGACCCCCACCCATGAGACAATCCCAGAAAGTCCCACGGAGACGACCCCAATCCCAGAAAGTCCCAGGCAGACGACCCCCACGCAGGAGACAGTCCCAGAAAGTCCCACGCAGACGACCCCCCACGCAGGAGACAGTCCCAGAAAGTCCCACGCAGACGATCCCCAGTCCCAGAAAGTCCCACGCAGACGACCCCCAGTCCCACAAAGTCATACGCAGACGGCCCAGCACCTAGACGACAGTCCCACAAAGTCCCACGCAGACGACCCCCACCCAGGAGACAGTACCAGAAAGACCCACGCAGACGGCCCCCAGTCCCCGAAAGTCCCACGCAGACGACCCCCCAGACAGGAAACAGTCCCTGAAATCCCACGCAGACGACCTACAGTCCCAGAAAGTCCCACGCAGACGACCCCCACGCAGGAGACAGTCCCAGAAAGTCCCACGCAGACGACCCCCCACCCAGGAGACAGTCCCAGAAAGTCCCACGCAGACGATCCCCAGTCCCAGAAAGTCCCACGCAGACGACCCCCAGTCACAGAAAGTCATACGCAGACGACCCACCACCTAGAAGACAGTCCCACGCAGACGACCCCCACCCAGGAGACAGTACCAGAAAGACCCACGCAGACGACCCCCAGTCCCCGAAAGTCCCACGCAGACGACCCCCCAGACAGGAGACAGTCCCTGAAAGACTCACGCAGACGACCCCCAGTCCCAGAAAGTCCCACGCAGAGGACCCACAGTCCCAGAAAGTCCCACGCGGACGACTCCCAGTCCCAGAAAGTCCGAAACAGACGACCCCCCCACCCAGGAGACAGTCCCATAAAGTCCCACGCAGACGACCCCAGACCAAGAAAGTCGCACGCAGACGACCCCCACCCAGGAGACAGTCCCAGAGAGTCCCACGCAGAAGACCCCCACCCAGGAGACCTTCCCAGAAAGTCCCACGCAGACGATCCCCAGTCCCAGGAAGTCCCACGCAGACGTCCCCGAGTCCCAGAAAGTCATACGCAGACGACCCACCACCTAGAAGACAGTCCCCCAAAGTCCCACGCAGACGACCCCCACCCAGGAGACAGTACCAGAAAGACTCACGCAGACGACCCCCAGTCCCAGAAAGTCCCACGCAGACGACCCCCCAGACAGGAGACAGTCCCAGAAAGTCCCACGAGAGGACACAGTCCCAGAAAGTCTCAGGCAGACGACCCCCAACCCAGGAGACAGTCCCAGAAAGTCCCACGCAGACGACCCCCAGTCCCACAAAATCCCACGCAGACGACACCCTCCCAGGAGACAGTCCCATAAAGTCCCACGCAGACGATCCCAGTCCCAGAAAGTCCCACGCAGACGACCCCCACCCAGGAGACAGTCCCAGAGAGTCCCACGCAGACGATTCCCACCCAGGAGACAGTACCAGAAAGTCCCACGGAGACGACCCCCAGTCCCAGAAAGTCCCAGGCAGACGACCCACACGCAGGAGACTGTCCCAGAAAGTCCCACGCAGACGACCCACCACCCAGGAGACAGTCCCAGAAAGTCACACGCAGACGATCCCCAGTCCCAGAAAGTCCCACGCAGACGACCCCCAGTCCCACAAAGTCATACGCAGACGACCCACCACCTAGACGACAGTCCCACAAAGTCCCACGCAGACGACCCCAACCCAGGAGACAGTACCATAAAGTCCCACGCAGAAGACTCCCAGTCCCAGAAATTCCCACACAGTCGACCTCCAGTCCCAGAAAGTCCCACGCAGACGACCCCCAGTCCCAGAAAGTCCGAAACAGACGATCCCCCACCCAGGAGACAGTACCATAAAGTCCCACGCAGAAGACTCCCAGTCCCAGAAATTCCCACACAGTCGACCTCCAGTCCCATAAAGTCCCACGCAGATGACCCCAGTCCAAGAAAGTCCCACGCAGAGGAACCCCACCCAGGAGACAGTCCCAGATAGTCCCACGCAGACGACCCCCACCCAGGAGACAGTCCCAGAAAGTCCCACGGAGACGACCCCCAGTCCCAGAAAGTCCCACGCAGACGACCCCCACCCAGGAGACAGTCCCAGAAAGTCCCACGGAGACGACCCCCATTCCAAGAAAGTCCCAGGCAGACGACCCACAGTCCCACAAAGTCATACGCAGACGACACACCACCTAGACGACAGTCCCACAACGTCCCACGCAGACGACCCCCACCCAGGAGACAGTCCAGAAAGTCCCACGCAGACGATCCCCAGTCCCAGAAAGTCCCACACAGAAGACCCCCAGTCCCACAAAGTCATACGCAGACGACCCACCACCTAGACGACAGTCCCACAAAGTCCCACGCAGACGACCCCCACCCAGGAGACAGTACCAGAAAGTCCCACGGAGACGACACCCAGTCCCAGAAAGTCCCACGCAGACGACCACCACCCAGGAGACAGTCCCAGAAAGTCCCACGGAGACGAACACCAGTCCCAGAAAGTCCCAGGCAGACGACACCCACGCAGGAGACAGTCCCAGAAAATCCCACGCAGACGACCCCCCACCCAGGAGACAGTCCCAGAAAGTCCCACGCAGACGATCCCCAGTCCCAGAAAGTCCCACGCAGACGACCCCCAGTCCCACAAAATCATACGCAGACGACCCACCACCTAGACGACAGTCCCACAAAGTCCCACGCAGACGACCCCGTCCCAGGAGACTAACAGAAAGACCCACGCAGACGACCCCCAGTCCCCGAAAGTCCCACGCAGACGAACCCCCAGACAGGAAACTGTCCCTGAAAGACCCACGCAGACGACCCCCAGTCCCCGAAAGTCCCACGCAGACGACCCCCCAGACAGGAAACAGTCCCTGAAAGACTCACGCAGACGACCCCCAGTCCCAGAAAGTCCCACGCAGAGGACCCACAGTCCCAGAAAGTCCCACGCAGACGACTCCCAGTCCCAGAAATTCCCACACAGTCGACCTCCAGTCCCAGAAAGTCTCACGCAGATGACCCCCAGTCCCAGAAAGTCCGAAACAGACGACCCCCCACCCAGGAGACAGTCCCATAAAGTCCCAGGCAGACGACCCCAGTCCAAGAAAGTCGCACGCAGACGACCCCCACCCAGGAGACAGTCCCAGAGAGTCCCACGCAGAAGACCCCCACCCAGGAGACAGTCCCAGAAAGTCCCACGGAGACGACCCCCAGTCCCAGAAAGTCCCACGCAGACGACCCCCGACCCAGGAGACAGTCCCAGAAAGTCCCACGCAGACGATCCCCAGTCCCAGGAAGTCCAACGCAGACGACCCCCAGTCCCACAAAGTCATATGCAGACGACCCACCACCTAGCCGACAGTCCCACAAAGTCCCACGCAGACGACCCCCACCCAGGAGACAGTACCAGAAAGACTCACGCAGACGACCCCCAGTCCCAGAAAGTCCCACGCAGACGACCCCCCAGACAGGAGACAATCCCAGAAAGTCCCACGAGAGGACACACAGTCCCAGAAAGTCCCACGCAGACGACCCCCAACCCAGGAGACAGTCCCAGAAAGTCCCACGCAGACGACCCCCAGTCCCACAAAATCCCACACAGACGACACCCACCCAGGAGACAATCTAAGAAAGTCCCACGCAGACGACTCCCAGTCCCAGAAAGTCCCATGCAGACGACCCCCACCCAGGAGACAGTCCCAGAAAGTCCCACGGAGACGACCCCCAGTCCTAGATAGTCCCAGGCAGACGACCCCCACGCAGGAGACAGTCCCAGAAAGTCCCACGCAGACGATCCCCAGTCCCAGAAAGTCCCACGCAGACGACCCCCAGTCCCACAAAGTCATACGCAGACGACCCACCACCTAGACGACAGTCCCACAAAGTCCCACGCAGACGACCCCCACCCAGGAGACAGTACCAGAAAGACCCACGCAGACGGCCCCCAGTCCCGGAAAGTCCCACGCAGACGAACCCCCAGACAGGAAACAGTCCCATAAAGTCCCACGCAGACGACCTACATTTCCAGAAAGTCCCACGCAGACGACCCCCACGCAGGAGACAGTCCCAGAAAGTCCCACGCAGACGATCCCCAGTCCCAGAAAGTCCCACGAACACGACCCCCATTCCCAGAAAGTCATACGCAGACGACCCACCACCTAGAAGACAGTCCCACGCAGACGACCCCCACCCAGGAGACAGTACCAGAAAGACCCACGCAGACGACGCCCAGTCCCCGAAAGTCCCACGCAGACGACCCCCCAGACAGGAAACAGTCCCTGAAAGACTCACGCAGACGACCCCCAGTCCCAGAAAGTCCCACGCAGAGGACCCACAGTCCCAGAAATTCCCACGCGGACGACTCCCAGTCCCAGAAATTCCCACACAGTCGAACTCCAGTCCCAGAAAGTCCCTCGCATACGACCCCCAGTCCCAGAAAGTCCGAAACAGACGACCGCCCACCCAGGAGACAGTCCCATAAAGTCCCACGGAGACGACCCCCAGTCCCAGAAAGTCCCACGCAGACGACCCCCCACCCAGGAGACCTTCCCAGAAAGTCCCACGCAGACGATCCCCAGTCCCAGGAAGTCCCACGCAGACGAACCCGAGTCCCACAAAGTCATATGCAGACGACCCACCACCTAGACGATAGTCCCATAAAGTCCAACGCAGACGTCCCCCACCCAGGAGACAGTACCAGAAAGACCCACGCAGACGAACCCCAGTCCCAGAAAGTCCCACGCAGACGACCCCCCAGACAGGAAACAGTCCCAGAAAGTCCCACGCAGACGACCCACAGTCCCAGAAAGTCCCACGCATACGACCCCCAACCCAGGAGACAGTCCCAGAAAGTCCCACGCAGACGACCCCCAGACCCAGAAAGTCCCACGCAGACGACTCCCAGTCCCAGAAATTCCCACACAGTCGAACTCCAGTCCCAGAAAGTCCCACGCAGACGACCCCCAGTCCCAGAAAGTCCGAAACAGTCGATCCCCCACCCAGGAGACAGTCCCATAAAGTCCCACGCAGACGATCCCTGTCCCAGAAAGTCCGACTCAGACGACCCCCACCCAGGAGACAGTCCCAGAGAGTCCCACGCAGACGACCCCCACCCAGGAGACAGTACCAGAAAGTCCCACGGAGACGACCCCCAGTCCCAGAAAGTCCCACGCAGACGTCCCCCACCCAGTAGACAATCCCAGAAAGTCCCACGGAGACGACCCCCAGTCCCAGAAGTCCCACGCAGACGACCCCCAATCCCACAAAATCCCACGCAGACGACACCCACCCAGGAGACAATCCAAGAAAGTCCCACGCAGACGACGCCCAGTCCCAGAAATTCCCACACAGTCGAACTCCAGTCCCAGAAAGTCCCACGCAGACGACCCCCAGTCCCAGAAAGTCAGAAACAGTCGATCCCCCACCGAGGAGACAGTCCCATAAAGTCCCACGCAGACGATCCCAGTCCCAGAAAGTCCCACGCAGACGACCCCCACCAAGGAGACAGTCCCAGAGAGTCCCACGCAGACGATTCCCACCCAGGAGACAGTACCAGAAAGTCCCACGGAGACGACCCCCAGTACCAGAAAGTCCCACGCAGACGTCCCCCAGACAGGAAACAGTCCCAGAAAGTCCCACGGAGACGACCCCCAGTCCCAGAAAGTCCCAGGCAGACGACCCCACGCAGGAGACAGTCCCAGAAAGTCCCACGCAGACGACCCCCCACCCAGGAGACAGTCACAGAAAGTCCCACGCAGACGATCCCCAGTCCCAGAAAGTCCCACGCAGACGACCCCCAGTCCCACAAAGTCATACGCAGACGACCCACCACCTAGACGACAGTCCCACAAAGTCCCACGCAGACGACCCCAACCCAGGAGACAGTACCATAAAGTCCCACGCAGACGATTCCCAGTCCCAGAAATTCCCACACAGTCGACCTCCAGTCCCAGAAAGTCCCACGCAGACGACCCCCAGTCCCAGAAAGTCCGAAATAGACGATCCCCCACCCAGGAGACAGTCCCATAAAGTCCCACGCAGACGACCCCAGTCCAAGAAAGTCCCACGCAGAGGAACCCCACCCAGGAGACAGTCCCAGATAGTCCCACGCAGACGACCCCCACCCAGGAGACAGTCCCAGAAAGTCCCACGGAGACGACCCCCAGTCCCAGAAAGTCCCACGCAGACGACCCCCACCCAGGAGACAGTCCCAGAAAGTCCCACGGAGACGACCCCCAGTCCAAGAAAGTCCCAGGCAGACGACCCCCACGCAGGAGACAGTCCCAGAAAGTCCCACGCAGACGACCCCCCAACCAGGAGACAGTCCCAGAAAGTCCCACGCAGACGTTCCCCAGTCCCAGAAAGTCCCACGCAGACGACCCCCAGTCCCACAAAGTCATACGCAGACGACACACCACCTAGACGACATTCCCACAAAGTCCCACGCAGACGACCCCCACCCAGGAGACAGTACTAGATAGACCCACGCAGACGACCCCCAGTCCACGAAAGTCCCACGCAGACGACCCCCCAGACAGGAAACAGTCCCTGAAAGTCCCACGCAGAAGACCTACAGTCCCAGAAAGTCCCACGCATACGACCCCCAACCCAGCAGACAGTCCCAGAAAGTCCCACGCAGACGACCCCCAGTCCCAGAAAGTCCCACGCAGACGACCCCCAGTCCCACAAAATCCCACGCAGACGACACCCACCCAGGAGACAATCCAAGAAATCCCACGCAGACGACTCCCAGTCCCAGAAATTCCCACACAGTCGAACTCCAGTCCCAGAAAGTCCCACGCAGACGACCCCCAGTCCCAGAAAGTCCGAAACAGTCGATCCCCCACCCAGGAGACAGTCCCATAAAGTCCCACGCAGACGATCCCAGTCCCAGAAAGTCCCACGCAGACGACCCCCACCCAGGAGACAGTCCCAGAGAGTCCCACGCAGACGACCCCCACCCAGGAGACAGTACCAGAAAGACCCACGGAGACGACCCCCAGTCCCAGAAAGTCCCACGCAGACGTCCCCCACCCAGTAGACAGTCCCAGAAAGTCCCACGGTTACGACCCCCAGGCCTAGAAAGTCCCAGGCAGACGACCCCCACGCAGGAGACAGTCCCAGAAAGTCCCACGCAGACGACACCCCACCCAGGAGACAGTCCCAGAAAGTCCCAGCAAGACGATCCCCAGTCCCAGAAAGTCCCACGCAGACGACCCCCAGTCCCAGAAAGTCATACGCAGACGACCCACCCCCTAGACGACAGTCCCACAAAGTCCCACGCAGACGACCCCAACCCAGGAGACAGTACCATAAAGTCCCACGCAGACGACTCCCAGTCCCAGAAATTCCCACACAGTCGACCTCCAGTCCCAGAAAGTCCCACGCAGACGACCCCCAGTCCCAGAAAGTCCGAAACAGACGATCCCCCACCCAGGAGACAGTCCCATAAAGTCCCACGCAGACGACCCCAGTCCAAGAAAGTCCCACGCAGAGGAACCCCACCCAGGAGACAGTCCAAGATAGTCCAACGCAGACGACCCCACCCAGGAGACAGTCCCAGAAAGTCCCACGGAGACGACCCCCAGTCCCAGAAAGTCCCACGCAGACGACCCCCACCCAGGAGACAGTCCCAGAAAGTCCCACGGAGACGACCACCAGTCCCAGAAAGTCCCAGGCAGACGACCGCCACCCAGGAGACAGTACCAGAAAGACCCACGCAGAGGACCCCCAGTACCCGAAAATCCCACGCAGACGACCCCCCAGACAGGAAACAGTCCCTGAAAGGCCCACGCAGACGACCCCCAGTCCCAGAAAGTCCCAGGCAGACGACCCCACGCAGGAGACAGTCCCAGAAAGTCCCACGCAGACGACCCCCCACCCAGGAGACAGTCACAGAAAGTCCCACGCAGACGATCCCCAGTCCCAGAAAGTCCCACGCAGACGACCCCCAGTCCCACAAAGTCATACGCAGACGACCCACCACCTAGACGACAGTCCCACAAAGTCCCACGCAGACGTCCCCAACCCAGGAGACAGTACCATAAAGTCCCACGCAGACGATTCCCAGTCCCAGAAATTCCCACACAGTCGACCTCCAGTCCCAGAAAGTCCCACGCAGACGACCCCCAGTCCCAGAAAGTCCGAAATAGACGATCCCCCACCCAGGAGACAGTCCCATAAAGTCCCACGCAGACGACCCCAGTCCAAGAAAGTCCCACGCAGAGGAACCCCACCCAGGAGACAGTCCCAGATAGTCCCACGCAGACGACCCCCACCCAGGAGACAGTCCCAGAAAGTCCCACGGAGACGACCCCCAGTCCCAGAAAGTCCCACGCAGACGACCCCCACCCAGGAGACAGTCCCAGAAAGTCCCACGGAGACGACCCCCAGTCCAAGAAAGTCCCAGGCAGACGACCCCCACGCAGGAGACAGTCCCAGAAAGTCCCACGCAGACGACCCCCCAGTCCCAGAAAGTCATACGCAGACGACCCACCACCTAGAAGACAGTCCCACGCAGACGACCCCCACCCAGGAGACAGTACCAGAAAGACGCACGCAGACGACCCCCAGTCCCCGAAAGTCCCACGCAGACGACCCCCCAGACAGGAAACAGTCCCTGAAAGACTCACGCAGTCGACACCCAGTCCCAGAAAGTCCCACGCAGAGGACCCACAGTCCCAGAAAGTCCCACGCAGACGACTCCCAGTCCCAGAAATTCCCACACAGTCGACCTCCAGTCCCAGAAAGTCTCACGCAGACGACCCCCAGTCCCAGAAAGTCCGAAACAGACGACCCCCCACACAGGAGACAGTCCCATAAATCATATGCAGACGACCCACCACCTAGACGACAGTCCCACAAAGTCCCACGCAGACGACCCCCACCCAGGAGACAGTACCAGAAAGATACACGCAGACGACCCCCAGTCCCAGAAAGTCCCACGAAGACGACCCCCCAGACAGGAAACAGTCCCAGAAAGTCCCACGCAGACGACCCACAGGCCCAGAAAGTCCCACGCATACGACCCCCAACCCAGGAGACAGTCCCAGAAAGTCCCACGCAGACGACCCCCAGTCCCAGAAAGTCCCACGCAGACGACCCCCATTCCCACAAAATCCCACGCAGACGACACCCACCCAGGAGACAATCCAAGAAAGTCCCACGCAGACGACTCCCAGTCCCAGAAATTCCCACACAGTCGAACTCCAGTCGCAGAAAGTCCCACGCAGACGACCCCCAGTCCAAAAAAGTCATACGCAGACGACCCACGACCTAGACGACAGTCCCACAAAGTCCCACGCAGACGACCCCAACCCAGGAGACAGTACAATAAAGTCCCACGCAGACGACTCCCAGTCCCAGAAATTCCCACACAGTCGACCTCCAGTCCCAGAAAGTCCCACGCAGACGACTTCCAGTCCCAGAAAGTCCGAAACAGACGATCCCCCACCCAGGAGACAGTCCCATAAAGTCCCACGCAGACGACCCCAGTCCAAGAAAGTCCCACGCAGAGGAACCCCACCCAGGAGACAGTCCCAGATAGTCCAACGCAGACGACCCTCACCCAGGAGACAGTCCCAGAAAGTCCCACGGAGACGACCCCCAGTCCCAGAAAGTCCCACGCAGACGACCCCCACCCAGGAGACAGTCCCAGAAAGTCCCACGGAGACGACCCCCAGTCCCAGAAAGTCCCAGGCAGACGACCCCCACGCAGGAGACAGTCCCAGAAAGTCCCACGCAGACGACCCCCCACCCAGGAGACAGTCCCAGAAAGTCCCACGCAGACGATCCCCAGTCCCAGAAAGTCCCAAGCAGACGACCCCCAGTCCCACAAAGTCAAACGCAGACGACCCACCACCTAGACGACAGTCCCATAAAGTCCAACGCAGACGACCCCCACCCAGGAGACAGTACCAGAAAGACCCACGCAGACGACCCCCAGTCCCCGAAAGTCCCACGCAGACGACCCCCCAGACAGGAAACAGTCCCTGAAAGTCCCACGCAGACGACCTACAGTCCCAGAAAATCCCACGCAGACGACCCCCACGCAGGAGACAGTCCCAGAAAGTCCCACGCAGACGACCCCCCACCAGGAGACAGTCCCAGAAATTCCCACGCAGACGATCCCCAGTCCCAGAAAGTCCCACGCAGACGACCCCCAGTCCCACAAAGTCATAGGCAGACGACCCCCCACCTAGACGACAGTCCCACAAAGTCCCACGCAGACGACCCCCACCCAGGAGACAGTACCAGAAAGTCCCACGGAGACGACCCCCAGTCCCAGAAAGTCCCACGCAGACGACCCCCACCCAGGAGACAGTCCCAGATAGTCCCACGGAGACGACCCCCAGTCCCAGAAATTCCCAGGCAGACGACCCCCACGCAGGAGACAGTCCCAGAAAGTCCCACGCAGACGACCCCCCACCCAGGAGACAGTCCCAGAAAGTCCCACGCAGACGATCCCCAGTCCCAGAAAGTCCCAAGCAGACGACCCCCAGTCCCACAAAGTCAAACGCAGACGACCCACCACCTAGACGACAGTCCCATAAAGTCCAACGCAGACGACCCCCACCCAGGAGACAGTACCAGAAAGACCCACGCAGACGACCCCCAGTCCCCGAAAGTCCCACGCAGACGACCCCCCAGACAGGAAACAGTCCCTGAAAGTCCCACGCAGACGACCTACAGTCCCAGAAAATCCCACGCAGACGACCCCCACGCAGGAGACAGTCCCAGAAAGTCCCACGCAGACGACCCCCCACCAGGAGACAGTCCCAGAAATTCCCACGCAGACGATCCCCAGTCCCAGAAAGTCCCACGCAGACGACCCCCAGTCCCACAAAGTCATACGCAGACGACCCCCCACCTAGACGACAGTCCCACAAAGTCCCACGCAGACGACCCCCACCCAGGAGACAGTACCAGAAAGTCCCACGGAGACGACCCCCCGTCCCAGAAAGTCCCACGCAGACGACCCCCACCCAGGAGACAGTCCCAGAAAGTCCCACGCAGACGATCCCCAGTCCCAGAAAGTCCCAAGCAGACGACCCCCAGTCCCACAAAGTCAAACGCAGACGACCCACCACCTAGACGACAGTCCCATAAAGTCCAACGCAGACGACCCCCACCCAGGAGACAGTACCAGAAAGACCCACGCAGACGACCCCCAGTCCCCGAAAGTCCCACGCAGACGACCCCCCAGACAGGAAACAGTCCCTGAAAGTCCCACGCAGACGACCTACAGTCCCAGAAAATCCCACGCAGACGACCCCCACGCAGGAGACAGTCCCAGAAAGTCCCACGCAGACGACCCCCCACCAGGAGACAGTCCCAGAAATTCCCACGCAGACGATCCCCAGTCCCAGAAAGTCCCACGCAGACGACCCCCAGTCCCACAAAGTCATAGGCAGACGACCCCCCACCTAGACGACAGTCCCACAAAGTCCCACGCAGACGACCCCCACCCAGGAGACAGTACCAGAAAGTCCCACGGAGACGACCCCCAGTCCCAGAAAGTCCCACGCAGACGACCCCCACCCAGGAGACAGTCCCAGATAGTCCCACGGAGACGACCCCCAGTCCCAGAAATTCCCAGGCAGACGACCCCCACGCAGGAGACAGTCCCAGAAAGTCCCACGCAGACGACCCCCCACCCAGGAGACAGTCCCAGAAAGTCCCACGCAGACGATCCCCAGTCCCAGAAAGTCCCAAGCAGACGACCCCCAGTCCCACAAAGTCAAACGCAGACGACCCACCACCTAGACGACAGTCCCATAAAGTCCAACGCAGACGACCCCCACCCAGGAGACAGTACCAGAAAGACCCACGCAGACGACCCCCAGTCCCCGAAAGTCCCACGCAGACGACCCCCCAGACAGGAAACAGTCCCTGAAAGTCCCACGCAGACGACCTACAGTCCCAGAAAATCCCACGCAGACGACCCCCACGCAGGAGACAGTCCCAGAAAGTCCCACGCAGACGACCCCCCACCAGGAGACAGTCCCAGAAATTCCCACGCAGACGATCCCCAGTCCCAGAAAGTCCCACGCAGACGACCCCCAGTCCCACAAAGTCATACGCAGACGACCCCCCACCTAGACGACAGTCCCACAAAGTCCCACGCAGACGACCCCCACCCAGGAGACAGTACCAGAAAGTCCCACGGAGACGACCCCCCGTCCCAGAAAGTCCCACGCAGACGACCCCCACCCAGGAGACAGTCCCAGATAGTCCCACGGAGACGACCCCCAGTCCCAGAAAGTCCCACGCAGACGATCCCCAGTCCCAGAAAGTCCCACGCAGACGACCCCCAGTCCCAGAAAGTCCCAGGCAGACGACCCCACGCAGGAGACAGTCCCAGAAAGTCCCACGCAGACGACCCCCCACCCAGGAGACAGTCACAGAAAGTCCCACGCAGACGATCCCCAGTCCCAGAAAGTCCCACGCAGACGACCCCCAGTCCCACAAAGTCATACGCAGACGACCCACCACCTAGACGACAGTCCCACAAAGTCCCACGCAGACGTCCCCAACCCAGGAGACAGTACCATAAAGTCCCACGCAGACGATTCCCAGTCCCAGAAATTCCCACACAGTCGACCTGCAGTCCCAGAAAGTCCCACGCAGACGACCCCCAGTCCCAGAAAGTCCGAAATAGACGATCCCCCACCCAGGAGACAGTCCCATAAAGTCCCACGCAGACGACCCCAGTCCAAGAAAGTCCCACGCAGAGGAACCCCACCCAGGAGACAGTCCCAGATAGTCCCACGCAGACGACCCCCACCCAGGAGACAGTCCCAGAAAGTCCCACGGAGACGACCCCCAGTCCCAGAAAGTCCCACGCAGACGACCCCCACCCAGGAGACAGTCCCAGAAAGTCCCACGGAGACGACCCCCAGTCCAAGAAAGTCCCAGGCAGACGACCCCCACGCAGGAGACAGTCCCAGAAAGTCCCACGCAGACGACCCCCCAACCAGGAGACAGTCCCAGAAAGTCCCACGCAGACGTTCCCCAGTCCCAGAAAGTCCCACGCAGACGTCCCCCAGTCCCACAAAGTCATACGCAGACGACACACCACCTAGACGACATTCCCACAAAGTCCCACGCAGACCACCCCCACCCAGGAGACAGTACTAGATAGACCCACGCAGACGACCCCCAGTCCCCGAAAGTCCCACGCAGACGACCCCCCAGACAGGAAACAGTCCCTGAAAGTCCCACGCAGAAGACCTACAGTCCCAGAAAGTCCCACGCATACGACCCCCAACCCAGGAGACAGTCCCAGAAAGTCCCACGCAGACGACCCCCAGTCCCAGAAAGTCCCACGCAGACGACCCCCAGTCCCACAAAATCCCACGCAGACGACACCCACCCAGGAGACAATCCAAGAAATCCCACGCAGACGACTCCCAGTCCCAGAAATTCCCACACAGTCGAACTCCAGTCCCAGAAAGTCCCACGCAGACGACCCCCAGTCCCAGAAAGTCCGAAACAGTCGATCCCCCACCCAGGAGACAGTCCCATAAAGTCCCACGCAGACGATCCCAGTCCCAGAAAGTCCCACGCAGACGACCCCCACCCAGGAGACAGTCCCAGAGAGTCCCACGCAGACGACCCCCACCCAGGAGACAGTACCAGAAAGACCCACGGAGACGACCCCCAGTCCCAGAAAGTCCCACGCAGACGTCCCCCACCCAGTAGACAGTCCCAGAAAGTCCCACGGTTACGACCCCCAGGCCTAGAAAGTCCCAGGCAGACGACCCCCACGCAGGAGACAGTCCCAGAAAGTCCCACGCAGACGACACCCCACCCAGGAGACAGTCCCAGAAAGTCCCACGCAGACGATCCCCAGTCCCAGAAAGTCCCACGCAGACGACCCCCAGTCCCAGAAAGTCATACGCAGACGACCCACCCCCTAGACGACAGTCCCACAAAGTCCCACGCAGACGACCCCAACCCAGGAGACAGTACCATAAAGTCCCACGCAGACGACTCCCAGTCCCAGAAATTCCCACACAGTCGACCTCCAGTCCCAGAAAGTCCCACGCAGACGACCCCCAGTCCCAGAAAGTCCGAAACAGACGATCCCCCACGCAGGAGACTGTCCCATAAAGTCCCACGCAGACGACCCCAGTCCAAGAAAGTCCCACGCAGAGGAACCCCACCCAGGAGACAGTCCAAGATAGTCCCACGCAGACGACCCCACCCAGGAGACAGTCCCAGAAAGTCCCACGGAGACGACCCCCAGTCCCAGAAAGTCCCACGCAGACGACCCCCACCCAGGAGACAGTCCCAGAAAGTCCCACGGAGACGACCACCAGTCCCAGAAAGTCCCAGGCAGACGATCGCCACCCAGGAGACAGTACCAGAAAGACCCACGCAGAGGACCCCCAGTACCCGAAAATCCCACGCAGACGACCCCCCAGACGGGAAACAGTCCCTGAAAGACCCACGCAGACGACCCACAGTCCCAGAAAGTCCCACGCAGACGACCCCCCAGTCCCAGAAAGTCATACGCAGACGACCCACCACCTAGAAGACAGTCCCACGCAGACGACCCCCACCCAGGAGACAGTACCAGAAAGACGCACGCAGACGACCCCCAGTCCCCGAAAGTCCCACGCAGACGACCCCCCAGACAGGAAACAGTCCCTGAAAGACTCACGCAGTCGACACCCAGTCCCAGAAAGTCCCACGCAGAGGACCCACAGTCCCAGAAAGTCCCACGCAGACGACTCCCAGTCCCAGAAATTCCCACACAGTCGACCTCCAGTCCCAGAAAGTCTCACGCAGACGACCCCCAGTCCCAGAAAGTCCGAAACAGACGACCCCCCACACAGGAGACAGTCCCATAAATCATATGCAGACGACCCACCACCTAGACGACAGTCCCACAAAGTCCCACGCAGACGACCCCCACCCAGGAGACAGTACCAGAAAGATACACGCAGACGACCCCCAGTCCCAGAAAGTCCCACGAAGACGACCCCCCAGACAGGAAACAGTCCCAGAAAGTCCCACGCAGACGACCCACAGGCCCAGAAAGTCCCACGCATACGACCCCCAACCCAGGAGACAGTCCCAGAAAGTCCCACGCAGACGACCCCCAGTCCCAGAAAGTCCCACGCAGACGACCCCCATTCCCACAAAATCCCACGCAGACGACACCCACCCAGGAGACAATCCAAGAAAGTCCCACGCAGACGACTCCCAGTCCCAGAAATTCCCACACAGTCGAACTCCAGTCGCAGAAAGTCCCACGCAGACGACCCCCAGTCCAAAAAAGTCATACGCAGACGACCCACGACCTAGACGACAGTCCCACAAAGTCCCACGCAGACGACCCCAACCCAGGAGACAGTACAATAAAGTCCCACGCAGACGACTCCCAGTCCCAGAAATTCCCACACAGTCGACCTCCAGTCCCAGAAAGTCCCACGCAGACGACTTCCAGTCCCAGAAAGTCCGAAACAGACGATCCCCCACCCAGGAGACAGTCCCATAAAGTCCCACGCAGACGACCCCAGTCCAAGAAAGTCCCACGCAGAGGAACCCCACCCAGGAGACAGTCCCAGATAGTCCAACGCAGACGACCCTCACCCAGGAGACAGTCCCAGAAAGTCCCACGGAGACGACCCCCAGTCCCAGAAAGTCCCACGCAGACGACCCCCACCCAGGAGACAGTCCCAGAAAGTCCCACGGAGACGACCCCCAGTCCCAGAAAGTCCCAGGCAGACGACCCCCACGCAGGAGACAGTCCCAGAAAGTCCCACGCAGACGACCCCCCACCCAGGAGACAGTCCCAGAAAGTCCCACGCAGACGATCCCCAGTCCCAGAAAGTCCCAAGCAGACGACCCCCAGTCCCACAAAGTCAAACGCAGACGACCCACCACCTAGACGACAGTCCCATAAAGTCCAACGCAGACGACCCCCACCCAGGAGACAGTACCAGAAAGACCCACGCAGACGACCCCCAGTCCCCGAAAGTCCCACGCAGACGACCCCCCAGACAGGAAACAGTCCCTGAAAGTCCCACGCAGACGACCTACAGTCCCAGAAAATCCCACGCAGACGACCCCCACGCAGGAGACAGTCCCAGAAAGTCCCACGCAGACGACCCCCCACCAGGAGACAGTCCCAGAAATTCCCACGCAGACGATCCCCAGTCCCAGAAAGTCCCACGCAGACGACCCCCAGTCCCACAAAGTCATAGGCAGACGACCCCCCACCTAGACGACAGTCCCACAAAGTCCCACGCAGACGACCCCCACCCAGGAGACAGTACCAGAAAGTCCCACGGAGACGACCCCCAGTCCCAGAAAGTCCCACGCAGACGACCCCCACCCAGGAGACAGTCCCAGATAGTCCCACGGAGACGACCCCCAGTCCCAGAAATTCCCAGGCAGACGACCCCCACGCAGGAGACAGTCCCAGAAAGTCCCACGCAGACGACCCCCCACCCAGGAGACAGTCCCAGAAAGTCCCACGCAGACGATCCCCAGTCCCAGAAAGTCCCAAGCAGACGACCCCCAGTCCCACAAAGTCAAACGCAGACGACCCACCACCTAGACGACAGTCCCATAAAGTCCAACGCAGACGACCCCCACCCAGGAGACAGTACCAGAAAGACCCACGCAGACGACCCCCAGTCCCCGAAAGTCCCACGCAGACGACCCCCCAGACAGGAAACAGTCCCTGAAAGTCCCACGCAGACGACCTACAGTCCCAGAAAATCCCACGCAGACGACCCCCACGCAGGAGACAGTCCCAGAAAGTCCCACGCAGACGACCCCCCACCAGGAGACAGTCCCAGAAATTCCCACGCAGACGATCCCCAGTCCCAGAAAGTCCCACGCAGACGACCCCCAGTCCCACAAAGTCATACGCAGACGACCCCCCACCTAGACGACAGTCCCACAAAGTCCCACGCAGACGACCCCCACCCAGGAGACAGTACCAGAAAGTCCCACGGAGACGACCCCCCGTCCCAGAAAGTCCCACGCAGACGACCCCCACCCAGGAGACAGTCCCAGAAAGTCCCACGCAGACGATCCCCAGTCCCAGAAAGTCCCAAGCAGACGACCCCCAGTCCCACAAAGTCAAACGCAGACGACCCACCACCTAGACGACAGTCCCATAAAGTCCAACGCAGACGACCCCCACCCAGGAGACAGTACCAGAAAGACCCACGCAGACGACCCCCAGTCCCCGAAAGTCCCACGCAGACGACCCCCCAGACAGGAAACAGTCCCTGAAAGTCCCACGCAGACGACCTACAGTCCCAGAAAATCCCACGCAGACGACCCCCACGCAGGAGACAGTCCCAGAAAGTCCCACGCAGACGACCCCCCACCAGGAGACAGTCCCAGAAATTCCCACGCAGACGATCCCCAGTCCCAGAAAGTCCCACGCAGACGACCCCCAGTCCCACAAAGTCATAGGCAGACGACCCCCCACCTAGACGACAGTCCCACAAAGTCCCACGCAGACGACCCCCACCCAGGAGACAGTACCAGAAAGTCCCACGGAGACGACCCCCAGTCCCAGAAAGTCCCACGCAGACGACCCCCACCCAGGAGACAGTCCCAGATAGTCCCACGGAGACGACCCCCAGTCCCAGAAATTCCCAGGCAGACGACCCCCACGCAGGAGACAGTCCCAGAAAGTCCCACGCAGACGACCCCCCACCCAGGAGACAGTCCCAGAAAGTCCCACGCAGACGATCCCCAGTCCCAGAAAGTCCCAAGCAGACGACCCCCAGTCCCACAAAGTCAAACGCAGACGACCCACCACCTAGACGACAGTCCCATAAAGTCCAACGCAGACGACCCCCACCCAGGAGACAGTACCAGAAAGACCCACGCAGACGACCCCCAGTCCCCGAAAGTCCCACGCAGACGACCCCCCAGACAGGAAACAGTCCCTGAAAGTCCCACGCAGACGACCTACAGTCCCAGAAAATCCCACGCAGACGACCCCCACGCAGGAGACAGTCCCAGAAAGTCCCACGCAGACGACCCCCCACCAGGAGACAGTCCCAGAAATTCCCACGCAGACGATCCCCAGTCCCAGAAAGTCCCACGCAGACGACCCCCAGTCCCACAAAGTCATACGCAGACGACCCCCCACCTAGACGACAGTCCCACAAAGTCCCACGCAGACGACCCCCACCCAGGAGACAGTACCAGAAAGTCCCACGGAGACGACCCCCCGTCCCAGAAAGTCCCACGCAGACGACCCCCACCCAGGAGACAGTCCCAGATAGTCCCACGGAGACGACCCCCAGTCCCAGAAAGTCCCACGCAGACGATCCCCAGTCCCAGAAAGTCCCACGCAGACGACCCCCAGTCCCAGAAAGTCCCACGCAGAGGACCCCCACCCAGGAGACAGTCCCAGATAGTCCCCCGGAGACGACCACCAGTCCCAGAAAGTCCCAGGCAAACGACCCCCACGCAGGAGACAGTCCCAGAAAGTCCCACGCAGACGACCCCCCACCCAGGAGACAGTCCCAGAAAGTCTCACGCAGACGATCCCCAGTCCCAGAAAGTCCCACGAAGACGACCCCCAGTCCCACAAAGTCATACGCAGACGACCCACCACCTAGACGACAGTCCCACAAAGTCCCACGCAGACGACCCCCACCCAGCAGACAGTACCAGAAAGACCCACGCAGACGACCCCCAGTCCCCGAAAGTCCCACGCAGACGACCCCCCAGACAGGAAACAGTCCCTGAAAGACCCACGCAGACGACCCACAGTCCCAGAAAGTCCCACGCAGACGACCCCCAGTCCCAGAAAGTCATACGCAGACGACCCACCACCTAGAAGACAGTCCCACGCCGACGACCCCCACCCAGGAGACAGTACCAGAAAGACCCACGCAGACGAACCCCAGTCCCCGAAAGTCCCATGCAGACGACCCCCCAGACAGGAAACAGTCCCAGAAAGTCCCACGCAGACGACCCACAGTCCCACAAAATCCCACGCAGACGACACCCACCCAGGAGACCATCCAAGAAAGTCCCACGCAGACGACTCCCTTTCCCAGAAATTCCCACGCAGTCGACCCCCAGTCCCAGAAAGTCCCACGCAGACGACCCCCAGTCCCAGAAACTCCGAAACAGACGACCCCCCACCCAGGAGACAGACCCATAAAGTCCCACGCAGACGACTCCAGTACAAGAATGTCCCACGCAGACCACCCCCACCCAGTAGACAGTCCCAGAATGTCCCACGCAGACGACCCCAACCCAGGAGACAGTCCCAGAAAGTCCCACGGAGACGACACCCACCCAGGAGACAATCCCAGAGAGTCTCAAACAGACGACCCCCCACCAAGGAAACAGTCCCAAAAAGTCCGACGCAGACGACCCCCACTCATAGAAATTCCCACGCAGACGACCCCCAGTCCCAGAAAGTCCCACGTAGACGACACCCCACCCAGGAGACAGTCCAAGAAAGTCCCATGCAGACGACCCCCGTCCCAGAATGTCCCACGCAGACGACCTCCAGTCCCAGAAAGTCCCACGAAGACGACCCCCCATTCAGAAGACAGTCCCAGAAAGTCCCATGCAGACGAGCCCCCACCCAGGAGACAGTCCAAGAAGGGCCCAAGCCGACGACCCCCAGTCCCAGAAAGTCCCACGCAGACGACCCCTCACCCAGGAGACAGGCTGCCAGAACCCGAATACGCCTGGCTCTTTTGTGAAACTGCCTTACAAGAAATATCAGGCCGCTACAAATCGACATCTCCTGTCTCTTTTGTAACAACTGCCTTACAAGCAATCCCAGGCTGCTGCAAGCCGAATTCTCCTGTCTCTTTTGTGCAAATTGCCTTACAAGCAATCACAGGCTGCTACAAATCGACATCTCCTGTCTCTTTTGTGGCAACTGCCTTACAAGGAATCTCAGGCTGCTTCAAGCCGAATTGTCCTGGCGCTTTTGTGACAACTGCCTTACAAGCAATGTCAGGCTGCTACGAGCCGGCTTCTCTTGGCTCTTATGTGAAAACTGCCTTACAAGTAATCTCAGGCTGCTACAAGCCGAATTCTCCTGGCGCTTTTGTGGCAACTGCCTTACAAGCAATCTCAGGCCGCTACAAATCGACATATCCTGGCTCTTTTGTGACAACTGCCTTACAAGCAATCTCAGGCTGCCGCTAGTCTAATTCTCCTAAATTGTTGTGATGATTGCCTTACAAGCAATCCCAGGCTGCTACGAAGCGATTTCTCCTGTTTCATTTGTGGCATCTGCCTTACAAGCATTCTCAGGCTGCAGCAATATGAATTCTCCTGGCTTTTTGTGCGAATTGCCTTGCAAGCAATCCCAGGAGGCTACGAGCCGATTTCTCCTGGCCCTTTTGTGGCAACTGCCTTACAAGTGATCTCAGGCTGCTACAAGCCGAATTCTCCTGGCGCTTTTGTGACAATGGCCTTACAAGCAATGTCAGGCTGCTACGAGCCGACTTCTCTTGGCTCTTTTGTGAAACTGCCTTACAAGTAATATCAGGCTGCTACCAGCTGAATTCTCCTGGCGCTTTTGTGACAACTGCCT
Organism: Acanthosepion esculentum; assembly: GCA_964036315.1. Taxonomy (NCBI): domain Eukaryota; kingdom Metazoa; phylum Mollusca; class Cephalopoda; order Sepiida; family Sepiidae; genus Acanthosepion; species Acanthosepion esculentum. The sequence continues at coordinate 110,991,416 of OZ038493.1, forward strand.
TACAAGCAATCTCAGGCTGCCGCCAGGACTGTTCTCCTGACATTTTGTGCCAATTGGCGAAAAAGAAATCCCAGGCTGTCGCTAGTACAATTCTCCTGACTTTTTGTGCCAATTGTCTTACAAGCAATCCCAGGCTGTTACGAACCGATTTCTCCTGGCTCATTTGTGGCATCTGCCTTACAAGCATTCTCAGACTGCAGCAATATGAATTCTCCTGGCTTTTTGTGCGAATTGCCTTACAAGCAATCCCAGGCGGCTACGAGCCGATTTCTCTTGGCTCTTTTGTGAAAACTGCCTTACAAGTAATATCAGGCTGATACAAAACGACATCTCCTGTCTCTTTTGTGACAACTGCCTTACAAGCAATCTCAGGCTGCTACAAGCCGAATTCTCCTGGTTCTATTGTGACAACTGCTTTAAAGCAATCTCAGGCTGCAGCAATCCCAATTCTTTTGGCTTTTTGTGCCGATTGCCTTACAAGCAATCTCAGGCCGCTACAAATCGACATATCCTGGCTCTTTTGTGACAACTGCCTTACAAGCAATCTCAGGCTGCCACTAGTCTAATTCTCCTAAATTGTTGTGATAATTGCCTTACAAGCAATCCCAGGCTGCTACGAAGCGATTTCTCCTGTTTCATTTGTGGCATCTGCCTTACAAGCATTCTCAGGCTGCAGCAATATGAATTCTCCTGGCTTTTTGTGCGAATTGCCTTACAAGCAATCCCAGGCGGCTACGAGCCGATTTCTCCTGGCCCTTTTGTGGCAACTGCCTTACAAGTAATCTCAGGCTGCTACAAGCCGACTTCTCTTGGCTCTTTTGTGAAACTGCCTTACAAGTAATATCAGGCTGCTACAAAACGACATCTCCTGTCTCTTTTGTGAAACTGCCTTACAATCAATCTCAGGCGGCTACAAGCCGAATACGCCTGGCTCTTTTATGAAACTGCCTTGCAAGCAAACTCAGTCCGCTACAAATCGACATCTCCTGACTCTTTTGTGACAACTGCATTACAAACAATCTCATGCTGCCGCCAGGACTATTCTCCTGACGTTTTGTGCCAATTGCCTTAAAAGCAATTCCAGGCGGCTACGTGCGGATTTCTCCTGGCTGTTCTGTGGTAATTGCCTTACAAGCAATATCAGGCTGCAACAAGCCGAATTCTCCTGGTTCTATTGTGACAACTGCCTTACAAACAATCTCAGGCTGCAGCAATCCCAATTCTCTTAGCTTTTTGTTCAAATTGCATTACAAGCAATCCCAGGTGGCTACGAGCCGATTTCTCCTGGCTCATTTGTGGCAACTGCCTTACAAGCAATCTCAGGCTGCTGCACGCCGAATTCTCCTGGCTCTTTGTAAAAATTGACTTACAAGCAATCCCAGGCGTCAACGAGCCGACTTCTCTTGACTCTTTTGTAAAAACTGCCTTAAAAGTAATCTCAGGTTGCTAAAAAACGACATCTCCTGTGTCTTTTTTTAAAAACTGCCTTACAAGCAATCTCAGCCTCCTACAAGCCGAATACGCCTGGCTTTTTTGTGAAACTGCCTTACAAGAATCTCAGGCCGCTACAAATCGACATATCCTGGCTCTTTTGTGACAACTGCCTTACAAGCAATCTCAGGCTCCTGCTAGTCCAATTCTCCTGACTTTTTGTGCCAATTCTCTTACAAGCAATCCCAGGCTGATATGAACCGATTTCTTCTGGCTCATTTGTGGCATCTGCCTTACAAGAAATCTCAGGCTGCTACAAGCCGAATTCTCCTGGGGCTTTTGTGACAACTGCCTTACAAGCAATGTCAGGCTGCTACGAGCTGACTTCTCTTGGCTCTTTTGTGAAAACTGCCTGACAAGTAATATCAAGCTGCTACAAGCCGAATTCTTCTGGAGCTTTTGTGACAACTGCCTTACAAGCAATCTCAGGCCGATACAAGCCGAATACGCCTGGCTCTTTTGTGAAATTTCCTTGCAAGAAATATCAGGCTGCTACAAATTGTCATCTCCTTCTCTTTTGTGAAAACTGCCTAACAAGTAATCTCAGTAAGGCTGTTGTCACAAAAAAGCCCGGCGTATTCGGCTTGTAGCAGGCTGAGATTGATTGTAAGGCAATTTTCAAAAAAAGAGACAGGATATGTCGTTTTGTAGGTGTCTGAGATTGCTTTTAGGGCAGTTTTCACAAAAGAGACAAGAGAAGTCGGTTCGTAGGCGCCTGGGCTTGCTTTTAAGGCAATTTGTAAGCCAGGAGAATTCGGCTTGCAGCAACCTGAGATTGCTTGTAAGGCAGTTGCCACAAATGAGCCAGGAGAATTGGACTAGCGGCAGCCTGAGATTGCTTGTAAAGCAGTTGTCACAAAAGAGCCAGGATATGTCGATTTGTAGCGGCAGGAGATTGCTTGTAAGCAGTTTTCACAAAAGAGCCAAGAGAAGTCGGCTCGTAGCAGCCTGACATTGCTTGTAAGGCAGTTGTCACAAAAGCGCCAGGAGAATTCGGCTTGTAGCAGCCTGAGATTACTTGTAAGGCAGTTTTCACAAAAGAGCCAAGAGAAGTCGGCTCGTAGCAGCCTGACATTGCTTGTAAGGCAGTTAACAAAAAAGCGCCAAAAGAATTCGGCTTGTAGTAGCCTAAGATTTCTTGTAAGGCAGTTGCCACAAAAGGGCCAGGAGAAATCGGCTCGTAGCCGCCTGGGATTGCTTGTAAGACAATTCGCACAAAAAGCCAGGAGAATTCATATTGCTGCAGCCTGAGAATGCTTGTAACGCAGATTCCACAAATGAGCCAAGAGAAATCGCTTCGTAGCTGCCTGGGATTGCATGTAAGGCAATTGGACAAAAAGTCAGGAGAATTGGCTTAGCGGCAGCCTGAGATTGCTTGTAAGACAGTTGTCACAAAAGAGCCAGGATATGTCGATTTGTAGCGGCCTGAGATTGCTTTTAAGGCAGTTACCACAAAAGAGCCAGGAGAAATCGGCACTTAGTCGCATTGGGTTGCTTTTAAGGCAATTGGCACAAAAAGTCATGAGAACTGTGCTGGCGGCAGCCTGAGATTGCTTGTAAGGCAGTTGTAACAAAAGAGCCAGCATATGTCGATTTGTAGCGGCCTGAGATTCTTGTAAGGCAGTTTTACAAAAGAGCCATGCGTATTCGGCTTGTAGCAGGCTGAGATTGCTTGTAAGGCAGTTTTTAAAAAAGAGACAAGAGAAGTCGGTTCGTAGACGCCTGGGATTGCTTGTAAGGCAATTTGCACAAAAGAGCCAGGAGAATTCGGCTTGCAGCAGCTTGAGATTGCTTGTAAGGCAGTTTTCACAAATGAGCCAGGATATGTCGATTTGTAGCGGCCTGACATTGCATGTAAGGCAGTTGTCACAAAAGCGCCAGGAGAATTCGGCTTGTAGCAGCATGAGATTTATTTTAAGGCAGTTGCCACAAAAGGGCCAGGAGAAATCGGCTCGTAGCCGCCTCGGTTTGCTTGTAAGGCAGTTGCCACAAATGAGCCAGGAGAAATCGGCTCGTAGCCGCCTGGGATTGCTTGTAAGGCAATTGGCAAAAAAACCTTGAAGAATTGGGATTGCTGCAGCCTGAGATTGCTTTTAAGGCAGTTGTCACAATAGAACCAGGAGAATTCGGCTTGTAGCAGCCTGAGATTGCCTGTAAGGCAGTTACTACAAAAGAGCCAGGAGAAATCGGCACGTAACCGCCTGGGATTGCTTTTAAGGCAATTGGCACAAAACGTCAGGAGAGCTGTCCTGGCTGCAGCCTGAGATTGCTTGTAAGGCAGTTTTCACAAAAGAGACAGTAGATGTCGATTTGTAGCGGCCTGAGATTGCTTGCAAGGCAGTTTCACAAAAGAGCCAGGCGTATTCGGCTTGTAGCAGCCTGAGATTGCTTGTAAGGCAGTTTCACAAAAGAGACAGGAGATGTCGTTTTGTAGCAGCTTGATAATACTTGTAAGGCAGTCGTCACAAAAGAGCCAGCATATGTCGATTTGGAGCCGCCTGTGATTGCTTGTAAGGCAATTCGCACAAAAAGACAGGTGAATTCATATTGCTGCACCCTGAGAATGCTTGTAAGGCAGATGCCACAAATGAGCTACGAGAAATCGGTTCGTAGCAGCCTGGGATTGCTTGTAAGGCAATTGGCACAAAAAATCAGGAGAATTGGTCTAGCGGATGCCTGAGATTGCTTGTAAGCCCGTTGTCACAAAAGAGCCAGGATATGTAGATTTGTAGCAGGCTGAGATATCTTGTAAGGCAAATGCCACAAAAGTGCCAGGAGCAATCGGCTCGTAGCAGCCTGGGATTGCTTGTAAGTCAATTGGCACAAAAATCAGGAGAATTGGACTAGTAGCAGCCTGAGATTGCTTGTATGGCAGATGTCACAAAAGAGCTGCTACAGTGGTCACAAAAGAGCCAGGATATGTCGATTTTTTAGCGGCCTGAGATTGCTTGTAAGGCAGTTTCACAAAAGAGCCAGGCGTATTCCGTTTGTAGCAGGCTGCGATTGATTGTAAGGCACTTTAAAAAAAAAGAGACAGGAGATGTCGTTTTGTAGCAGTTTGAGATTGCTTTTAAGGCAGTTTTCAAAAAAAGACACAAGAGAAGTCAGCTCGTAGACGCCTGGGATTGCTTGTAAGGCAATTTGCACAAAAGATCCAGGAGAATTCGGCTTGCAGCCAGCCTGAGATTGCTTTTAAGGCAGTTTTCAAAAAAAGAGACAAGAGAAGTCAGCTCCTAGACGCCTGGGATTGCTTGTAAGGCAATTTGCACAAAAGCGCCGGGAGAATTCGGCTTGCAGCAGCCTGAGATTGCTTGTAAGGCAGTTTCCACAAATGAGCCAGGCGAAATCGGCTCGTAGGCGCCTGGGATTGCTTGTAAGGCAATTGGCACAAAAAGATAGGAGAATTGGGATTGCTGCAGCATGAGATTGCTTGTAAGGCAGTTGTCACAATAGAACCACGAGAATTCGGCTTGTAGCAGCCTGATATTACTTGTAAGGCAGTTTTCACAAAAGAGCCAAGAGAATTCGGCTTGTAGCTGCCTGACATTGCTTGTAAGGCAGTTGTCACCAAAGCGCCAGGAGAATTCGGCTTGTGGCAGCCAAGGATTACTTGTAAGGCAGTTTCCACAAAAGGGCCAAGAGAAATCGGCTCGGAGCCGCCTGGGATATCTTGTAAGGGAGTTGTCACAAAAGCGCCAGGAGAATTCGGCTTGTAGCAGCTTGTGATTGCTTGCAAGTCTGTTTCACAAAAGAGACAGGTGTATTCGGCTTGTAGCGGCCTGAGATTGCTTGTAAGTCAGTTTCACAAAAGAGACAGGAGATGTCGTTTTGTAGCAGCCTGAGATTTCTGTCAAGGCTGTTTTCACAAAAGAGCCAAGAGAAGTCGGCTCGTAGCAGCCTGACATTGCTTGTAAGGCAGTTGTCACAAAAGCGCCAGGAGAATTCGGCTTATAGCAGCCTGAGATTGCTTGTAAGGCAGTTGCCACAAAAGAGCCAGGAGAAATCGGCTTGCTGCAGCCTGAGAATACTTGTAAGGCAGATTCCACAAATGAGCCAGGAGAAATCGGTTCGTAGCAGCCTGGGATTGCTTGTAATGCAATTGGCACAAAAATCATAAGAATTGGACTAGCGGCAGCCTGAGATTGCGTGTAAGGCAGTTTTCACAAACTAGCCAGGATATGTCGTTTTGTAGCGGCCTGAGATTGCTTCTAAGGCAGTTTCACAAAAAGTCAGGCGTATTCGGCTTGTAGCAGGCGGAGATTGATTGTAATGCATTTTTTAAAAAAGAGACAAAAGAAGTCGTTTTGTAGCAATCAAAGATTGCTTTTAAGGCAGTTTTTAAAAAACAGACAAGAGAAGTCGGCTCGTAGACGCCTGGGATTGCTTGTAAGGCAATTTGAACAAAAGACCCAGTAGAATTCGGCTTGCAGTAGCATGAGATTGCTTGTAAGGCAGTTGCCACAAAAGAGCCAAGAGAAGTCGGCTCGTACCACCCTGACATTGCTTGTAAGGCAGTTGTCACAAAAGCGCAATGAGAATTCGGCTTGTAGCAGCCTTAGATTCCTTGTAAAGCAGTTGTCATAAAAGGGCCAGGAGAAATCGGCTCGTAGCCGCCTGGGATTGCTTGTAAGGCAATTCGGACAAAAGCCAGGATAATTCCTATTTCTGCAGCCTGAGATTGCTTGTAAGGCAGTTGTAACAAAAGAGCCAGCATATGTCGATTTGTACCGGCCTGAGATTGCTTGAAATGCAGTTTCACAAAAGAGCCAGGCGTATTCGGCTTGTAGCAGGCTGAGATTGATTTTAAGGCACTTTTTAAAAAAGAGTCAGGAGATGTCGTTTTGTAGCAGCCTGAGATTGCTTGTGGGGTGCGGGTTCGTCTGCGTGGGACTTTCTGGGACTGTCTCCTGGGTGGGGGATCGTCTGCGTAGGACTTTCTTGGACTGGGGGTCGTCTGCGTGGGCCTTTCTGGTACTGGGGGTCGTCTGCGTGGGACTTTCTGGGACTGTCTCCTGGGTAGGGGGTCGTCTGCGTGGGATATCTGGGACTGTCTCCTGGGTGGGGGGTCGGCTGCATGGGAATTTCCTGGGTGGGGGATCGTCTGCGTGGGACTTTCTGGGACTGTCTCCTGGGTGGGGGGTCGTCTACGTGGGATTTTCTGGGACTGTGACTCGTCTGCGTGGGACTTTCTGGGACTGGGGGTCGTCTGCGTGGGTCTTTCTGGGTCTGTCTCCTGGGTGGGGAGTCGTCTGCGTGGGACTTACTGAGACAGGGGGTCATCTGCGTGAGTCTTTCTGGAACTGTCTCCTGGATGGGTGGTCGTCTGCGTGGGAATTTCTGGGACTGTCTCCTGGGTGGGGAGTCGTCTGAGTGGACTTTCTGAGACAGGGGGTCGTCTGCGTGGGTCTTTCTGGGACTGTGGGTTGTCAACGTGGGACTTTCAGGGACTGTCTCCTGGGTGGGGGGTCGTCTGCATGGGACTTTCTGGGACTTTCTGGGACTGGGGGTCGTCTGCGTATGACTTTCTGGGACTGTCTCCTGGGTGGGGGTTCGACTGCGTGGGACTTTCTGGGAATGTGGGTCGTCTGCGTGGGAATTTCTGTGACTGTCTCCTGGGTGGGGGGTCGTCTGTTTGTGTCTTTCTGGGACTGTCTCCTGGGTGGGGGTTCGTCTGCGTGGGACTTTATGGGACTGTCTCCTTGGTGGGGGGTCGTCTGCGTGGGACTTTTTGGGACTGTCTCCTTGGTAGGGGGTCGTCTGCGTGGGACTTTCTGGGAATGTCTCCTGGGTAGGTGTTCATCTGCGTGGGATTTTCTGGGACTGGGGGTCGTCTGCGTGGGACATTCTGGGACTGTCTCCTGCGTGGGGGGTCGTCTGCGTGGGACTTTCAGGGACTGGGTATCGTCTGCGTGGGACTTTCTGGGACTGGGGGTCGTCTGCATGGGAGGTTCTGGGACTGGGGGTAGTCTGCATGGGACTTTCTGGGACTGTCTCCTGGGTGGGGGGTCGTCTGCGTGGGATATCTGGGACTGTCTCCTGGGTGGGGGCCGTCTGCATTGGACATTCTGTGACTCGGGGTCGTCTGCGTGGGACTTTCTGGGACTGTCTCCTGCGTGGGGGGGTCGTCTGCGTGGGACTTTCAGGGACTGGGTGTCGTCTGCCTGGGACTTTCTGGGACTGTCTCCTGTGTGGTGGTCGTCTGCGTGGGACTTTCTGGGACTGTCTCCTGCGTGGGACTTTCTGGGACTGCCTCCTGGGTGGGGGGGTCGTCTGCGTGGGACTTTCTGGGACTGTCTCCTGGGTGGAGGGTCGTCTGCGTGGGACTTTCTGGGACTGTCTCCTGCGTGGGACTTTCTGGGACTGCCTCCTGGGTGGGGGGGGGTCGTCTGCGTGGGACTTTCTGGGACTGTCTCCTGGGTAGGTGTTCGTCTGCGTGGGATTTTCTGGGACTGGGGGTCGTCTGCGTGGGACTTGCTGGGACTCTCTCCTGGGGGATCGTCTGCGTGGGACTTTCTGGGACTGGGGGTCGTCTGCGTGGGACTTTCTGGGAATGTCTCCTGGGTGGGGGGTCGTTTGCTTGGGACATGGTGCGACTGGTGATCATCTGCGTGGGACTTTCTGGGACTGGGGGTCGTCTGCGTGGGACTTTCTGGGACTGTCTCCTGGGTGGGGGGTCGTCTGCGTGGGACTTTCTGGTACTGGGGGTCGTCTGCGTGGGACTTTCTGGGACTGGGGTTCATCTGCGTGGGACGTTCTGGGACTGTCTCCTGGGTGGGCGGTCGTCTGTTTGGGAATTTCTGCGTCTGTCTCCTGGGTGGGTGTTGTCTGCATGGGACTTCCTAGGACTGGGGATCGTCTGCGTGGGAAATTCTGGGACTGGGGGTCGTCTGCGTGGGACTTTCTGGGACTGTCTCCCTGGTGGGGGGTCGTCTGCGTGGGACTTTCTGTGACTGTGGGTCGTCTGCGTGGGATTTTCTGGGACTGTCTCCTGGGTGGGGGGTCCTCGGCGTGGGACTTTCTGGGACCGGGGATCGTCTGCGTGGGACTTTCTTGGACTGGGGGTCGTCTGCGTGGGTCTTTCTGGGACTGTCTCCTTGGTGGGGGTCGTCTGCATGGGACTTTCTGGGACTGGGGGTCGTCTGCGTGGGACTCTCTGGGACTGGGGGCCGTCTGCGTGGGACTTTTTGGGAGTGGGGGTCGTCTGCGTGGTACTTTCTCGGACTGTCTCCTGGGTGGGAGGTCCTCTGTTTGGGACTGTCTCCTGGGTGGGGGGTCGTTTGCCTGGGACATTCTGGGACTGGGGGTCGTCTGCGTGGGACTTTCTGGGACTGTCTCCTGGGTGGCGGTTCGTCTGCGTGGGACTTTCTGGGACTGTCTCCTGGGTGGGGATCGTCTGCTTGGGTTTTTCTGGGAGTGGGGGTCGTCTCGGCACGTAGCCGCCTGGGATTGCTTTTAAGGCAATTGGCACAAACAGTCAGGAGAACTGCCCTGAGGCAGCCTGAGATTGCTTGTAAGTCAGTTGTCACAAAAGAGACAGGGGATGTCGATTTGTAGTGGCCTAAGATTGCTTCCAAGGCAGTTTCACGAAAGAGCCAGGCGTATTCGGCTTGTAGCAGCCTGAGATTGCTTGTAAGGCTGTTACCACAAAAGAGCCAGGAGAAATCGGCACCTAGCCGCTTGGGATTGCTTTTAAGGCAATTGGCACAAAAAGTCAGGAGAATTGTGCTGGCGGCAGCCTGAGATTGCTTGTAAAGCAGTTGTCACAAAAGAGACAGAAGATGTCGATTTGTAGTGGGCTGAGATTGCTTGCAAAGCAGTTTCACAAAAGAGCCAGGCGTATTCGGCTTGTAGCAGCCTGAGATTGCTTGTAAGGCAGTTACCACAAAAGAGCCAGGAGAAATCGGCACGTAGCCTCCTGGGATTGCTTTTAAGGCAATTGGTACAAAAAGTCAGGAGAACTGTCCTGGCGGAAGCCTGAGATTGCTTGTAAAGCAGTTGTCACAAAAAAAGACAGGAGATGTCGATTTGTAGCGGCCTGATATTACTTGTAAGGCAGTTTTCACAAAAGAGCCAAGAGAAGTCGGCTTGAAGCAGCCTGACATTTCTTGTAAGGCAGTTGTCACAAAAGCGCCAGGAGAATTCGGCTTGTAGCAGCCGGAGATTACTTGCAAGGCAGTTTTCACAAAAGAGCCAAGAGAAGTCGGCTCGTAGCAGCCTGACATTTATTGTAAGGCAGTTGTCACAAAAGCGCCAGGAGAATTCGGCTTGTAGCAGCCTGAGATTTCTTGTAAGGCAGTTGCCACAAAAGCGCCAGGCGAAATCGGATCGTAGCCGCCTGGGATTGCTTGTAAGGCAATTGGCACAAAATGCTAGGGGAATTGGGATTGCTGAAGCCTGAGATTGCTTGTAAGGCAGTTGTCACAATAGAACTAGGAGAATTCGGCATGTAGCAGCCTGGGATTGCTTGTAAGGCAGTTACCACAAAAGAGCAAAAGAGAAATCGGCGCGTAGCCGCCTGGGATTGGTTTTAAGGCAATTGGCACAAAAAACAGGAGAACTGTCCCGGCGGCAGCCTGAGATTGCTTGTAAGGCAGTTGTCACAAGAGAGACAGGATATGTCGATTTGTAGCGAACTGATATTACTTGTAAGGCAGTTTTCACAAAAGTGCCAAGAGAAGTCGGATCGTATCAGCATGACATTGCTTGTAAGGCAGTTGTCACAAAAGCGCCAGGAGAATTCGGCTTGTAGCAGCCTGAGATTTCTTGTAAGGCAGTTGCCACAAAAGAGCCAGGAGAAATCGGCTCGTAGCCGCCTTGGAGTGCTTATAATGCAATTCGCACAAAAAGCCAGGAGAATTCATATTGCTGCAGCCTGAGAATGCTTGTAAGGCAGATGCCAAATATGAGCAAGGAGAAATCGCTTCGTAGCAGCCTGGGATTTCTTATAAGGCAATTGGCACAAAAAGCCAGGAGAATTGGACTCGCGGCAGCCTGAGATTGCTTGTAAGGCAGTTGTCACAAAAGAGCCAGTATATGTCGATTTGTAGCGGCCTGAGATTGCTTGTAAGGCAGTTTCACAAAAGAGCCAGGCGTATTCGGCTTGTAACAGGCTGAGATTGCTTGTAAGGCAGTTTTCAAAAAAAAAACAGGAGAATTCGGCTTGTAGCAGCCTGAGATTGCCTGTAAAGCAGATACCACAAAAGAGCCAAAAGAAATCGGCACGTGGCCGCCTGGGATTGCTTTTAAAGCATTTGGCACAAAAAGTCAGGAGAATATGGCTGGATCCAGCCTGAGATTGCTTGTAAGGCAGTTGTCACTAAAGAGCCAGAAGATGTCGATTTGTAGCGGCCTCAGTTTGATTGCAAGGCAGTTTCACAAAAGAGCCAAGCGTATTCGGCTTGTAGCAGGCTGAGATTGCTTGTAAGGCAGTTTTCACAAAAGAGACAAGAGATGTGGGTTTGTAGCAGCCTGAGATTGCTTGAAAGGCAGTTTTCACAAAAGAGCCAAGAGAAGTCGGCTCGTAGCAGTCTGACATTGCTTGTAAGGCAGTTTTAACAAAAGAGCCAGGAGAATTCGGCTTGTTGTAGACTGAGATTTCTTGTAAGGCAGTTGCTGCAAAAGAGCCAGGAGAAATCGTCTCGTAGCCGCCTGGGATGGCTTGTAAGACAATTGGCACAAAAAGCCTGGAGAATTGGGCTTATAGCAGCCTGAGAATGCTTGTAAGGCAGATGCCAAAAATGTGCCACGAGGAATCGGCACGTAGCAGCCTGGGATTTCTTGTAAGGCAATTGGCACAAAAAGTCAGGAGAATTGGACTTGTGGCAGCCTGAGATTGCTTGTAATCCCAGGCTGTTACGAGCCGATTTCTCCTGGCTCAATTGCTGCATATGCCTTACAAGCATTCTCAGGCTGCTACAAGCCAAATTCTCCTGGCTTTGTGTGCCAATTGCCTTACATGCAATCCCAGGCGGCTACGAGCCGACTTCTTTTGGCTCTTTTGTGAAAACTGCCTTACACGAAATCTCAGCCTTATGCCACAAATGAGCCAGGAGAAATCAGCTCGTAGCAGCCTGCCATGCTTGTAAGGAAGTTGCCACAAAAGAGCCAGCAGAAATCGGGTCGTAGCCGACTGGGATTGCTTCTAAGGCAATTGGCAAAAAAACCCCAAGAGAATTGGGATTGCTGCAGCCTGAGATTGCTTGTAAAGCAGTTGTCACAATAGAGCCAGGAGAATTCGGCTTGTAGCAGCCTGAGATTGCTTTTAAGGCAGTTACCACAAAAGCCCAGGAGTAATCGGGACGTAGCCGCCTGGGATTGCTTTTAAGGCAATTGGCACAAAAGGAGAATTGTGCTGACGGCATCCTGTGATTGCTTGTAATGCAGTTGTCACAAAAGAGCCAGGCGTATTCGGCCTTAGCAGCCTGAGATTGCTTGTAAGGCAATTCGCATAGAAAGCCAGGAGAATTCATATTGCTTCAGCTTGAGATTGCTTGTAAGACAGGTGTCACAAAAGAGCCAGGAAAATTCGGCTTGTAGTAGCCGGAGAATTCTTGTAAGGCAGTTGCCATAAAAGAGCCAGGAGAAATTGGCTCGTAGCAGCCTGTGATTGCTTGTAAGGCAGTTTCACAAAAGAGACAGGCGAATTCGGCTTGTAGCTGCCTGAGATTTCTTGAAAGGCAGTTTTCACAAAAGAGCCAAGAGAAGTCGGATCGTAGCCGCCTGACATTGCTTTTAAGGCAGTTGTAACAAAAGAGCCAGGAGAAATCGGCTCTTAGCACACCTGGGATTGCTTGTAAGACAATTGGCACAAAAAGCCAGGAGAAATGGGATTGCTGGAGCCTGAGATTGCTTTTCAGGCAGTTGTCACAATAGAGCCAGCATAATTCGGCTTGTAGCAGCTTGAGATTGCTTGTAAGGCAGTTACCACAAAACAGCCAGGAGAAATCGTCACGTAGCCACCTGGGATTGCTTTTTTAAGGCAATTGGCACAAAAAGTAATTGGCCTAGCGGCAGCCTGATATTGCTTGTAAGACAGTTCGCACAAAAGAGACAGTAGATGTCGATTTGTAGCGGCCTGAGATTGCTTACAAGGCAGTTTCCCAAAAGAGACAGGCGTATTCATCTTGTTACAGGCTGAGATTGCTTGTAAGGCAGTTTTCACAAAAGAGACAGGAGATGTGGGTTTGTAGCAGCCTGAGAGTGCTTGTGAGGCAGTTTTCACAAAAGAGCCAAGAGAAGTCGGCTCGTAGCATCCTGATTTTGCTTGTAATGCAGAGCAAGGAGAATTCGGCTTGTAGCAGCCTGAGATTTCTTGTAAGGCAGTTGCCACAAAAGAGCCAGGAGAAATCGGCTCGTGGCCGCCTGGGATTGCTTGTAAGGCAATTGGCAAAAAAGCCAGGAGAATTGGGATTGCTGCTGCCTGAGATTGCTTGTAAGGCAGTTTCACAAAAGAGACAGGAGATGTCGTTTTGTAGCAGTCTGACATTTCTTATAAGGCAGTTTTCACAAAAGAGCCAGGAGAATTCGGCTTGTAGCAGCCTGAGTTTGCTTGTAAGACAGTTGCCACAAAAGAGCCAGGAGAAATCGGCACGTAGGTGCCTGGGATTGCTTGTAAGCCAATTGGCACAAAAAGCCAAAAGAGTTGGGGTTGCTGCAGCCTGAGATGGCTTGTAAGGCAGTTTTCTCAAACGAACCCAGAAAAGTCGGCTCGTAGCAGCCTGAAATTGCTTGTAAGGCAGTTGCCAAAAAACAGCCAAGAGAAATCAAATTGTGTGCAATTATTTGGTTGGTCTATGTATACAGGGATTTTTCATTTGGTCAGATAGTAAAAAGTACAGCTTTCACCAGGTGCGCGGTATTGTGAAAATTAGAAAAGCAGTCTTATTGTGCACACTGGTATTCGGACGCTGTAAATTGTCAGACGACATACCGCGCACACGGTGAAAGCTGTATTTTTTACTATCTGACCAAATGAAAAATCCCTGTATACATAGACCAACCAAATAATTGCACACAATTTGATACCCATTTTGAAAATATTTCTTTCACTGGAAAAAATTATAAACAAGTGAAATATGACTGATTACCAAGCTTAGGTCCACATGGCAATTTCCGTAAATGAGCTAACACAAGTCCCAATACCGTTGAATTTCGCCTCGACTCTATTCAAAGTGTCGAAAAAACCTTTGTAATTATGGATAAGGCAAGAAATTCTCGACAATTGGACAGCAATATTTTGTGGATTCTATAAAAAGGATAAATTAGAAATGCAGTCTTATTGTGCACACTGGAATTCGGACGCTATAAATTGTCAGACGACATAACGCGCACATGGTGAAAGCTGTACTTTTTGCTATCTGACCAAATGAAAAATCCCTGTAAACGTATACAAATCAAATAATTGCACACAATTTGATACCCATTTTGAAAATATTTCTATTACTGGAAAAAAGTTATAAACAAGTGAAATATGACTGATTACCCAGTTAAGGGCCGCATGACAATTTCCGCAAATGAACTAACACAATTGCCCATACCGTTGAATTGCGCCTCGACACTATTCAAGATGTCGAAAAAACTTTTGTAATTAAAGATAAGGCAAGAAATTTCCGACAATTGGAGAGCAATATTTTGTGAATTCTATAAAAAGGCAAAATTAGAAATGCAGTCTTATTGTGCACACTGGAATTCGGACGTTGTAAATTGTCAGACGACATACCGCGCACCTGGTGAAAGCTGTACTTTTTACTATCTGACCAAATAAAAAATCCCTGTAGACATAGACCAACCAAATAATTGCACACAATTTGATACACATTTTGAAAATATTTCTTTTACTGGAAAGAAGTTATAAACAAGTGAAATATGACTGATTTCCGAGTTAAGGGCCGCATGACAATTTCGGCAAATTTGCTAACACAACTCCCCATTCCGTTGAATTTCGACTCGACTCTAATCAAGGTGTCGAAGAAACGTTTGTAATTATGGATAAGGCAAGAAATATCCGACAATTGGCCACCAATATTTTGTGGATTGTATAAAAAGGAAAAATTAGAAATGCATTCTTATTGTGCACACTGGAATTCGGACGCTGTAAATTGTCAGACGACATACCGCGCACATAGTGAAAGCTGTATTTTTTACTATCTGAGCAAATTAAAAATCCCTGTAAACATAGACAAATCAATTAATTGCACAAAATATGATACCCATTTTGAAAATATTTCTTTTACTGGAAAAAAGTTATAGACAAGTGAAATATGACTGATTTCCCAGTTTAGGGCAGCATGACAATTTCCGCCAATGAGCTAACACAAGTGCCCATACCTTTGAATTTCGCCCCGACTCTAATCAAGGTGTCGAAAAAAATTTTGTAATTATGGATAAGGCAAGACATTCCCGACAATTAGAAACAAATATTTTGTGGATGCTATAAAAAGGAAAAATTAGAAATGCAGTCTTATTGTGCACACTGGAATTCGGATGCTGTAAATTGTCAGACGACATACCGCGCACATGGTGAAAGCTGTACCTTTTAATATCTGAGAAAATTTAACATCCCTGTAAACATAGACAAATCAAATAATTGCACACAATATGATACCCATTTTTTAAATATTTCTTTTACTGGGAAAAAGTTATAAAAAAGTGAAATATGATTGATTACCCAGTTTAGGTCCGCATGACAATTTCCGCAAATGAGCTAACACTAGTCCCCATACCGTTGAATTTCGTCTCGACTCTATTCAAGGTGTCGAAAAAAATTTTGTAATTATGGATAAGGCAAGAAATTCCCGACATTGGACACCAATATTTTGTGGATTCTATAAAAAGGAAAAATTAGAAATGCAATCTTAATTTGCACCTTGGAATTCGGACGTTTCAAATTGTCAACGACATACCGCGCACATGGTGAAAGCTGTACTTTTTACTATCCGACCAAATGAAAAATCCCTGTAAACATAGACAAATCCCATAATTGTACACCATTTGATACCCATTTTGAAAATATTTCTTTTACTGGAAAATGTTATAAACAAGTGAAATATGACTGATTTCCCAGTTTTCGGCCGCATGACAATTTCCGCAAATGAGCTAACAAAAGTCCCCATACCGTTGAATTTCGACTCGACTCTAATCAAGGTGTCGAAAAAGCTTTTGTAATTATGGATAAGGCAGGAAATTCCCGACAATTGGACACCAATATATTGTGGATTCTATAAAAAGGAAAAATTTGAAATGCAGTCGTATAGTGCACACTGGAATTCGGACGCTGTAAATTGTCAGACGACATACCGCGCACATGGTGAAAGCTGTACTTTTTAATATCTGACCAAATGAAAAATCCCTGTAAACATAGAAAATACAAACAATTGCACACAATTTGATAACCATTTTGAAAATATTTCTTTTACTGGAAAAAAGTTATAAACAAGTGAAATATGACTGGTTACCCAATTTAAGTCTGCATGACAATTTCCGCAAATGAGCTAACACAATTCCCCATAACGTTGAATTTCGCCTCGACTCTATTCAAGGTGTCGAAAAAACATTTGTAATTATGGATAAGGTAAGAAATTCCCGACAATTGGACACCAAGAGATCAGAGGCCATGCTACTGGATGTAGTCTAAAATATTACATTGGATGCTCAAATATGGACCGGAAACCAACAGATCAGAGGCCATGCTGCTGGACGTAGTTCATCTTTTTACATTAGACGTTAAAATATGCATTAGAAAATAAGCGATCAGAATCATGTCTGCTGGACGTAGTTTATCATCTTATACAATACGCTCAAATATGGAACGGAAGCCAACAGGTCGTAGGTCATGCTGCTGGGTGTAGTCTAAATTCTTACATTAGTCGCTCAAATATGGACCGGATACCAACAGATCAAAGGCCATGCTGCTGGACGGAGTTTATCTTATTACATTAGACGCTCAAATATGTACAAGAAACCAACAGATCAGAATCATGGCTGCTGGACGTAGTGTATAATCTTACACAAGACCCTCAAATATGGACCGGAAACCAACAAGTCAGAGGCCATGCTTGTGGACGTAGTCTAAAATCTTACATTAGACGCTCAAATATGTACCGGAAACCAACAGATCAGAGGCCATGCTGTGTGACGTAGTTTATCTTTTTACATTAGACGCTCAAATATGCACCAGAAACCAAGAGATCAGAATCATGGCTGCTGGATGTAGTGTATCATCTTACACAAGACGCTCAAATATGAACCGGAAGCCAAATGGTCAGAAGTCATGCTGCTGGACGTATTCTAAAATCTTACATTAGACGCTCAAATATGCACCAGAAACCAACAGATCAGAATCATGGCTGCTAGACGTAGTGTATCATGTTACAAAGGACGCTCAAATATGGACCGGAAGCCAACAGATCAAAGGACATGCTGCTGGATATAGTCTAAAATCTTACATTAGACGCTCAAATATGGACCGGAAACCAATATATCAGAGGCCATGCTGCTGGACGTAGTTTATCTTTTTACATTAGACGCTCAAATATGCACCAGAAACCAAGGGATCAGAAACAGGGCGGCTGGACGTAGTGTATCATCTTACACAAGACGCTAAATATGAACCGGAAGCCAACAGATCAGAGTCCATATTGCTGGACGTAGTTTATCTTTTTACATTAGACGCTCAAATATGCACCAGAAACCAAGAGATCAGAAAGAGGGATGCTGGACGTAGTGTATCATATTTCAGAAGACGCTCAAATATGGACCGGAAGCCAACAGGTCAGAGGCAATGCTGCTGGACGTACTCTAAAATCTTACATTAGACGCTCAAATATGGACCGGAAACCAACAGATCAGAGTCCATGCTGCTGGACGTATTTTATCTTTTTACATTGGACGCTCAAATATGAACCAGAACCCAAGTGATCAGAAACAGGGCTGCTGCACGTAGTGTATCATCTTACACAAGACGCTCAAATACCGACCGGAAGCCAACAGGTCAGAGGCCATGCTGCTGGACGTAGTCTAAAATCTTAAATTAGACGCTCAAATATGGACCGGAAACAAACAGATCAGAGGCCATGCTGCTGGACGTAGTTTATCTTTTTACATTAGACGCTCAAATATGCACCAGAAACCAACAGATCAGAAACAGTTCTGCTGGACGTAGTGTATCATCTTACAAGAGACGCTCAAATATGGACCGGAAGCCAACAGGTCAGAGGCCATGCTGCTTGTCGTAGTCTAAAATCTTACATTAGACGCTCAAATATGGACCGGAAACCAACAGATCAGAAGCCATGCTACTGGACGTAGTTTATCTTTTTACATTAGACGCTCAAATATGCACCAGAAACCAAGAGAACAGAAACAGGGCGGCTGGACGTAGTGTATCATCTTACACTAGACGCTCAAATATAGACCGGAAGCCAACAGGTCAGAGGCCATGCTGCTCGACGTAGTCTAAAAGCTTACATTAGACACCCAAATATAGACCGGAATCCAACAGATCAGAGGCCATGCTGCTGGTCGTAGAATATCTTTTTACATTAGACGCTCAAATATGCACGAGAAACCAAGAGATCAGAAACAGGGCTGCTGGACGTAGTGTATCATCTTACACAAGACGCTCAAATATGGACCGGAAGCCAACAGGTCAGAGGCCATGCTGCTGGACTTAGTCTAAAATCTTACATTAGACGCTCAAATATGGACCGGAAACCAACAGATCAGAGGCCATGCTGATGGACGTAGTTTATCTTTTTACATTAGACGCTCAAATATGCACCAGAAACCAAGAGAACAGAAACAGGGCGGCTGGACGTAGTGTATCATCTTACACTAGACGCTCAAATATGGACCGGAAGTCAACAGGTCAGAGGCCATGCTGCTGGACGTATTCTAAAATCTTACATTAGACGCACGAATATGGACCGGAAACCAACAGATCATAGGCAATGCTGCTGGACGTAGTTTATCTTTTTACATTAGACGCTCAAATATGCACCAGAATCCAAGAGATCAGAAACAGGGCTGCTGGATGTAGTGTATCATCTTACACAAGATGCTCAAATAAGGACCGGAAGCCAACAGGTCAGAGGCCATGCTGCTGGACGTAGTTTATCTTTTTACATTAGACGCTCAAATATGCACAAGAAACCAAAAGATCAGAAAGAGGGCTGCTGGACGTAGTGTATCATCTTACACAAGACGCTCAAATATGGACCGGAAGCCAACAGGTCAGAGGCCATGCTGCTGGACGTAGTCTAAAATCTTACATTAGACGCTCAAATATGTACCGGAAACCAACAGATCAGAAGCCATGCTACTGTACATAGTTTATCTTTTTACATTAGACGCTCAAATATGCACCAGAAACCAAGAGATCAGAAAAAGGTCTGCTGGACGTAGTGTATCATCTTACAGAAGACGCTCAAATATGGACCGGAATCCAACAGGTCAGAGGCCATGCTGCTGGTCGCAGTCTTAAATCTTAAATTAGACGCGCAAAAATGGACCGGAAACCAACAGATCAGAGGCTATGCTGCTGGACATAGTCTAATATCTTACATTAGACGCTCAAATATTGACCGGAAAACAACAGATCAGAGGCCATACTGCTGGACGTAGATTATCTTTTTACATTAGACGCTCAAATATGCACCAGAAACCAAGAGATTAGAAACAGGGCTGCTGGACGCTGTGTATCCTCTTACACAAGACGCTCAAATATGGACCGGAAGCCAAGAGGTCAGAGGCCATGCTGCTGGACGTAGTCTAAAATCTTACATTAGACGCTCAAATATGGACCGGAAACCAACAGATAAGAGGCCATGCTGCTGGTCGTAGTTTATCTTTTTACATTAGACGCTGAAATATGCACCAGAAACCAACAGATCAGAATCATGGCTGGTGGACGTAGTGTATCATCTTACACAAGACGCTCAAATATGGTCCGGAAGCCAACAGGTCAGAGGCCATGCTGCTGGGCGTAGTTTATCTTTTTACATTAGACGCTCAAATATGCACCAGAATCCAAGAGATCAGAAAAAGGGCTGCTGGATGTAGTGTATCATCTTACACAAGACATTACATTAGACACTCAAATATGCACCAGAAACCAAAAGATCAGAACCATGGCTGCTAGACGTAGTGTATGATGTTACAAAAGACGCTCAAATATGGACCGGAAGCTTACAGGTCAGAGGCCATGTTGCTGGACGTAGTGTAAAATCTTACATTAGACGCTCAAATATGGAGCGGAAACCAACAGATCAGAGGCAATACTGCTGGGCGTAGTTTATCTTTTTACATTAGACGCTCAAATATGCACCAGAAACCAACAGATCAGAACCATGACTGTTAGACGTAGTGTACGATCTTACACAAGACGCTCAAATATGGACCGGAAGCTAACAGGTCAGAGGCCATGCTGCTGGACGTAGTCTAAAATCTTACATTAGACGCTCAAATATGGACCGGAAACCAACAGAACAGAGGCCATGCTGCAGGATGTGGTTTATTTTTTTACATTAGACGCTCAAATATGCACCAGAAACCAACAGATCAGAATCATGGCTGCTAGACGTAGTGTATCATCTTACACAAGACGCTCAAATATGGACCGGAATGCCAACAGGTCAGAGGCCATGCTGCTGGACGTAGTCTAAAATCTTACATTAGACGCTCAAATATGGACCGGAAACCAACAGATCAGAATCCATGCTGCTGGACGTAGTTTATCTTTCTTCATTAGACGCTCAAATATGCACAAGAAAGCAAGAGATCAGAATCATGGCTGCTGGACGTAGTGTATCATCTTACACAAGACGCTCAAATATGGAACGGAAGCCAACATGTCGGAGACAATGCTGCTGGACGTAGTCTAATATCTTATATTAGACGCTCAAATATGGACAGGAAACCAACAGATCAGAGTCCATACTGCTGGACGTAGTTTACCTTTTTACATTAGACGCTCAAATAAGCACCAGAAACTAACAGATCAGAATCATGGCTGCTTCACATACAGTATCATCTTACACAAGATGATCAAATATGGACCGGAAGCTAACAGGTCAGAAGCCATGCTGCAGGACGTAGTCTAAAATCTTACATTAGACGCTCAAATATGGACCGGAAACCAAGAGATCAGAGGCCATGCTGCTGGACGTAGTATATATTTTTACATTTGACGCTCCAATATACACAAGAAACCAAGAGATCAGAATCATGGCTGCTGGACATAGTGTATCATCTTACACAAGACGCTGAAATATCGAGCGGAAACCAACAGGTCGGAGGCCATGCTGCTGGACGTAGTCTAAAATCTTACATTAGACGCTCAAATATGGACCGGAAACAAACAGATCAGAGGCCATGCTGCTGGACGTAGTTTATCTTTCTACATTAGACGCTCAAATATGCACCAGAAACCAACAGATCAGAATCACGGCTGCTGGACGCAGTGTAACATCTTACACAAGACGCTCAAATATGGACCGGAAGCCAACAGGTCAGAGGCTATACTGCTGGACGTAGTCTAAAATCTTACATTAGACGCTCAAATATGGATGGGAAACCAAGAGATCAGAGGCCATGCTGCTGGGCGTAGTTTATCTTTTTACATTTGACGCTCAAATATGCACCAGAACCAATAGATCAGAATCATGGCTGCTGGACGTAGTGTATCATCTGACACAAGACGCTCAAATATGGACCGGAAGCCAACAGGTCAGAGGCCATACTGCTAGACGTAATCTAAAATCTTACAATAGACGCTCAAATAATGGACCGGAAACCAACAGATCAGAGGCCATGATGCTGGACGTAGTTTATCTTTTTACATTAGACGCTCAAATATGCACCAGAAACCAAGAGATCAGAATCATAGCTGGTGGACGTAGTGTATCATCTTACACAAGACGCTCAAATATGGACCGGAAGCCAACAGGTCAGACGCCATGCTGCTGAACGTAGTCTAATATCTTACATTAGACGCTCAACTATGGACCGGAAAACAACAGATCAGAGGCTATGCTGCTGGGCGGAGTATATCTTTTTCATTAGACGCTCAAATATGCACCAGAAACCAACAGATCAGAGTCATGGCTGCTGGACGTAGTGTATCATCTTACAAAAGACGCACAAAGATGGACCGGAAGCAAACAGGTCAGAGGCAATGCTGCTGGACGTAGTCTAAAATCTTACATTAGACGCTCAAATAATGGACCGGAAACCAACAGATCAGAGGCCATGATGCTGGACGTAGTTTATCTTTTTACATTAGACGTTCAAATATCCATCAGAAACCATGAGATCAGAAACAGGGCTGCTGGACCTAGTGTATCATCTTACACAAGACGCTCAAATATGGACCGGAAGCCAACAGGTCAGAGGCCGTGCTGCTAGACGTAGTCTAAAATCTTACATTAGACGCTAAATATGGACCGGAAACCAACAGATCAGAAGCCATGCTGCTGGATGTAGTTTATCTTTTTACCTTAGACCCTCAAATATGGAACAGAAACCAAGAGGTCAGAAACAGGGATGCTGGACGAAGTGTATCATCTTACACAAGACGCTCAAATATTGACCGGAAGCCAACCCATTTTGAAAATATTTCTTTTACTGCAAAATTTATATCACTGTAAAAATCACTGTATACATAGACAAACCAAATAATTGCACACAATTTGATACCCATTTTGAAAATATTTCTTTTACTGGAAAAATGTTATAAACAAGTGAGATATGACTTATTTCCGAGTTTAGGTCCGCATGAGAATTTCCGCAAATGAGCTAACACAAGTCCCCCTAACGTTGAATTTCGCCTCGACTCTATTCAAGGTGTCGAAAAATCTTTTGTAATTATGGATAAGGTAAGAAATTCCCGATAATTGGACACCAATATTTTGTGGATTCAAAAAAAGGCAAAATTAGAAATGCAGTCTTATTGTGCACACTGGAATTCGGACGCTGTAAATTGTCAGACGACATACCGCGAAACTGGTGAACGCTGTACTTTTTACTATCTGACCAAATGAAAAATCCCTGTATACATAGACAAATAAATAATTGTACACAATTTGATACCCATTTTGAAAATATTTCTTTTACTGGAAAAAAGTTATAAACAAGTGAAATATGACTGATTTCCCAGTTTAGGGCTGCATGACAATTTCCGCAAATGAGCTAACACATGTCCCCATACCGTTGAATTTCGACTCGACTCTAATCAATGTGTCGAAAAAACTTTTGTAATTATGGATAAGGCAAGAAATTGTCGACAATTGGAACACAATATTTTGTGGATTCTATAAAAAGGAAAAATTACAAATGCAGTCTTATTGTGCACACTGGAATTCGGAGGCTGTAAATCGTCAGACGACATACCGCGCACACGGTCTAAGCTGTACTTTTTACTATCTGACCAAATGAAAAATCACTGTGTACATAGACCAACCAAATAATTGCACACAATTTGATACCCATTTTGAAAATATTTCTTTTACTGGAAAAAAGTTATAAACAAGTGAGATATGACTTATTTCGCAGTTTAGGGCCGCATGAGAATTTCCGCAAATGAGCTAACACAAGTCCCCATACCGTTGAATTTCGACTCGACTCTAATCAATGTGTCGAAAAAACCTTTGTAATTATGGATAAGGTAAGAAATTCCCGACAATTGGAGAGCAATATTTTGTCGATTCTATAAAAATGAAAAATTAGAAATGCAGTCTTATTGTGCACACTGGAATTCGGACGCTGTAAATTGTCAGACAACATACCGCGCACATGGTGTAAGCTGTACTTTTTACTATCTGAGCAAATGAAAAATCCCTGTAAACATAGACAAATCAAATAATTGCACACAATTTGATACCCATTTTGAAAATATTTCTTTTACTGGAAAAAAGTTATAAACAAGTGAAATATGACTGATTTCCCAATTTAGGGCCGCATGACAATGTCCGTAAATGAGCTAACACATGTCCCCATACCGTTGAATTTCGCCTCGACTCTATTCAATGTGTCGAAAAAACTTTTGTAATTATGGATAAGGCAAGAAATTGTCGACAATTGGAACACAATATTTTGTGGATTCTATAAAAAGGAAAAATTACAAATGATGTCTGATTGTGCACACTGGAATTCGGACGCTGTAAATTGTCAGACGACATACCGCGCACCTGGTGAAAGCTGTACTTTTTACTATCTGAACAAATGAAAAATACCTGTAGACATAGAGAAATCAAATAATTTCACACAATTTGATAACAATTTTGAAAATATTTCTTTTACTGGCAAAAAGTTATAAAAAAGTGAAATATGACTGATTACACAATTTAGGTCCGCAAGACAATTTCCGCAAATGAGCTAACACAAGTCCCCATACCGTTGAATTTCACATCGACTCTATTCAAGATGTCGAAAAAACTTTTTCTAATTATGGATAAGGTAAGAAATTCCCGACAACTGGACACATAGATGTTGTGGATTCTATAAAAAGAAAAAATTAGAAATTCAGTCTTATTGTGCACACTGGAATTCGGACGCTGTAAATTGTCAGACAACATACCGCGCACATGGTGAAAACTATACTTTTTACTATCTGACAAAGTACAGATATCACCATGTACGCGGTATGTCGTCTGACAATTTACAGCGTCCGAATTCCAGTGTGCACAATAACACTGCATTTCTAATTTTTCCTTTTTATAGAATCCACAAAATATTGGTGTCCAATTGTCGGGAATTTCTTGCCTTATCCATAATTTCAAAAGTTTTTTCGACACATTGAATAGAGTCGAGGCGAAATTCAACGGTATGGGGACTAGTGTTAGCTCATTTGCGGAAATTGTCATGCGGACCTAAACTGGGTAATCAGTCATATTTCACTTGTATCTAACTTTTTTCCAGTAAAAGAAATATTTTCAAAATGGGTATCAAATTGTGTGCAATTATTTGGTTGGTCTATGTATACAGGGATTTTTCATTTGGTCAGATTGTAAATAGTACAGCTTTCACCATGTGCGCGGTATGTCGTCTGACAATTTACAGCGTCCGAATTCCAGTGTGCACAATAAGACTGCATTTCTTATTTTGCCTTTTTTTGAATCCACAAAATATTGGTGTCCAATTATCGGGAATTTCTTACCTTATCCATAATTACAAACGTTTTTTCGACACCTTGAATAGAGTCGAGGCGAAATTGAACGGTATGGGGAATTGTGTTAGCTCATTTGTAGATATTGTCATGCGGCCCTAAAATGGGAAATCAGTCATATTTCACTTGTTTATAATTTTTTCCAGTAAAAGAAATATTTTCAAAATGGGTATCAAATTGTGTGCAATTATTTGATTGTTCTATGTATACAGGGATTTTTCATTTGGTCAGATAGTAAAAAGTACAGCTTTCACCATGTGCGCGGTATGTCGTCTGACAATTAACAGCGTCCGAATTCCAGTGTGCACAATAAGACTGCATTTCCAATTTTTCCTTTTTATAGAATCCACAATATATTGGTGTCCAATTGTCGGGAATTTCTTACCTTATCCATAATTACAAAAGTTTTTTCGACACCTTGAATAGACGCGAGGCGAAATTCAACGGTATGGGGACATGTGTTAGCTCATTTGCGGAAATTGTCATGCGGCCCTAAACTGGGAAATCAGTCATATTTCACTTGTTTATAACTTTTTTCCAGTAAAAGAAATATTTTCAAAATGGGTACCAAATTGTGTGCAATTATTTGATTTGTCTACGTTTACAGGGATTTTTAATTTGGTCAGACAGTATAAAGTACAGCTTTCACCCGGTGCGCGGTATGTCGTCTGACAATTTACAGCGTCCGAATTCCAGTGTGCACAATTAGACTGCATTTCCAATTTTTTCTTTTTAAAGAATCCACAAAATATTGGTGTCCAATTGTCGGGAATTTCTTACATTATCCATAATTACGAAAGTTTTTTTGACACCTTGAATAGAGTCGAGGCGAAATTCAACGGTATGGGGACTTGTGTTAGCTCATTTGCGGAAATTGTCATGCGGCTCTAAACTGGGATATCAGTCATATTTCACTTGTTTATAACTTTTTTCCAGTACAAGAAATATTTTCAAAATGGGTATCAAATTGTGTGCAATTATTTGATTTGTCTATGTATACAGGGTTTTTTCATTTGCTCAGATAGTAAAAAGTACAGCTCTCACCATGTGCGCGGTATGTCGTCTGACAATTTACGGCGTCCGAATTCCAGTCTGCACATTAAGACTGCATTTCTAATTTTTCCTTTTTATCAAATCCACAAAATATTGGTGTCCAATTGTCGGGAATTTCTTACCTTATCCATAATTACATAAGTTTTTTCGACACCTTGAATAGATTCGAGGCGAAATTCAACGGTAGGGGACTTGTGTTAGCTCATTTGCGGAAATTTTCATGCTGACCTAAACTGGGTAATCAGTAATATTTCACTTGTTTATAACTTTTTTCCAGTAAAAGAAATATTTTGAAAATGGGTATCAAATTGTGTGCAATTATTTGCTTGGTCTATGTATACAGGGAGTTTTCATTTGGTCAGATAGTAACAAGTACAGCTTTCACCATGTGCGCGGTATGTCGTCTGACAATTTACAGCGTCCGAATTCCAGTGTGCACAATAAGACTGCATTTCTAATTTTTCCTTTTTATCGAATCCACAAAATATTGGTGTCCCATTGTAGCGAATTTCTTGCATGGAGCCACTAAGACACAAAAGGTGACTGGGTATGGGAGAATTAGGAACAGAAACATTAATAATGAGCGGGGATAGGAAAGATTACTCAGGAGGACAGTAGTTAGCGATTGACATTGCATTTAAATATTTGAAGATTAAAGTTGGCTGGAAAGCATGCAGCCGGAAGGGAGTTCCACAAGCAAGGCAGTAAAGCCTCTAAGACACAAGGTGTTCTGAGTGTGGAAGATTTAGGTACAGAAACATTTATAATGAGCGGGGATAGGAAAGATTACTCACGAGGACAGTAGTTAGCGATTGACATTGTATTTAAACATTTGAAGATTAACGTTGGCAGGAAAGCATGCAGCCGGAAGGGAGTTCCACAAGAATGGCAGTAAAGCCTCTAAGACACAAGGGGTTCTGAGTGTGGAAGAACTAAGAACACAAAAATTATTATGAGCAGGAAGAAGAAAGATTAATCAGGAGGAGCGTAGATAGTAATTGACATTGCATTTAAATATTTAAGATTAATTTTGTCTGGAAAGAATGGATCCGGAAGGGATTTCCACAAGCAAGGCAGTTATGTCACTAAGACCGAAGGGGTTACTGGGTGTGGAAGAATTACGAACAGAAAAATTAATAATGTTCGGGAAGAAGAAAGACTAATCTGGAGGACAGCAGATAGTAATTGATATTGCATTTAAATATTTGAACCTTAAAGTTGGCTGGAAAGCATGGAGCCGGAAGGGAGTTCCACAAGCAAGGCAGTAAAGCCACTAAAACACAAGGGGTTACTGAGTGTGGAAGAATTAGGAACAGAAACATTAATAACGAGTGGGAGGAGGAAAGAGTAATCAGGAAGAGAGTAGGTAGCGATTGACATTGCATTTAAATATTTGAAGATTAAAGTGGGCTGGAAAGCATGGAGCTGGAAGGGAGTTCAACAAGTAAGGCAGTAAAGCCACTAAGACACAAGGGGTTACTGGGTGTGGAAGAATTAGGAACAGAAACATTAATAACGAGTGGGAGGAGGAAAGAGTAATCAGGAAGAGAGTAGGTAGCGATTGACATTGCATTTAAATATTTGAAGATTAAAGTGGGCTGGAAAGCATGGAGCCGGAAGAGAGTTCCACAAGCCAGGCAGTAAAGCCACTGAGACACAAGGGGTTACTGAGTGTGGAAGAATTAGGAACAGAAACATTAATAATGAGCGGGAAGAGGAAAGATTAATCAGGAGGACAGCAGATACTAATTGATATTGCATTTAAATATTTGTAGATTAAATTTGGCTGGAAAGCATGGAGCCAGAAGAGAGTTCGACAAGTAAGCGAATAATGCCACTAAGACACAAGGGGTTACTGGGTGTGGAAGAATTAGGAACAGATACATTAATAATGATCATGTAGAGAAAAGATTAATCAGGAGGACTGTCGGAAACGATTGACATTGCATTTAAATATATGAAGATTAAAGTTGGCTGGAAAGCATAGAGCCGGAAGGGAAAAAAAGAAAAAAAGAAAAGAAAGAGAAAGAAAGAAAGAAAATTGGGAAAGAATTCATATTAAGTAATGACTATAATAAGTTCTGATGTCGACTACCAAGTAAAAAAACAGGATGAAGGAAGTTATTTTTTCAGCATTGATAAATAACAGTGGGTAAGCATATTCTAATATTAAAAAGGTTGGGAGGACTGGCTGAATTAATAAGTCCTGTAAGTGTGTATATATATATATATATATATATATATATATATATATATATATATATATATATATAAGTAACAAAAATATTGGTAATCCTTATGGATAATCCCAAGGAGGTTGAAATTCTGAGAGCTCAATGTTAAGTCAGAACAAATAATTTAAAGAAAAACAGATGACTTTAAGGCTCCATTTTTTATAATTTAGAGAATTTTATTTTTCTCTGGATCTTCAGACTTCACCTTCAAAAGGTGAAACGAAAAATGAAATGAAAATTTACACTTTTGACGGGCAGTATTAAGCTCATAAAAGGTGACATAGAGGGTGATGAAGAATAGTGTGAGAGACAGGATCGAGTTTAGAGAGGGAAGGGAGAGTTTTATCATTTTTTTTCTTTTTGTTACAATACTTAATATTGAGGAAGGAGGGGGTAAAGATCAGACATTATACATATAGATATATATATATATATATATATATATATATATATATATATATATATATATATATATATATGTGTGTGTTTCATTAAAAACGACAGACAAGGTACTACAGTTAATCTTTTCGTTTAATATTCCTTGTGTTCGAACAAGAGCTTTCTTTTGGGATATCGTGTGTAGAAACTAAATGTTCTATAGTTCTGAGCACTTTTGGCTATACTTTTAGCCATTATCAAGGATGCTTTTATTTTTTCAGTTTAATTGAGTGTGTGCATTATGTGTATGTTTTTAATGTGTTATATAGCTGTTTTATTTTCTGAACGTGGTTAGCACATTGTGGCCTAGTTTATAGTTAATATTATTTAAGAGTTGACTTACTTTTTTATTACTAAGGCTTCCATTACTTTTCATCTTTTTTATATGTGGGTGAGGTTATTATGTTTGTATTTTCTACTAGTATGTTTCGGATGGAGTCTGATAAGTTTGTGTGTGTTTAAATGAGTTCTAATGGAGCTGTGGTCAAATAGGTGTAACGTAAGGCATCTGAAAAGGCATGTAGTAGTGTGACCGATGTAATTATTTATGAATTCGGTTTGATCTGGAATACGTACCGTATTCCAGATCAAAACCGAATTCATAAATAAGGGTCATTTGAACTATTGAATAATGTTCGTTTGTTGTAATTTTGACTTAGCTGGTGTGTTGATTAGCTGTCTTAAATTTTCTATAGTAGATAATTAATTCAATTTTTTAATTTTATTTTTAAATAAAAAAAAAATTAAATGAATTATCTACTATAAAAAATTTAAGACAGCTAACCTTATCCTCAAAAATAAGTCAAAATTAGTGCTCGGAACTATAAAACACCATAGAAAACTTATGGAGAATTATAAAGTACAGGCTCTCGAGAAAACAGTTGAGCAATAAAGAGGATTTGATTGTGAATTTTATATCCGAATATAATTCAATGCTTGGAGATGAGATTTGCCAGAACTTAATCAAGTCAATGACAAAAAGGGTTGAAAAGTTTATTCAAAATAAAGGAGGACCCATAGATTATTAAATATTTTGAACTATATTACCTATAATAAATTAATTATATCTCTATTATTCTGTATTTAAAGCTGTTTGGTTATGTTTCTATTGATTACTAGTTGCAGGAAATAAGTGAGTCACTTTTTTTTCATGAAACTATGACATTATTTAATTAGGGAAGCTTTTAATTGGTTTTATAAATAAGATATATTAAGGACACTATTGTCTTGAGAAAAAAATTTTTTGATAAATAATGAATTTTTACAAGAATTGTTTTCATTTTTTAAAAATTATAATCAGAAGTTTTAAATCTTTTAAAATTCTGTATTAATATCAGCCTTTAGATTATATTAAGTGAAAACTGTTTTTACTAATCATAAATAATAAAGCTTAATTCCAGTCAATGAACACTAAGATTTTTAAAATATGTTTTTAAGTCAAAATTCCTATGGTTAGATTATGGAGAATATTTTCAAACATTTTTAAGATTACTGAGTACTTAAAAATTATATAAAAAAGCTTCTCACTTGTTGTTTTCTTAAATTATGTTTTACAGATAAAGTCTCTGTAGAACAACAATAAACCGGTCAAAAATGTAAACATGGCTACAGTTGGTTAAAAACACAGCTACTGTTTGGTTTAAAAATGCATTTCTGTGTTATTTTATACTTAAAGTAAATAATATTTGTTTCAAATCAAATTAATTATACTTTAAATCAGCTAATATTCCTAAAATAAAATTTCAGAAAAGTATATTTTATTTTTGGAATACAGAGAATCTTTTAGCTTTCAATTCAAGCTAAAATGAAAGCTTCAAGAAAGCTTTTTCATTTTTAAAAATTCATTTGAAACCTTATTAGTGGATGTATGGAGTTTTAATTTAGTGATAATATCACTTAATAACATGTATAAATGTATTTTTTGTATGGATGTTCAAAAAGGAAATAATTCTGAGTTACCACCTTTGACTACTTTTCCCTATCAGTTGATAGGGATGATTTAAGTCAGAGATTACAGTAGAAAATTACTGTTGTTGACCTATGACATAAGAGGCCACCATGCATAAATAAATGTTTTTTCTATTATGTTTTAAGCAAAAAGTATGCCTTACTTTTACAAAATTTTAGTTAATTAACTATATATTAAAAAAGGTAAAAAAAATTATCCTAGACAATTAAAAAAAGTAATGAATACATATTAGACAATTAAAAAAAGTAAAAAGAATGTATATTAGACAATTCAAAAAAGTAAAAATTGTATATTAGACTATTAAGAAAAGTAAAAAACGTATATTAGACAATTAAAAAAGTAAAAAATGTATATTAGATAATTTAAAAAAGTAAAAAAATGAATATTAGACAATTAAAAATTAAAAAATGTATATTAGACAATTAAAAAAGTAAAAATTGTCTAATATATATTTTTTACTTTTTTTAATTGTCTACTGTACAATTTTTACATTTTGAATTGTTTAATATACATTTTTTATAATTTTAATTGTCTAATAGACATTTTTTACTTTTTTAATTAACTAATATACATTTTTTTACTTCTTTAATTCTCTAATATACATTTTTTCTTTTTTAATTGTCTAATATACATTTTTCCTTTTTTTAATTGTCTAATACATATTTTTTACATTTTTTATTTGTCTAATAGACATTTCCTAAATTTTTTTAATTGTCTAATATACATTTTTTACTTTTTTATTTGTCTAATATACATTTTTACATTTTTTAATTGTCTAATATACATTTTCCTTTTTTTAATTGACTAATATACATTTTTTACTTTATTTAATTGCCTGATATCCATTTTTTATTTTTTTTATTTGTCTAATATACATTTTTATGTTTTTTAATTGTCTAATATATATGTTTTACTTTTTTTAATAGTCTAATATACATTTTTCCTTTTTTTAATTGTCTAATATATATTATTTGCTTTTTTTAATTGTCTGATATATATTATTTACTTTTTTTAATTGTCTAATAAACATTTTTTACTTTTTTTAATATTCTATTATACATTTTTACTTTTTTTAATTGTCTAATATACATTATTTTCTTTTTGAATTGTCTAATATACATTTCTTTACATTTTTAATTATCTAATATACATATTTACTTTTTTTAATTGACTAATATAAATGTTTTTACTTTTTTTAATTGTCTAATAATATTTTTTACTTGTTTTAATTGTCTACAATACATTTTTTACTTATTTAATTGTCTAATATACATTTTTACATTTTATTTGTATAATATACATTTTTTACTTTTTTCAATTCTCTAATATACATTATATATTTTTACGTTTTTTACTTCTCTAATATACATTTTTTACATTTTTTAATTGCCTAATATGAATTATTTACTGTTTTTGATTGTCTAATATACATTTTTACTTTTTTCAATTGTCTAATATACATTTCTAATTTTTTTAATTTTCTAAATTACATTTTATTTTGTCTAATATGCATTTTTACATTTTTTAATTATCTAATATATATTTTTTACTTTTTCTAATTTTCTAATATACATTTTACTTTTTTAATTGACTAATATACATATTTTTAATTGTCTGATATCCATTTTTTATTTTTCATTTGTCTAATATACATTTTTACATTTTCTAATTGTCTAATATATATGTTTTAATTTTTTTAATTGTCTAATATACATTTTTCCTTTTTTTAATTGTCAAATAAACATTTTTTACTTTTTTTAGTTTTCTATTTTCTATTTTTAATTTTTTTAATTGTCTAATATACATTTTTCCCTTTTTGAATTGTCTAATATACACATTTTTACTTTTTTTAATTGTCTAATATACATTTTTTACTTTTTTAATTCTCTAATATAAATATTTTTACATTTTTAATTGTCTAATATACATTTTTTACTTGTTTTAATTCTCTACTATACATTTTTTACTTTTTTTAATTGTCTAATATATTTTTTTTACTTTTTTATTTGTCTAATATACATTTTTTACTTTTTTTAATTGTATAATATATATTTTTAACGTTTTTTATTTCTATAATATACACTTTTTACATTTGTTAATTGTCTCATATACTTTTTTAATTGTCTAATATGAATTATTTACATTTTTTAATTGCCTAATATGATTTTTTGTACATTTTTTAATTGTCTAATATATATATATATATTTTTTAATTGTCTGATAATTATTTGGTACATTTTAATCGTCTAATATACATTTTTTAATTTTTAATTGTCTAATACATTTTACTTTTTTCAATTGTCTAATATACATTTTTTACATTTTAATTGTCTAATATACATTTTTTACTTTTTTAATTGTCTAATACATATTTTTACTCTTTTTAATTGTCTAATTTATATTTTTCACCTTTTTTAATTGTCTAATATCATTTTTTTACATTTTAATTGTCTAATATAAATTTTTCACATTTTGTTAATTGTCTAATATACATTTTTTCATTTTAATTGTCTAATATACATTTTTACATTTATTAATTGTCTAATATATATGTTTTATATTTTGTAATTGTCTAAGACACATTTATCCTTTTATTAATTGTCTAATGTACATTTTTTACTTTTTTTTAATTGTCTAATATACATTTTTTAATTTTTTTAATTGTCTAATAAATATCTTTACTTTTTTAAATTTTTATTATATATTTTTAATTTTTCTAAATTTCTAATATACTTTTTTAATTATCTAATATGTATTTACTTTTTGAATTGTCTAATATACATTTTTGCTACTTTTATTTGTCTAATATATATTTTTTTTATTTTTTTAATTGTCTAATATATATTTTTTATTTTTTTTTATTTTCTAGGATATTTTTTTACTTTTTTTAATTGTCTACTCTACATTTTTTACTTTTTTAATTGTCTAATATACATTTTAACTTTTTTAAATTGTCTAATATACATTTTTTAATTTTTGTATATGTCTAATAGACATTTCTTACTATTTTTAATTGTCTAATATACATTTTTACATTTTTCATTATCTGATATACATTTTTACATTTTTCAATTGTCTAATATATATTTTTTACTTATTCTAATTGTCTAATACACATTTTCCATTTTTTTAATTGACTAATATATATTTTTTTACTTTTTTTAATTGTCTAATACATATCTTTACATTTTTAATTGTCAAATATACATTTTTCAGTTTTTTTATTGTCTAATAAACATTTTTTTACATTTTATATTTCTAATATACATTTTTTACATTTTTTAATGTTCTAATATATTTGTTTTTATTTTATTTGTCTAATATACATTTTTTACTTTTTTTAATTGTCAAATATATATTTTCTACTTTTTTTAATTGTCTAACATATATGTTTTACTTTTTTAATTGTCTAAGATACATTTTTTACTTCTTTTAATTGTCTAATGTACTTTTTTACGTTTTTTAATTGTCCAATATATATTTTTAATTTTTTTAATTGTCTAATATACATTTTTACTTTTTTAATTGCCTAATATTGATTTGTTACTTTACGTAATTGTCTAATATACATTTTTTACATTTTTAATTGTCTAATATAAATTTTTTTCTTTTGTTAATTATCTAATATACATTTTTAAATTTTGACTTGTCTAATATACATTTTTGGTTCTTTTATTTGTCAAATAATAATTTTTTTAA
Organism: Acanthosepion esculentum; assembly: GCA_964036315.1. Lineage (NCBI taxonomy): Eukaryota > Metazoa > Mollusca > Cephalopoda > Sepiida > Sepiidae > Acanthosepion > Acanthosepion esculentum. The sequence goes on from OZ038493.1 coordinate 111,025,458, forward strand.
TTTTTTTAATTGTTTCATACACATTTTTTACTTTTTTAATTATCTAATATACATTTTTTACATTTTAATTGTCTAATACACATTTTTTCTTTTTTTAATAGTCTAATATACATTTTTACTTTATTTCATTGTTTAATAGATATTTTTTACTATTTTTAATTGTTTAATATACATTTTTTTACTTTTTTAATTGTCTAATATATTTGTTTTACATTTGAATTGTCTAATATATATTTTTGACTTGTTTTAATTGTCTAATATATATTTTTTTACATTTTATATTTCTAATATACATTTTTTACATTTTTTAATGTTCTAATATATTTGTTTTTATTTTATTTGTCTAATATACATTTTTTACTTTTTTTAATTGTCAAATATATATTTTCTACTTTTTTTAATTGTCTAACATATATGTTTTACTTTTTTAATTGTCTAAGATACATTTTTTACTTCTTTTAATTGTCTAATGTACTTTTTTAATAATCTTTTTTACGTTTTTTAATTGCCTAATATATATTGTTAATTTTTTTAATTGTCTAATATACATTTTTTTCCTTTTTTAATTGTCTAATATATATTTTTTACTTTTTTAATTGTCTAATATACATTTTTTTAATTTTAATTGTTTAATTTATTTTTTAAAATTTTTTTAAGTGTCTAATATATATTTCTTACATTTTTTAATTGTCTAATATATATTTTTTTCTTTTTTTCATTGTCTGATAATTATTTGGTACATTTTAATCATCTAATGTACATTTTTTAATTTTTAATTGTTAATATACATTTTTTACTTTTGGAATTGTCTAATACATTTTTACTTTTTTTAATTTTCTAATATACATTTTTTACATTTTAATTGTTTAATATACATTTTTTACTTTTTTAATTGTCTAATACATATTTTTACTTTTTTTAATTGTCTAATTTATATTTTTCACCTTTTTTAATTGTCTAATATCATTTTTTTAAATTTTAATTGTCTAATATACATTTTTCACATTTTTTTAATTGTCTAATATATTTTTTTGCATTTTAATTGTCTAATATACATGTTTTTAATTTTCTTAATTGTCTAATATACATTTTTACGTTCATTAATTGTCTAATATATATGTTTTATATTTTTTACTTTTTTAATTGTCTAATATACATTTTTACTTTTTTTAATTGTGTAATATACAACATTTCCTTTTTTTAATTGTCTAATACACATTTTTAACTTTTTTTAATTGTCTAATATACATTTTTTACTTTTTCTAATTGTCAAATATACATTTTCTTCTTTTTTAATTGACTAAAATACATTTTTTTACATTTTTTGAATTGTGTAATATATATTTGTTACTTTTTTCAATTGTCTAATATGCATTTTTTACTTTTTTAATTGTCTAATATACATTTTTTACTTTTTAATTCTCTAACATGCATTTTTTTGCTTTTTTAAATTATCTAATATTCATTTTTTACTTTTTTAATTGTCTAATATCATTTTTGCTTCTTTTATTTTTCTAATATACATTTATTATTTTTTTTAATTGTCTAATATATATTTTATACTTTTTTTTAATTGTCTAGGATAATTTTTTTACTTTTTTAATTATCTAATATACCTTTTTTACTTTTTTAATTGTTTAATCTACATTTTTTCTTTTTTTTAATTGTCTAATTTACATTTTTACATTTTTTAATTGTCTAATATACATTTTTAATTTTTTTATTTGTCTAATAGACATTTACTTTTTTTAATTGTCTAATATATATTTCATACTTTTTTATTTGTCTAATATACATTTTTACTTTTTTTATTTGTCTAATATATATTTTTTACTTTTTCAATTGTCTAATACACATTTTCATTTTTTTAATTGTCTAATATACATTTTTACTATTTTTAATTGTCTAATATATATTTTTTACTTTTATAATTGTCTAACATATATTTTTTACTTTTTTAATTGTTTAATATACATTTTTTACTTTTTTAATTGTCTAATATATATTTTTAATGTTTTTATTGTCTAATGAACATTTGTTCCTTTTTTAATTGTCTAATATATATTTTTTACTTTTTTATTTGTCTAATATACATTTTTAATTTTTTTAATTGTCTAATATACACAATATTTCACTTTTTTAATTGTGTATAATATGTTTTTACTTTTCTTAATTGTCTAATATACATTTTTTACTTTTTTTAATTGTCTAGTACACATTTATTACGTTTTTAATTGTCTAATATATATTTTATATTATTTTTAATTGTCTAATATATATGTGTACATTTTTTCATTGTCTAATATAAATTTCTTACATTCTTAATTGTCTAATATACATTTTTTACATTTAATTGTCTAATATATATTTTTTATATTTTTGTAATTGTCTAATATAATATTTGACATTTTAATTGTCTAATATACATTTTTACGTTTTTTAATTGTCTAATATATATTTTTTACTTTTTTTAATTGTCTTATATACATTTTTTCCTTTTTTGTATTTTCTAATATACATTTTTTTACTTTTTTTAATTGTCTAATATACATTTTTTACTTTTTTTTAATTGTCTAATATAAATGTTTTTACTTTTGTTAAATAATATACATTTTTTACTTTTTTTAATTGTCTACTATACATTTTTTACATTTCATTTTTCTAATATGCATTTTTTACATTTTTAATTGTATAATATATATTTTTACGTTTTTTAACTCTCTAATATATATTTTTACATTTTTTAATTGTCTAATATAATTTTTTAATTGTCTAATATAAAAGTTTTACATTTTTTAATTGCCTATTATGCATATTTTACTTTTTTTAATTGTCTAATATACATTTTTACTTTTTTCAATTGTCTAATGTACATTTTTTATATTTTAATTTTCTAATATATATATTATCATTTTTTTCAATTTTCTAATATACATTTTTTACATTTTTTAATTGCCTAATATATATTTGTTACTTTTTTAATTGTCTAATATACATTTCTTACTTTTTTTAATTGTCTACTAAATATTTTTACTTTTTTTAATTCTCTAATATACGTTTTTCACTTTTTTAATTATCTAATGTACCTTTTTCATATTTCAATTGTCTAATATATATTTTTTACATTTTTTAATTGTCTAATATAATTTTTTACATTTTAATTGTCTAATATACATTTTTTACTATTTTAATTGTCTAATATACATTTTTTATATTTTAATTGTTTAATATATATTTTTTACATTTTTTTAATTGTCTAATATAATTTTTTACATTTTAATTGTCTAATATACATTTTTACGTTTTTTAATTTTCTAATATATATGTTTTACTTTTTTTAATTGTCTTATACACATTTTTTCCATTTTGAATTGTCTAATATACATTTTTTTACTTTTTTTAATTGTCTAATCTACATTTTTTACTTTTTTTTAATTTTCTAATATAAATGTTGTTACTTTTGTTAATTGAATAATATACATTTTTTACTTGTTTTAATTGTCTACTATACATTTTTTACATTTCATTTGTCTAATATGCATTTTTTACCTTTTTTAATTTTATAATATATATTTTTACGTTTTTTAATTCTCTAGTATATATTTTTTACATTCTTTAATTGTCTAATATAATTTTTTAATTGTCTAATATAAACGTTTTACATTTTTTAATTGCCTATTATGCATATTTTACTTTTTTTAATTGTCTAATACATTTTTTACTTTTTTTAATTGTCTAATATACATTTTTTACGTATTTTAATTGTCTAATATCTATTTTTAATTTTTTTAATTGTCTGATATACATTTTTCCTTTTTTATTGTCTAATATACATTTTTACTTTTTTAATTGTCTAATATACATTTTTACTGTTTTCAATTGTCTAATATACAATATTTCACTTTTTTTATATATCTAATATACATTTTTTACTTTTCTTAATTGTCTAATATACATTTTTTACTTTTTTAATTGTCTAATACATATTTTTACTTTTTTTAATTGTCTAATATACGTTTTTCACTTTTTTTAATTTTTTAATATACATTTTTTACTTTTTTAATAGTCTAATATACATTTTTTTACAATTTATTTGCTTAATATAAACATTTTTTTATTTGTCTAATATTTTTTTTTACTTTTTTTAATTGTGCAATATCCATTTCTTACTTTTTTAATTGTCTAATATACATTTTTTACTTTTTGTAATTGCCTATTATGCACAAATCCATGGTGCCGTATCCTATTGGGAAAACCTAAAACTTGCTGTTTTCGCTTCATGGGATAGGTCCTTGTCAAGGATATAGTAGATGAATCCAGACCATTTTAATCTGGAGTACTAAACATGGCTTCTCCAGAAACACAGAAGAATTTCCATATTATATGTAACACCCATCCTTTTTTATGCTCCTTAGACTCTGCTATGCTGTGTAGATATCTATTTTTTTCTCTGTGTGAAACACATGTATGTATAGTTTTGTGTATGTCTTAGTGGTATAAAATTCTCTCTGATAACAAAGCAAGTCATTCCTTTTTCTTTCAGCCATTTTCTTCCGTCCACAAATTACAGTGTTATTATATCACAGTTATAATAATGCCTGTAATGGGAGAATAAATCTTTCTTGTATAGCTCTCTCCTATTATAAAGCATTTCTAGAAGATAAGACAAGTTATACAAAATTTGCCCATTTTGTCATTCAACTACATAATTCTCGATAATACAACAATTTTTTTTTTTAATTCAATTCACCCCAAGCATGGCAATAATACCACTAATACACCAGGGGCTACTGGGAGTGAAAGCAAATGAAAAAAAGTTTAGAAGGAACAGGAGGCCTAATCCTAAACAGGGATCAATGTATAAACTTCTACTCCGGTTCAAAAAGCCTTGAAGGAGTGTAACCTGGATGATAGGTGAACATATCTACTCCTATTGTAGAAAAAAAAATATCAGGATTTAGGCAAAGATGTTAGAAGTATAAAGTTGAAATAAACTTTAGACGGAACCGGAAACCCAATCCTAAACAGGAAACAAGGAATAAACCTCTACTCCTGTTTAAAAGACCTGGGAGTAGTGTGAACTGAACGATATTTATCAAAAAATTTTCCATTATAATATAGATTAGAACACACAAAAATTCTTACATTGGTGAAACCATTTTTTAACACTGAAAAATTTAGAAAACACCAAAGTAAATGTTAAAATAAAATTTTATCCCATTTGAGAAAAAAACCTTTTCCAAAAAAAAAATTTGATCTAAAGTTAAATGAAAACTCAAGAAAAATTTAAAAGCAATGGATATTGCTACCTCGTCTGGTTTGATGCTACTGCTATGTATTTAGAGATGTTTGATAAAACCCAAAGAATTCACAATGTTATTGTTCCTGACCTGGCATCTTGGCTTCAGCTCCTTTCCCATCACCGTAATGTAGCTGCCCCGTGCCTTTTCTATAAATGGTAATTGTTTGGATGAATTTTCTTCTATGGTAATAAGAATGGTAAATAAGAATGTGTTGTTTAGGTGTAAAGAAGATTGTGGCTAGCTAAGTTTAGATACAAGACAGGTGAAGACCAGCTTTGCACAGCCCTCCTTTGGGCCTTGTGCCAGTTTCTGTATAACAACAGAAATAAATACCATCACTTTCCACTATGGAACCTAGATTATGAATACAAACGCAGTACTAGATTGGTAGTTAGGTCTCATCATTTTACAGTTGAAATGGTTAGATGTAACTGTAAGTTCTATGTTAACAGTTTCTTCTATCACACTTCTTGCTTGTAGAAATCACTTCTGGCTTCTTGCTTCCCAGTCAGTTTTGATCTTCAAAAATTTAAATGCAATATCAATCGTTATCTTCTGTCTTCTTAATTCTTGTTCTTTTATTGTCTTCTCTCCTTAATAGTAGTTTTTCTCATATTCTCTAACACTCAGTAACCGCTTGCGTCCTAGTGACTTTATTGCCTTTGATCTTCAAAAATTTAAATGCAATGTCAATCGTTATCTTCTGTCTTCTTAATTCTTGTTCTTTTATTGTCTTCTCTCCTTAATAGTAGTTTTTCTCACATTCTCTAACATTCAGTAACCGCTTGCATCCTAGTGACTTTATTGCCTTTGATCTTCAAAAATTTAAATGCAATGTCAATCGTTATCTTCTGTCTTCTTAATTCTTGTTCTTTTATTGTCTTCTCTCCTTAATAGTAGTTTTTCTCACATTCTCTAACATTCAGTAACCGCTTGCGTCCTAGTGACTTTATTGCCTTTGATCTTCAAAAATTTAAATGCAATGTCAATCGTTATCTTCCGTCTTCTTAATTCTTGTTCTTTTATTGTCTTCTCTCCTTAATAGTAGTTATTTTTGTGGATATTGCATATTTCATTTGCAGCACAATATTCTTAAATATTTACACATCCTTCTTAGATCCACTACAGATAGATAGATAGATAGATATTTGCTAATGTGATATCCCAGCATGCATCTGTAGGATTTGTTTTGTTTTTTTTTTAATTCAGGCATGGTTCTTTCCTAGTAACTATTCCTATGGATTGGAACAAACAAACACAAAGAAAAAATGAACGCGGAGATCCATGATTTTCTCCATTCTGAAGGGACATCTTTTTTCTTTTGAGTTTAATATTTAACCAGGTAGTAAGTTAAATTTTCATGATTAGTCATATAGCTGCCTGAATATCTCTAACGACTAACTTCAAGTTATTTCTGGTTTTAGTCATAATATTTCTGGGAATTACAAAGAGATTTTTGTAAACTGAAAATAAAATTAATTTATCTGAATTTTTGAAACCTACAAATTCCTTAATATTGGCTTTTTAATTCGATTTTTGAAAATAAAAGTTTTCGTACTTTCTTTATTTTCATTTTCCCGAGATATAATCCCGGAAAATAATCAACACAAGAAAACAATTAAAAAATATATTTATAATATTTTAAATGGGGCGTTTGATAGCAAACACACATAGAGACACTGTATTACAAAAAAAATATAAATAGTTTCTTTCAAGGGGAATAACATTAAAATTGACAGTTTAAAGTTATTCCCCTTGCATTCCAATCAAAGAAAAGGTCTTTGTATGGGGAATTTCCTTAGATTGTCATCCGAATTTCTCAACCAGCGCCATTTGTCTTCTTTTAGGTTTTCTTTTTTGACAGCATAATTCATTTTTATTCGAATAACATAGGCTTAACTGACATTAAAAAAAATCTTTCTCAAATTCATCCATAATTTAAATGTTTCAAGAACTAAAAAATAAAAAAATACAACATTCTACCACGCATTTCTCAGAAAAACCGCTGGAGGCGATTTTGTTGTTAAAAAAAACAAACTATAATTAGAAACAGCAAACGAATTTTCGTCGCATTTTAAGACTCACACACGCAAAGATACACACAGGAATTATGTGTCAAAATTGCCACCAAAGAAACAAACTTTCTTTATGAGAGATTAGAAAAATTTACACAACAAACTTTTTCACTTAATATCTTTCACAGAAAAATCTTTTGTCTAAGTTAAATTCGACCTTTCAATCAATGGCAGACGACTTTTTAAACATTGAACATTTCCGAAAGTGCAAAGAACTTTTTTTCTTAAATATACCTTTGCACAGATCATTACAAACAAAGAAATTGTAAAGTGTGTATATAAAATTTAATCTGTTGTTTCAAAGATGTATTTTTTGTTGTGATTGAATATCGTTACCATCTGGCCATTTCTTAATTTATGTTTGTGGATATTTTAAATATTCACGCATCCTTCTTAGATCCAGTATAGATAGATAGATAGATAGATAGATAGATAGATAGATAGATAGATAGATATTGGCTAATGAGATATCCCAGCATGCAACAGTAGGATTTGTTTTGTTTTTTTAATTCCGGGATGGTGCATTCCTAGTAGCTATTCCTATGGATTGGAACAAACAAACACAAAGAAAAAATGAACGTGGAGATCTATGATTTTCTCCATTCTGAAGGGACATCTTTTTTCCTTTGAGTTTAATATTTAACCAGGTAGTAAGTTAAATTTTCATGATTAGTCATATAGCTGCCTGAATATCTCTAACGACTAACTTCAAGTTATTTCTGGTTTTAGTCATAATATTTCTGAGAATTACAAAGAGATTTTTGTAAACTGAAAATTAAATTAATTTATCTGAATTTTTGAAACCTACAAATTCCTTAATATTGGCTTTTTAATTCGATTTTTACAAATAAAAGTTTTCGTTCTTTCTTTATATTCATTTTCCCGAGATATAATCCTGGAAAATAATCAACACGAGAAAACAATTAAAAAATATATTTATGATATTTTAAATGGGGTGTTTGATAGCAAACACAGATAGAGACAGTGTATTACCAAAAAAGATAGATAAATAAATTCAAAGGGAATAACTTAAATAAATGACAATTTAGAGTTATTCCCCTTGCATTCCAATCAAAGAAAAGGTCTTTTTGTGGGGAATTTGCTTAGAATGTCATTTGAATTTCACAACCAGCGCCATTTGTCTTCTTTTAGTTTTTTTTGGATAAGTTCTTTTTTTTTGTTCTTATTTTAACAGCATAATTCATTTTTATTCGTATAAAAACCTTAAAGTTATTTATATGATTAAATTATAAAATACTTATAAAATTCTAGCTGTATGCATTCTCAAGACAACAATGTTTTTCTTTCACACAAATATCTTTGTTGTTTATGAATTTAAAACAAAAGAACAGTCAGTGCATTATTTGTAATTCATCTCATATATATATATATATATATATATATATATATATATATATATATATATATATATATATACATATATATATATATATATATATATATATATATATATATGAAGTGACATCATTTATATTTTTAGATTGTAAGAAATTATTTGTTGGGGAGATAATGGTTTAGTGATACAAGTCTTACTAATTAACCTATAGCTAGGGGGGAGAAGAGTTGGACTCATAGTTATTTACGCATAAGTGAATATAATGTCCCCAACCAGAAATAGAACTCACTTCACAAGTCACATGATGTCACTTCATAAATCACATGATGTCACTTCACAAGTCACATGATGTCATTTCATAAATCACCTGATGTCACTTCATAAATCACATGATATCACTTCACAAGTCCCATGATGTCACTTCATAAATCATATGTTGTCACTTCATAAATCACATGATGTCACTTCACAAGTCACATGATGTCACTTCACAAGTCACATGATGCCATTTCATAAATCACATGATGTCACTTCATGAATCACATGATGTCACTTCACAAGTCAGATGATGTCACTTGAAGTAGCCAGAACTGAGTCTAAATCTGTCTCCTCCAGCAAATGCTCAGTCAGTTATGTGCCATGCATGATACACACTTAGGCAATCATGTATCTTTCGATACATGACTGACAAGGCAGATTTTTTTCCTCGCAGTAGGTTGCCATTTCTTTCTGCAGTAGGCCAGTTGCCATCAAAAGCTAGAGAACCTGGTCTGTTCTGCTATTTACCCATAGTTAGTAGGATTTGGTCAGTCAGTAATTCATCTCATATATATATCTATATATCTATATATATATATATATATATATATATATATATATATATATACACACACACACACACACACACACACACACACACACATACATACAAAGTCAGTTTTTTCCTATCCATCCAGATCTGATAAAGTTTCAGGAATATATAGGAGAAACCTCTAGAAATTTGAATAAAAGATTATATGAACACAAAACTGATCACTTATAATACAATACACTGAATGTGTCACTCACCATGAGTGTGAACATAGCATATTACCTGCATAAAATGTGACAGCCCCCAAATATTCAAGTTAAAATGTAGTTTTGGGTCTATATTTACCATACAAGACAATGCCCCACGAATAGTATTTCAAAATGTATTGTATTAAATTTATTAAATTCAGAAAGCATATAGTTTCCTTTCACTCCAATTCTAATGAAATATCAGATGGTAGAGTAGATATTGCCTGGAAACTATCACAAGCTACAATACCCCATGAGTGCGTGAATGTGTTTCCAGTAGCCTATTACTTTAGCGTGAATGAGTTTTCCCCACTATCCACCCATTTATTCCACTGTTCTGAAATGCAATCTTTTAATGGCTTGTTAAGACACATATCCAATTCTGTTTTTCTTGAGCATCATCGAGAAAAGGTGGCAAAGCCTACAGTTTAAAATCCCTCCTGCTAACAACTTACCATAAACCACAGGATTTAAGGTTCATATTTTATACCTTGAGTATAAGTATTTTTTACTTTTTAATTGTCCAACATACTTTTTCTATTTTTTTAATTGTCAAATATACATTGTTTCCTTTTTTAAGTGTCAAATATATATTCTTTATATTTTTTAATTGTCTAATATACATTGCTCACTTTTTTTATTGTCTAATATACATTTTTTAGTTTTGTTATTTGTCTAATATACATTTTTACTTTTTTGATTGTCAAATATACATTTTTTACTTTTTTTAATTGTTTAATTGTTTTATTGTGTAATATAAATTTTTTGCATTTTTAATTGACTAATATATTTTTTTTACTTTTTTTAACTGTCTAAAATACATTTTATACTTTTGTAATATGTCTCCTTCCTTAGTAATTCTGTTGAAGAAATCCTCGAGCATCTGGGAGATATGAGCTTGTAGTCGATGTTTTATCCAACGATTGTACTGGATTCTCTCTCGGACAAGGGCATGTCCTGCTTTCTCTGCGACCCGACAAGCTCTCCTTGAATTGATGGGAAGTCGAAAATACATTTTTTTACTTTTTTTAACTGTCTAATATATATTTTTACTTTTTTAATTGACTGATATACATTCTTTACATTTAATTGTCTAATATACTTTTTTTAATTTTTTAATAATTTAATATACTTTTTTTATTTTTTAATTGTCTAATATACATTTATTACTTTTTTTAATTGTCTAATATATATTTTTTACATTTACTTTGACTAATATACATTTTTTATATTTTTAATTGTCTAATATTAATTTTTTACATTTCTTAATTGTCTAATATACATTTTGTAATTTTTTTAATTGTCTAATATACATTTTTTTACTTTTTTAATTTTTTCAAGGAATCAGCACGTATGCTAGGCCACAAAAATCTCCTGAGTTGGCCAAGCATAGAAATAAATACAATATGGGAACCAGTAATAAGGAGTGCCAGAGAAAAGCAATGATAACAAAAAAAAAAAAAAAAAAAGTTGCAATATGAGATCTGGTAAAAACATACAATGATAACAGCAAAATTGCAATATGAGTACTGGTAAAACATGTTGCTGAAAAATTAGGTTTATAATACTCAGAAATTAATACCCAGATATTAGGACATGGCACAGTGGATAAAGGTGTTGGTTAGATCCAGTGACAGACCCAAAGAGTGTGAGTTCAATACCTGGTTAAGGCAGTGGAGAACTTTCAGAGGGAAAATTAGCAGAAGATAACATTAAACATGGCTCGTGGAACTAGAATATTCTACCCCAGTGATCGAAATAAAGGGTTCGAAGAAGGCCAGAGCTAAGCGTTGTGACAAAAATGGGGACAAAGATGAGGACAATAGTCAGACTAATGTAAACAATGTATATTTGACAATTAAAAAAGTAAAAAATGTATATTAGACTAGAAGGGTGGGCTAGAAGGGTGGGAGTTAAAATTGAGCTACTCTCCGGTGAATGTTGGTTCGAGTACATCCAGAGTATGAAGGTGTCATCTCACATGGCCAGAGTAAAGAGATTCTAATGCCATTTCTTCGCCATGTGTACAGAAAGGTGAACAAACTCGGACATATGAGCCTGCGATTTCATAGTAGGATCCAGTTTTCTTGTATACTCTGATTTGTCACTATGATGATCTTTCAATGTATTTAATTTTTCCTCGATGTTTTATCCAACCGTTGTACATGTCCCGCTTTCTCCTACGAAGGGATGAGTAGGTAGGAATGTCAGACTGTTCGATATTCTCAATTTCTCTCCATATATTTTTGGTATATTGGGTCCATCTGTCTATATTTCTGAGATGAGGTATTATGTACAGTATTTACATTATTCGGACTATTGTCGCCATATTTGTCACAACGTTTCGGCCATTGTACGCTCCGGCCTTTATTTCGATCACCTGAAAATTTTCCCTCTGAAAGTTCTCCACTGCCTTAAGGTATTGAACTCACACTCTTTGGACTGTCACTGGATCTTACCAACGCCTTTATCCACTGTGCCATGTGTCCTGGAAGACATCTGTGTATGAATTTCTGAGTATTATGAACCTAATGTTTTCAGCAACAATTTTTTTACCAGTACTCATATTGCAATTTTGCTGTTATCATTGCATGTTTTTACCATATCTCATATTGCAACTTTTGTTTTTTTTGGGTTTTTTTTGTTATCATTGCTTTTCTCTGGCATGTTGTGACAAATATGTCGACAAAGATGAGGACAATAGTCCTACTAATGTAAATACTATAAATAATAACTCATCTAAGAAATATAGACATACATTTTTTACTTACTTAATTGTCTAGTATACATTTTTGCATTTTTAATTGTCTAATATAATTTTTTTTGCATTTTTAATTGTCTATTATACATTTATTACTTTTTTAATAGACTAATACATTTTTACTTTTTTAATTGTCCAATATACATTTTTAAATTGTCAAATATACATATTTTGCTATTTTGAGTGTCAAATATACATTGTTTAAATTTTTTTAATTGTCTAATACATATTTTTTACTTATTTTTATTGTCTAATATACATTTTTACTTTTTTAATTGTCAAATATACATTTTTTACTTTTTTAATTGTTTAATATACATTTTTTACTTTTTTTAATTTTTTAATATACATTTTTTACTTTTTTAATTGTGTAATATACATTTTTTGCATTTTAAATTGACTAATATAATTTTTTTACATTTTTTAATTGTCTAAAAATCATTTTATACTTTATTAATAGACTAATATACATTTTTTACTTTTTAATTCTCTAATATACTTTTTTTTATTTTTTTATTGTCTAATATGCATCTTTTACATTTTTAATTGTCTAATATACATTTTCACTTTTTTTTAAATTGTCCAATGTACATTTTTTACTTTCTTTATTCTCAAATATACATTTTAGCTTTTTTAATTGTCAAATATATATTGCTTACATTTTTTATTGACTAATATACATCTTTTACATTTTTAATTGTCTAATATACATTTTTTACTTTTTTAATTGACTAATACATATTCTTTACTTTTTAATTGTCTAATATACATTTTTTAATTTTTAATTGTCAAATATACATGGTTTATTTTTTAATTGTCTAATATACTTTTCTTACTTTTTTAATTATATAATATAGATTTTTTACTTTTTAATTGTCTAATATACATTTTTTACTTTTTTAATTGTCTAATATACATTTTTTACTTTTTTAATGGACTAATATATATTTTTTATTTTTTAATTGTCTAATATACACGTGTTACTTTTTTTAATTGTCTTATATACATTTTTTACTTTTTTTAATTCTCTAATATATATTTTTTACTTTTTTTAATTGTTTAATATGCATTTTTTATTTTTTTATTTTCTAAAATATATTTTTTACATTTTTTAATTGTCTAATACATATTTATTTACTTGTTAAATTGTCTAATATACATTTTTTTACTTTTTGAATTGTCTAACATATATTTTTTACATTTTAAAATTGTCTAATATACATTTTTTACTTTTTTTAATTGTCTAATATATATTTTTTATATTTTTAATTCTGTAATATACATTTTTACTTTTTTTAATTGTCTTACATTCATTTTTTACTTTTTTTAATTGTCTATTATACATTATTACTCTTTTTAATTGTTTAATATACATCTTTTACTTTTTTAATTGTCTAATATACATTTTTTACTTTTTTAATTGTCTAATATACATTTTTTACTTTTTTAATTGTCTAATATACATTTTTACTTTTTTCAATTGTCTAATTTACTTTTTTTACTTTTTTAAATTGTATAATATACATTTTTACTTTTTTGAATTGTCTAATATACATTTGTTTACTTTTTTTAATTGTCTAACGTACATTTTAAAGTTTTAATTGTCTAATATACATTTTTTAATTGCCTAACATATATATTTTAATTTCTTTAATTGTCTAATAATCATTTATTCATTTTTAATTGTCTAATATACATTTTTACTTTTTTTAATTGTCCAATGTGCATGTTTTTACTTTTTAATTGTCAAATATGCATTTTTCTTTTTTTTATTGGTGAAATATACATTATTTACTTTTTTTAATTGTCTAATATACATATTTAATTTTATTAATTATCTAATATACATTTTTACTTCTTTTAATTGTTTAATATACATTTTTTATTTTTTTAATTGTGTTATATGCATTTTTTACTTTCTTTAAGTGTCTAATATACATTTTTACTTTTTTTAATTGTCCAATGTACATTTTTACTTTTTTAATTGTCAAATATAGATTTTTGCCTTTTTAATTGTCAAATATACATAGTTTACTTTTTAATTGTCTAATATATATTTTTTACTTTTTCAATTGTCTAATATACATTTTTTACTTTTTTAATTGTCTAATGTACATTTTTTATTTTTTTCAATTGTCTAATATATATTTTTTACTTTTTTAATTGTTTAATATACATTTTTTATTTTATAAATTACATTTGTTACATTTTTTAATTGTCTAATATACATTTTTACTTTTTTAATTGTCTAATATACATTTTTACTTTTTTTAATTGTCCAATGTGCATGTTTTTACTTTTTAATTGTCAAATATACATTTTTCTGTTTTTATTTGTCAAATATACATTATTTACTTTTTTAATTGTCTAATATACATTTTTTATTTTTTTTAATTGTTTAATATACATTTTTTATTTTTTAATTGTGTTATATGCATTTTTTATTTTTTAATTGCTTAATCTACTGTTTTTACTTTTTTATTTATCTAATATACATTTTTTACTTTTTTAATTGTCTAATATACATTTTTTAATTTTTAATTAATATACATTTTTTTACTTTTTTTAAGTGTCTAATATACATTTTTTACTTTTGTTAATTGTCTAATATACATTTTTTTACTTTTTTAATCTTCTAATATACATTTTTTTACTTTTTTATTTGTCTAATATCCATTTTTTACTTTTTTAATTGTCTAATATACATGTTTTTACTTTTTTAATTGTCTAATATTCATTTTTTTACTTTTTTTAATTGTCTAATATACATTTTTCCATTTTAATTGTCTAATATACATTTTTTTTACTTTTTTTAATTGTCTAATGTACATTTTTCTACTTTATTTAATTGTCTAATATACATTTTTTAATTTTTAATTGTCTAATATACATTTTTTACTTTTTTTAATTGTCTGAAATACACTTTTTAATTTTTTTATTTGTCTCATATACATTTTTAACTTTTTTAATTGTCTAATATACATTGTTTACTTATACGGTCTCCCTAAGATTCACAAAGACGGTATTCCGCTCAGGCCAATTGTTAGTTGCCAAGGCTCTGTGTGCCACCCTGAGTCGCTTCCTTGTAGATATAATTGACCCATTGATCGGAAAGTCTCCTTCATATGTCCGAAACTCTGCCCACTTCATGGAAATAATCAAAGATGCTCCCATCCAATCCAACC
This sequence comes from Acanthosepion esculentum, assembly GCA_964036315.1. Classification (NCBI taxonomy): domain Eukaryota; kingdom Metazoa; phylum Mollusca; class Cephalopoda; order Sepiida; family Sepiidae; genus Acanthosepion; species Acanthosepion esculentum. The sequence goes on from OZ038493.1 coordinate 111,041,198, forward strand.
AGATGGTGAGCTTGGACGTGGTGAGTTTGTTCACCAAGGTACCCACGGAGGAGGCACTCTCAGTAGTCAGAGACAGATTGACCTCTGACTCTTCCCTAGAAGAACGGACCAGTATTCCAATAGATAATCTGATGGAGATGTTGACTTTCTGTACACAAACAACATACTTCGGAATGGGATCACACATATATCAACAGGATGAGGGTTTAGCAATGGGCTCGCCATTATCACCAGCAATGGCGAATATATACATGGAATACTTTGAAGAAATGGCATTAGAATGTATATCTCTAAAGCCAACTTAATGGTTAAGGTACGTAGATGACACCTTCATACTATGGCCACACCAGGAAGATGTCCAGGTTCTACTGGACCATGTGAACTCAATAAGACCTTCGATACAGTTCACAATGGAGAAAGAGAGTAACAACACACTCCCATTCCTGGATGTACTAATATCTCGAACAGAGCATGGGTTCAAGACATCCGTATACCATAAACCGACATTCACCGGACAGTACCTCAATTTCAACTCCCACCATCCATACAGCGTAAAGAAAGGGATCGTCCGTTGCTTACAACACCGAGCAAAAGTCATAAGTGGCGACCCAGAGACGTTAGATAAGGAATTGGTCAGTATAAGTAGTACCCTACAACGTAACAACTACCCTGGGTACATGGCAGCAGCCCCCAAAAACTGGGATAGGCGGGTACAGGAGGAGGAGGACAACAACACTCAGAAAACAGTCTGTCTGCCTTATGTGAAGGGGTTATCAGAGAAAATACAAAGGATCTGCGGTCCATATAACATCAGGAAACCTTCAAAAGCGTGACAACACTTCGCAGATATCTCTCTCAAGTGAGACCCCCCCTAGAGGAGAACATGACTAAAGACTGTGTGTACGCTATCCCGTGCAGCTGCGGAAAGGAATATAAAGGAGAGACAAGCCGCCCCCTCAAATTAAGGCTTCAAGAACACCAGAAAGCTGTAACGTGAGGGGAAGTAGAAAAATCAGGCGTGGCTGACCACATATGGAGAGAGAAGGGAGATAACCGTCCCCTGTGGGATCATGTTGAGATCATAGACAGGGAACACCATTGGAAAATTCGTAAACTTAAGGAATCAGCACATATGCTAGGCCACAAAAATCTCCTGAGCCGACCAAGCATAGAAATAAATACAATATGGGAACCAATAATAAGGAGTGCCAGAGAGAAGCAATGATAACAAAGTTGCAATATGAGCTCTGGTAAAAACATGTAATGATAACAGCAAAATTGCAATATGAGCACTGGTAAAAAATGAGGCTGAAAACATTAAGTTTATAATACCCAAAAATTCACACTCAGATGTCCTCAAGAACACATGGCACAGTGGATAAAGGCATTGGTTAGATCCAGTGACAGACCCAAAGAGTGTGAGTTCAATAACCAGTTAAGGCAGTGGAGAAATTTCAGATGGAAAATTCGCAGGCGATAACTGATAACTGACATCCATCAAAACATGGCACGTGGAACTAGAACAGTCTACCCTAGTGATCGAAATAAAGGGTTCAGTTCGAAATTCCAACCAGCTGAAGAAGGCCGGAGCGTACAACAGCTGAAACTTTGTGACAAATATGGCGACAAAGATGAGGAAAATAGTCCGACTAATGTAGATAGATATATAGATAGATATTTTCTAATGAGATATCCCAGCATGCATCAGTAGGATTTGGGTTTTTTTTAAAATTCAGGGATGGTGCATTCCTAGTAGCTATTCCTATGATTTGGAACAAACAAACACAAAGAAAAAATGAACGCGGAGATCCATGATTTTCTCCATTTTGAAGGGACATCTTTTTTCCTTTGAGTTTAATATTTAACCAGGTAGTAAGTTAAATTTTCATGATTAGTCATATAGCTGCCTGAATATCTCTAACGGCTAACTACAAGTTATTTCTGGTTTTAGTCATAATATTTCTGAGAATTACAAAGAGTTTTTTTGTAAACTGAAAATAAAATTAATTTATCTGAATTTTTGAAACCTACAAATTCCTTAATATTGGCTTTTTAATTCGATTTTTAAAAATAAAAGTTTTCGTTCTTTCTTTATTTTCATTTTCCTGAGATATAATCCTGGAAAATAATCAACACGAGAAAACAATTAAAAACTATATTTAATATTTTAAATGGGGCGTTTGATAGCAAACACAAATAGAGACAGTGTATTACAAAAAAAAATAAATAAATCCAAGGGGAATAACTTAAAAAATAACAATTTAGAGTTATTCCCCTTGCATCCCGATCAAAGAAAAGGTCTTTTTTGTTGGGGATTTCCTTAGAATGTCATTTGAATTTCACAACCAGCACCATTTGTCTCCTTTTAGGTCTTTTTTTGGATAAGTTCTTTTTTTTTGTTCTTATTTTGACAGCATAATTCATTTTTATTCGTATAAAAACCTTAAAGTTATTTATATGATTAAATTATAAAATACTTATAAAATTCTAGCTGTATGCATTCTCAAGACAACAATGTTTTTCTTTCACACAAATATCTTTGTTTTTTATGAATTTAAAACAACAGAACAGTCAGTTCATTAGTTGTAATTCATCTCATATATATATATATATATATATATATATATATATATATATACACACACACACACACACACACACACACACACACACAATAACTAACAAGAAAAGATTTAATACAAAATAAAATAACCACAACGTAAAACCTGAAGCAAGAATTCACTCTATAGCCAGTAATGGTTGCCACCAGGAATATATAGGAGAAACCTCTAGAAATTTGAATAAAAGATTATATGAACACAAAACGGATCACTTATAATACAATACACTGAATGCGTCACTCACCATGAGTGTGAACATAGCATAAAATGTGACAGCTCCCAAATATTCAAGTTAAAATGTAGTTTTGGGGCTATATTTACCATACAAGACAATGCCCCACGAATAGTATTTCAAAATGTATTGTATTAAATTTATTAAATTCAGAAAGCATATAGTTTCTTTTCACTCCAATTCTAATGAAATATCACATGGTAGAGTAGATATTGCCTGGAAACTATTACAATGAGTGCGTGAATGTGTTTCCAGTAGCCTATTACATTAGCGTGAATGAGTTTTCCCCGCTATCCACACATTCATTCCACTGTTCTCAAATGCAATCTTTTAATGGCTTGTTAAGACACATATCCAATTGTGTTTTTCTTCAAGCATCATCGAGAAAAGGTGGCAAAGCCTACAGTTTAAAATCCCTCCTGCTAACAACTTACCATAAACCACAGGATTTAAGGTTCATATTTTATACCTTGAGTATAAGACAAACCTCTATTTGGGAGGGGTTAAGTTTAAAGATTGCTTTGTACGCCAGAATATCAGTTGAAAGAATTCAACGAACTACTACGTATTTTCTCTACAGCCAATAATTTCTGACGGGGTCTAAACTCAATGCAATTTTAAAATGTCCGAGGTATTCGTTCAATAACGTTAGTTACGTAACTACAATATCCCATGAGTGGATGAATGTGTTTCCAGTAGCCTATTACATTAGCCTGAATGACTTTCCCCTGCTAACCACCCACTCATTCCACTGTTCTCAAATGCAATTTTTTAATGGCTTGTTGAGACACATATCCAATTGTTTTTGTTCAACATCATTAAAAAAAGGAGACAGGGCAGGGGTCAGGCTACTATCAAAAATCTCCCATATTAAAAACTTACCATAAACCACACGATTTAAGGTCCATGTTTTATACCTGAAGATGATCCCTCTATTTTGCGGGGAGGATTAAGGTTAAAAGTTGGCTTGTACACCGCCATATATGGTAATTTTGATTTAAAAAATGCTGCTTTTATTAAAATGATGAGGTGAAAATGTATAGAAAGTATACTGATTGCTAAATCATCCACGATAATTTGTATCCGGGCTCTTACATTTCACCTTTCTTGGTAGATATCTGTTGTCAGTGTGGGATATTTATTGATTCATTCATTTTCTACGGCTTATCAACACATTGCAAGTTATTAAAAGTCAGAAAACATTTTTAGATTGTAACATTTTTTTCTCTTTTTGAGACAATTCTTACTGATTAACCCATAGATGGGAGAGAAGAGGTGGATTCAAACCTAATCATAATCTGATAAACAAGACATTATTATGTGGATATGAAGTAGGTGATCAATTCTATATTACAATCAATATACAAATTGATCCCTCACTTTCTGACCACGGTAGTTTCTATACATTTCTATTCCAGAGAATGTAAATAAATCTAAAAGACATGCCTGGGTAGCTAATTAGTATTTCATTGATTGATTCATTTTCTACAGCTTATCAACCCTTTGCACGTTATTTAAAGCCAGAAAATAGTTTTAGATTGTAAGAAATTATTTGTTGGGGAGATAATGGTTTAGTGATACAAGTCTTACTACTTAATCTATAGCTGGGTGAGAATAGTTGGACTCATAGTTATTTACGCATATGTGAATATAATGTTCCCAACGAGAAATAGAACTCACTTCACAAGTCACATGATGTCGCTTCATAAATCACATGATGTCACTTCACAAGTCACATGATGTCATTTCATAAATCACATGATGTCACTTCATAAATCACATGATATCACTTTACAAGTCACATGATGTCACTTCACAAGTCACATGCTGTCACTTCATAAATCACATGATGTCACTTCACAAGGCACATGATGTCACTTCCCAAGTCACATGATGTCACTTCATACGGTCATGGTCATTCAGTTTGTTTACTGCAGTCAAACTGAGCAGTTGCATTTTCAGCCTGGGCCAAGTAGCCTGGGCCAAGTAGCCAGAACTGAGTCTAAATCTGTCTCCTCCAGCAAATGCTCAGTCAGTTATGTGCCATGCGTGATACACACTTAGGCCATCATGTATCTTTTGATACATGACTGACAAGGCAGTTTTTCCCTCGCAGTAGGTTGCCATTTCTTTCTGCAGTAGGCCAGTTGCCATCGAACGCTAGAGAGCCTGGTCTGTCCTGCTATATACCCATAGTTGGGGGGAGAAGAAAAAGATTAATAACTTTCCCAAAGGTATTAGCACGTGAGTGAATGTAATGGATTTGACTGGAATTCAAACACAGCTCTCCAGGACTACTTATCATGAATGGATCAGTCCATTCAAGATAATAAGGAGGGTAACAGGCTCTTACTACAACAGTGCCAATATCACTTACTGCATTGTGATCATTTAGGTGATCATGACTAGCGAGGCAGATTTTTTCCCCATAGTTGGGTGCCATTTCATTCTGCGGTAGGTCAGTTGCCATTCAAGGCTATAGAACCCAGTCTGTCCTGCGATTTACCCATAGCTGGGGGAGGGGGAGAACAAGAAGATTCATACCTTCCCCAAGGGTATTAGCACGTAAATGAATGTAATGGATTCAAATGGAATTCAAACTCGGATCTCTAATACCTCAATCCGAGCCGCTATCCATGACTCCAGCAAATGCGACAGTTTACAAATCCATGGTGCCGTTTCCTATTGGGAAAACCCAAAACTCGCTGCTTTCGCTTCATGGAATAGGTCCTTGTCAGGGATATAGTAGATGAATCTAGACCATTTTAATCTGGAGTACTAAACATGGCTTCTCCAGAAACACAGAAGAATTTCCATATTATATGTAACACCCATCCTTTTTTATTCTCCTTAGACTCTGCTATTCTGTGTAGATATATATTTTTTTCTCTGTGTGAAACACATGTATGTATAGTTTTGTGTATGTCTTAGTGGTATAAAATTCTCTCTTATAACAAAGCAAGTCATTCCTTTTTCTTTCAGCCATTTTCTTCCGTCCACAAATTACAGTGTTATTATATCACAGTTATAATAATGCCTGTAATGGGAGAATAAATCTTTCTTGTATAGCTCTCTCCTATTATAAAGCATTTCTAGAAGATAAGACAAGTTGTACAAAATTTGCCCATTTTGTCATTCAACTACATAATTCTCGATAATACAACAATTTTTTTTTAAATCAATTCACCCCAAGCATGGCAATAATACCACTAATACACCAGGGGCTACTGGGAGTGAAAGCAAATGAAAAAAAGTTTAGAAGGAACAGGAGGCCTAATCCTAAACAGGGATCAATGTATAAACTTCTACTCCTGTTCAAAAAGCCTTGAAGGAGTGTAACCTGGATGATAGGTGAACATATCTACTCCTATTGTAGAAAAAAAAAATATCAGGATTTAGGCAAAGATGTTAGAAGTATAAAGTTGAAATAAACTTTAGACGGAACCGGAAACCCAATCCTAAACAGGAAACAAGGAATAAACCTCTACTCCTGTTTAAAAGACCTGGGAGTAGTGTGAACTGAACGATATTTATCAAACAATTTTCCATTATAATATAGATTAGAACACACAAAAATTCTTACATTGGTGAAACCATTTTTTAACACTGAAAAATTTAGAAAACACCAAAGTAAATGTTAAAATAAAATTTTTATCCCATTTGAGAAAAAACCTTTTTCAAAAAAAAAATTTAATCTAAATTTAAATGAAAACTCAAGAAAAATTTAAAAGCAATGAATATTGCTACCTCGTCTGGTTTGATGCTACTGCTATGTATTTAGAGATGTTTGATAAAACCCACAGAATTCACAATGTTATTGTTCCTGACCTGGCATCTTGGCTTCAGCTCCTTTCCCATCACCGTAATGTAGCTGCCCCGTGCCTTTTCTATAAATGGTAATTGTTTGGATGAATTTTCTTCTATGGTAATAAGAATGGTAAATAAGAATGTGTTGTTTAGGTGTAAAGAAGATTGTGGCTAGCTAAGTTTAGATACAAGACAGGTGAAGACCAGCTTTGCCAGCCCTCCTTTGGGCCTTGTGCCAGTTTCTGTATAACAACAGAAATAAATACCATCACTTTCCTCTATGGAACCTAGACTATGAATACAAATGCAGTACTAGATTGGCAGTTAGGTCTCATCATTTTACAGTTGAAATGGTAAGATGTAACTGTAAGTTCTATGTTAACAGTTTCTTTTATCATACTTCTTGCATGTGGAACTCTCTTCTGGCAGCTTGTTTTCCAGTCAGTTTTGATCTTCAAAAATTTAAATGCAATGTCAATCATTACCTTCTGTCTTCTTAATTCTTGTTCTTTTATTGTCTTCTCTCCTTAATAGTAGTTTTTCTCATATTCTCTAACACTCAGTAACCCCTTGTGTCCTAGTGGCTTTATTGCCTTTGATCTTCAAAAATTTAAATGCAGTCTCAGCCGTTATCATCTGTCTTCTTAATTCTTGTTCTTTTATTGTCTTCTCTCCTTAATAATAGTTTTTCTCATATTCTCTAACACTCAGTAACCCCTTGCACCCTAGTGGCTTTATTGCATTTGATCTTCAAAAATTTAAATGCAATGTCAATGTTTGCAGCAATTTTTTACATGATTTTTTGTGTCAATTTTTTTGTACGATAATTTTTATGAGTTGGAAATAAATTTGAGAATAATCAAAATTAATTGCAAAATCCAGCAAAAGTCACCCATGAAATAAAAATAATTCTTTTGTACAGAAAGTAAGGACCTACGTACATCAAGAAATAAATGTGAAAATTGTTTATTTAAAAATTTATAAAATATGTAAACCAACTATAACACAATATTTATTATTTTATAACTGTGAAAACATGTTTTATTTTAATGTAACGCCTGGTAAAAATTACATATATTCTGTAATTATCCACCATGAAAACTTTGTCCACCCAAAGAGGGAGATACACACACACACAAAATATTGAGTGTTTGGGGTCTTGTCTAAAATTTAAAATTAAAAGAATGTTTGGTTCCAAAGAAATGCTCTCAACCTAAAGTTAGTTAATTTAAAATGACGTGAGCAAACAAAAAAAATGTACAGAAAATACATTTTTGAAAAATTTATAATTGGGTACTCATCAGTCAATGTTTATTTAAATTTTTTTGTTTGGATGTTTTTAGAAATTTATGGATTAAAAAAAAAAAGAAAATTTTTTTTTCATATTTCTTTCTTTCTTTAGAAAATGGTGAAAAATATATATTTCATTATAGATGGTCCACATATTTTTATAATCTTGTAAATGTAAAATTATTCTTGTAGATAAACAATCCAATAAATAAATGGTGTTTAACATCTTTGTTGTCAGTTCTCAAGAATAAAGAAAATGTATAAATCCACTTTCATGTGTTTCAGTTTTATTAAAATTATCATCATCACTTTTTAAAAACTAGAATTTGTTTTGCAACTAACACATGTTGAAATCTTCACAGTATTTCGTATTGTTGAAGTTATTGCTAACATTTTTTGTCAAGATTTACAAACTCTGTCTTATTCAATTTCATAAACCAATCGATGAAATAAAAAACTTAGATATGCAAAAACAATACTGCATTTTTATTAAATACGTATTTCTTATGTTAATCATTAAATTGTTTTTTTAAAATAGAGTAAATACATTAATAAAAATTTTTTTCCCCAAAAAAGATTAATAAAAATCTATTGTACTAAGCTATGCACTTTAGTAAAACCAACTGTACTTTGTACCCACTTACCTGTTTGCCCAATCAGTCAATGTATGGCTATTTTAGAGTGTGTGACAGACAGATTAACAAAATTTTATATATAGATAGGTAAATATTGGGAAAGGAGTCAAAAGTGTATATGGTAGATAATATCAGGGTCAAAGAAATAACCATTTTTTGTTTTTGCATGCATGATGGTTAAAAAATTGCTGAAATAAACCAATTGGAAATAACTTTAACACTCCTATTGCCACACAAGGCGCCTGTGCATCTCATGGTGTGCCGTGCATTACATCTGACATGCATGTGCAACTGTTATCATAGTGCAATGGAAAAAACAAAAAAGAAAAAAAATCAAAGACAGTGTAGTGTCAGTTTTCCTTTATCGAAATAAAAGGCAATAAAAAATTTCTTACATAAAAATTCCAAATGTTAACTCTCTATCCCTTGTAGCTCTCAACAAGTTCCTTCCCTCTGCTTCCTCCCCCAGACCACATTCTGTCATCCACTTGCTTATATCTGCCAGGTATGTCACGCGTTGTTTTCCTTGGTCCCTCTTTCCCTCTATTCGACCTGTGAGTATCAGATTCTCCAGGCCCTCCTTCCTCATTATTATCGTCCCAGAAACTTGAGCTGCCTAAGGGTTCAAATAGTCAAGGAACTAATCAATGTGTTCATAAATTTAATTTTATTTCCCCAAATAAAACAGCCTTTCATAATTTCTAATTGTCACTCAACTAAAAATATAGATGGCATTAGGCTAAGATTCAAATACCCATGGGGTATCAATGAATGTATTAAGAAATTTGATTTCACCAACTAATCTTATATAGCAATTTCTAATAGTAACTCAGAGATGGCATTATGAAAACGTACAAATATCCAAACTAGTATTAAATTTAATCTACCAAAATAAAGCACACATACATATATATATATATATATATATATATATATATATATATATATATATATATATATATAATTTACATTAGGTCTATCTGATATTGAGCACTTTATCCCATAAATATAGCACACCTTAAGAGTATATATATAGAGAGATAGAGAGACACACACACATATGTATGTGTGCACAGGGTGCGATGGATAAACTGCCACCATTTGATATTTTTAATTTTGCACATGTGCGTTTGTCTTTTGTCAACTGAACAGTACAATAGGCTCAGTAGGGCACCATCTGTGAGAAAAAGAGCGCAATTCACTCTGCCAGAAATTTGGAAACTGCATGCTGCAGTGTTTGGAATTCATGGCAAAAGCACTAATGCGGACATTTCAGAGTGTTTGGGTATCAATTTGAGAATAGAGCAGATGATTTAGACAGTGTTGGATGAGTCTAATTGTGATTTACGAAGGTATTTGGAGTGATCACTAGTGTTGGCAACATTATGCCTCCATTATTCATCTTGCCACAGTGTCTCAAACTCAAAATAGAGGCCTACATCACCCCTTACATCTGCCCATCTAACTCCCCAGACTGCAACTCCCTTGATTATTACGTCGGGTGCAGTTGAGCAAGAGACCAACAAAACTCCTTGTAACACCAAAGATGAACTGAAGGCAAGGATTATGGCAGCATTCACCAACTTAAACAAGGAGGCTGTCCAGAAGAGTTGCAGGAAATTCCAAAGTCATCTGGAGGCTGTGGTTGAAGCCAATGGTGATTTTATCAAATAAATTTATTTCAAGATATTTTTGTGTAATTTTTAGTAAATATATCTGTTAAAATGAGATGCCAGTGTTATTTTCAGTTTTGCATCATTTAGACAATTTAACCATTGCACTCTGTATATAAACCGTTGGAAAAGGTATGATTCCAACTCTTCTCCCCAGCTATGGGTTAAATAGTAGAACAGACTGTATTCTATATCCACGAGTAGCAATCCCTCTAGGAGAAGGAAAACTCTGAATTCAAAACTGTATGTAGCCCTGGTGACGCATGTACTATGCAACTAAGGAAAGGATCATTTGCATTGACTCGATGACCACAACTATTCACTTGGGTTCTGTAGCCTTGGGTGGCAACCAGTCTAGGAGAAGGAAAACTCTGAATTCAAAACTGTATGTAGCCCTGGTGAAGCATGTACTATGCAACTAAGGAAAGGATCGTTTGCATTGACTCGATGTTCCCAACTACGGTCGACTCCTCCTTTTAGCAATTTCTAATAGTAACTCTACCAGAAACAGAGATGGCATTATGTAAAACGTACAAATATCCAAGGTAGGATTAACTGCGTTAAAAAATGTTATTTAACAAAACAAACATTTTTAACGTTCCTTAACAAGACTAAATTTTAAATTTGAAACACACGACACAAACCCCAAAAAGAAATTACTCCCCCAACCCAACACGACCTTTCAAGACAATTTCTTACCTTCCCTTCCACCACTAAATTTGACTCGAATTCCTTTGTCAAGATATTTTGACAAATCTAAAATGGTTTCTTTCCTCTTCCGTTCTTTATTTTTGTCTCCTGCAGCCTGCAAAAAATAAATAAAGAGATGAGACTCATTTTCTTTGAATGAACTCAGATGTTTGAAATCATGTAAAGCCATGACAGAACAAAGATATTTTATGGATCCAAATCATCATCTATTCAATATTTGTTTTTGTTTTTTTTCAATACACTTAAACCAGGCACCACCACAGACTTTATAAAAATCACCACCTTTTAAATAATTTAAATACCTTTTTTGAAGCTAACTTTTGGTCTTATTTGAAAGATAATAGCATAAAGCTAAAAAAATTAACTTCCATATGTAAATAAAGATATTTACACTATTCGGGCTGCTGTCCTCATTTTTATTGCTATATTTATGTTTTGGCCATTGTATGCTCCAGCCTTCTTCAGGTAAGTGGAATTTTGAACTGAACCCCTTATTTCGGCCACCAGGATAAATTGTTCTACGTCCACTTGCCATGCCTCTTCCGGATGTCTCAGTATCAGCTATCTCCCTTTAGTAACTCAACTCTCCGAGTTTTGTTCAACTCTGCTGTAGCCAGGTATTGAACTCACAATTCTTTGGGTCAAGTCATTGGATTCAACCAATGCTTTTATCCTCAAGGACACATGGCCAAGCGGATAAAAGTATTGGTTGGATCTAGTGACTTTACCCAAAGAGTTGTGAGTTCAATACCTGGCTACAGCAGAGGTGAACAAAACTTGGAGTGTTGAGGTAAAGGGAGATAACTAAGACTGAGACATCCAGAAAAGGCATGGCACATGGAACAACAACAATCTACCTGGTGGACAAAATAAAGGGTTCAGTTCAAAAGGCCAATCACCTGAAGAAGGCCAGAGCATGCAATGGCTGAAACATTGTAATTATGGCAATAAAGATGAGGACAACGGTCCAAATGGTGCAAATAATTACAATACCTCATCTCAGAAATATAGACAGATCCTGAAGATCGCTGGAGTGTACAACAGCCAAAACGTTGTGAATATGGCAACAAAGATGAGGGCAACAGTCCAAATAGGGTAAATAGTTACAATACCTCATTTCAGAAATATAGACAGATAAATGAAGCTTTTAGGCATTTTTAAAACATTGGCACATTCACATGTCACTCATCGAACTGCCATTATAGACAATGAATGTTAGCAAGAAATTTAAAATCTCTTAAAAATCCAATATTTGTTCTAGAGGTACATTTCAAAGAAAATTAGTAAATTTAAAGATTAATTAACTGGATTTTGTAAAAGTAAGGCTTACTTTTTGCTTAAAACATAATAGAAAAACATTTATTTATGCATGGTGGCCTCTTATGTCATAGGTCAACAACAGTAATTTTCTACTGTAATATCTGACTTAAATCATCCCTATCAACTGATAGGGAAAAGTAGTCAAAGGTGGTAACTCAGAATTATTTCCTTTTTGAACATCCATACAAAAAATACATTTATACATGTTATTAAGTAATATTATCACTAAATTAAAACTCCATACATCCACTAAATTCATGATACCTAAGGTTTCAAATGAATTTTAAAAAATGAAACAGCTTTCTTGAAGCTTTCATTTTAGCTTGAATTGAAAGCTAAAAGATTCTCTGTATTAAAAAAATCTTCCAAAAATAAAATATACTTTTCTGAAATTTTATTTTAGGAATATTAGCTGATTTAAAGTATAATTAATTTGATTTGAAACAAATATTATTTACTTTAAGTATAAAATAACACAGAAATGCATTTTTAAACCAAACAGTAGCTGTGTTTTTAACCAACTGTAGCCATGTTTACATTTTTGACCGGTTTATTGTTGTTCTACAGAGACTTTATCTGTAAAACAAAATTTAAGAAAACAACAAGTGAGAAGCTTTTTTATATAATTTTTAAGTACTCAGTAATCTTAAAAATGTTTGAAAATATTCTCCATAATCTAACCATAGGGATTTTGACTTAAAAACATATTTGAAAAATCTTAGTGTTCAGTGACTGGAATTAAGCTTTATTATTTATGATTAGTAAAAACAGTTTTCACTTAATATAATCTAAAGGCTGATATTAATACAGAATTTTAAAAGATTTAAAACTTCTGATTATAATTTTAAAAAATTGAAAACTATTCTTGTAAAAATTCATTATTCATCAAAAATTTTTTTTCTCAAGACAATAGTGTCCTTAATATATCTTATTTATAAAACCAATTAAAAGCTTCCCTAATTAAATAATGTCATAGTTTCATGAAAAAAAAGTGACTCACTTATTTCCTGCAACTAGTAATCAATAGAAACATAACCAAACAGCTTTAAATACAGAATAATAGAGGTATAATTTATTTATAATAGGTAATATAGTTCAAAATATTTAATAATCTATGGGTCCTCCTTTATTTTGAATAAACTTTTCAACCCTTTTTGTCATTGACTTGATTAAGTTCTGGCAAATCTCATCTCCAAGCATTGAATTATATTTGGACATGAAATTCACAATCAAATCCTCTTTATTGCTCAACTGTTTTCTCGAGAGCCTGTACTTTATAATTCTCCATAAGTTTTCTATGGTGTTTTATAGTTCCGAGCACTAATTTTGACTTATTTTTGAGGATAAGGTTAGCTGTCTTAAATTTTTTATAGTAGATAATTCATTTAATTTTTTTTTTATTTAAAAATAAAATTAAAAAATTGAATTAATTATCTACTATAGAAAATTTAAGACAGCTAATCAACACACCAGCTAAGTCAAAATTACAACAAACGAACATTATTCAATAGTTCAAATGACCCTTATTTATGAATTCGGTTTGATCTGGAATACGGTACGTATTCCAGATCAAACCGAATTCATAAATAATTACATCGGTCACACTACTACATGCCTTTTCAGATGCCTTACGTTACACCTATTTGACCACAGCTCCATTAGAACTCATTTAAACACACACAAACTTATCAGACTCCATCCGAAACATACTAGTAGAAAATACAAACATAATAACCTCACCCACATATAAAAAAAGATGAAAAGTAATGGAAGCCTTAATAATAAAAAAGTAAAAGTCAACTCTTAAATAATATCAACTATAAACTAGGCCACAATGTGCTAACAACGTTCAGAAAATAAAACAGCTATATAACACACTAAAAACATACACATAATGCACACAGTCAATTAAACTGAAAAAATAAAAGCATCCTTGATAATGGCTAAAAGTATAGCCAAAAGCGCTCAGAACTATAGAACATTTAGTTTCTACACACGATATCCCAAAAGAAAGCTCTTGTTCGAACACAAGGAATATTAAACGAAAAGATTAACTGTAGTACCTTGTCTGTCGTTTTTAATGAAACACACATATATATATATCTATATGTATAATGTCTGATCTTTACCCCCTCCTTCCTCAATATTAAGTATTGTAACAAAAAGAAAAAAAATGATAAAACTCTCGCTTAACTCTCTAAACTCGATCCTGTCTCTCACACTATTCTTCATCACCCTCTATGTCACCTTTTATGAGCTTAATACTGCCCGTCAAAAGTGTAAATTTTCATTTAATTTTTCGTTTCACCTTTTGAAGGTGAAGTCTGAAGATCCAGAGAAAAATAAAATTCTCTAAATTATAAAAAATGGAGCCTTAAAGTCATCTGTTTTTCTTTAAAGTATTTGTTCTGACTTAACATTGAGCTCTCAGAATTTCAACCTCCTTGGGATTATCCATAAGGATTACCAATATTTTTGTTACTTATATATATATATATATATATATATATATATATATATATATATATATATATATATATATATATATACACTTACAGGACTTATTAATTCAGCCAGTCCTCCCAACCTTTTTAATATTAGAATATGCTTACCCACTGTTATTTATCAATGCTGAAAAAATAACTTCCTTCATCCTGTTTTTTTACTTGGTAGTCGACATCAGAACTTATTATAGTCATTACTTAATATGAATTCTTTCCCAATTTTCTTTCTTTCTTTCTCTTTCTTTTCTTTTTTTCTTTTTTTCCCTTCCGGCTCTATGCTTTCCAGCCAACTTTAATCTTCATATATTTAAATGAAATGTCAATCGCTTCCGACAGTCCTCCTGATTAATCTTTTCTCTACATGATCATTATTAATGTATCTGTTCCTAATTCTTCCACACCCAGTAACCCCTTGTGTCTTAGTGGCATTAATCGCTTACTTGTCGAACTCTCTTCTGGCTCCATGCTTTCCAGCCAAATTTAATCTACAAATATTTAAATGCAATATCAATTAGTATCTGCTGTCCTCCTGATTAATCTTTCCTCTTCGCGCTCATTATTAAAGTTTCTGTTAACCAATTCTTCGACACTCCATAACCCTTTGTGTCTTAGTGGCTTTACTGCCTTGCTAGAGGAACTCCTTTCTGGCATCATTCTTTGCAGCCAACTTTAATCTTCAAATATTTAAATACAATGTCAATCGCTTCCTACTGTCCACCTGATTAATCTTTCCTATTCCCGCTCATTATTAATGTTTCTGTTCCTAATTCTCCCACACCCAGTCACCCTTTGGGTCTTAGTGGCTTTACTGCCTTGCTTGTGGAACTCCCTTCCGGCTCCATGCTTTCCAGCCAACTTTAAAGTTAAAATATTTAAATGCAATATCAATCGCTATCTACTGACCTCCTGAGTAATCTTTCCTATCCCCGCTCATTATTAATGTTTCTGTTCCTAATTCTTCCACACCCAGTAACCGCTTGTGTCTTAGTGGCTTTACTGCCTTGCTTGTGGAACTCCCTTCCTGCTCCATGCTTTCCAGCCAACTTTAAAGTTCAAATATTTAAATGCAATATCAATTACTATCTGCTCTCCTCCAGATTACACTTTCTTCTTCCCGAACATTATTAATGTTTCTGTTCCTAATTCTTCCACACCCAGTAACCCCATGGGTCTTAGTGACATAACTGCCTTGCTTGTGGAAATCCCTTCCAGATCCATTCTTTCCAGCCAAAATTAATCTTAAATATTTAAATGCAATATCAATTACTATCTACGCTCCTCCTGATTAATCTTTCTTCTTCCTGCTCATAATAATTTTTGTGTTCTTAGTTCTTCCACACTCAGTAACCCCTTGTGTCTTAGTGGCTTTACTGCCTTGCTTGTGGAACTCACTTCCGGCTCCATGATTTCCAGCCAACTTTAATCTTCAAATATTTAAATGCAATATCAATCGCTATCTACTGACCTCCTGAGTAATCTTTCCTATCCCCGCTCATTATTAATGTTTCTGTTCCTAATTCTTCCACACCCAGTAACCCCTTGTGTCTTAGAGGCTTTACTGCCTTGCTTGTGGAACTCCCTTCTGGCTCCATGCTTTCCAGCCAACTATAATCTTCAAATATTTAAATGCAATGTCAATCGCTACCTACTGTCCTCCTGAGTAATCTTTCCTATCCCCGCTCATTATTAATGTTTCTGTTCCTAATTCTTCCACACTCAGAACCCCTTGTGTCTTAGAGGCTTTACTGCCTTGCTTGTGGAACTCCCTTCCGGCTCCATGCTTTCCAGCCAACTTTAATCTTCAAATATTTAAATGCAATGTCAATCGCTACCTACTGTCCTCCTGAGTAATCTTTCCTATCCCCGCTCATTATTAATGTTTCTGTTCCTAATTCTTCCACACTCAGAACCCCTTGTGTCTTAGAGGCTTTACTGCCTTGCTTGTGGAACTCCCTTCCGGCTCCATGCTTTCCAGCCAACTTTAATCTTCAAATATTTAAATGCAATGTCAATCGCTACCTACTGTCCTCCTGAGTAATCTTTCCTATCCCCGCTCATTATTAATGTTTCTGTTCCTAATTCTTCCACACTCAGAATCCCTTGTGTCTTAGAGGCTTTACTGCCTTGCTTGTGGAACTCCCTTCCGGCTCCATGCTTTCCAGCCAACTTTAATCTTCAAATATTTAAATGCAATGTCAATCGCTAAATACTGTCCTCCTGAGTAATCTTTCCTATCCCCGCTCATTATTAATGTTTCTGTTCCTAATTCTTCCACACTCAGAAACGCTTGTGTCTTAGAGGCTTTACTGCCTTGCTTGTGGAACTCCCTTCCGGCTCCATGCTTTCCAGCCAACTTTAATCTTCAAATATTTAAATGCAATGTCAATCGCTAAATACTGTCCTCCTGAGTAATCTTTCCTATCCCCGCTCATTATTAATGTTTCTGTTCCTAATTCTTCCACACCCAGTAACCGCCTGTGTCCTAGTGGCTTTACTGCCTTGCTTGTGGAACTCCCTTCCGGCTCCATGCTTTCTAGCTAACTTTAATCTTCAAATATTTAAATGCAATGTCAATCGCTAACTACTGTCCTCCTGAGTAATCTTTCCTATCCCCGCTCATTATTAATGTTTCTGTTCCTAATTCTTCCACACCCAGTAACCGCCTGTGTCTTAGTGGCTTTACTGCCTTGCTTGTGGAACTCCCTTCCGGCTCCATGCTTTCCAGCTAACTTTAATCTTCAAATATTTAAATGCAATGTCAATCGCTAACTACTGTCCTCCTGAGTAATCTTTCCTATCCCCGCTCATTATTAATGTTTCTGTTCCTAATTCTTCCACACCCAGTAACCGCCTGTGTCTTAGTGGCTTTACTGCCTTGCTTGTGGAACTCCCTTCCGGCTCCATGCTTTCCAGCTAACTTTAATCTTCAAATATTTAAATGCAATGTCAATCGCAACTACTGTCCTCCTGAGTAATCTTTCCTATCCCCGCTCATTATTAATGTTTCTGTTCCTAATTCTTCCACACCCAGTAACCGCCTGTGTCTTAGTGGCTTTACTGCCTTGCTTGTGGAACTCCCTTCCGTTCCATGCTTTCCAGCCAACTTTAATCTTCAAATATTTAAATGCAATGTCAATCGCTAACTACTGTCCTCCTGAGTAATCTTTCCTATCCCCGCTCATTATTAATGTTTCTGTTCCTAATTCTTCCACACCCAGTAACCCCTTGCATCTTAGTGGCTTTACTGCCTTGCTTGTGGAACTCCCTTCCGGCTCAATGCTTTCCAGCCAACTTTAATCTTCAAATATTTAAATGCAATGTCAATCGCTAACTACTGTCCTCCTGAGTAATCTTTCCTATCCCCGCTCATTATTAATGTTTCTGTTCCTAATTCTTCCACACCCAGTAACCCCTTGCATCTTAGTGGCTTTACTGCCTTGCTTGTGGAACTCCCTTCCGGCTCAATGCTTTCCAGCCAACTTTAATCTTCAAATATTTAAATGCAATGTCAATCGCTAAATACTGTCCTCCTGAGTAATCTTTCCTATCCCCGCTCATTATTAATGTTTCTGTTCCTAATTCTTCCACACCCAGTAACCCCTTGCATCTCAGTGGCTTTACTGCCTTGCTTGTGGAACTCCCTTCCGGCTCAATGCTTTCCAGCCAACTTTAATCTTCAAATATTTAAATGCAATGTCAATCGCTAACTACTGTCCTCCTGAGTAATCTTTCCTATCCCCGCTCATTATTAATGTTTCTGTTCCTAATTCTTCCACACTCAGAAACGCTTGTGTCTTAGAGGCTTTACTGCCTTGCTTGTGGAACTCCCTTCCGGCTCCATGCTTTCCAGCCAACTTTAATCTTCAAATATTTAAATGCAATGTCAATCGCTAAATACTGTCCTCCTGAGTAATCTTTCCTATCCCCGCTCATTATTAATGTTTCTGTTCCTAATTCTTCCACACCCAGTAACCGCCTGTGTCTTAGTGGCTTTACTGCCTTGCTTGTGGAACTCCCTTCCGGCTCCATGCTTTCCAGCTAACTTTAATCTTCAAATATTTAAATGCAATGTCAATCGCTAAATACTGTCCTCCTGAGTAATCTTTCCTATCCCCTCTCATTATTAATGTTTCTGTTCCTAATTCTTCCACACCCAGTAACCGCCTGTGTCTTAGTGGCTTTACTGCCTTGCTTGTGGAACTCCCTTCCGGCTCCATGCTTTCCAGCTAACTTTAATCTTCAAATATTTAAATGCAATGTCAATCGCTAACTACTGTCCTCCTGAGTAATCTTTCCTATCCCCGCTCATTATTAATGTTTCTGTTCCTAATTCTTCCACACCCAGTAACCCCTTGTGTCTTAGTGGCTTTACTGCCTTGCTTGTGGAACTCCCTTCCGGCTCCATGCTTTCCAGCCAACTTTAATCTTCAAATATTTAAATGCAATGTCAATCGCTAACTACTGTCCTCCTGAGTAATCTTTCCTATCCCCGCTCATTATTAATGTTTCTGTTCCTAATTCTTCCACACCCAGTAACCCCTTGCATCTTAGTGGCTTTACTGCCTTGCTTGTGGAACTCCCTTCCGGCTCAATGCTTTCCAGCCAACTTTAATCTTCAAATATTTAAATGCAATGTCAATCGCTAACTACTGTCCTCCTGAGTAATCTTTCCTATCCCCGCTCATTATTAATGTTTCTGTTCCTAATTCTTCCACACCCAGTAACCCCTTGCATCTTAGTGGCTTTACTGCCTTGCTTGTGGAACTCCCTTCCGGCTCAATGCTTTCCAGCCAACTTTAATCTTCAAATATTTAAATGCAATGTCAATCGCTAACTACTGTCCTCCTGAGTAATCTTTCCTATCCCCGCTCATTATTAATGTTTCTGTTCCTAATGCTTCCACACTCAGAAACCCTTGTGTCTTAGAGGCTTTACTGCCTTGCTTGTGGAACTCCCTTCCGGCTCCATGCTTTACAGACAACTTTAATCTTCAAATGTTTAAATGCAATGTCAATCGCTAACTACTGTCCTCCTGAGTAATCTTTCCTATCCCCGCTCATTATTAATGTTTCTGTTCCTAATTCTCTCACACCCAGTCACCTTTTGTGTCTTAGAGGCTTTACTGCCTTGCTTGTTGAACTCCCTTCCGGCTCCATGCTTTACAGACAACTTTAATCTTCAAATGTTTAAATGCAATGTCAATCGCTAACTACTGTCCTCCTGAGTAATCTTTCCTATCCCCGCTCATTATTAATGTTTCTGTTCCTAATTCTTCCACACTCAGAACCCCTTGTGTCTTAGAGGCTTTACTGCCTTGCTTGTGGAACTCCCTTCCAGCTCCATGCTTTCCAGCCAACTTTAATCTTCAAATATTTAAATGCAATGTCAATCGCTAACTACTGTCCTCCTGAGTAATCTTTCATATCCCCGCTCATTATTAATGTTTCTGTTCCTAATTCTTCCACACTCAGAACCCCTTGTGCCTTAGAGGCTTTACTGCCTTGCTTGTGGAACTCCCTTCCGGCTCCATGCTTTCCAGCCAACTTTAATCTTCAAATGTTTAAATGCAATGTCAATCGCTAACTACTGTCCTCCTGAGTAATCTTTCATATCCCCGCTCATTATTAATGTTTCTGTTCCTAATTCTTCCACACTCAGAACCCCTTGTGCCTTAGAGGCTTTACTGCCTTGCTTGTGGAACTCCCTTCCGGCTCCATGCTTTACAGACAACTTTAATCTTCAAATGTTTAAATGCAATGTCAATCGCTAACTACTGTCCTCCTGAGTAATCTTTCCTATCCCCGCTCATTATTAATGTTTCTGTTCCTAATTCTCTCACACCCAGTCACCTTTTGTGTCTTAGAGGCTTTACTGCCTTGCTTGTTGAACTCCCTTCCGGCT
Organism: Acanthosepion esculentum; assembly: GCA_964036315.1. Lineage (NCBI taxonomy): Eukaryota > Metazoa > Mollusca > Cephalopoda > Sepiida > Sepiidae > Acanthosepion > Acanthosepion esculentum. The sequence continues at coordinate 111,061,892 of OZ038493.1, forward strand.
CCATGCTTTACAGACAACTTTAATCTTCAAATGTTTAAATGCAATGTCAATCGCTAACTACTGTCCTCCTGAGTAATCTTTCCTATCCCTGCTCATTATTAATGTTTCTGTTCCTAATTCTTCCACACTCAGAACCACTTGTGTCTTAGAGGCTTTACTGCCTTGCTTGTGGAACTCCCTTCCAGCTCCATGCTTTCCAGCCAACTTTAATCTTCAAATATTTAAATGCAATGTCAATCGCTAACTACTGTCCTCCTGAGTAATCTTTCCTATCCCCGCTCATTATTAATGTTTCTGTTCCTAATTCTTCCACACTCAGAACCCCTTGTGTCTTAGAGGCTTTACTGCCTTGCTTGTGGAACTCCCTTCCAGCTCCATGCTTTCCAGCCAACTTTAATCTTCAAATATTTAAATGCAATGTCAATCGCTAACTACTGTCCTCCTGAGTAATCTTTCATATCCCCGCTCATTATTAATGTTTCTGTTCCTAATTCTTCCACACTCAGAACCCCTTGTGCCTTAGAGGCTTTACTGCCTTGCTTGTGGAACTCCCTTCCGGCTCCATGCTTTCCAGCCAACTTTAATCTTCAAATGTTTAAATGCAATGTCAATCGCTAACTACTGTCCTCCTGAGTAATCTTTCATATCCCCGCTCATTATTAATGTTTCTGTTCCTAATTCTTCCACACTCAGAACCCCTTGTGCCTTAGAGGCTTTACTGCCTTGCTTGTGGAACTCCCTTCCGGCTCAATGCTTTCCAGCCAACTTTAATCTTCAAATATTTAAATGCAATGTCAATCGCTAACTACTGTCCTCCTGAGTAATCTTTCCTATCCCCGCTCATTATTAATGTTTCTGTTCCTAATTCTTCCACACCCAGTAACCCCTTGCATCTTAGTGGCTTTACTGCCTTGCTTGTGGAACTCCCTTCCGGCTCAATGCTTTCCAGCCAACTTTAATCTTCAAATATTTAAATGCAATGTCAATCGCTAACTACTGTCCTCCTGAGTAATCTTTCCTATCCCCGCTCATTATTAATGTTTCTGTTCCTAATTCTTCCACACTCAGAACCCCTTGTGCCTTAGAGGCTTTACTGCCTTGCTTGTGGAACTCCCTTCCGGCTCCATGCTTTACAGACAACTTTAATCTTCAAATGTTTAAATGCAATGTCAATCGCTAACTACTGTCCTCCTGAGTAATCTTTCCTATCCCCGCTCATTATTAATGTTTCTGTTCCTAATGCTTCCACACTCAGAAACCCTTGTGTCTTAGAGGCTTTACTGCCTTGCTTGTGGAACTCCCTTCCGGCTCCATGCTTTACAGACAACTTTAATCTTCAAATGTTTAAATGCAATGTCAATCGCTAACTACTGTCCTCCTGAGTAATCTTTCCTATCCCCGCTCATTATTAATGTTTCTGTTCCTAATTCTCTCACACCCAGTCACCTTTTGTGTCTTAGAGGCTTTACTGCCTTGCTTGTTGAACTCCCTTCCGGCTCCATGCTTTACAGACAACTTTAATCTTCAAATGTTTAAATGCAATGTCAATCGCTAACTACTGTCCTCCTGAGTAATCTTTCCTATCCCTGCTCATTATTAATGTTTCTGTTCCTAATTCTTCCACACTCAGAACCACTTGTGTCTTAGAGGCTTTACTGCCTTGCTTGTGGAACTCCCTTCCAGCTCCATGCTTTCCAGCCAACTTTAATCTTCAAATATTTAAATGCAATGTCAATCGCTAACTACTGTCCTCCTGAGTAATCTTTCCTATCCCCGCTCATTATTAATGTTTCTGTTCCTAATTCTTCCACACTCAGAACCCCTTGTGTCTTAGAGGCTTTACTGCCTTGCTTGTGGAACTCCCTTCCAGCTCCATGCTTTCCAGCCAACTTTAATCTTCAAATATTTAAATGCAATGTCAATCGCTAACTACTGTCCTCCTGAGTAATCTTTCATATCCCCGCTCATTATTAATGTTTCTGTTCCTAATTCTTCCACACTCAGAACCCCTTGTGCCTTAGAGGCTTTACTGCCTTGCTTGTGGAACTCCCTTCCGGCTCCATGCTTTCCAGCCAACTTTAATCTTCAAATGTTTAAATGCAATGTCAATCGCTAACTACTGTCCTCCTGAGTAATCTTTCATATCCCCGCTCATTATTAATGTTTCTGTTCCTAATTCTTCCACACTCAGAACCCCTTGTGTCTTAGAGGCTTTACTGCCTTGCTTGTGGAACTCCCTTCCGGCTCCATGCTTTCCAGCCAACTTTAATCTTCAAATGTTTAAATGCAATGTCAATCGCTAACTACTGTCCTCCTGAGTAATCTTTCATATCCCCGCTCATTATTAATGTTTCTGTTCCTAATTCTTCCACACTCAGAACCCCTTGTGCCTTAGAGGCTTTACTGCCTTGCTTGTGGAACTCCCTTCCGGCTCCATGCTTTCCAGCCAACTTTAATCTTCAAATGTTTAAATGCAATGTCAAGCGCTAACTACTGTCCTCCTGAGTAATCTTTCCTATCCCCGCTCATTATTAATGTTTCTGTTCCTAATTCTCTCACACCCAGTCACCTTTTGTGTCTTAGAGGCTTTACTGCCTTGCTTGTGGAACTCCCTTCCGGCTCCATGCTTTACAGACAACTTTAATCTTCAAATATTTAAATGCAATGTCAATCGCTAACTACTGTGCTCCTGAGTAATCTTTCCTATCCCTGCTCATTATTAATGTTTCTGTTCCTAATTCTTCCACACCCAGTAACCCCTTGCATCTTAGTGGCTTTACTGCCTTGCTTGTGGAACTCCCTTCCGGCTCCATGCTTTACAGACAACTTTAATCTTCAAATGTTTAAATGCAATGTCAATCGCTAACTACTGTCCTCCTGAGTAATCTTTCCTATCCCTGCTCATTATTAATGTTTCTGTTCCTAATGCTTCCACACTCAGAAACCCTTGTGTCTTAGAGGCTTTACTGCCTTGCTTGTGGAACTCCCTTCCGGCTCCATGCTTTACAGACAACTTTAATCTTCAAATGTTTAAATGCAATGTCAATCGCTAACTACTGTCCTCCTGAGTAATCTTTCCTATCCCCGCTCATTATTAATGTTTCTGTTCCTAATTCTCTCACACCCAGTCACCTTTTGTGTCTTAGAGGCTTTACTGCCTTGCTTGTTGAACTCCCTTCCGGCTCCATGCTTTACAGACAACTTTAATCTTCAAATGTTTAAATGCAATGTCAATCGCTAACTACTGTCCTCCTGAGTAATCTTTCCTATCCCTGCTCATTATTAATGTTTCTGTTCCTAATTCTTCCACACTCAGAACCACTTGTGTCTTAGAGGCTTTACTGCCTTGCTTGTGGAACTCCCTTCCAGCTCCATGCTTTCCAGCCAACTTTAATCTTCAAATATTTAAATGCAATGTCAATCGTTAACTACTGTCCTCCTGAGTAATCTTTCCTATCCCCGCTCATTATTAATGTTTCTGTTCCTAATTCTTCCACACTCAGAACCCCTTGTGTCTTAGAGGCTTTACTGCCTTGCTTGTGGAACTCCCTTCCAGCTCCATGCTTTCCAGCCAACTTTAATCTTCAAATATTTAAATGCAATGTCAATCGCTAACTACTGTCCTCCTGAGTAATCTTTCATATCCCCGCTCATTATTAATGTTTCTGTTCCTAATTCTTCCACACTCAGAACCCCTTGTGCCTTAGAGGCTTTACTGCCTTGCTTGTGGAACTCCCTTCCGGCTCCATGCTTTCCAGCCAACTTTAATCTTCAAATGTTTAAATGCAATGTCAATCGCTAACTACTGTCCTCCTGAGTAATCTTTCATATCCCCGCTCATTATTAATGTTTCTGTTCCTAATTCTTCCACACTCAGAACCCCTTGTGTCTTAGAGGCTTTACTGCCTTGCTTGTGGAACTCCCTTCCGGCTCCATGCTTTCCAGCCAACTTTAATCTTCAAATGTTTAAATGCAATGTCAATCGCTAACTACTGTCCTCCTGAGTAATCTTTCCTATCCCCGCTCATTATTAATGTTTCTGTTCCTAATTCTCTCACACCCAGTCACCTTTTGTGTCTTAGAGGCTTTACTGCCTTGCTTGTGGAACTCCCTTCCGGCTCCATGATTTACAGACAACTTTAATCTTCAAATATTTAAATGCAATGTCAATCGCTAACTACTGTGCTCCTGAGTAATCTTTCCTATCCCTGCTCATTATTAATGTTTCTGTTCCTAATTCTTCCACACTCAGAATCCCTTGTGTCTTAGAGGCTTTACTGCCTTGCTTGTGGAACTCCCTTCCGGCTCCATGCTTTCCAGCCAACTTTAATCTTCAAATATTTAAATGCAATGTCAATCGCTAACTACTGTCCTCCTGAGTAATCTTTCCTATCCCCGCTCATTATTAATGTTTCTGTTCCTAATTCTTCCACACCCAGTAACCCCTTGCATCTTAGTGGCTTTACTGCCTTGCTTGTGGAACTCCCTTCCGGCTCCATGCTTTACAGACAACTTTAATCTTCAAATGTTTAAATGCAATGTCAATCGCTAACTACTGTCCTCCTGAGTAATCTTTCCTATCCCCGCTCATTATTAATGTTTCTGTTCCTAATGCTTCCACACTCAGAAACCCTTGTGTCTTAGAGGCTTTACTGCCTTGCTTGTGGAACTCCCTTCCGGCTCCATGCTTTACAGACAACTTTAATCTTCAAATGTTTAAATGCAATGTCAATCGCTAACTACTGTCCTCCTGAGTAATCTTTCCTATCCCCGCTCATTATTAATGTTTCTGTTCCTAATTCTCTCACACCCAGTCACCTTTTGTGTCTTAGAGGCTTTACTGCCTTGCTTGTTGAACTCCCTTCCGGCTCCATGCTTTACAGACAACTTTAATCTTCAAATGTTTAAATGCAATGTCAATCGCTAACTACTGTCCTCCTGAGTAATCTTTCCTATCCCTGCTCATTATTAATGTTTCTGTTCCTAATTCTTCCACACTCAGAACCACTTGTGTCTTAGAGGCTTTACTGCCTTGCTTGTGGAACTCCCTTCCAGCTCCATGCTTTCCAGCCAACTTTAATCTTCAAATATTTAAATGCAATGTCAATCGTTAACTACTGTCCTCCTGAGTAATCTTTCCTATCCCCGCTCATTATTAATGTTTCTGTTCCTAATTCTTCCACACTCAGAACCCCTTGTGTCTTAGAGGCTTTACTGCCTTGCTTGTGGAACTCCCATCCAGCTCCATGCTTTCCAGCCAACATTAATCTTCAAATATTTAAATGCAATGTCAATCGCTAACTACTGTCCTCCTGAGTAATCTTTCATATCCCCGCTCATTATTAATGTTTCTGTTCCTAATTCTTCCACACTCAGAACCCCTTGTGCCTTAGAGGCTTTACTGCCTTGCTTGTGGAGCTCCCTTCCGGCTCCATGCTTTCCACCCAACTTTAATCTTCAAATGTTTAAATGCAATGTCAATCGCTAACTACTGTCCTCCTGAGTAATCTTTCATATCCCCGCTCATTATTAATGTTTCTGTTCCTAATTCTTCCACACTCAGAACCCCTTGTGTCTTAGAGGCTTTACTGCCTTGCTTGTGGAACTCCCTTCCGGCTCCATGCTTTCCAGCCAACTTTAATCTTCAAATGTTTAAATGCAATGTCAATCGCTAACTACTGTCCTCCTGAGTAATCTTTCCTATCCCCGCTCATTATTAATGTTTCTGTTCCTAATTCTCTCACACCCAGTCACCTTTTGTGTCTTAGAGGCTTTACTGCCTTGCTTGTGGAACTCCCTTCCGGCTCCATGCTTTACAGACAACTTTAATCTTCAAATATTTAAATGCAATGTCAATCGCTAACTACTGTGCTCCTGAGTAATCTTTCCTATCCCTGCTCATTATTAATGTTTCTGTTCCTAATTCTTCCACACTCAGAATCCCTTGTGTCTTAGAGGCTTTACTGCCTTGCTTGTGGAACTCCCTTCCGGCTCCATGCTTTCCAGCCAACTTTAATCTTCAAATATTTAAATGCAATGTCAATCGCTAACTACTGTCCTCCTGAGTAATCTTTCCTATCCCCGCTCATTATTAATGTTTCTGTTCCTAATTCTTCCACACTCAGAACCCCTTGTGCCTTAGAGGCTTTACTGCCTTGCTTGTGGAACTCCCTTCCGGCTCCATGCTTTCCAGCCAACTTTAATCTTCAAATGTTTAAATGCAATGTCAATAACTATCTACTGTCCTCCTGAGTAATCTTTCCTCTTCCCGCTCATTATTAATGTTTCTGTTCCTAATTCTTCCACACCCAGTAACCCCTTGTGTCTTAGTGGCTTTACTGCCTTGCTTGTGGAACTACCTTCTGGCTCCATGCATTCGAGCCAACTTTAATCTTCAAATATTTAAATGCAATGTCAACCGCTACCTACTGTCCTCCTGATTACTCTTTCCTTCTCCCGCTCATTATTAATGTTTCTGTTCCTAATTCTCTCACACCCAGTCACCTTTTGTGTCTCAGAGGCTTTACTGCCTTGTTTGTGGAACTCCCTTCCGGCTCCATGGTTTCCAGCCAACATTAATCTTCAAATATTTAAATGCAATGTCAATCGCTAACTACTGTCCTCCTGAGTAATCTTTCCTATCCGCGCTCATTATTAATGTTTCTGTTCCTAATTCTTCCACACCCAGTAACCGCCTGTGTCTTAGTGGCTTTACTGCCTTGCTTGTGGAACTCCCTTCCGGCTCCATGCTTTCCAGCTAACTTTAATCTTCAAATATTTAAATGCAATGTCAATCGCTAACTACTGTCCTCCTGAGTAATCTTTCCTGTCCCCGCTCATTATTAATGTTTCTGTTCCTAATTCTTCCAAACCCAGTCACCCTTTGCGTCTTAGTGGCTTTACTGCCTTGCTTGTGGAACTTCCTTCCGGCTCCAGGCTTTCCAGTCAACTTTAATCTTCAAATATTTAAATGCAATGTCAATCGCTACCTACTGTCCTCCTGATTACTCTTTCCTCTTCCCGCTCATTATTAATGTGTCTGTTCCTAATTCTCTCACACCGAGTCACCTTTTGTGTCTTAGATGCTTTACTGCCTTGCTTGTGGAACTCCCTTCCGGCTCCATGCTTTCCAGCCAACTTTAATCTTCAAATATTTAAATGCAATGTCAATCGCTAACTACTGTCCTCCTGAGTAATCTTTCCTATCCCCGCTCATTATTAATGTTTCTGTTCCTAATTCTTCCAAACCCAGTCACCCTTTGCGTCTTAGTGGCTTTACTGCCTTGCTTGTGGAACTTCCTTCCGGCTCCATGCTTTCCAGCCAACTTTAATCTTCAAATATTTAAATGCAATGTCAATCGCTAACTACTGTCCTCCTGAGTAATCTTTCCTATCCCCGCTCATTATTAATGTTTCTGTTCCTAATTCTTCCACACCCAGTAACCGCTTGTGTCTTACTGGCTTTACTGCCTTGCTTGTGGAACTCCCTTCCGGCTCCATGCTTTCCAGCCAACTTTAATCTTCAAATATTTAAATGCAATGTCAATCGCTAACTACTGTCCTCCTGAGTAAACTTTCCTATCCCCGCTCATTATTAATGTTTCTGTTCCTAATTCTTCCACACCCAGTAACCGCTTGTGTCTTAGTGGCTTTATTGCCTTGCTTGTGGAACTCCCTTCCGGCTCCATGCTTTACAGCCAACTTTAATCTTCAAATATTTAAATGCAATGTCAATCGCTAACTATTGTCCTCCTGAGTAATCTTTCCTATCCCCGCTCATTATTAATGTTTCTGTTCCTAATTCTTCCACACCCAGTAACCGCTTGTGTCTTAGTGGCTTTATTGCCTTGCTTGTGGAACTCCCTTCCGGCTCCATGCTTTACAGCCAACTTTAATCTTCAAATATTTAAATGCAATGTCAATCGCTAACTACTGTCCTCCTGAGTAATCTTTCCTATCCCCGCTCATTATTAATGTTTCTGTTTCTAATTCTTCCACACCCAGTAACCGCTTGTGTCTTAGTGGCTTTACTGCCTTGCTTGTGGAACTCCCTTCTGGCTCCATACTTTCCAGCCAACTTTAATCTTCAAATATTTAAATGCAATGTCAATCGCTAAATACTGTCCTCCTGAGTAATCTTTCCTATCCCTGCTCATTATTAATGTTTCTGTTCCTAATTCTCCCACACCCAGTCACCCTTTGTGTCTTAGTGGCTCCATGCAAGAAATTCCCGACAATTGGACACCAATATTTTGTGGATTCGATAAAAAGGAAAAATTAGAAATGCAGTCTTATTGTGCACACTGGAATTCGGACGCTGTAAATTGTCAGACGACATACCGCGCACATGGTGAGAGCTGTACTTTTTACTATCTGACCAAAAGAAAAATCCCTGTACACATAGACAAATCAAGTAATTGCACACAATTTGATACCCATTTTGAAAATATTTCTTTTACTGGAAAAAAGTTATAAACAAGTGAAATATGACTGATTTCCCAGTTTAGGGCCGCATGACAATTTCTGCAAATGAGCTAACACAAGTCCCCATACCGTTGAATTTCGACTCGACTCTACTCAATGTGTCGAAAAAACTTTTGTAATTATGGATAAGGCAAGAAATTCCCGACAATTGGATACCAATATTTTGGGGATTTGATAAAAAGAAAAAATTGGAAATGCAGTCTTATTGTGCAGACTGGAATTCGGACGCTGTAAATTGTCAGACGACATACCGCGCACATGGCGAAAGCTGAACTTTTTACTAGCTGAGCAAATGATAAATCCCTGTATACATAGACAAATCAAATAATTGCACATAATTTGATACCCATTTAGAAAATAATTCTTTTACTGGAAAAAAGTTATAAACAAGTGAAATATGATTGATTTCCCAGTTGAAGGCCGCATGACAATTTCCACAAATGAACTAACACAAGTCCCCATACCGTTTAATTTCGACTCGACTCTTTTCAAGCTGTCGGAAAAACGTTTGTATTTATGGATAAGGTAAGAAATTCCCGACAATAGGACACCAATATTTTGTGGATTCGATAAAAAGGAAAAATTAGAAATGCTGTCTTAATGTGCACACTGGAATTCGGACGCTGTAAATTGTCAGACGACATACCGCGCACATGGTGAAAGCTGTACTTTTTACTATCTGACCAAATGAAAAATCCCTGTATACATAGACCAACCAAATAATTTCACACAATTGGTACCCATTTTGAAAATATTTTTTTTACTAGAAAAAATTATATACAAGTGAAATATCTCAGATTTCCCAGTTTAGGGCCGCATGACAATTTCCGCAAATGAACTAACACAAGTCCCCATACCGTTGAATTTCGCCTCGACTCTATTCAAGGTGTCGAAAAAACTTTTGTAATTATGGATAAGGCAAGAAATTCCCGACAATTGGACACCAATATTTTGTGGATTCTATAAAAAGAAAAAATTAGAAATGCTGTCTTATAGTGCACACTGGAATTCGGACGCTCTAAATTGTCAGACGACATACCGCGCACATGGTGAAAGCTGTACTTTTTACTATCTGACCAAATGAAAAATCCCTGTATACATAGACCAACCAAGTATTTGCACAGAATTTGATACCCATTTAGAAAATATTTCTTTTACTGGAAAAAAGTTATAAACAAGTGAAATATGACTGATTACCCAGTTTAGGTCCGCATGACAATTTCCGCAAATGAGCTAACGCATGTCCACATACCGTTGAATTTCGCCTCGACTCTATTCAAGTTGTCGAAAAAACTTTTGCAATTATGGATAAGGCAAGAAATTGCCGACAATTGGACACCAATATTTTTTGGATTCTATAAAATGGAAACATTAGAAATTCAGTGGAATTCCACTGTGCACTGCATCTGTAATTTTTTCTTTTTATAGAATCCAATAAAAATATTGCTGTCCAATTGTCGGAAAATTCTTGCCTTATCAATAATTATAAATTTTTTTCGACACCTTGATTAGTCTCGATTCGATATTCAACGGTATGGGGACTTGTGTTAGCTCATATGCGGAAATTGTCATGCGGCCCTAAACTGGGAAATCAGTCATATTTCACTTGTTTATAACTTTTTTCGAGTAAAAGCAATATTATCAAAATGGGTATCAAATGATGTGCAATTATGTGATTTGTCTATGTTTACATGAATTTTTCATTTGGTCAGATTGTAAAAAGTACAGCTTTCACCATGTGCGCGGTATTTCGTCTGACAATTTACAGCGTCCGAATTCCACTGTGCACAATAAGACTGCATTTCTAATTTTTCCTTTTTATCGAATACACAAAATATTGGTGTCCAATTGTCGGGAATTTCTTGCCTTATCCATAATTACAAAGGTTTTTTCGACACCTTGAATAGACGCGAAGCGAAATTCAACGGTATGGTGACTTGTGTTAGCTCATTGGCGGAAATTGTCATGCGGCCCTAAACTGGGAAATCAGTAATATTTCACTTGCTTATAACTTTTTTGCAGTAAAAGAAATATTTTCAAAATGGGTATCAAATTGTGTGCAATTATTTGTTTTGTCTATGTTTACAGGGATTTTTCATTTGCTCAGATAGTAAAAAGTACAGCTTTCACCAAGTGCGCGGTATGTCGTCTGACAATTTACAGCGTCCGAATTCCAGTGTGCACAATTAGACTGCATTTCTAATTTTTCCTTTTTATAGAATCCACAAAATATTGGTGTCCAATTGTCGGGAATTTCTTGCCTTATCCATAATTACAAAAGTTTTTTCGACACCTTGAATAGAGTCGAGTCGAAATTCAACGGTATGGGGACTAGTGTTAGCTCATTTGCAGAAATTGTCATGCGGACCTAAACTGGGAAATCTGTCATAATTCACTTGTTTATAACTTATTTCCAGTACAAGAAATATTTTGAAAATGGGTATCAAATTGTGTGCAATTATATGATTTGTCAATGTATACAGGGATTTCTCATTTGGTCAGATAGTAAAAAGTACAGCTTTCACCATGTGCGCGGTATGTCGTCTGACAATTTGCTGCGTCCGAATTCCAGTGTGCACAATAAGACTGATTTCTAATTTTTCATTTTTATAGAATCCACAAAATATTGGTGTCCAATTGTCGAGAATTTCCTGCCTTATCCATAATTACAAAAGTTTTTTCGACACCTTGAATAGAGTCGAGGTGAAATTCAACGGTATGGAGACTTGTGTTAGCTCATTTGCGGAAATTGTCATGTGGCCCTAAACTGGGAAATCAGTCATATTTCACTTGTTTATACCTTTTTTCCAGTCAAAGAAATATTTTCAAAATGGGTATCAAATAGTGTGCAAATATGTGATTTGTCTATGTTTACAGGGATTTTTCATTTGGTCAGATAGTAAAAAGTACAACTTTCAAGAATGTGCGCGGTATGTCGTCTGACAATTTACAGCGTCCGAATTCCAGTCTATACAATAAGACTTCTTTTCTAAATTTTCCTTTTTATAGAATCTACGAAATATTGGTGTCCATTTGTCGGGAATTTCTAGCCATATCGATAATTACAAAAGATTTTTGACACCTTGAGTAGAGTCGAGGCGAAATTCAACTGTATGGGGACTTGTGTTAGCTCATATGCGGAAATTGTCATGCGGCCGAAAACTGGGAAATCAGTCATATTTCATTTGTTTATAACTTTTTCCAGTAAAGGAAATATTTTCAAAATGGGTATCAAATGATGTGCAATTATGTGATTTGTCTATGTTTACATGGATTTTTCATTTGGCCAGATAGTAAAAAGTACAGCTTTCACCATGTGCGCGGTATGTCGTCTGACAATTTGAAACGTCCGAATTCAAGTGTGCACAATTAGACTGCATTTCTAATTTTTCCTTTTTATCGAATACACAAAATATTGGTGTCCAATTGTCGAGAATTTCTTGCCTTATCCATAATACCAAAAGTTTTTTCGACACCTTGAATAGAGTCGAGGCGAAATTCAACGGTATGGGGTCTTCTGTTAGGTCATTGGCGGGAATTGTCATGCGGCCCTAAACTGGGAAATCAGTCATATTTCACTTGTTTATAAATTTTTTCCAGTAAAAGCAATATTTTCAAAATGGGTATCAAATGGTGTGCAATTATATGGTTGGTCTATGTATACAGGGATTTTTCATTTGGTCAAATAGTAAAAAGTACAGCTTTCACCATGTCCGCGGTATTTCGTCTGACAATTTACAGCGTCCGAATTCCAGTGTGCACAATAAGACTGCATTTCTAATTTTTCCTTTTTATCGAATCCACAAAATATTGGTGTCCAATTATCGGGAATTTCTTACCTTATGCATAAATACAAAAGTTTTCTCGACACCTTGATTAGAGTCGAGTCGAAATTCAACAGTACGGGGACTTGTGTTAACTCATTTGCGGAAATTGTCATCCGGCCCTAAACTGGGAAATCAGTCATATTTCACTTGTTTATAAATTTTTTCAAGTAAAAGAATTATTTTCAAAATGGGTATCAAATTGTGTGCAATTATTTGATTTGTCAATGTATACAGGGATTTCTCCTTTGGTCAGATAGTAAAAAGTACAGCTTTCACCATGTGCGCGGTATGTCGTCCAACAATTTACTGCGTCCGAATTCCAGTGTGCACAATAAGACTGATTTCTAATTTTTCATTTTTCTAGAATCCACAAAATATTGGTGTCCAATTGTTGAGAATTTCTTGCCTTATCCATAACTACAAAAGTTTTTTCGACACCATGAATAGAGTCGAGGCGAAATTCAACGGTATGGTGGCTTGTGTTAGCTCATTTGCGGAAATTGTCATGCGGCCCTAAACTGGGAAATCAGTCATATTTCACTTGTTTATAACTTTTTTCCAGTCAAAGAAATATTTTTAAAATGGGTATCAAATTGTGTGCAAATATGTGATTTGTCTATGTTTACAGGGATTCTTCATTTGGTCAGATAGTAAAAAGTACAGCTTTCAAGAATATGCGCGGTATATCGTCTGACAATTTACAGCGTCCGAATTCCAGTGTATACAATAAGACTACTTTTCTAATTTTTCCTTTTTATAGAATCCACGAAATATTGGTGTCCATTTGTCGGGAATTTCTAGCCTTATCGATAATTACAAAAGATTTTTCGACACCTTGACTAGAGTCGAGGCGAAATTCAACTGTATGGGGACTTGTGTTAGCTCATATGCGGAAATTTTCATGCGGCCGAAAACTGGGAATAAGTCAAATTTCACTTGTTTATAACTTTTTTCCAGTAAAAGAAATATTTTCAAAATGGGTATCAAATTGTGTGCAATTATTTGATTTGTGTATGTTTACAGGGATTTTCCATTTGGCCAGATATTAAAAAGTACAGCTTTCACCATGTGCGCGGTATGTCGTCTGACAATTTACAGGGTCCGAATTCCAGTGTGCACAATAAACTGCATTTCTAATTTTTCCGTTTTATCGAATCCACAAAATATTGGTGTCCAATTGTCGGGAATTTCTTACCTTATCCATAATTACAAAAGTTTTTTCGACACCTTGAATAGAGTCGAGGCGAAATTCAACGGTATGGGGACTTGTGTTAGCTCATTTGCGGAAATTGTCATGCGGCCCTAAACGGTCCACATTTGAGCGTCTTTTTAGATTCCGTCCAGCAGCATGGACCTGTTGGCTTCCGGTCCATATTTTAGCGTCTTCTGTAAGATGATACACTACGTCCAGCAGCCCTGTTTCTGATCACTTGGTTTCTGGTGCATATTTGAGCGTCTAATATAAAAAGATAAACTACGTCCAGCAGCATGGCCTCTGATCTGTGGTTTCCGGTCCATATTTGAGCCTCTAATCTAAGATTTTAGACTACGACCAGCAGCATGGCCTCTGACCTGTTGGCTTCCGGTCCATATTTGAGCGTCTTGTGTAAGATGATACACTACGTTTAGCAGCCCTGTTTCTGATCTCTTGGTTTCTGGTGCATATTTGAAGGTCTAATGTAAAAAGATAAATTACGTCCAGCAGCATGGCCTCTGATCTGTTGCGTTCCGGTCCATATTTGTGAGTCTAATGTAAGATTTGAGATTACGTCCAGCAGCATAGCCTCTGACCTGTTAGCTTCCGGCCCACATTTGAGCGTCTAATGTAAGATTTTAGACTACGTCCAGCAGCATGGCCTCTGACGTGTGGGCTTCCGGTCCATATTTGAGCGTCTTGTGTAACATGATACACTACGTCCATCAGCCATGATTCTGATCTGTTGGTTTCTGCTGCATTTTTGAGAGTCTAATGTAAAAAGATAAACTACGTCCAGCAGCATGAACCTCTGATCTGTTGGATTCCGGTCCATATTTCAGCGTCTAATGTAAGATTTTAGAATACGTCCAGCAGCATGGCCTCTGATATGTTGGCTTCCGGTCCATATTTGAGCGTCTTGTGTAAGATGATACACTACGTCCAGCAGCCCTGTTTCTGATCTCTTGGCTTCTGGTGCATATTTGAGCGTCTAATGTAAAAAGATAAACTACGTCCAGCAGCATGGCCACGGATCTGTTGGTTGCCGGTCCATATTTGAGCGTCTAATGAAACATTTTAGATTACGCCCAGCAGCAATGCCTCTGACCTGTTGGCTTCCGGTCCATATTTGAGCGTCTTGTGTAAGATGATACAGTACGTCCAGTAGCCCTGTTTCTGATCTCTTGGTTTCTGGTGCATATTTGAGCGTCTAAAGTATGATTTTAGATTCCGTCCAGCAGCATGGCCTCTGATCTGTTGGTTTCCGGTCCATATTTGAGCATCTAATGTAAGATTTTAGACTACGCCTAATAGAATGGCCTCTGACCTGTTGGCTTCCGGTCCATATTTGAGCGTCTTGTGTAAGATGATGCACTACGTCCAGCAGCCCTGTTTCTGATCACTTGGTTTCTGGTACATATTTGATCGTCTAACGTAAAAAGATAAACTGCGTCCAGCAGCATGGCCTCTGATCTGTTGGTTTCCGGTCCATATTTGAGCGTCTAATGTAAGATTTTAGATTACGTCCAGCAGCATGGCCTCTGACCTGTTGCCTTCCGGTCCATATTTGAGCGTCTTGTGTAAGATGATACACTACGTCTGCAGCCCAGTTTCTGATCTCGTGGTTTCTGGTGCATATGTGAGCGTCTAATGCAAAAAGATAAGCTACGTCCAGCAGCATGGCCTCTGATCTGTTGGTTTCCGGTCCATATTTGAGCGTCTGATGTAAGATTTTAGACTACGTCCAGCAGCATGGCCTCTGACCTGTTGGCTTCCGGTCCATGTTTGAGCGTCTTGTGTAACATGATACATTACGTCCAGCAGCCATGATTCTGAACTGTTGGTTTCTGGTGCATATTTGAGTGTCTAATATAAAATGATAAACTACGTCCAGCAGCATGGCCTGTGATCTGTTGGTTTCCGGTCCATATTTGAGCGTCTAATGTAAGATTTTAGACTACGTCCAGCAGCATGGCTTCTGACCTGTTGGCTTCCGGTCCATGTTTGAGCGTCATGTGTAAGATGACACACTACGTCCAGCATCCCTGTTTCTGATCTCTTGGTTTCTGGTGCATATTTGAGCGTCTAAAGTATAAAGATAAACTACGTCCAGCAGCATGGCCTCTGATCTGTTGGTTTCCGGTCCATATTTGAGCGTCTAATTTAAGATTTTAGATTCCGTCCAGCAGCATGGCCTCTGACCTGTTGGCTTTCCGTCCATATTTGAGCGTCTTGTGTAAGATGATACACTACGTCCAGCAGCCATGATTCTGTTCTCTTGGTTTCTGGTGCATATTTCAAAGTCTAATGTAAAAAGTAAACTACGTCCAACAGCAGGGCTTCAAATCTCTTGGTTTCTGGTCCATATTTGAGCGTCTAATGTAAGATTTTAGACTACGTACAGCAGAATGGCCTCTAACCTGTTGGCTTCCGGTCCATATTTTAGCGACATGTGTAAAATGATACACTACGTCCAGCAGCCCTGTATCTGATCTCTTGGTTTCTGGTGCATATTTGAGCGTCTAAAGTAAGATTTTAGATTCCGTCCAGCAGCATGGCCTCTGATCTGTTGGTTTCCGTTCCATATTTGAGCATCTAATGTAAGATTTTAAAGTACGTCCAGCAGCATCGCCTCTGACCTATTGGCTTCCGGTCCACATTTGAGCGTCTAATGTAAGATTTTAGACTACGCCTAGCAGCATGGCCTCTGACCTGTTGGCTTCCGGTCCATATTTGAGCGTCTTGTGTAAGATGATACACTACGTCCAGCAGCCCTGTTTCTGATCACTTGGTTTCTGGTGCATATTTGATCGTCTAATGTAAAAAGATAAACTACGTCCAGCAGCATGGCCTCTGATCTGTTGGTTTCCGGTCCATATTTTAGCGTCTAATGTAAGATTTTAGATTACGTCCAGCAGCATGGCCTCTGACCTGTTGGCTACCGGTCCATATTTGAGCGTCTTGTGTAAGATGATACACTACGTCTGCAGCCCTGTTTCTGATCTCTTGGTTTCTGGTGCATATGTGAGCGTCTAATGCAAAAAGATAAGCTACGTCCAGCAGCATGGCCTCTGATCTGTTGGTTTCTGGTTCATATTTGAGCGTCTAATGTAAGATTTTAGACTACGACCAGCAGCATGGCCTCTGACCTGTTGGCTTCCGGTCCATGTTTGTGCGTCTTTTGTAAGATGATACATTACGTCCAGCAGCCATGATTCTGAACTCTTGGTTTCTGGTGCATATTTGAGCGTCTTATATAAAATGATAAACTTAGGCCAGCAGCATGGCCTCTGATCTGTTGTTTTCCGGTGCATATTTGAGCGTCTAATGTAAGATTTTAGACTACGTCCAGCAGCATGGCTTCTGACCTGTTGGCTTCCGGTCCATGTTTGGGCGTCATGTGTAAGATGACACACTATGTCCAGCAGCCCTGTTTCTGATCTCTTGGTTTCTGGTGCATATTTGAGAGACTAGAGTAAGATTTTAGACTACGTCAAGCAGCATGGCCTCTGACCTGTTGGCTACCGCTCCATAGTTGAGCGTCTTGTGTAAGATGATACACTACGTCCAGCAGCCATGATTCTGTTCTCTTGGTTTCATGTGCATATTTCAAAGTCTAATGTAAGAAGTAAACTACGTCCAGCACCATGGCCTCTGATCTGTTGGTTTCCGGTCCATATTTGAGCGTCTAATGTAAGATTTTAGTTTACGTCCAGCAGCATGGGCTCTGACCTGTTGGCTTCCGGTCCATATTTGAGCGTCTTGTGTAAGATGATACACTACGTCCAGCAGCCCTGTTTCTGATCTCTTGGTTTCTGGTGCATATGTGAGCGTCTAATGCAAAAAGATAAGCTACGTCCAGCAGCATGGCCTCTGATCTGTTGGTTTCCGGTCCACATTTGAGCGTCTTCTGTAAGATGATACACTACGTCTAGCATCCCTGTTTCTGATCTCTTGGTTTCTGGTGCATATTTGAGCGTCTAATGTAAGATTTTAGTGTACATCGAGCAGCATGGCCTCTGACCTGTTGGATTCCGGTTCATATTTGAGCGTCTAATGTAAGATTTTACATGATGTCCAGCAGCATGCCCTCTGACCTGTTGTCTTCCGGTCCATATTTGAGCGTCTTGTGTAACATGATACACTACGTCCAGCAGCCATGATTCTGATCTGTTGGATTCTGGGGCATATTTGAGCGTCTAATGTAAAAAGATAAACGACGTCCAGCAGCATGGCTTCTGATCTGTTGGTTTCCGGTCCATATTTGAGCGTCTAATGTAACATTTAGAGTACATCGAGCAGCATGGCCTCTGACCTGTCTGCTTCCGGTTCATATTTGAGCGTCTTGTGCAAGATGATACACTACGTCCACCAGCCCTGTTTCTGATCTGTTGGTTTCTGGTGCATATTTGAGCGTCTAATATAAAAAGATAAACTACGTCCAGCAGCATGGCCTCTGATCTATTGGCTTGCGGTCCATATTGAGCGTCTTGTGTAAGATGATACACTAAGTTTAGCAGCCATGATTCTGATCTGTTGGATTCTGGTGCATATTTGAGCGTCTAATGTAAGATTTTAGACTACATGCAGCAGCATTGCCTCTGTTCTGTTGGCTTCCGGTCCATATTTGAGCGTCTTGTGTAAGATGATACACTACGTCCAGCAGCCATGTTTTTGATCTGTTGGTTTCTTGTACATGTTTGAGCTTCTAATGTAAAAATATAAACTACGTCCAGCAGCATGGCCTCTGATCTGTTGGTTTCCGATCCATATTTGAGCGTCTAATGTAAGATTTTAGACTACGTCCAGCAGCATTGCCTCTGACCTGTTGGCTTCCGGTCCATATTTGAGCGTCTTGTGTAAGATGATACACTACGTTTAGCAGCCATGATACTGATCTGTTGGTTTCTGGTGCATATTTTGTGCGTCTACTGTAAAAAGATAAACTACGACCAGCAGCATGGCCTCTGATCTGTTGGTTTCCTGTCCATATTTGAGCGTCTAATGTAAGATTTTAGACTACATCCAGCAGCATGCCCTCTGACCTGTAGGCTTCCGGTCCATATTTGAGCGTCTTGTGTAAGATGATACACTACGTCCAGCAGCCATGATTCTGATCTGTTGGTTTCTGGTGCATATTTGAGCGTCTAATGTAAAAAGATAAACTACGTCCAGCAGCATGGCCTCTGATCTGTTGGTGTCCGGTCCATATTTGAGCGTCTAATGTAAGATTTTAGATTTCGTCCAGCAGCATGGCCTCTGACCTGTTGGCTTCCGGTCCATATTTGAGCATCTTGTGTAAGGTGATACACTAAGTCCAGCAGCCATGAGTCTGATCTGTTGGTTTCTGGTACATATTTGAGCTTCTAATGTATAAAGATAAACTACGTCCAGCAGCATGGCCTCTGACCTGTTGGATTCCCGTCCATATTTGAGCGTCTAATGTAGGATTTTAGACTACGTCAAGCAGCATGGCCTCTGACCTGTTGGCTTCCGGTCCATATTTGAGCGTCTTGTGTCAGATGATACACTACGTCCAGCAGCCCTGTTTCTGATCTCTTGGTTTCTGGTACATATTTGAGCGTCTAATGTAAAAAGATAAACTACGACCACCAGCATGGCCTCAGAACTGTTGGTTTCCGTTCCATATTTGAGCGTATAATGTAAGATTTTAGACTACATCCAGCAGCATGCCCTCTGACCTGTAGGCTTCCGGTCCATATTTGAGCGTCTAATGTAAAAAGATAAACTACGTCCAGCAGCATGGCCTCTGATCTGTTGGTGTCCGGTCCATATTTGAGCGTCTAATGTAAGATTTTAAACTACATGCAGCAGCATTGCGTCTGATCTGTTGGCTTCCGGTCCATATTTGAGCCTCTTGTGTAAGATGATACACTACGTCTAGCATCCCTGTTTCTGATCTCTTGGTTTCTGGTGCATATTTGAGCGTCTAATGTAAGATTTTAGTGTACATCGAGCAGCATGGCCTCTGACCTGTTGGATTCCGGTTCATATTTGAGCGTCTAATGTAAGATTTTACATGATGTCCAGCAGCATGCCCTCTGACCTGTTGTCTTCCGGTCCATATTTGAGCGTCTTGTGTAACATGATACACTACGTCCAGCAGCCATGATTCTGATCTGTTGGATTCTGGTGCATATTTGAGCGTCTAATGTAAAAAGATAAACGACGTCCAGCAGCATGGCCTCTGATCTGTTGGTTTCCGGTCCATATTTGAGCGTCTAATGTAACATTTAGAGTACATCGAGCAGCATGGCCTCTGACCTGTCTGCTTCCGGTTCATATTTGAGCGTCTTGTGCAAGATGATACACTACGTCCAGCAGCCCTGTTTCTGATCTGTTGGTTTCTGGTGCATATTTGAGCGTCTAATATAAAAAGATAAACTACGTCCAGCAGCATGGCCTCTGATCTATTGGTTTCCGGTCCACATTTGAGCGTCTAATGTAAGATTTTAGAGTACGTCCAGCAGCATGGCCTCTGACCTGTTGGCTTGCGGTCCATATTGAGCGTCTTGTGTAAGATGATACACTAAGTTTAGCAGCCATGATTCTGATCTGTTGGATTCTGGTGCATATTTGAGCGTCTAATGTAAGATTTTAGACTACATGCAGCAGCATTGCCTCTGTTCTGTTGGCTTCCGGTCCATATTTGAGCGTCTTGTGTAAGATGATACACTACGTCCAGCAGCCATGTTTCTGATCTGTTGGTTTCTTGTACATATTTGAGCTTCTAATGCAAAAATATAAATTACGACCAGCAGCATGGCCTCTGATCTGTTGGTTTCCGATCCATATTTGAGCGTCTAATGTAAGATTTTAGAGTACGTCCAGCAGCATGGCCTCTGACCTGTTGGCTTGCGGTCCATATTGAGCGTCTTGTGTAAGATGATACACTAAGTTTAGCAGCCATGATTCTGATCTGTTGGTTTCTGGTACATATTTGAGCTTCTAATGTATAAAGATATACTACGCCCAGCAGCATGGCCTCAGAACTGTTGGTTTCCGTTCCATATTTGAGCGTCTAATGTAAGATTTTAGACTACAACCAGCAGCATGCCCTCTGACCTGTAGGCTTCCGGTCCATATTTGAGCGTCTTGTGTAAGATGATAAACTACGTCCAGCAGCCATGATTCTGATCTGTTGGTTTCTGGTGCATATTTGAGCGTCTAATTTAAAAAGATAAACTACGTCCAGCAGCATGGCCTCTGATCTGTTGGTTTCCGGTCCATATTTGAGCGTCTAATGTAAGATTTTAAACTACATGCAGCAGCATTGCCTCTGATCTGTTGGCTTCCGGTCCATATTTCAGCGTCTTGTGTAAGATGATACACTACGTCCAGCAGCCATGTTTTTGATCTGTTGGTTTCTTGTACATGTTTGAGCTTCTAATGTAAAAATATAAACTACGTCCAGCAGCATGGCCTCTGATCTGTTGGTTTCCGATCCATATTTGAGCGTCTAATGTAAGATTTTAGACTACGTCCAGCAGCATTGCCTCTGACCTGTTGGCTTCCGGTCCATATTTGAGCGTCTTGTGTAAGATGATACACTACGTTTAGCAGCCATGATACTGATCTGTTGGTTTCTGGTGCATATTTTGTGCGTCTAATGTAAAAAGATAAACTACGACCAGCAGCATGGCCTCTGATCTGTTGGTTTCCGGACAATATTTGAGCGTCTAATGTAAGATTTTAGACGACGCCCAGCAGCATTGCCTCTGAACTGTTGGCTTCCGGTCCATATTTGAGCGTCTTGTGTAAGATGATACACTACGTCCAGCAGCCATGATTCAGATCTCTTGGTTTCTGGTGCATATTTGAGCGTCTACTGTAAAAAGATAAACTACGACCAGCAGCATGGCCTCTGATCTGTTGGGTTCCTGTCCATATTTGAGCGTATAATGTAAGATTTTAGACTACATCCAGCAGCATGCCCTCTGACCTGTAGGCTTCCGGTCCATATTTGAGCGTCTTGTGTAAGATGATACACTACGTCCAGCAGCCATGATTCTGATCTGTTGGTTTCTGGTGCATATTTGAGCGTCTAATGTAAAAAGATAAACTACGTCCAGCAGCATGGCCTCTGATCTGTTGGTGTCCGGTCCATATTTGAGCGTCTAATGTAAGATTTTAGATTTCGTCCAGCAGCATGGCCTCTGACCTGTTGGCTTCCGGTCCATATTTGAGCATCTTGTGTAAGGTGATACACTAAGTCCAGCAGCCATGAGTCTGATCTGTTGGTTTCTGGTACATATTTGAGCTTCTAATGTATAAAGATAAACTACGTCCAGCAGCATGGCCTCTGACCTGTTGGATTCCCGTCCATATTTGAGCGTCTAATGTAGGATTTTAGACTACGTCAAGCAGCATGGCCTCTGACCTGTTGGCTTCCGGTCCATATTTGAGCGTCTTGTGTCAGATGATACACTACGTCCAGCAGCCCTGTTTCTGATCTCTTGGTTTCTGGTACATATTTGAGCGTCTAATGTTAAAAGATAAACTACGACCACCAGCATGGCCTCAGAACTGTTGGTTTCCGTTCCATATTTGAGCGTATAATGTAAGATTTTAGACTACATCCAGCAGCATGCCCTCTGACCTGTAGGCTTCCGGTCCATATTTGAGCGTCTAATGTAAAAAGATAAACTACGTCCAGCAGCATGGCCTCTGATCTGTTGGTGTCCGGTCCATATTTGAGCGTCTAATGTAAGATTTTAAACTACATGCAGCAGCATTGCGTCTGATCTGTTGGCTTCCGGTCCATATTTGAGCCTCTTGTGTAAGATGATACACTACGTCCAGCAGCCATAATACTGATCTGTTGGTTTCTGGTGCATATTTTGAGCGTCTAATGTAAAAAGATAAACTACGTCCAGCAGCATGGCCTCTGATCTGTTGGTTACCGGACAATATTGAGCGTCTAATGTAAGATTTTAGACGACCCCCAGCAGGATTGCCTCTGACCTGTTGGCTTCCGGTCCATATTTGAGCGTCTTGTGTAAGATGATACACTACGACCAGCAGCCATGATTCTGATCTCTTGGTTTCTGGTGCATATTTGAGCGTCTACTGTAAAAAGATAAACTACGACCAGCAGCATGGCCTCTGATCTGTTGGTTTCCTGTCCATATTTGAGCGTCTAATGTAAGATTTTAGACTACGTCCAGCAGCATGGCCTCTGACCTGTTGGCTTCCGGTCCATATTTGAGCGTCTTGTGTAACATGATACACTACGTCCAGCAGCCCTGTTTCTGATCTCTTGGTTTCTGGAGCATATTTGAGCGTCTAATGTAAAAAGATAAACTACGACCAGCAGCATGGCCTCAGAACTGTTGGTTTCCGTTCCATATTTGAGCGTATAATGTAAGATTTTAGACTACATCCAGCAGCATGCCCTCTGACCTGTAGGCTTCCGGTCCATATTTGAGCGTCTAATGTAAAAAGATAAACTACGTCCAGCAGCATGGCCTCTGATCTGTTGGTGTCCGGTCCATATTTGAGCGTCTAATGTAAGATTTTAAACTACATGCAGCAGCATTGCGTCTGATCTGTTGGCTTCCGGTCCATATTTGAGCCTCTTGTGTAAGATGATACACTACGTCCAGCAGCCATGATACTGATCTGTTGGTTTCTGGTGCATATTTTGAGCGTCTAATGTAAAAAGATAAACTACGTCCAGCAGCATGGCCTCTGATCTGTTGGTTTCCGGACAATATTGAGCGCCTAATGTAAGATTTTAGACGACCCCCAGCAGGATTGCCTCTGACCTGTTGGCTTCCGGTCCATATTTGAGCGTCTTGTGTAAGATGATACACTACGACCAGCAGCCATGATTCAGATCTCTTGGTTTCTGGTGCATATTTGAGCGTCTACTGTAAAAAGATAAACTACGACCAGCAGCATGGCCTCTGATCTGTTGGTTTCCTGTCCATATTTGAGCGTCTAATGTAAGATTTTAGAATAATTCCAGAAGCATGGTCTCTGACCTGTTGGCTTCCGGTCCATATTTGAGCATCTTGTGTAAGGTGATAGACTAAGTCCAGCAGCCATGATTCTGATCTGTTGGTTTCTGGTACATATTTGAGCTTCTATTGTATAAAGATAAACTACGTCCAGCAGCATTGGCCTCTGACCTGTTTGCTTCCGGTCCATATTTGAGCGTCTTGTGTCAAATGATACACTACGTCCAGCAGCCCTGTTTCTGATCTCTTGGTTTCTGGTGCATATTTGAGCGTCTAATGTAAAAAGATAAACTACGACCAGCAGCATGGCCACAGATCTGTTGGTTTCCGGTCCATATTTGAGCGTCTAACGTAAGATTTTAGACTACGTCCAGCAGCATGGCCTCTGACCTGTAGGCTTCCGGTCCATATTTGAGACGTCTTGTGTAAGATGATACACTACGTCCAGCAGCCATGATTCTGATCTCTTGGTTTCTGTTGCATATTTGAGCGTCTAATGCAAAAAGATAAACTACGACCAGCAGCATGGCCTCTGATCTGTTGGTTTCCGGTCCATATTTGAGCGTCTAATGTAAGATTTTAGACTACGTCCAGCAGCATGGCCTCTGACCTGTTGGCTTCCGGTCCATATTTGAGCGTCTTGTGTAAGATGATACACTACGTCCAGCAGCAATGATCCTGATCTGTTGGTTTCTGGTGCATATTTTGAGCGTCTAATGTAAAAAGATAATCTACGCCCAGCAGCATGGCCTGTGATCTGTAGGTTTCCGGTCCTTATTAGAGCGTCTAATGTAAGATTTTAGACTCGGCCAGCAGCCTGGTCTCTGACCTGTTGGCTTCCGGTCAATATTTGAGCGTCTTGTGTAAGGTGATACACTACTTCCAGCAGCCATGATTCTCATCTGTTGGTTTCTGGTACATATTTGAGCTTCTAATGCAAAAAGATAAACTACGTCTAGCAGCATGGCCTCTGACCTGTTGGTTTCCCGTCCATATTTGAGCGTCTAATGTAAGATTTTAGACTACGTCCAGCAGCATGGCCTCTGACCTGTTGGCTTCCCGTCCATATTTGAGCGTCTTGTGTAATATGATACACTACGTCCAGCAGCCCTGTTTCAGATCTCTTGGTTTCCGGAGCATATTTGAGCGTCTAATGTAAAAAGATAAACTACGAACAGAAGCATGGCCTCAGAACTGTTGGTTTCCGTTCCATATTTGAGCGTCTAATGTAAGATTTTAGACTACGTCCAGCAGCATGCTCTCTGACCTGTAGGCTTCCCGTCCATATTTGAGCGTCTTGTGTAAGATGATGCACTACGTCCAGCAGCCATGATTCTGATCTGTTGGTTTCTGGTGCATATTTGAGCGTCTAATGTAAAAAGATAAACTACGACCAGCAGCATGGCCTCTGATCTGTTGGTTTCCGTTCCATATTTGAGTGTCTAATGTAAGATTTTAGACTACATGCAGCAGCATTGCCTCTGATCTGTTGGCTTCCGGTCCATATTTGAGCGTCTTGTGTAAGATGATACACTACGTCCAGCAGCCGTGATTCTGATCTGTTGGTTTCTTGTACATATTTGAGCGTCTAATATAAAAAGATAAACTACGACCAGCAGCATGGCCTCTGATCTGTTGGTTTCCGGTCCATATTTGAGCGTCTAATGTAAGATTTTAGAATACTTCCAGCAGCATGACCTCTGACCTGTGGGCTTCCGGTCCATATTTGAGCGTCTTGTGTAAGGTGATAAACTACGTCCAGCAGCAATGATCCTGATCTGTTGGTTTCTGGTACATATTTGAGCTTCTAATGTAAAAATATAAACTACTTCCAGCAGCATGTCATCTGATCTGTTGGTTTCCCGTCCATATTTGTGCGTCTAATGTAAGATTTTAGACGTCCAGTAGCATGGCCTCTGACCTGTTGGCTTCCGGTCCATATTTGAGCGTCTTGTGTGAGATAATATACTACGTCCAGCAGCCCTGTTTCTGATATCTTGAATTCTGGTGCATATTTGAGCGTCTAATGTAAAAAGATAAACTACGTCCAGCAGAATGGCCTCTGATCTGTTGGTTTCCGGTCCATATTTGAGCGTCTAATGTAAGATTTTAGACTACGTCCAGCAGCATGGCCTCTGACCTGTTAGCTTCCGGTCCAAATTTGAGCGTCTTGTGTAAGATGATACACTAAGCCCAGCAGCCATGATTCTGATCTGTTGGTTTCTGGTGCATATTTGAGCGTCTAATATAAAAAGATAAATTACGTCCAGCAGCATGGCATCTGATCGGTTGGTTTCGGGTCCATATTTAGCGTCTAATGTAAGATTTTAGACTACGTCCAGCTGCATGGCATCTGACCTCTTAGCTTCCGGTCCATATTTGAGCGTCTTGTGTAAGATGATACACTACGTCCAGCAGCCCTGTTTCTGATCTCTTGGTTTCTTGTGCATATTTGAGCGTCTAATGTAAAAAGACAAACTACGTCCAGCAGCATGGCCTCTGATATGTTGGTTTCCGGTCCATATTTGAGCGTCCAATGTAAGATTTTAGACTACGTCCAGCAGCATGGCCTCTGATCTGTTGGTGTCCAATTGTCGGGAATTTCTTACCTTATCCATAATTACAAAATTTTTTTCGACACCTTGAATAGAGTCGAGGCGAAATTCAACGATATGGGGACTTGTGTTAGCTCATTTGCGGAAATTGTCATGCGGCCCTAAATGGGGAAATCAGTCATATTTCACTTGTTTATAACTTTTTCCAGTAAAATAAAAATTTTCAAAATGGGTATCAAATTGTGTGCAGTTATTTGATTTGTCTATGTATACAGGGATTTTTCATTTACTCAGATAGTAAAAAGTACAGATTTCACCATGTGCGCGGTATGTCGTCTGACAATTTACAGCGTCCGAATTCCAGTGTGCACAATAACACTGCATTTCTGATTTTTCAATTTTATAGAATCCACAAAATATTGGTGACCAATTGTCGGGAATTTCTTGCCTTATCCATAATTACAAAACATTTTTCGACACCTTGAATAAAGTCGAGGCGAAATTCAACGGTATGGGTACTTGTGTTAGCTCATTTGCGGAAATTGTCATGCGGCCCTAAACTGGGAAATCAGTCATAATTGACTTGTTTATAACTTTTTCCAGTAAAAGAAATATTTTCAAAATGGGTATCAAATTGTGTGCAATTATTTGATTTGTCTATTTTTACAGGGATTTTTCATTTGGTCAGATAGTAAAAACTACAGCTTTCACCATGTGCGCGGTATGTCGTCTGCCAATTTACAGCGTCCGAATTCCAGTGTGAACAATAAGACTGCATTTCTAATTTTTCCTTTTTATAGAATCCACAAAATATTGCTGTCCAATTGTCGAGAATTTCTTGCCTTATCGATAATTACAAATTTTTTTCGACACCTTGATTAGTGTCGAGTCGAAATTCAAAGGTATGGGGACTTGTGTTAGGTCATTTGCGGAAATTCTCATGCGGCCCTAAACTGGGAAATCAGTCATATTTCACTTGTTTATAATTTTTTCCAGTAAAAGAAATATTTTCAAAATATGTATCAAATTGTGTGCAATTATTTGGTTTGTCTATGTATACAGGGATTTTTCATTTGGTCAGATAGTAAAAAGTACAGCTTTCACGATGTGCGCGTTAGGTCGTCTGACAATTTACAGCGTCCGAATTCCAGTGTGCACAATAAGACTGCATTTCTAATTTTTCCTTTTTATAGAATCCACAAAATATATTGTTGTCCAATTGTCGGAAATTTGTTGCCTTATCCATAATTACAAAAGTTTTTTCGACACCTTGATTAGAGTCGAGTCGAAATTCAACGGTATGGGTACTTGTGTTAGCTCATTTGCGGAAATTGTCATGCGGCCCTAAACTGGGAAATGAGTCATATTTCACTTGTTTATAACTTTTTTCCAGTAAAAGAAATATTTTTGAAATGGGTCTCAAATTGTGTTTAATTATTTGATTTGTCTATGTTTACATGGATTTTTCATTTGGTCAGATAGTAAAAAGTTCAGCTTTCACCATGTGCGCGGTATGTCGTCTGACAATTTACAGCCTCCGAATTCCAGTGAGCACAGTAAGACTGCATTTCTAATTTTTCCTTTTTATCGAATCAACAAAATATTGGTGACCAATTTTCGGGAATTTCTTACCTTATCAATAATTACAAAAGGTTTTTCGACACCTTCAATAGAGTCGAGGCGAAATTCAACGGTATGGGGACTTGTGTTAGCTCATTTGCGGAAATTGTCATGCGGCCCTAAACTGGGAAATCAGTCATATTTCACTTGTTTATAACTTTTTCCAGTAAAAGAAATATTTTCAAAATGGGTATCAAATTGTGTGCAATTATTTGGTTGGTCTATATATACATGGATTTTTCATTTGGTCAGATAGTAAAAAGTACAGCTTTCACCATGTGCGCGGTATGTCGTCTGACAATTTACAGCGTCCGAATTCCAGTGTGCACAATAACACTGCATTTCTGATTTTTCAATTTTATAGAATCCACAAAATATTGGTGACCAATTGTCGGGAATTTCTTGCCTTATCCATAATTACAAAACATTTTTCGACACCTTGAATAAAGTCGAGGCGAAATTCAACGGTATGGGTACTTGTGTTAGCTCATTTGCGGAAATTGTCATGCGGCCCTAAACTGGGAAATCAGTCATAATTGACTTGTTTATAACTTTTTCCAGTAAAAGAAATATTTTCAAAATGGGTATCAAATTGTGTGCAATTATTTGATTTGTCTATTTTTACAGGGATTTTTCATTTGGTCAGATAGTAAAAACTACAGCTTTCACCATGTGCGCGTTATGTCGTCTGCCAATTTACAGCGTCCGAATTCCAGTGTGAACAATAAGACTGCATTTCTAATTTTTCCTTTTTATAGAATCCACAAAATATTGCTGTCCAATTGTCGAGAATTTCTTGCCTTATCGATAATTACAAATTTTTTTCGACACCTTGATTAGTGTCGAGTCGAAATTCAAAGGTATGGGGACTTGTGTTAGGTCATTTGCGGAAATTCTCATGCGGCCCTAAACTGGGAAATCAGTCATATTTCACTTGTTTATAACTTTTTTCCAGTAAAAGAAATATTTTCAAACTGGGTATCAAATTGTGTGCAATTACTTGATTTGTCTATGTTTACAGGGATTTTTCATTTGCTCAGATCGTAAAAAGTACAGCTTTCACCATGTTCGCGATATGTCGTCTGACAATTTACAGCGTCCGAATTCCAGTGTGCACAATAACACTGCATTTCTAAATTTTTCCTTTTTATAGAATCCACAAAATATTGGTGTCCTATTGTCGCAAATTTGTTGCCTTATCCACAATTACAAAAGTTTTTTCGACACATTGAATAGAGTCGAGGCTAAATTCAACGGTATGGGGACTTGTGTTATCTCATTTACGGAAATTGTCATGCGGACTTAATATGGGTAATCAGTCATATTTCACTTGTTTATAATTTTTTCCAGTAAAAGAAATATTTTCAAAATATGTATCAAATTGTGTGCAATTATTTGGTTTGTCTATGTATACAGGGATTTTTCATTTGGTCAGATAGTAAAAAGTACAGCTTTCACGATGTGCGCGTTAGGTCGTCTGACAATTTACAGCGTCCGAATTCCAGTGTGCACAATAAGACTGCATTTCTAATTTTTCCTTTTTATAGAATCCACAAAATATATTGTTGTCCAATTGTCGGAAATTTGTTGCCTTATCCATAATTACAAAAGTTTTTTCGACACCTTGATTAGAGTCGAGTCGAAATTCAACGGTATGGGTACATGTGTTAGCTCATTTGCGGAAATTGTCATGCGGCCCTAAACTGGGAAATGAGTCATATTTCACTTGTTTATAACTTTTTTCCAGTAAAAGAAATATTTTTGAAATGGGTCTCAAATTGTGTTTAATTATTTGATTTGTCTATGTTTACATGGATTTTCCATTTGGTCAGATAGTAAAAAGTTCAGCTTTCACCATGTGCGCGGTATGTCGTCTGACAATTTACAGCCTCCGAATTCCAGTGAGCACAGTAAGACTGCATTTCTGATTTTTCAATTTTATAGAATCCACAAAATATTGGTGACCAATTGTCGGGAATTTCTTGCCTTATCCATAATTACAAAACATTTTTCAACACCTTGAATAAAGTCGAGGCGAAATTCAACGGTATGGGTACTTGTGTTAGCTCATTTGCGGAAATTGTCATGCGGCCCTAAACTGGGAAATCAGTCATAATTGACTTGTTTATAACTTTTTCCAGTAAAAGAAATATTTTCAAAATGGGTATCAAATTGTGTGCAATTATTTGATTTGTCTATTTTTACAGGGATTTTTCATTTGGTCAGATAGTAAAAACTACAGCTTTCACCATGTGCGCGGTATGTCGTCTGCCAATTTACAGCGTCCGAATTCCAGTGTGAACAATAAGACTGCATTTCTAATTTTTCCTTTTTATAGAATCCACAAAATATTGCTGTCCAATTGTCGAGAATTTCTTGCCTTATCGATAATTACAAATTTTTTTCGACACCTTGATTAGTGTCGAGTCGAAATTCAAAGGTATGGGGACTTGTGTTAGGTCATTTGCGGAAATTCTCATGCGGCCCTAAACTGGGAAATCAGTCATATTTCACTTGTTTATAACTTTTTTCCAGTAAAAGAAATATTTTCAAACTGGGTATCAAATTGTGTGCAATTACTTGATTTGTCTATGTTTACAGGGATTTTTCATTTGCTCAGATCGTAAAAAGTACAGCTTTCACCATGTTCGCGATATGTCGTCTGACAATTTACAGCGTCCGAATTCCAGTGTGCACAATAACACTGCATTTCTAAATTTTTCCTTTTTATAGAATCCACAAAATATTGGTGTCCTATTGTCGCAAATTTGTTGCCTTATCCATAATTACAAAAGTTTTTTCGACACCTTGAATAGAGTCGAGGCGAAATTCAACAGTTTTGGGACTAGTGATAGCTCATTTGCGGAAATTGTCATGCGGACCGAAACTAGGTAATCAGTCATATTTCACTTGTTTATAACTTTTTTCCAGTAAAAGAAATATTTTCAAAATGGGTATCAAATTTTGTGCAATTATTTGTTTGGTCTATGAATACAGGGATTTTTCATTTGGTCAGATAGTAAAAAGTACAGCTTTCACCATGTGCGAGGTATGTCGTCTGACAATTTACAGCGTCCGAATTCCAGTGTGCACAATAAGACTGCATTTCTAATTTTTCCTTTTTATCGAATCCACAAAATATTGGTGTCCAATTGTCGGGAATTTCTTAACTTATCCATAAATACAAAAGTTTTTCGACTCCTTGATTAGAGTGGAGGCGAAATTCAACGGTATGGGGACTTGTGTTAGCTCATTTGCGGAAAGTGTCATGCGGCCCTAAACTGGGAAATCAGTCATATTTCACTTGTATATAACTTTTTTCAAGTAAAAGAAATATCTTCAAAATGGGTATCAAATTGTGTGTAATTATTGGATTTGTCTATATTTACAGGGATTTTTGATTTGCTCAGATAGTATAAAGTACAGCTTTCACCATGTGCGCGGTATATCGTCTGACAATTTACAGCGTCCGAATTCCAGTGTGCACAATAAGACTGCATTTCTAATTTTTCATTTTTATCGAATCCACATAATATTGGTGTCCACATTTCGGGAATTTCATTCCTTATCCATAATTACAAAAGTTTTTTCGACACCTTGAATAGAGTCGAGGCGAAATTCAAGGTATGGGGAATTGTGTTAGTTCATTTGCGGAAATTGTCATGCGGCCCTAAACTGGGTAATCAGTCATATTTCACTTGTTTATAACTTTTTTCCAGTAAAAGAAATATTTTCAAAATGGGTATCAAATTGTGTGCAATTATTTGGTTGGTCTATGTATACAGGGATTTTTCATTTGGTCAGATAGTAAAAAGTACAGCTTTCACCAGGTGTGCGCTATGTCGTCTGACAATTTACAGCGTCCAAATTCCAGTGTGCACAATAGGACTGAATTTCTAATTTTTCCTTTTTATAGAATCGACAAAATATTTCTCTCCAATTCTCGGGAATTTCTTGCCTTATCCATAATTACAAAAGTTTTTTCGACACCTTGATTAGAGTCGAGTCGAAATTCAACGGTATGGGGACTTGTGTTAGCTCATTTGCGGAAATTCTCATGCGGCCCTAAACTGGGAAATAAGTCATATCTCACTTGTTTATACCTTATTTCCAGTAAAAGAAATATTTTCAAAATGGGTATCCAACTGTGTGCAATTATTTGGTTGGTCTATGTATAACGTGATTTTTCATTTGGTCAGGTAGTAAAAAGTACAGCTTTCACCATGTGCGCGGTATGTCGTATGTTGTATTTTTTATAGAATCCACGAAATATTGCTGTCCAATTTTCGAGAATTTCTTGCCTTATCCATAATTACTAAAGTTTTTTCGACACTTTGATTAGAGTCGAGTCGAAATGTTCCTGGCTTTTTCGCCAATTGCCTTATAAAATAATCCCAGGCTGCTACGAGCCGATTTCTCAAGGCTCTTTTGTGGCGACTGCCTTACAAGCAATCTCAGGCTGCTACAAGACGAATTCTACTGGCTCTTTTGTGACAACTCCCTTACAAGGAATGTCAGGCTGCTACGATCCGATTTCTCTTAAGACTTTTGTGAAAACTGCCTTACATGAAATCTCAGGCTGCTATTAGCGGAATACGCCTTGCTCTTTTGTGGCAACTGCCTTACAAGCAGTCTCAGGCTGCTACAAAACGACATATACTGGCTCTTTTGTGAAAACTGCCTTACAACAATCTCAGGCTAATACAAGCCTACACCTGCTGGCTCTTCTGGGAAAACTGCCTTACAAGCAATCTCAGGCTGCTATGGGCCGACTTCATCGGGCAATTTGTGAAAACTGTCTTACAAAGGATCTCAGGTTGCTACAAGCCGATTTCTGCTGCCTCTATTCTGCCAACTGCCTTCCAAGCAATCTCAGGCTTCTACGAGCCTGGCTCTTCTATGACAACTGCCTTACAAGCAATCTCAGGCTGCTACGAGCCGATCTCCTGGCTCTTTTGGGCCAATTGCCTTACAAGCCATCCCAGGCTGCTACTAGCGGATTTCTCCTGGCTCTTTTGTGGCAACTGCCTTACAAGCAATCTCAGGCTGCTACAAGCCGAATTCTCCTGGCTCTTTTGTGACAACTGATTAAAAGCAATCCCAGGCTTCTACAAGCCGTCATCTCCTTTTTTTGTGACAAATGCCTTAAAAGCAATCTCAGACTGCTACAAGCAGTCTACGCCTGGCCTTACAAGCAATCTCAGGGTGCAGCAAGCCTAATTCTACTGGCTTTTTTGCCAATTGCCTTACAAGCCATCCCAAGCTTCTACGGGCTGATTTCTTCTAGCTCTTTTGTGGCAACTGCCTTACAAGAAATCTCAGGCTGCTACAAGCCGAATTCTCCTGGCTCTTTTGTGACAACTGCCTTGCAAGCAATCTCAGGCCGCTACTAATCGACATCTACTGTCTCTTTTGTGCGAACTGTCTTACAAGCAATATCAGGCTGCCGCTAGGCCAATTACTTTTTGTGCCAATTGCCTTAAAAAAGCAATCCCAGGCGGCTACGTGACGATTTCTCCTGGCTGTTTTGTGGTAACTGCCTTACAAGCAATCTCAAGCTGCTACAAGCCGAATTATCCTCGCTCTATTGTGACAACTGCCTGAAAAGCAATCTCAGGCTGCAGCAATCCCACTTCTCCTGGCTTTTTGTGCCAATTGCCTTACAAGCAATCCCAGGGGGGCTAAAAGCCGATTTCTCCTGGCTCTTTTGTTAAAACTGCGTTAAAAGCAATGTCAGGCGGCTACGATCCGACTTCTCTTGGCTCTTTTGTGAAAACTGCCTTTCAAGAAATCTCAGGCAGCTACAAGCCAATTTCTCCTGGCTCTTTTCTGGCAACTACCTTACAAGAATTATCCGGCAACTACAAGCCGAATTTTCCTGGCTCTTTTGTGACACCTGGCTTACAAGCAATCTCAAGCTGCAGCAATATGAATTCTCCTGGCTTTCTATGCGAATTGCCTTACAAGCAATCTCAGGCTGCTAAGGCCGAATACGCCTGGCTCTTTTGTGCCAACTGCATTACAAGCAATCACAGGCTGCCGTCAGCACAATTCTCCTGACATTTTGTGCCAATTGCCTTAAAAGCAATCCCAGGCGGCTACGTGCCGATTACTCCTGGGCTTTTGTGGTAACTGCCTTACAAGCAATCTCAGGCTGCTACAAACCGAATTCTCCTGGCTCTTTTGTGACAACTGATTAAAAGCAATCCCAGGCTTCTACGAGCCGTCATCTCCTTTTTTTGTGACAAATGCCTTAAAAGCAATCTCAGACTGCTACAAGCAGTCTACGCCTGGCCTTACAAGCAATCTCAGGGTGCAGCAAGCCTAATTCTACTGGCTTTTTTGCCAATTGCCTTACAAGCCATCCCAAGCTTCTACGGGCTGATTTCTTCTAGCTCTTTTGTGGCAACTGCCTTACAAGAAATCTCAGGCTGCTACAAGCCGAATTCTCCTGGCTCTTTTGTGACAACTGCCTTGCAAGCAATCTCAGGCCGCTACTAATCGACATCTACTGTCTCTTTTGTGCGAACTGTCTTACAAGCAATATCAGGCTGCCGCTAGGCCAATTACTTTTTGTGCCAATTGCCTTAAAAAAGCAATCCCAGGCGGCTACGTGACGATTTCTCCTGGCTGTTTTGTGGTAACTGCCTTACAAGCAATCTCAAGCTGCTACAAGCCGAATTATCCTCGCTCTATTGTGACAACTGCCTGAAAAGCAATCTCAGGCTGCAGCAATCCCACTTCTCCTGGCTTTTTGTGCCAATTGCCTTACAAGCAATCCCAGGGGGGCTAAAAGCCGATTTCTCCTGGCTCTTTTGTTAAAACTGCGTTAAAAGCAATGTCAGGCGGCTACGATCCGACTTCTCTTGGCTCTTTTGTGAAAACTGCCTTTCAAGAAATCTCAGGCAGCTACAAGCCAATTTCTCCTGGCTCTTTTCTGGCAACTACCTTACAAGAATTATCCGGCAACTACAAGCCGAATTTTCCTGGCTCTTTTGTGACACCTGGCTTACAAGCAATCTCAAGCTGCAGCAATATGAATTCTCCTGGCTTTCTATGCGAATTGCCTTACAAGCAATCTCAGGCTGCTAAGGCCGAATACGCCTGGCTCTTTTGTGCCAACTGCATTACAAGCAATCACAGGCTGCCGTCAGCACAATTCTCCTGACATTTTGTGCCAATTGCCTTAAAAGCAATCCCAGGCGGCTACGTGCCGATTACTCCTGGGCTTTTGTGGTAACTGCCTTACAAGCAATCTCAGTCTGCTATAAGCCCAATTCTCCTGGCTTTTTGTGCCAATTGTCTTACAAGCCATCCCAGGCGGCTACGAGACGATTTCTCCTGGCTCTTTTGCAGCAACTGCCTTACAAGCAATCTCAGTCTGCAACAACCCGAATTCTCCTGGCTCTTTTGTGAAAACTGCCTTACAAGCAATGTCAGACTGCTACGAGCCGACTTCTCTTGGCTCTTTTGTGAAAACTGCCTTTCAAGCAATCTCAGGCTGCTACAAACCCACATCTCTTGTCTCTTTTGTGACAAATGACTTACAAACAATCTCAGGCTGGATGTAGCCATATTCTCCTGACTTTTTGTGCCAGTTGCTTTAAAAGCAATCCCAGGCGGCCACGTGCCGATTTCTCCTGGCTCTTTTGTGGTATCTGCCCTACAAGCAATCTCAGGCTGCTACAAGCCGAATTCTCCTGTCTCTTTTTTTGAAAACTGCCTTACAAGCAATCTCAGCCTGTTACAAGCCGAATACGCCTGGCTCTTTTGTGAAACTGCCTTACAAGAAATCTCAGGCTGCTACAAGCCGAATTCTCCTGGCGCTTTTGTGAAAAATGCGTTACAAGCAAAATACCAGACTGCTACAAAACGACATCTCCTGTCTCTTTTGTGAAACTGCCTTACAAGAAATCTCAGGACGCTACAAACCGAATACGCCTGGCTCTTTTGTGAAACTGCATTGCAAGCAATCTCAGCCCACTACATATCGACATCTCCTGTCTCATTTTTTGACAACTGCCTTACAAGCAATCTCAGGCTGCCGCCAGGACAGTTCTCCTGAATTTTTGTGCCAATTGCCATAAAAGCAATCCCAGGCGGCTACGTGCCGATTTCTCCTGGCTCTTTTGTGGTAACTGCCGTACAAGCAATCTCAGGCTGCTACAAGCCTAATTCTCCTGGCTCTATTTTGAAAACTGCCTTACAAGCAATCTCAGGCTGCAGCAATCCCAATTCTTCTGGCTTTTTGTGCATATTGCCTTACAAGCAAAGCCAGGCGGCTACGAGCCGATTTCTCCTGGCTCATTTGTGGCAACTGCCTTACAAGCAATCTCAGGCTGCTGCAAGCCGAATTCTCCTGGCTCTTTTGTGCAAATTGCCTTACAAGCAATCCCAGGCGTCTACGAGCCGACTTCTCTTGTCTCTTTTGTGAAAACTGCCTTCAAAGCAATCTCTGTCTCTTTTTTATAAAAACTGCCTTACAAGCAATCTCAGCCTGCTACAAGCCGAATACGCCTGGCTCTTTTGTGAAACTGCCTTTCAAGCAATCTCAAGCCGCTACAAATCGACATATCCTGGCTCTTTTGTGACAACGGCCTTACAAGCAATCTCAGGCTGCCGCTAGTCCAATTCTGCTGACTTTTTCTTATAATTGCCTTACAAGCAATCCCAGGCTGCTACGAACCGATTTCCCCTTGCTCATTTGTCGCATCTGCCTTACAAGCATTCTCAGGCTGCAGCAATATGAATTCTCCTGGCTTTTTGTGCGAATTGCCTTACAAAATGTCCCAGGCACCTACGAGCCGATTTTTCCTGGCTCTTTTGTGGCAACTGCCTTACAAGAAATCTCAGGCTGCTACAAAACGACATCTCCTGTCTCTTTTGTGAAACTGGGTTACAAGCAATCTCAGGCCGCTACAAGCCGAATACGCCTGGCTCTTTTGTGAAACTGCCTTGCAAGCAATCTCCGGCCGCTACAAATCGATATCTCCTGTCTCTTTTGTGAAAACTGCTTTACAAGCAATCTCATGCGGCAGCAATCTCAATTCTCCTGGCATTTTGTGCCAATTGCCTTACTACGAGCCGATTTCTCCTGGCTCATTAGTGGCAACGGCTTTACAAGCAATCTCAGGCTGCTGCAAGCCGACTTCTCTTTGCTCTTTTGTGCAAATAGCCTTCAAAGCAATCTCAGGCTGCTACGAAACGACATCTCCTGTCTCTTTTATTCAAAACTGCTTTACAAGCAATCTCAAGCTCCTACAAACCGAATACGCCTGGCTCTTGTGTGAAACTGCCCAAGTCCCACGCAGACGACCCCCAGTCCCAGAAAGTCCCATGCAGACGATCCCCAGTCCTAGAAAGTCCCACGCAGACGATCCCCCATCCAGGAGACAGTCCCAGAAAGTCCCACGCAGACGACCCCCAGTCCTAGAAAGTCCCACGCAGACGACCCCCAGTCCAAGAAAGTCCCACGCAGACGACCCCCAGTCCCAGAAAGTCCCACGCAGACAAACCCCACCCAGGAGACAGTCCCAGAAAGTCCCACGCAGATGACCACCCACCCAGGAGACAGTCCCAGAAAGTCCCACGGAGACGACCCCCAGTCCCAGAAAGTCCCACACATACGACCCCCCACCCAGGAGACAGACCCAGAAAGTCCCAAACAGACGACCCCCCACGAAGGAGACAGTCACGGAAAGACCCACGCAGACGACCCTCAGTCCCAGAAAGTCCCACGCAGACGACCCCCAGTCCTAGAAAATCCCACGCAGACGTTCCCCCACCCAGGAGACAGTCCCAGAAAGTCCCACGCAGAAGACCCCCAGTCCTAGAAAGTCCCACGCAGACGACCCCCCACCAAGGAAACAGTCCCAGAAAGTCCCACGGAGACGCCCACCAGTCAAAGAAAGTCCCACGCAGACGACCCCCCACCCAGGAGACAGACCCAGAAAGTCCCAAACAGACGACCCCCCACCCAGGAGACAGTCACGGAAAGTCCCACGCAGACGACCCGCAGTCCCAGAAAGTCCCACGCAGACGACCCCCAGTCCCAGAAAGTCCGACGCAGACGACCCCACCCAGGAGACAGTCCCAGAAAGTCCCACGCCGACGAACCCCCAAACAGGAGACATTCCAAGAAAGTCCCACGCAGACGACCCCCCACCCGGGAGAGAGTCCCAGAAAGTTCCACGGAGACGACCGCCAGTCCCAGAAAGTCCCACGCAGACGACACCCCACCCAGGAGACAGACCCAGAGAGTCCCAAACAGACGACCCTCCTCCCAGGAGACAGTCCCAGAAAGTCCCCCGCAGACGACAGGCAGTCCCAGAAAGTCCCACGCAGATGACCCCCAGTCCCAGAAAGTCGCACGGAGACGACACCCAGCCGAGAAAGTCCCATGCAGACGACCCCCACACAGGAGACAGTCCAAGAAAGTCCCAAACAGACGAACCCCCACCCAGGAGACAGTCCCAGAAAGTCCCACGCAGACGACCCCCAGTCCCAGAGAGTCCCACGCAGACAACCCCCAGTCCCAGAAAGTCGCACGCAGACGACCCCCCAGACAGGAGACAGTCCCAGAAAGTTCCACGCAGACGACCCCCCCAGTCCCAGAAAGTCCCACGCAGATGACCCCCAGTCCCACAAAGTCCCACGCAGACGACAACCCACCCAGGAGACAGTCCCAGAAAGTCCCACGCAGTCGACCCCCATTCACAGAAACTCCCACTCAGACGACCCCGCACCCAGGAGACAGTCCTAGAAAGTTCGACGCAGACGACACCCAGTCACAGAAAGTCCCACGCAGACGACACCCCACCCAGGAGACAGTTCCAGAAAGTCCCATGTAGACAACCTCCAGTCCCAGAAAGTCCCACGCAGACGACCCCTCACCCAGGAGACAATCCCAGAAAGTCCACGCAGACGACCCCCAGTCCCAGAAAGTCCCACGCAGACGACTCCCCACCCAGGAGACAGTCCCAGAAAGTCCCAAACAGTCGACACCCCACCCAGGAGACAGACCCAGAAAGTCACACGCAGACGACCCCCCATCCAGGAGACAGTCCCAGAAAGTCCCACAGAGACGACCCCCAGTCCCAGAAAGTCCCACGCAGACGACCCCCACCCAGGAGACAGTCCCAGAACGTCCAAAACAGACGACCCCCCCACCCAAGAGACAGTCCTAGAAAGTCACACGCAGACGACCCCCAGTCTAAGAAAGTCCCACACAGACGACCCCCAATCCCGGAAAGTCCCACGCGGACGACCCCCAGTCCAAGAAAGTCCCACGCAGACGACCCCCCACCCAGGAGACAGACCCAGAAAGTCCCAAACAGACGACCCCCCACGAAGGAGACAGTCACGGAAAGACCCACGCAGACGACCCTCAGTCCCAGAAAGTCCCACGCAGACGACCCCCAGTCCTAGAAAATCCCACGCAGACGTTCCCCCACCCAGGAGACAGTCCCAGAAAGTCCCACGCAGAAGACCCCCAGTCCTAGAAAGTCCCACGCAGACGACCCCCCACCAAGGAAACAGTCCCAGAAAGTCCCACGGAGACGCCCACCAGTCAAAGAAAGTCCCACGCAGACGACCCCCCACCCAGGAGACAGACCCAGAAAGTCCCAAACAGACGACCCCCCACCCAGGAGACAGTCACGGAAAGTCCCACGCAGACGACCCGCAGTCCCAGAAAGTCCCACGCAGACGACCCCCAGTCCCAGAAAGTCCGACGCAGACGACCCCACCCAGGAGACAGTCCCAGAAAGTCCCACGCCGACGAACCCCCAAACAGGAGACATTCCAAGAAAGTCCCACGCAGACGACCCCCCACCCGGGAGAGAGTCCCAGAAAGTTCCACGGAGACGACCGCCAGTCCCAGAAAGTCCCACGCAGACGACACCCCACCCAGGAGACAGACCCAGAGAGTCCCAAACAGACGACCCTCCTCCCAGGAGACAGTCCCAGAAAGTCCCCCGCAGACGACAGGCAGTCCCAGAAAGTCCCACGCAGATGACCCCCAGTCCCAGAAAGTCGCACGGAGACGACACCCAGCCGAGAAAGTCCCATGCAGACGACCCCCACACAGGAGACAGTCCAAGAAAGTCCCAAACAGACGAACCCCCACCCAGGAGACAGTCCCAGAAAGTCCCACGCAGACGACCCCCAGTCCCAGAGAGTCCCACGCAGACAACCCCCAGTCCCAGAAAGTCGCACGCAGACGACCCCCCAGACAGGAGACAGTCCCAGAAAGTTCCACGCAGACGACCCCCCCAGTCCCAGAAAGTCCCACGCAGATGACCCCCAGTCCCACAAAGTCCCACGCAGACGACAACCCACCCAGGAGACAGTCCCAGAAAGTCCCACGCAGTCGACCCCCATTCACAGAAACTCCCACTCAGACGACCCCGCACCCAGGAGACAGTCCTAGAAAGTTCGACGCAGACGACACCCAGTCACAGAAAGTCCCACGCAGACGACACCCCACCCAGGAGACAGTTCCAGAAAGTCCCATGTAGACAACCTCCAGTCCCAGAAAGTCCCACGCAGACGACCCCTCACCCAGGAGACAATCCCAGAAAGTCCACGCAGACGACCCCCAGTCCCAGAAAGTCCCACGCAGACGACTCCCCACCCAGGAGACAGTCCCAGAAAGTCCCAAACAGTCGACACCCCACCCAGGAGACAGACCCAGAAAGTCACACGCAGACGACCCCCCATCCAGGAGACAGTCCCAGAAAGTCCCACAGAGACGACCCCCAGTCCCAGAAAGTCCCACGCAGACGACCCCCACCCAGGAGACAGTCCCAGAACGTCCAAAACAGACGACCCCCCCACCCAAGAGACAGTCCTAGAAAGTCACACGCAGACGACCCCCAGTCTAAGAAAGTCCCACACAGACGACCCCCAATCCCGGAAAGTCCCACGCGGACGACCCCCAGTCCAAGAAAGTCCCACGCAGACGACCCCCCACCAAGGAAACAGTCCCAGAAAGTCCCACGGAGACGCCCACCAGTCAAAGAAAGTCCCACGCAGACGACCCCCCACCCAGGAGACAGA
This sequence comes from Acanthosepion esculentum, assembly GCA_964036315.1. Taxonomy (NCBI): domain Eukaryota; kingdom Metazoa; phylum Mollusca; class Cephalopoda; order Sepiida; family Sepiidae; genus Acanthosepion; species Acanthosepion esculentum. The sequence goes on from OZ038493.1 coordinate 111,102,615, forward strand.
CCCAGAAAGTCCCAAACAGACGACCCCCCACCCAGGAGACAGTCACGGAAAGTCCCACGCAGACGACCCGCAGTCCCAGAAAGTCCCACGCAGACGACCCCCAGTCCCAGAAAGTCCGACGCAGACGACCCCACCCAGGAGACAGTCCCAGAAAGTCCCACGCCGACGAACCCCCAAACAGGAGACATTCCAAGAAAGTCCCACGCAGACGACCCCCCACCCGGGAGAGAGTCCCAGAAAGTTCCACGGAGACGACCGCCAGTCCCAGAAAGTCCCACGCAGACGACACCCCACCCAGGAGACAGACCCAGAGAGTCCCAAACAGACGACCCTCCTCCCAGGAGACAGTCCCAGAAAGTCCCCCGCAGACGACAGGCAGTCCCAGAAAGTCCCACGCAGATGACCCCCAGTCCCAGAAAGTCGCACGGAGACGACACCCAGCCGAGAAAGTCCCATGCAGACGACCCCCACACAGGAGACAGTCCAAGAAAGTCCCAAACAGACGAACCCCCACCCAGGAGACAGTCCCAGAAAGTCCCACGCAGACGACCCCCAGTCCCAGAGAGTCCCACGCAGACAACCCCCAGTCCCAGAAAGTCGCACGCAGACGACCCCCCAGACAGGAGACAGTCCCAGAAAGTTCAACGCAGACGACCCCCCCAGTCCCAGAAAGTCCCACGCAGATGACCCCCAGTCCCACAAAGTCCCACGCAGACGACAACCCACCCAGGAGACAGTCCCAGAAAGTCCCACGCAGTCGACCCCCATTCACAGAAACTCCCACTCAGACGACCCCGCACCCAGGAGACAGTCCTAGAAAGTTCGACGCAGACGACACCCAGTCACAGAAAGTCCCACGCAGACGACACCCCACCCAGGAGACAGTTCCAGAAAGTCCCATGTAGACGACCTCCAGTCCCAGAAAGTCCCACGAAGACGACCCCTCACCCAGGAGACAATCCCAGAAAGTCCACGCAGACGACCCCCAGTCCCAGAAAGTCCCACGCAGACGACTCCCCACCCAGGAGACAGTCCCAGAAAGTCCCAAACAGTCGACACCCCACCCAGGAGACAGACCCAGAAAGTCACACGCAGACGACCCCCCATCCAGGAGACAGTCCCAGAAAGTCCCACAGAGACGACCCCCAGTCCCAGAAAGTCCCACGCAGACGACCCCCACCCAGGAGACAGTCCCAGAACGTCCAAAACAGACGACCCCCCCACCCAAGAGACAGTCCTAGAAAGTCACACGCAGACGACCCCCAGTCTCAGAAAGTCCCACACAGACGACCCCCAATCCCGGAAAGTCCCACGCGGACGACCCCCAGTCCAAGAAAGTCCCACGCAGACGACCCCACCACCCAGGAGACAGTCCAAGAAAGTCCCAAACAGACGACGCCCCACCCAGGAGACAGTCCCAGAAAGTCCGACGCAGACGACCCCGAGTCATAGAAAGTCCCACGCAGACGACCCCCAGTCCCAGAAAGTCCCACGTAGACGACCCCCCACCCAGGAAACAGTCCCAGAAAGTCCCACGTAGACGACCCCCCACCCAGGAAACAGTCCCAGAAAGTCCGACGCAGACGACCCCGGGTCATAGAAAGTCCCACGCAGACGACCCCCAGTCCCAGAATGTCCCACGCAGACGACCCCCCACCCTGGAGAGAGTCCCAGAAAGTCCAACGAAGACGACCCGCCACCCATGAGACAGACCCAGAAAGTCCCAAACAGACGACCCCCCAGGAGACAGTCCCAGAAAGTCCGACGCAGACGACCCCCAGTCCCAGAAAGTCCCACGCAGACGACCCCCACCCAGGAGACAGTCCCAGAAAGTCCCACGCCGACGACCCCCCAACCCGGAGACATTCCAAGAAAGTCCCACGCAGACGACCCCCCACCCGGGAGACAGTCCCAGAAAGTTCCACGGAGACGACCCCCAATCCCAGAAAGTCCAACGATGACGACACCCCACCCAGGAGACAGACCCAGAGAGTCCAAAACAGACGACCCCCCACCCAGGAGACAGTCCCACAAAGTCCCCCGCAGACGACAGACAGTCCCAGAAAGTCCCACGCAGACGACCGCCAGTCCCAGAAAGTCGCACGGAGACGACACCCAGCCCATAAAGTCCCATGCAGACGACCCCCACCCAGGAGACAGTCCCAGAAAGTCCCAAACAGGCGAACCCCCACCCAGGAGACAGTCCCAGAAAGTCCCACGCAGTCTACCCCCAGTCCCAGAAAGTCCCACGCAGACGACCCCCCACGCAGGAGACAGTACCAGAAAGTCCCACGCAGTCTACCCCCAGTCCCAGAAAGTCCCACGCAGAAGACCACCCACCCAGGAGACAGTCCTAGAAAGTCCGACGCAGACGAACCCCAGTCCCAGAATGTCCGACGCAGACGACCCCCCAGGCAGGAGACAGTACCAGAAAGTCCCACGCAGACGACCCCCCCAGTCCCAGAAAGTCCCACGCAGATGACCCCCAGTCCCACAAAGTCCCACGCAGCCGACCCCCCACCCAGGAGACAGTGCCAGAAAGTCCCACGCAGACGACCCCCATTACCAGAATGTCCCACGCAGACGACCCCCACCCAGGAGACAGTCCTAGAGAGTTCGACGCAGACGACACCTAGTCACAGAAAGTCCCGCGATGACGACACCCCACCCAGGAGACAGTCCCAGAAAGTCCCATGCAGACGACCTCCAGTCCCAGAAAGTCCCACGCAGACGACCCCCCATCCAGGAGACAGTCCGAGAAAGTCCACGCAGATGACCCCCAGTCCCAGAAGTTCCCACGCCGACGACCCCCCAACCAGAAGACAGCCCCAGAAAGTCACAGGCAGACGACCCCCAGTCCAAGAAAGATCCACACAGACGACACCACACCAAGGAAACAGTCCCAGAAAGTCCCACGCAGACGACCCCCCATCCAGAAGACAGTCCCAGAAAGTCCCACGGAGACGACCCCCAGTCCCAAAAAGTCCCACGCAGACGAATCCCCACCCAGGAGACAGTCCCAGAAAGTCACAGGCAGACGACCCCCAGTCCAAGAAAGTCCCACACAGACGACCCCCAATCCCAGAAAGTCCTACGCGGACGACCCCCAGTCCCAGAAAGTCCCACGCAGACGACCCCCCACCCAGGAGACAGTCCAAGAAAGTCCCAAACAGACGACTCCCACCCAGGAGACAGTCCCAGAAAGTCCGACGCAGACGACCCCCAGTCATAGAAAGTCCCACGAAGACGACCCCCAGTCCCAGAAAGTCCCACGCAGTTGACCCCCAGTCATAAAAAGTCCCACGCAGACGACCCCCAGTCCAAGAAAGTCCCACGCAGACGACCCCCCACCCAGAAGAGAGTCCCAGAAAGTCCCACGCAGACGACCCCCCCACCCTGGAGAGAGTCCCAGAAAGTCCCACGCAGACGACCCCCAGTCACAGAAAGTCCCACGGAGACGACCCACAGTCCCAGAAAGTCCCACGCAGACGACCCCCCACCCAGGAGACAGACCCAGAAAGTCCCAAACAGACGACCCCCCAGGAGACAGTCCCAGAAAGTCCCACGCAGACGACCCGCAGCCCCAGAAAGTCCCACGCAGACGACCCCCAGTCCCAGAGAGTCCCACGCAGACGACCACCCACCCAGGAGACAGTCCTAGAAAGTCCGACGCAGACGAACCCCAGTCCCAGAAAGTCCCACGCCGACGACCCCCCAACCAGGAGACATTCCAAGAAAGTCCCACGCAGAAGACCCCCCACCCGGGAGACAGTCCTAGAAAGTTCCACGGAGACGACCCCCAATCCCAGAAAGTCCCACGATGACGACACCCCACCCAGGAGACAGACCCAGAGAGTCCAAAACAGACGACCCCCCACCCAGGAGACAGTCCCAGAAAGTCCCCCGCAGACGACAGACAGTCCCAGAAAGTCCCACGCAGACGACCGCCAGTCCCAGAAAGTCGCACGGAGACGACACCCAGCCCATAAGTCCCATGCAGACGACCCCCACCCAGGAGACAGTCCCAGAAAGTCCCAAACAGGCGAACCCCCACCCAGGAGACAGTCCCAGAAAGTCCCACGCAGACGACCCCCAGTCCCAGAAAGTCCCACGCAGGCGACCCCTCACGCAGGAGACAGTACCAGAAAGTCCCACGCAGTCTACCCCCAGTCCCAGAAAGTCCCACGCAGACGACCACCCAACCAGGAGACAGTCCTAGAAAGTCCGACGCAGACGAACCCCAGTCCCAGAATGTCCGACGCAGACGACCCCCCAGACAGGAGACAGTCCCAGAAAGTCCCACGCAGACGACCCCCCCAGTCCCAGAAAGTCCCACGCAGATGACCCCCAGTCCCAGAAAGTCCCACGCAGACGACCCCCATTACCAGAATGTCCCACGCAGACGACCCCCACCCAGGAGACAGTCCTAGAGAGTTCGACGCAGACGACACCTAGTCACAGAAAGTCCCGCGATGACGACACCCCACCCAGGAGACAGTCCCAGAAAGTCCACGCAGATGACACCCAGTCCCAGAAGGTCCCACGCCGACGACCCCCCCAACCAGAAGACAGTCCCAGAAAGTCACAGGCAGACGACCCCCTGTCCAAGAAAGTCCCACACAGACGACACCTCACCAAGGAAACAGTCGCAGAAAGTCCCACGCAGACGACCCCCCATCCAGAAGACAGTCCCAGAAAGTCCCACACAGACGACCCCCAATCCCAGAAAGTCCCACGCGGACGACCCCCAGTCCCAGAAAGTCCCACGCAGACGACCCCCCACCCAGGAGACAGTCCAAGAAAGTCCCAAACAGACGACCCCCACCCAGGAGACAGTCCCAGAAAGTCCCACGCAGACGACCCTCAGTCCCAGAAAGTCCAACGCAGACGACACCCAGTCCTAGGAAGTCCCACGCAGACGATCCCCCACCCAGGAGACAGTCCCAGAAAGTCACACGCAGACGACCCCCAGTCCTAGAAAGCCCCACGCAGATGACCTCCCACCAAGGAAACAGTCCCAGAAAGTCCCACGCAGTCGACCCCCAGTCATAAAAAGTCCCACGAAGAGGACCCCCAGTCCCAGAAAAACCCACGCAGACGACCCCCCACCCAGGAGACAGTCCCAGAAAGTCCCACGCAGACGGCCCCCCAGTCCCAGAAAGTCCCACGCAGACGACCCCCGACCCAGGAGACAGTCCCAGAAAGTCCCAAACAGACGACCCTCAGCAGGAGACTGTCCCAGAAAGTCCTACGCAGACGACCCCCACCCAGGAGACAGTCCCAGAAAGTCCCAAACAGACGACCCTCACCCAGGAGACTGTCCCAGAAAGTCCCACGGAGACGACCCCCAGTCCTAGAAAGCCCCACGCAGATGACCCCCCCACCAAGGAAACAGTCACAGAAAGTCCCACGCAGACGACCCCCAACCCAGGAGACAGGCTGCTACAAGCCGAATCTTTTGTGAATCAGCCTTGCAAGCAATCTCAGGCCGCTACAATTCGACATCTCCTGTCACTTTTGTGACAACTGCCTTACAAGCAATCTCAGGCTGCTTCAAGCCGAATTCTCCTGGTGCTTTTGCGACAACTGCCTTACAAGCAATCTCAGGCTGCTACAAAACGACATCTCCTGTTACTTTTTTTAAAAATGACTTACAATCAATCTCATCCTGCTACAAGCCGAATACGCCTGGCTCTTTTGTGAAACCGCCTTACAAGAAATCTCAGGCTGCCGCTAGTTCAATTCTCCTGACTTTTTGTGCCAATTGCCATACATGCAATCCCAGGCTGTTACGAAGCGATTTCTCCTGGCTCATTTGTGGCATCTGCCTTACAAGCATTCTCAGTCTTCAGCAATATGAATTCCCCTGGCTTTTTTTGCGAATTGCCTTACAAGCAATCCCAGGCGGCTACGAGCCGATTTCTCATGGCCCTTTTGTGGCAACTGCCTTACAAGAAATCTCAGGCTGCTACAAGCAGAATTCTTTTGGCGCTTTTGGGACAACTGCCTTACAAGCAATGTCAGGCTGCTACGAGCCGACTTCTTTTGGCTCTTTTTTGAAACTGCCTTACAAGTAATCTCAGGCTGCTACAAGACGAATACGCCTGGCTCTTTTTTGACAACTGCCTTACAAGCAATATCAGGCTGCCGCCAGGACTGTTCTCCTGACTTTTTGTGCCAATTGCCGAAAAAGCAATCCCAGGTGGCTACGGGCCGATTTCTCCTGGCTCTTTTGTGGTAACTGCCTTACAAGCAATCTCAGGCTGCTACAAGCCGAATTCTCCTGGTTCTATTGTGACAACTGCCTTACAAGCAATCTCTGGCTGCATCAATCCCAATACTCCTAGCTTTTTGTGCCAATTGCCTTACAAGCAATCCCAGGCGGCTATGAGCCAATTTCTCCTGGCCCTTTTGTAGCAACTGCCTTACAAGTAATCTCAGGCTGCTACAAGACGAATTCTCCTGGCGCTTTTGTGACAACTGCCTTACAACTAATATCAGGCTGCTACAAAACGACATCTTCTGTCTCATTTTTCAAACTGCCTTACAATCAATCTCAGCCTGATACAAGCCGAATACGCCTGGCTCTTTTGTGAAACTGCCTTACAAGCAATCACAAGCTGTTGCTAGTACAATTCTCCTGACTTTTTGTGCCAATTGCCTTACAAGCAATCCCAGGCTGATATGAACCGATTTCTCTTGGCTCATTTGTGGCATCTGCCTAAGAAGCATTCTCAGGCTGCAGCAATATGAATTCTTACAAGCAAACCCAGGAGAAATCGGATCGTAGCCGTTTGGGATTGCTTGTAAGGCAATTCGCACAAAAAGCCAGGAGAATTCATATTGCTGCAGCCTGAGAATGCTTGTAAGGCAGATACCACAAATGAGCCAGGAAAAATCGGGTCGTAGCAGCCGGGGATTGCTTGTAAGGCAATTAGCACAAAAAATCAGGAGAATTGGACTACCGGCAGCCTGAGATTGCTTGTAAAGCAGTTGTCACAAAAGAGCCAGGATATGTCGATTTGTAGCGGCCTGAGATTGCTTGTAAGGCAGTTTCACAAAAGAGACAGGAGAAGTCGTTTTGTAGCAGCCTGATATTACTTGTAAGGCAGTTTCACTAAAGAGCCAAGAGAAGTCGGCTCGTAGCAGCCTCACATTGCTTGTAAGGCAGTTGTCACACATCGCCAGGAGAATTCGGCTTGTAGCAGACTGAAATACTTGTAAGGCAGTTGCCACCAAAGGGCCAGGAGAAATCGGCTCGTAGCCGCCTGGGTTTGCTTGTAAGGCAGTTCCCACAAATGAGCCAGGAGAAATCGCCTCGTAGCCGCCTGGGATTGCTTGTAAGGCAGTTGCCACAAAAGGGCCAGAAGAAATGGGATCGTAGCCGCCTGGGATTGCTTGTAAGGCAATTCGCACAAAAAGCCAGGAGAATTCATATTGCTGCAGCCTGAGAATGCTTGTAAGGCAGATGCCACAAATGAACAAAGAGAAATCACTTCGTAGAAGCCTGGGATTGCATGTAAGGCAATTGGCAGACAAAGTCAGAAGAATTGGACTAGCGGCAGCCTGAGATTGCTTGTAAGGTAATTGTCACAAAAGAGCCAGGATATGTCGATTTGTAGCGGCCTGAGATTGCTTTTAAGGCAGTTACCACAAAAGAGCCAGGAGTAATCGGCACTTAGCCGCCTGGGGTTGCTTTTAAGGCAATTGGCACAAAATGTCAGGAGAACTGTGCTGGCGGCAGCCTGAGATTGCTTGTAAGGCAGTTGTCACAAAAGAGAAGGAGATGACGATTTGTAGCAGCCTTATATATTTCTTGCAAGTCAATTTCACAAAAGAGACAGGCGTATTCGGCTTGTAGCGGCCTGAGATTGCTTGCAAGGCAGTTTCACAAAAGAGACAGGTGATGTCGTCTTGTAGCAGCCTGATATTACTTGTAAGGCAGTTTTCACAAAAGGGCCAAGAGAAGTCGTCTCGTAGCAGCCTGACATTTCTTGTAAAGCAGTTGCAACAAAAAGGCCAGGAGAAAACGGCTCGTAGCCTCCTGGGATTGCTTGTAAGAAAATTCGCACAAAATGCCAAAAGAATTCATATTGCTGCAGCCTGAGATTGCTTGTAAGGCAGTTGTAACAAAAGAGCCAGCATATGTCGATTTGTAGCGGCCTGAGATTCTTGTAAGGCAGTTTCACAAAAGAGCCATGCGTATTCGGCTTGTAGCAGGCTGAGATTGCTTGTAAGGCAGTTTAAAAAAAGAGACAGGAGATGTCGTTTGTAGCAGCCTGAGATTGCTTTTAAGGCCGATTTCACAAAAGAGACAAGAGAAGTCGTTTCGTAGACGCCTGGGATTGCTTGTAAGGCAATTTGCACAAAAGAGCCAGGAGAATTCGGCTTGCAGCAGCCTGAGATTGCTTGTAAGGCAGTTTTCACAAATGAGCCAGGATATGTCGATTTGTAGCGGCCTGACATTGCTTGTAAGGCAGTTGCCACAAATGAGCCAGGAGAGATCGGGTTGTAGCCGCCTGAGATTGCTTGTAAGGCAATTGGCAAAAAAACCTTGGAGAATTGGGATTGCTGCAGCCTGAGATTGCTTTTAAGGCAGTTTTCACAAAAGCGCCAGGAGAATTCGGCTTGTAGCAGCATGAGATTTATTGTAAGGCCGTTGCCACAAATGAGCCAGGAGAAATCGGCTTGTAGCCGCCTGGGATTGCTTTTAAGTCTATTGGCACTAAACGTCAGGGGAACTGTCCTGGCTGCAGCCTGAGATTGCTTGTAAGGCAGTTTTCACAAAAGAGACAGAAGATGTCGATTTGTAGCGGCCTGAGATTGTTTGTAAGGCAGTGTTCACAAAAGAGCCAAGAGAAGTCGGCTTGTAGCTGCCTGACATTGCTTGTAAGGCAGTTGTTACAAAAGCGCCAGGAGAATTCGGCTTGTAGCAGCCAAGGATTACTTGTAAGGTAGTTTTCACAAAAGAGCCAAGAGAATTCGGCTCGTAGCAGCCTGACATTGCTTGTAAGGCTGTCGTCACAAAAGAGCCAGGATATGTCGATTTGTAGACGCCTGGGATTGCTTGTAAGGCAATTCGCACAAAAAGCCAGGTGAATTCATATTGCTGCACCCTGAGAATGCTTGTAAGGCAGATGCCACAAATGAGCCACGAGAAATTGGTTCGTAGCAGCCTGGGATTGCTTGTAAGACAATTGGCACAAAAAATCAGGAGAATTGGACTAGCGGATGCCTGAGATTGCTTGTAAGGCCGTTGTCACAAAAGAGCCAGGATATGTCGATTTGTAGCAGGCTGAGATATCTTGTAAGGCAAATGCCACGAAAGATCCAGGAGAAATCGGCTCGTAGCAGCCTGGGATTGCTTGTAAGTCAATTGGCACAAAAAATCAGGAGAATTGGACTAGCAGCAGCCTGAGATTGCTTGTATGGCAGTTGTCACAAAAGAGCTGCTACAGTTGTCACAAAAGAGCCAGGATATGTCGATTTGTATCGGCCTGAGATTGCTTGTAAGGCAGTTTCACAAAAGAGCCAGGCGTATTCGGTTTATAGCAGGCTGAGATTGATTGTAAGGCACTTTTAAAAAAAGCGACAGGAGATGTCGTTTTGTAGCAGCCTGAGATTGCTTTTAAGGCAGTTACCACAAAAGAGCCAGGAGAAATCGGCTAGTAGACGCCTGGGATTGCTTGTAAGGCAATTTGCACAAAAGAGTTAGGAAAATTCGGCTTGCAGCCAGCCTGAGATTGCTTTCAAGGCAGTTTTCAAAGAAAGAGGCAAGAGCAGTCAGCTCGTAGACGCCTGGGATAGCTTGTAAGGCAATTTGCACAAAAGCGCCAGGAGAATTAGGCTTGCAGCAGCCTGAGATTGCTTGTACGGCAGTTACCACAAATGAGCCAGGCGAAATCGGCTCGTAGCCGCCTGGGATTGCTTGTAAGGCAATTGGCACAAAAAGATATGAGAATTGGTATTGCAGCAGCATGAGATTGCTTGTAAGGCAGTTGTCACAATAGAACCAGGAGAATTCGGCTTGTAGCAGCATGAGATTGCTTGTAAGTCAGTTACCACAAAAGAGCCAGGAGAAATCGGCACGTAGCCGCCTGGGATTGCTTTTAAGGGAATTGGAACAAAAAGTCAGGAGAACTGTCCTGGCGGCAGCCTGAGATTGCTTGTAATGCAGTTTTCACAAAAGAACCAAGAGAAGTCGGCTCGTAGCAGCCTGACATTGTTTGTAAGGCAGTTGTCACAAAAGCGCCAAAAGAATTCAGCTTGTAGCAGCCTGAGATTTCTTGTAAGGCAGTTGCCACAAAAGAGCCAGGAGAAATCGTCTCGTAGCCGCCTGGGATTGGTTGTAAGGCAATTGGCACAAAAGGCCAGGAGACTTCGGCTTGTAGCAGCCTGAGATTACTTGTAAGGCAGTTTTCACAAAAGAGCCAAGTGAAGTCGGCTCGTAGCAACCTGACATTGCTTGTAAGGCAGTTGTCACAAAAGCGCCAGGAGAATTCGGCTTGTAGCAGACAAGGATTACTTGTAAGGCAGTTGTCACAAAAAAGCCAAGAGAAATCGGCTCGGAGCTGCCTGGGATAGCTTGTAAGGCAGTTGTCACAAAAGCGCCAGGAGAATTCGGCTTGTAACAGCCTGAGAATGCTTGTAAGGCAGTTTCACAAAAGAGACAGGAGATGTCGTTTTGTAGCAGCCTGAGGTTTTTTTTAAGGCTGTTTTCACAAAAGAGCCAAGAGAAGTCGGCTCGTATCAGCCTGACATTGCTTGTAAGGCAGTTGTGACAAAAGTGCAAGGAGAATTCGGCTTATAGCAGCCTGAGATTTCTTGTAAGGCAGTTGCCACAAAAGAGGCAGAAGAAATCGGCTCGTAGCCGCCTGGGATTGCTTGTAAGTCAATTCGCACAAACAGCCTGAATTCATATTGCTGCAGCCTGAGAATGCTTGTATGGCAGATGCCACAAATGAGCCAGGCGAAATCGGTTCGTAACAGCCTGGGATTGCTTGTAAGGCAATTGGCACAAAAAGTCAGGAGAATTGGACTAGCGGCAGCCTAAGATTGCTTGTAAGGTAGTTGTCACAAAAGAGTCAGGATATGTCGATTTGTAGCGGCTTGAGATTGATGTAAGGCTGTTTTTAAAAAAAGTAACAGGAGATGTCGTTTTGTAGCAGAGATTGCTTTTAAGGCAGTTTTCACAAAAGAGCCAAGAGAAGTCGGCTAGTAGACGCCAGGGATTGCTTGTAAGGCAATTTTCACAAAAGAGCCTGGAGGATTCGGCTTGCAGCAGGCTGATATTGCTTGTAAGGCAGTTGCCACAAATGAGCCAGGAGAAATCGTCTCGTAGCCGCCTGGAATTGCTTGTAAGGCAATTGGTACAAAAAGCCAGGAGAATGGGGATTTCTGCAGCCTGAGATTGCTTGTAAGGCAGTTGTCACAATAGAGCCAGGAGAATTCGGCTTGTAGCAGCCTGAGATTGCTTGTAAGGCAGTTATCACAAAAGAGCCAGGAGAAATCGGCACGTAACCGCCTGGGATTGCTTTTCATGCAATTGGCACAAAAAGTCAGGAGAATTGGGCTAGCGGCAGCCTGATATTGCTTGTAAGGCAGTTGTCACAAAAAAGACAGGAGATGTCGATTTCTATCGGCCTGAGATTGCTTGCAAGGCAGTTTCACAAAAAGCCAGGAGAATGCTTGTAAGGCAGTTTTCACAAATGAGCCAGGAGAAATCGGCACGTAACCGCCTGGGATTGCTTTTCAGGCAATTGGCACAAATAGTCAGGAGAATTGGGCTAGCGGCTGCCTGATATTGCTTGTATGGCAGTTGTCACAAAAGAGCCAGGAGATGTCGATTTGTATCGGCCTGAGATTGCTTGCAAGGCAGTTTCACAAATGAGCCAGGCGTATTCATCTTGTAGCAGGCTGAGATTGCTTGTAAGGCAGTTGTCACAAAAGAGACAGGAGATGTATATTTGTAGCGGCCTGATATTAATTGTAAGGCAGTTTTCACAAAAGAGCCAAGAGAAGTCGGCTCGTAGAAGCCAGGCATTGCTTGTAAGGCAGTTGTCATAAAAGCGCCAGGATAATTCGGCTTGTAGCAGCCTGAGATTACTTGTAAGGCACTTTTCACAATAGAGCCCAGAGAAATCGGCTTATAGCTGCATGGGATTGCTTGTGAGGCAATTTGCACAAAAAGCAAGGAGAATTCATATTGCTGCAGCCTGAGAATGCTTGTAAGGCAGATGCCACAAATGAGCCTGGAGATATCGGTTCGTAGCAGCCTGGGATTTCTTTTAAGGTAATTGGCACAAAAAATCAGGAGAATTGGACTAGCTGCAGCCTGAGATTGCTTGTAAGGCAGTTTTCACAAATGAGCAAGGAGAAATCGGTTCGTAGCAGCCTGGGATTGGTTGTAATGCAATTGGCACAAAAAGTCAGGAGAATTGGACTAGCGGCAGCCTGAGATTGCTTGTAAGGCAGTTTTCACAAAAGAGCCAGGATATGTCGATTTGTAGCGGCCTGAGATTGCTTGTAAGGCAGTTTCACAAAAGAGCCAGGCGTATTCGGCTTGTAGCAGGCTGAGATTGATTGTAAGGCAGTTTTTAAAAAAGAGACAAAAGATGTCGTTTTGTAGCAATCAAAGATTGCTTTTAAGAAAGTTTTGAAAAAACAGACAAGAGAATTCGGCTCGTAGACGCCTGGGATTGCTTGTAAGGCAATTTGCACAAAAGAGCCAGGAGAATTCGGCTTGCAGCAGCCTGAGATTGCTTGTGGGGTGGGGGTTGGTGTGCGTGGGACTTTCTGGGACTGTCTCCTGGGTGGGGGGTCGTCTGCATGGGACGTTCTGGGACTGTCTCCTGGGTGGGGGGTCGTCTGCGTAGGAATTTCTGGGACTGGGGGTCGTCTGCGTGGGACTTTCTGGGAGTGTCTCCTGGGTGGGGGGTCGTCTGCATGGGACTTTCGGGACTGGGGGTCGTCTGCGTGGGACATTCTGGGACTGTGGGTCGTCTCCGTGAGACTTTCTGGGACTGTCTCATGGGTTGGGGGTCGTCTGTGTGGGACTTTCTGGGACTGTCTCCTGGGTGGGGGAGTCGTCTGCGTAGGACTTTGTGGGACTGGGGGTCGTCTGCGTGGGACTTTCTGGGATTGGGGGTCGTCCGCGTGGGACTTTCTGGGACTGTCTCCTAGGTGGGGGGTCGTCTGCGTGGGACTTTCTTGGACTGTCTCCTGGGTGGAGGGTCGTCTGCGTGGGAATTTCTGGGACTGGGGCTCGTCTGCGTGGGACTTTCTGGGATTGGGGGTCGTCTGCGTGGGACTTTCTGGGACTGTCTCCTGTGTGGGGGTCATCTGTATAAGACTTTCTGGGACTGGTGGTCGTCTCCGTGGGACTTTCTGGGACTGTCTCCTGGGTGGGGGGTCGTCTGCGTGGGACTTTCTGGGACTGTCTCCTGGGTGGGTGTTGTCTGCGTGAACGTTCTGGGACTGACTCCTGGGTAGGGGGTCGTCTGCGTGGGACTTTCTGGGATTGTGGGTCGTCTGCGTGGGACTTTCTGGGACTGTCTCCTGGGTGGGGGTCGTCTGCACGGGACTTTCTGGGACTGTAACTCGTCTGCGTGGGACTTTCTGGGACTAGGGGTCGTCTTCGTGGGACTTTCTGGGACTGTCTCCTGGGTGGGGGTCGTCTGCAAGGGACTTTCTGGGACTGGCGGTCGTCTGCGTAGGACTTTCTTGGAGTGTCTCCTGGGTGGGGGGTCGTCTGCGTGGGACCTTCTGGGACTGGGGGTCGTCTGTGTGGGACTTTCTGGGACTGTCTCCTGGGTGGGGGGTCGTCTGCGTGGGAATTTCTTGGACTGTCAGTCGTCTACGTAGGACTTTCTATGACTGTCTCCTGGGTGGGGGGTCGTCTGCGTGGGACTTTCTTGGACTGGGGGTCTTCTGCGTGGGAATTTCTCGGACTGGGGGTCGTCTGCGTGGGACTTTCTGGGACTGTCTCCTGTCTGGGGGGTCGTCTGCGTGGGACTTTCTGGGATTAGGGGTCGTCTGCGAGGGCCTTTCTGGGTCTGTCTCCTGGGTGGGGTGGTTGTCTTCGTGGGACTTTCTGGGACTGGGGGTCGTCTGCGTGGGTCTTTCTGGGACTGTCTCCTGGGTGGGGGATCGTCTGCTTGGGAATTTCTGGGACTGTCTCCTGGGTGGGGGGTTGATTGCGTGGGACTTTCCAGGACTGGGGGTCGTCTGTGTGGGACTTTCTGGGACTGGGGGCCGTCTGCGTGGGCCTTTCTTGGACACTCTCCTGGGTGGGGGTTCGTCTGCGTGGAACTTTCTTGGACTGTCTGCTGGGTGGGGGGTTGTCTGCGTGGGACTTGCTGGCACTGGGAGTCATCTGCGTGGGAAATTCTGGGACTGGGGGTCGTCTGCGTGTGACTTTCTAGGACTGTGTCCTGGGTGGGAGGTCGTCTGCTTGGGAATTTGTAGGACTGGGGGTCGTCTGCGTGGGACTTTCTGGGACTGTCTCCTGGGTGGGGGGTCGTCTGCATGTGACTTTCTAGGACTGTCTCCTGGGTGGGGGGTCGTCTGCTTGGGAATTTGTAGGACTGGTGGTGGTCTGCGTGGGACTTTCTGGGACTGTGATCGTCTGCGTTGGACTTTCTGGGACTGGGGGTCTTCTGCGTGGGACTTTCTGGGTGGGGGGTTTTCTGTTTGGGACTTTCTGGGACTGTCTCCTTGGTGGGGGTCGTCTTCGTGGGACTTTCTGGGACTGGAGGTCGTCTGCGTAGGACTTTCTGTGACTGTCTCCTGGGTGGGGTGTCGTCTGCGTGGGACTTTCTGTGACTGTCTCTTGGGTGGGTGTTCGTCTCGGTGGGACTTTCATTGACTGGGGGTCGTCTGCGTGGGACTTGCTTGGACTGTCTCCTGTCTGGGGGTCGTCTGCGTGGGACTTTCTTGGATTGGGGGTCGTCTGCGTGGGACTTTCTGGGACTGTCCCCTGGATGGGTGGTCGTCTGCGTGGGATATCTGTGTCTGTCTCCTTGGTTGGGGGTCGTCGGCATGGGTCTTTCTGTGACTGGGGGTCGTCTGCGTGGGACATTCTGGGACTGTGGGTCGTCTGGGACATTCTGGGACTGTGGATTTTCTGGGAATGTCTCCTGGGTGGGGGGTCTTCGGCGTGGGACTTTCTGGGACTGGGTGTCGTCTGCTTGGGACTTTATGGGACTGGGGGTCGTCTGCTTGGGACTTCCTGGGACTGGGGGTCGTCTGCGTGGGTCTTTCTGGGACTGTCTCCTGGGTGGTGGTCGTCTGCGTGGGATTTTCTTGGACTGGGGGTCGTCTGCGTGGGACTCTCTGGGACTGGGGGCCGTCTGCGTGGGACTTTTTGGGAGTGGGGATCATCTGCGTGGGATTTTCTGGGACTCGGGGTCGTCTGCGTGTGTCTTTCTTGGACTCTCTCCTGGGTGGTGGGTCGTCTGCGTGGGACTTTCTGGGACTGTTTCCTGGGTGAGGAGTCGTTTGCGTGGGACTTTGTGGGACTGGGGGTCGTCTGCGTTGGTCTTTCTGGGACTGTCTCCTGGGTGGGGGTTCGTCTGCGTGGGACTTTCTGGAGCTGTCTCCTGCGTGGGGGGTCGTCTGCGTGAGACTTTCAGTGACTGGGTGTCGTCTGCGTGGGACTTTCTGGGACTGTCTCCTGGGTGGTGCTCGTCTGCGTGGGACATTCTGGGACTGGGGGTCGTCTGTGTGGGACTTTCTGGGACTGTCTTTTGGGTGGGGGGTCGTCTGCGTGGGACTTTCTGGGACTGTTTCCTGGGTGAGGGTTCGTCTGCGTGGGACTTTCTGGGACTGTCTCCTAGGTAGGTGTTCATCTGCGTTTGATTTTCTTGGACTGTGGGTCGTCTGCGTGGGACTTGCTGGGACTCTCTCCTGGGTGGGGGCTCGTCTGCGTTGGACTTTCTGGGACTGTCTCCTGGGTGGGGGGTCGTCTGCGTGGGATATCTAGGAATGTCTCCTGGGTGGCGTGTCGTCTCCATGGGACTTTCTGCGACTGTGGGTCGTCTGCGTGGGTCTTTCTGGGACAGTCTCCTGGGTGCGGTGTCTTCTGCGTGGGAGTTTGTGGGACTGGGGTTCGTCTGCATGGGACTTTCTGGGACTGGGGGTCGTCTGCCTGGGACTTTCTGGGACTCTCTCCTGGGTGGGGGGTCGTCTGCGTGGGTCTTTCTGGGACTGTTTCCTGGGTGCGGTGTCGTCTGCGTGGGACTTTCTGGGACTGGGGGTCGTCTGCGTGTGACTTTCTGGGACAGGGGGTCGTCTGCGTGGGACTTTCTGGCACTGTCTCCTGGGTGGAGGGTCGTCTTTTTGGGACTTTCTGGGACTGACTCCTGGGTGTGGGGTCGTCTTCGTGGGAGTTTCTGGGAATGGGGCTCGTCTGCGTGGGATTTTTTTGGGACTGGTGGTCGTCTGCCTGGGACTTTCTGGGACTGTCTCCTGGGTGGGGATCGTCTGCGTGGGACTTTCAGGGACTGGGGGTCGTCTCCGTGGGTCTTTCTGGGACTGTCTCCTGGGTGGGGGTTCGTCTGCTTGGGACTTTCTGGGACTGTCTCCTTGCTGGGGTGTATTCTGCGTGGGACTTTCTGGGACAGGGGGTCGTCTGCGTGGGACTTTCTGGGACAGTGGGTCGTCTGCGTGGGACATTCTGGGACGGGGGGTAGTCTCCGTGGAACTTTCTGGGGCTGTCTCCTGGGTGGGGGGGATCGTCGGCGTGGGATTTGCTGGGACTGGGGTTCGTCTGCATGGGACATTCTGGGACTGTCTCCTGGGTGGGGAGTCTTCTACGTGGGTCTTACTGGGACTGGGGGTGGTCTGCGTGGGTCTTTCTGGGACTGTCTCCTCGGTGGGGGTTCGTCTGCGTGGGACGTTCTAGGACTGTCCCCTGTGTGGGTGTTCGTCTACGTGGGACTTTCTGTGACTGGGGGTGGTCTGCGTGGGATATCTGGGTCTGTGTCCTGGGTGGGGGGTCGTCTGCATGGGACTTTCTGGGACTGGGGGTCGTCTGCGTGGGACTTTCTTGGATTGTCTCCTGGGTAGGGGGTCGTCTGCGTGGGACTTTTTGGGAATGGGGGTCGTCTGTGTGGGTCTTTCTGGGACTCTCTCCTGGGTGGGGGGTCGTCTCCGTGGGAGTTTCTGGGACTGGGGGTCGTCTGCGTGGGACTTTCTGGGACTGGGGGTCGTATGCGTGGGAGTTTCTTGGACTGTGGGTAGTCTGCGTGGGACTTTCTGGGACTGTCTCCTGGGTGGGGTGGTCGTCTGCGTGGGATTTGCTGGGACTGGGGGTCGTCTGCGTGGGACTTTCTGGGACTAGGGGGTCTTCCGCGTGGGACTTTCTGGGACTGGGGGTCGTCTGCGTGGGTCTTTCTGGCACTGGGGGTCGTCTACGTGGGACTTTCTGGAATTGTCTCCTGGGTGGGGGGTCGTCTGCTTGGGACATTGTGGGACTGGGGCCGTCTTCGTGGGACTTTCTGGACTGGGGGTCATCTGCGTGGGACTTTCTGGGACTGTCTCCTGGGTGGGGGGTCGTCTGCGTTGGACTTTATTGGACAGGGGTTGTCTGCGTGTGACTTTCTGGGAATGGGGGTCTTCTGCGTGGGGCTTTCTGGGACTGTCTCCTGGGTGGGGGGTGTCTGTTTGGGAGTTTCTGGGACTGGGGATCGTATGCGTGGGTCTTTCTGGGACGGTCTCCTGGGTGGGGGTTCGTCTGCTTTGGACTTTCTGGGAATGTCTCCTGGGTCGGGTCTCGTCTGCGTGGGACTTTCTGAGATTGTCTCCTGGGTGGGGGTCGTGTGCGTGGGACTTTCTTGGACTGTCTCCTGGGTGGAGGGTCGTCTGCGTGGGACTTTCTGTGACTGGGGGTCCTCTGCGAGGGACTTGCTTGGACTGTCTCCTGTCTGGGGGTAATCTGCGTGGGACTTTCTTTGATTGGGGGTCGTCTGCGTGGGACTTTCTGGGACTGGGGGTCTTCTGCGTGGGACTTTCTGGGACTGTCTCCTTGGTGGGGGTCGTCTTCGTGGGACTTTCTGGGACTGGAGGTCGTCTGCGTAGGACTTTCTGTGACTGTCTCCTGGGTGGGGTGTCGTCTGCGTGGGACTTTCTGGGACTGTCTCTTGGGTGGGTGTTCGTCTCCGTGGGACTTTCATTGACTGGGGGTCGTCTGCGTGGGACTTGCTTGGACTGTCTCCTGGGTGGGGGGTCGTCTGCGTGGGTCTTTCTGGGACTGTTTCCTTGGTTGGGGGTCGTCGGCATGGGTCTTTCTGTGACTGGGGGTCGTCTGCGTGGGACATTCTGGGACTGTGGGTCGTCTGGGACATTCTGGGACTGTGGATTTTCTGGGAATGTCTCCTGGATGTGGGGTCGTCTGCCTGGGACTTTCTGGGACTGTCTCCTTGGTGGGTGTTCATCTGAGTGGGATTTTCTGGGACTGGGGGTCGTCTGCATGGGACTTGCTGGGACTGTCTCCTGTCTGGGGGTCGTCTGCGTGGGACTTTCTTGGACTGGGGGTCGTCTCCGTGGGTCTTTCTGGGACTGTCTCCTCGGTGGGGGGTCGTCTGCGTGGGAGTTTCTGGGACTGTCTCCTGGGTGGGTTTTCGTCTGCGTGGGACTTTCTGTGACTGGGGGTCGTCTGCGTGGGACTTGCTGGGACTGTCTCCTCTCTGGGGTCGTCTGCCTGGGACTTTCTTGGATTGGGGTTTGTCTGCGTGGGACTTTCTGGGACTGTCTCCTGGATGGGGGGTCGTCTGCGTGGGATATCTGTGTCTGTCTCCTTGGTGGAGGGTCGTCTGCATGGGACTTTCTGGGACTGGGGGTCGTCTGCGTGGGACTTTCTGGGACTGTGGGTCGTCTGCGTGGGACTTTCTGGGACTGTCTCCTGGGTTGGGGGTCGTCTGAGTGGGACTTTCTCGGACTGAGGGTCGTCTGCGTGGGACGTTCTGGGACTGGGGGTCGTCTGCGTGGGTCTTTCTGGGACTGTCTCCTGGGTGGGGGGCGTCTGCGTGGGACTTTCTGGGACTGGGGTTCGTCTGCGTGGGACTCTCTGGGACTGGGGGCCGTCTGCGTGGGACTTTTTGGGAGTGGGGGTCGTCTGCGTTGGACTTTCTGGGACTGTCTCCTGGGTTGGAGATCGTCTGCTTGGGACTTTCTGGGACTGTCTCCTGTGTGGGGGGTCGTCTGCGTGGGACTTTCTGGGACTGGGGTTCGTCTGCGTGGGTCTTTCTGGGACTGTCTCCTTGGTAGGGTGTCGTCTGCGTGGGACTTTCTGGGACTGGGGGTCGTGTGCGTGGGACTTTCTGGGACTGGGGTACGTCTGCGTGGGACTTTCTGGGACTGTCTCCTGGTTGGGGGGTCGTCTGCATGGGACTTTCTGGGACTGGGGTAAGTCTGCGTGGGTCATTCTGCGACTGTCTCCTTGGTGGGGGGTCGTCTGCGTGGGCCTTTCTGGAACTATGGGTCGTCTGCGTGGGACTTTCTGGGACTGTCTCCTGGGTGGGGCGTTGTCTGCGTGGGACTTTCTGGGACTGGGGTTCGTCTTCGTGGGATATTCTTGGTCTGGTGGCCGTCTGCGAGGGACTTTCTGGGACTGGGGGTCGTCTGCGTGGGACTTTCTTGGACTGTCTCCTGGGTGGGGGGTCGTCTGCGTGTGACTTGCTTGGACTGTCTCCTGGGTGGGGATCATCTGCGTGGGACTTTCTTGGATTGGGGGTCGTCTGCGTGGGAATTTCTTGGATTGTCTCCTTGGTAGTGTGTCGTCTGCGTTAGATATCTGTTTCTGAGGATATCTGTTTCTGTCTCCTTGGTGGGGGTTCGTCTGCATGGGAATTTCTGGGACTGGGGGTCGTCTGCGTGGGACTTTCTGGGTCTGTCTCCTGGGTGGTGGTCGTCTGCGTGGGACTTCCTGGGACTGGGGGTCTTCTGCGTGGGACTTTCTGGAACTGTATCCTGGGTGCGGGGTCGTCTGCGTGGGATATCTGGGACTGTCACCTGGGTGGGGTGTCCTGTGCATGTGACTTTCTGGGACTGGGGATCGTCTGCGTGGGACTGTCTCCTGGGTGGGGGCTCGTCTGCGTGGGACTTTCTGGGACTGTCTCCTGGGTGGAGCGTCGTCTTTGGGACTTTCTGGGACTGGGGATCGTCTGCGTGGGTCTTTCTGGGACTGTCTCCTGGGTGGGGGGTTGTCTGTTTGTGACTCTCTGGGACTGTCTCCTGGGTGGGGGGTCGTCTGCGTGGGAGTTTCTGGGACTGTCTCCTGGGTGGGTTTTCGTCTGCGTGGGACTTTCTGTGACTGGGGGTCGTCTGCGTGGGACTTGCTGGGACTGTCTCCTCTCTGGGGTCGTCTGCCTGGGACTTTCTTGGATTGGGGTTTGTCTGCGTGGGACTTTCTGGGACTGTCTCCTGGATGGGGGGTCGTCTGCGTGGGATATCTGTGTCTGTCTCCTTGGTGGAGGGTCGTCTGCATGGGACTTTCTGGGACTGGGGGTCGTCTGCGTGGGACTTTCTGGGACTGTGGGTCGTCTGCGTGGGACTTTCTGGGACTGTCTCCTGGGTTGGGGGTCGTCTGAGTGGGACTTTCTCGGACTGAGGGTCGTCTGCGTGGGACGTTCTGGGACTGGGGGTCGTCTGCGTGGGTCTTTCTGTGACTGTCTCCTGGGTGGGGGGCGTCTGCGTGGGACTTTCTGGGACTGGGGTTCGTCTGCGTGGGACTCTCTGGGACTGGGGGCTTTCTGCGTGGGACTTTTTGGGAGTGGGGGTCGTCTGCGTTGGACTTTCTGGGACTGTCTCCTGGGTTGGAGATCGTCTGCTTGGGACTTTCTGGGACTGTCTCCTGTGTGGGGGGTCGTCTGCGTGGGACTTTCTGGGACTGGGGTTCGTCTGCGTGGGTCTTTCTGGGACTGTCTCCTTGGTAGGGTGTCGTCTGCGTGGGACTTTCTGGGCCTGGGGGTCGTGTGCGTGGGACTTTCTGGGACTGGGGTACGTCTGCGTGGGACTTTCTGGGACTGTCTCCTGGTTGGGGGGTCGTCTGCATGGGACTTTCTGGGACTGGGGTAAGTCTGCGTGGGTCATTCTGGGACTGTCTCCTTGGTGGGGGGTCGTCTGCGTGGGCCTTTCTGGAACTATGGGTCGTCTGCGTGGGACTTTCTGGGACTGTCTCCTGGGTGGGGCGTTGTCTGCGTGGGACTTTCTGGGACTGGGGTTCGTCTTCGTGGGATATTCTTGGTCTGGTGGCCGTCTGCGAGGGACTTTCTGGGACTGGGGGTCGTCTGCGTGGGACTTTCTTGGACTGTCTCCTGGGTGGGGGGTCGTCTGCGTGTGACTTGCTTGGACTGTCTCCTGGGTGGGGATCATCTGCGTGGGACTTTCTTGGATTGGGGCTCGTCTGCGTGGGAATTTCTTGGATTGTCTCCTTGGTAGTGTGTCGTCTGCGTGAGATATCTGTTTCTGAGGATATCTGTTTCTGTCTCCTTGGTGGGGGTTCGTCTGCATGGGAATTTCTGGGACTGGGGGTCGTCTGCGTGGGACTTTCTGGGTCTGTCTCCTGGGTGGTGGTCGTCTGCGTGGGACTTCCTGGGACTGGGGGTCTTCTGCGTGGGACTTGCTGGAACTGTATCCTGGGTGCGGGGTCGTCTGCGTGGGATATCTGGGACTGTCACCTGGGTGGGGTGTCCTGTGCATGTGACTTTCTGGGACTGGGGATCGTCTGCGTGGGACTGTCTCCTGGGTGGGGGCTCGTCTGCGTGGGACTTTCTGGGACTGTCTCCTGGGTGGAGCGTCGTCTTTGGGACTTTCTGGGACTGGGGATCGTCTGCGTGGGTCTTTCTGGGACTGTCTCCTGGGTGGGGGGTTGTCTGTTTGTGACTCTCTGGGACTGTCTCCTGGGTGGGGGTCGTCTGCGTGGGACTTTCTGGGACTCTCTACTGGGTGGGGGTCGTCTGCGTGGGACTTTCTTGGATTGGGGTTCGTCTGCGTGGGACTTTCTGGGACTGTCTCCTGGATGGGGGGTCGTCTGCGTGGGATATCTCTGTCTGTCTCCTTGGTGGGGGGTCGTCTGCATGGGACTTTCTGGGACTGTGGGTCGTCTGCGTGGGACTTTCTGGGACTGTGGGTCGTCTGCGTGGGACTTTCTGGGACTGTCTCCTGGGTTGGGGGTCGTCTGCGTGGGACTTTCTCGGACTGAGGGTCGTCTGCGTGGGACGTTCTGGAACTGGGGGTCGTCTGCGTGGGTCTTTCTGGGACTGTCTCCTGGGTGGGGGGCGTCTGCGTGGGACTTTCTCGGACTGGGGTTCGTCTGCGTGGGACTCTCTGGGACTGAGGGCCGTCTGCGTGGGACTTTTTGGGAGTGGGGGTCGTCTGCGTTGGACTTTCTGGGACTGTCTCCTGGGTTGGAGATCGTCTGCTTGGGACTTTCTGGGACTGTCTCCTGTGTTGGGGGTCGTCTGCGTGGGACTTTCTGGGACTGGGGTTCGTCTGCGTGGGTCTTTCTGGGACTGTCTCCTTGGTACGGTGTCGTCTGCGTGGGACTTTCTGGGACTGGGGGTCGTGTGCGTGGGACTTTCTGGGATTGGGGTACGTCTACGTGGGACTTTCTGGGACTGTCTCCTGGTTGGGGGGTCCTCTGCGTGGGACTTTCTGGGACTGGGGTACGTCTGCGTGGGTCATTCTGGGACTGCCTCCTGGGTGGGGGGTCGTCTGCGTGGGACTTTCTGGAAATGTGGGTCGTCTGCGTGGGACTTTCTGGGACTGTCTCCTTGGTGGGGGTTCCTCTGCGTGGGACTTTCTGGAACTGTGGGTCGTCTGCGTGGGACTTTCTGGGACTGTCTCCTGGGTGGGGGGTTGTCTGCGTGGGACTTTCTGGGACTGGGGGTCGTCTTCGTGGGATATTCTTGGACTGGTGACCGTCTGCGAGGGCTTTCTGGGACTGGGGGTCGTCTGCGTGGGACTTTCTTGGACTGTCTCCTAGGTGGGGGGTCGTCTGCGTGTGACATGCTTGGTCTGTCTCCTGGGTGGGGATCGTCTGCGTGGGACTTTCTTGGATTGGGGGTCGTCTGCGTGGGAATTTCTTGGATTGTCTCCTTGGTAGTCTGTCGTCTGCGTGAGATATCTGTTTCTGAGGATATCTGTTTCTGTCTCCTTGGTGGGGGTTCGTTTGCATGGGAATTTCTGGGACTGGGGGTCGTCTGCGTGGGACTTTCTGGGACTGTCTCCTGGGACTGGGGGTCTTCTGCGTGGGACTTTCTGGGACTGTATCCTGGGTGCGGGGTCGTCTGCGTGGGATATCTGGGACTGTCACCTGGGTGGGGTGTCCTGTGCATGTGACTTTCTGGGACTGGGGATCGTCTGCGTGGGACTTTCTGGGACTGTCTCCTGGGTGGGGGCTCGTCTGCGTGGGACTTTCTGGGACTGTCTCCTGGGTGGAGGGTCGTCTTTGGGACTTTCTGGGACTGGGGGTCGTCTGCGTGGGTCTTTCTGGGACTGTCTCCTGTGTGGGGGGTTATCTGTTTGGGACTCTCTGGGACTGTCTACTGGTTGGGGGTCTTCTGCATGGGACTTCCTAGGACTGTGGGTCGTCTGTGTGGGACTTTCTGGGACTGGGGGTCCTCTGCGTGGGTCTTTCTGTGACTGTCTCCTGTGTGGGGGTTCGTCTGCGTTGGACTTTCTGGGACTCTCTACTGGGTGGGGGTCGTCTGCGTGGGTCTTTCTTGGATTGGGGTTCGTCTGCGTGGGACTTTCTAGGACTGTCTCCTGGATGGGGGGTCGTCTGCGTGGGATAACTCTGTCTGTCTCCTTGGTGGGGGGTCGTCTGCATGGGACTTTCTGGGACTGTGGGTCGTCTGCGTGGGACTTTCTGGGACTGTGGGTCGTCTGCGTGGGACTTTCTGGGACTGTCTCCTGGGTTGGGGGTCGTCTGCGTGGGACTTTCTCGGACTGAGGGTCGTCTGCGTGGGACGTTCTGGGACTGGGGGTCGTCTGCGTGGGTCTTTCTGGGACTGTCTCCTGGGTGGGGGGCGTCTGCGTGGGACTTTCTCGGACTGGGGTTCGTCTGCGTGGGACTCTCTGGGACTGAGGGCCGTCTGCGTGGGACTTTTGGGGAGTGGGGGTCGTCTGCGTTGGACTTTCTGGGACTGTCTCCTGGGTTGGAGATCGTCTGCTTGGGACTTTCTGGGACTGTCTCCTGTGTGGGGGGTCGTCTGCGTGGGACTTTCTGGGACTGGGGTTCGTCTGCGTGGGTCTTTCTGGGACTGTCTCCTTGGTACGGTGTCGTCTGCGTGGGACTTTCTGGGACTGGGGGTCGTGTGCGTGGGACTTTCTGGGACTGGGGTACGTCTGCGTGGGACTTTCTGGGACTGTCTCCTGGTTGGGGGGGCCTCTGCGTGGGACTTTCTGGGACTGGGGTACGTCTGCGTGGGTCATTCTGCGACTCTCTCCTGGGTGGGGGGTCGTCTGCATGGGACTTTCTGGAAATGTGGGTCGTCTGCGTGGGACTTTCTGGGACTGTCTCCTTGGTGGGGGTTCCTCTGCGTGGGACTTTCTGGAACTGTCTCCTGGGTGGGGGCTCGTCTGCGTGGGACTTTCTGGCATTGTCTCCTGGGTGGAGGGTCGTCTTTGGGACTTTCTGGGACTGGGGGTCGTCTGCGTCGGTCTTTCTGGGACTGTCTCCTGGGTGGGGGCTCGTCAGCGTGGGACTTTCTGGGACTCTCTCCTGGGTGGAGTGTCGTCTTTGGGACTTTCTGGGACTGGGGGTCTTCTGCGTGGGTCTTTCTCGGACTGTCTCCTGTGTGGGGGGTTGTCTGTTTGGGACTCTCTGGGACTGTCTCCTGGGTGGGGGTCGTCTGCGTGGGACTTTCTGGGACTGTCTACTGGGTGGGGGCCTTCTGCATGGGACTTTCTGGGACTGGGGGTCCTCTGCGTGGGATATCTGGGTCTTTCTCCTGGGTGGGGGGTCGTCTGCATGGGAGTTTCTGGGACTGGGTGTCGTCTGCGTGGGACTTTCTGGGATTGTCTCCTGGGTGGAGGGTTGTCTGTTTGGGACTCTCTGGGACTGTCTCCTGGGTGGGGGTCGTCTGCATGGGACTTCCTGGGACTGTCTCCTGGGTAGGGGTCGTCTGCGTGGGACTTTCTGTGACTGGGGTTCGTCTGCCTGGGACATTCTGGGACTGTCTCCTCGGTGGGGGGTCGTCTGCGTGGGAGTTTCTGGGACTGTCTCCTGGGTGGGTTTTCGTCTGCGTGGGACTTTCTGTGACTGGGGGTCGTCTGCGTGGGACTTGCTGGGACTGTCTCCTCTCTGGGGTCGTCTGCCTGGGACTTTCTTGGATTGGGGTTTGTCTGCGTGGGACTTTCTGGGACTGTCTCCTGGATGGGGGGTCGTCTGCGTGGGATATCTGTGTCTGTCTCCTTGGTGGAGGGTCGTCTGCATGGGACTTTCTGGGACTGGGGGTCGTCTGCGTGGGACTTTTTGGGACTGTGGGTCGTTTGCGTGGGACTTTCTGGGACTGTCTCCTGGGTTGGGGGTCGTCTGCGTGGGACTTTCTCGGACTGAGGGTCGTCTGCGTGGGACGTTCTGGGACTGGGGGTCGTCTGCGTGGGTCTTTCTGTGACTGTCTCCTGGGTGGGGGGCGTCTGCGTGGGACTTTCTGGGACTGGGGTTCGTCTGCGTGGGACTCTCTGGGACTGGGGGCCGTCTGCGTGGGACTTTTTGGGAGTGGGGGTCGTCTGCGTTGGACTTTCTGGGACTGTCTCCTGGTTTGGAGATCGTCTGCTTGGGACTTTCTGGGACTGTCTCCTGTGTGGGGGGTCGTCTGCGTGGGACTTTCTGGGACTGGGGTTCGTCTGCGTGGGTCTTTCTGGGACTGTCTCCTTGGTAGGGTGTCGTCTGCGTGGGACTTTCTGGGACTGGGGGTCGTCTGCGTTGGACTTTCTGGGACTGTCTCCTGGGTTGGAGATCGTCTGCTTGGGACTTTCTGGGACTGTCTCCTGTGTGGGGGGTCGTCTGCGTGGGACTTTCTGGGACTGGGGTTCGTCTGCGTGGGTCTTTCTGGGACTGTCTCCTTGGTAGGGTGTCGTCTGCGTGGGACTTTCTGGGACTGGGGGTCGTGTGCGTGGGACTTTCTGGGACTGGGGTACGTCTGCGTGGGACTTTCTGGGACTGTCTCCTGGTTGGGGGGTCGTCTGCGTGGGACTTTCTGGGACTGGGGTAAGTCTGCGTGGGTCATTCTGGGACTGTCTCCTGGGTGGGGGGTCGTCTGCGTGGCACTTTCTGGAAATGTGGGTCGTCTGCGTGGGACTTTCTGGGACTGTCTCCTTGGTGGGGGGTCGTCTGCGTGGGCCTTTCTGGAACTTTGGGTCGTCTGCGTGGGACTTTCTGGGACTGTCTCCTGGGTGGGGGGTTGTCTGCGTGGGACTTTCTGGGACTGGGGGTCGTCTTCGTGGGATATTCTTGGTCTGGTGGCCGTCTGCGAGGGACTTTCTGGGACTGGGGGTCGTCTGCGTGGGACTTTCTTGGACTGTCTCCTGGGTGGGGGGTCGTCTGCGTGTGACTTGCTTGGACTGTCTCCTGGGTGGGGATCATCTGCGTGGGACTTTCTTGGATTGGGGGTCGTCTGCGTGGGAATTTCTTGGATTGTCTCCTTGGTAGTGTGTCGTCTGCGTGAGATATCTGTTTCTGAGGATATCTGTTTCTGTCTCCTTGGTGGGGGTTCGTCTGCATGGGAATTTCTGGGACTGGGGTTCGTCTGCGTGGGACTTTCTGGGACTGTCTCCTGGGTTGGGGGTCGTCTGCGTGGGACTTTCTGGGACTGGGGTTCGTCTGCGTGGGACTTTCTGGGACTGTCTCCTGGGTGGGGGTCGTCTGCGTGGGACTTCCTGGGACTGGGGGTCTTCTGCGTGGGACTTTCTGGGACTGTATCCTGGGTGAGGGGTCGTCTGCGTGGGATATCTGGGACTGTCACCTGGGTGGGGTGTCCTGTGCATGTGACTTTCTGGGACTGGGGATCGTCTGCGTGGGACTTTCTGGGACTGTCTCCTGGGTGGGGGCTCGTCTGCGTGGGACTTTCTGGGACTGTCTCCTGGGTGGAGGGTCGTCTTTGGGACTTTCTGGGACTGGGGGTCGTCTGCGTGGGTCTATCTGGGACTGTCTCCTGTGTGGGGGGGTTGTCTGTTTGGGACTCTCTGGGACTGTCTCCTGGGTGGGTGTCGTCTCCGTGGGACTTTCTGGGACTGGGGGTCGTCTACGTGGGACTTTCTGTGACTGTCTCCTGGGTGGGGGGTCGTCTGCGTGGGACTTTCTGGGACTGGGGTCGTCTGAGTTGGAGTTTCTTGGACTGGGGGTCTTCTGCGTGGGACATTCTGGGACTGTCTCCTGGGTGGGGGGTTGTCTGTTTGGGACTCTCTGGCCCTGTCTCCTTGGTGGGAGTCGTCTGCGTGGGACTTTCTGGGACTGGGGGTCGTCTGTGTGGGACTTTCTGGGACTGGGGTTCCTCTGCGTGGGACTTTCTGGGACTGTCTCCTGGGTGGGGGCTAGTCTTCGTGGGACTTTCTGGGACTGGGGATCGTCTGCGTGGGACTTTCTGGGACTGTCTCCTGGGTGGGGGCTCGTCTGCGTGGGACTTTCTGGGACTGTCTCCTGGGTGGAGTGTCGTCTTTGGGACTTTCTGGGACTGGGGGTCGTCTGCGTGGGTCTTTCTGGGACTGTCTCCTGTGTGGGGTGTTGTCTGTTTGGGACTCTCTGGGACTGTCTCCTGGGTGGGTGTCGTCTGCGTGGGACTTTCTGGGACTGTCTACTGGTTGGGGGTCTTCTGCATTGGACTTCCTAGGACTGTGGGTCGTCTGTGTGGGACTTTCTGGGACTGGGGGTCCTCTGCGTGGGTCTTTCTGTGACTGTCTCCTGTGTGGGGGTTCGTCTGCGTTGGACTTTCTGGGACTGTCTCATGCGTGGGGGGTCGTCTTCTTGGAACTTTCTGTGACTGTCTCCTGGGTGGGGGCTCGTCTGCGTGGGACTTTCTTGGAATGTCTCCTTGGTGGGGGTCTTCTGCATGGGACTTCCTGGGACTGTCTCCTGGGTGGGGGTCGTCTGCGTGGGACTTTCTGGGACTGGGGGTCGTCTGCGTGGGACTTGCTGGGACTGTCTCCTGTCTGGGTGTCGTCTGCGTGGGACTTTCTTGGATTGGGTTCGTCTGCGTGGAACTTTCTGGGACTGTCTCCTGGATGGGGGGTCGTCTGCGTGGGATATCTGTGTCTGTCTCCTTGGTGGGGGGTCGTCTGCGTGTGACTTTCTGGGACTGTGGGTCGTCTGTGTGGGACGTTCTGGGACTGTCTCCTGGGTGGGGGTCGTCTGCGTGGGACTTTCTCGGACTGGGGGTCGTCTGCGTGGGACTTTCTTGGACTGCGGTTCGTCTGCGTCGGACTCTCTGGGACTGGGGGCCGTCTGCGTGAGACTTTTTGGGAGTGGGGGTCGTTTGCGTTGGACTTTCTGGGACTGTCTCCTGGGTTGGTGGGTCGTCTGCTTGGGACTTTCTGGGACTGTCTCCTGGGTGGGGGGTCGTCTGCGTGGGACTTTCTGGGACTGGGGGTCGTCTGCGTGGGACTTTCTTGGACTGTCTCCTTGGTAGGGTGTCGTCTGCGTGGGACTTTCTGGAAGTGGGGGTCGTCTTCGTGGGACTTTCTGGGACTGGGGGTCGTCTGCGTGGGACTTTCTGGGACTGTCTCCTGGGTGGGGGGTCGTCTGCGTGGGACTTTCTGTGACTGGGGGTCTTCTGCGTGGGACTTTCTGGGACTGTCTCCCGGGTGGCGTTTCGTCTGCGTGGGACTTTCTGGGACTGTCTCCTGGGTGGGTGTTCGTCTGCGTGGGACTTTTTGTGACTGGGGGTCGTCTGCGTGGGACTTGCTGGGACTGTCTCCTGTCTGGGGGTCGTCTGCGTGGGACTTTCTTGGATTGGGCTTCGTCTGCGTGGAACTTTCTGGGACTGTCTCCTGGATGGGGGGTCGTCTGCATGGGATATCTGTGTCTGTCTCCTTGGTGTGGTGTCGTCTGCATGGGACTTTCTGGGACTGGGGGTCGTCTGCGTGTGACTTTCTGGGACTGTGGGTCGTCTGCGTGGGACGTTCTGGGACTGTCTCCTGGGTGGTTGGTCGTCTGCGTGGGACTTTCTCGGACTGGGGGTCGTCTGCATGGGACTTTCTGGGACTGGGGGCCATCTGCGTGGGACTTTTTGGGAGTGGGGGTCGTCTGCGTTGGACTTTCTGGGACTGTCTCCTGGGTTGGTGGGTCGTCTGCTTGGGACTTTCTGGGACTGTCTCCTGGGTGGGTGGTCGTCTGCGTGGGACTTTCTGGGACTGGGGGTCGTCTGCGTGGGACTTTCTTGGACTGTCTCCTTGGTAGGGTGTCGTCTGCGTGGGACTTTCTGGGACTGGGGGTCTTGTTCGTGGGACTTTCTGGGACTGGTGGTCGTCTGCGTGGGACTTTCTGGGACTGTCTCCTGGGTAGGGGGTCGTCTGCGTGGGACTTTCTGGGACTGTCTCCCGGGTGGCGTTTCGTCTGCGTGGGACTTTCTGGGACTGTCTCCTGGTTGGGGGGTCATCTGCGTGGGACTTTCTGGGACTGGGGGTCGTCTGCGTGCGACTTTCTGGGACTGTCTCCTGGGTGGCGTTTCGTCTGCGTGGGTCTTTCTGGGACTGGGGTACGTCTGCGTGGGTCATTCTGGGACTGTCTCCTGGGTGGGGGGTCGTCTTCGTGGGACTTTCTGGAACTGTGGGTTGTCTGCGTGGGACTTTCTGGGACTGTCTCCTGGGTGGGGGTTGTCTGCGTGGGATTTTCTGGGACTGGGTGTCGTCTTCGTGGGACATTCTAGGACTGGTGGCCGTCTGCGTGGTACTTTCTGGGACTGGGGGTCTTCTGCGTGGGACTTTCTGGGACTGTCTCTTGGGTGTGGATCGTCTTCGTGGGACTTTCTTGGATTGGGGGTCGTCTGCGTGGGAATTTCTTGGACTGTCTCCTTGGTAGGGTGTCGTCTGCGTGAGATATCTGTTTCTGAGGATATCTGTTTCTGTCTCCTTGGTGGGGGTTCTTCTGCGTGGGACTTGCTGGGACTGTCTCCTGGGTGGGGATCGTCTACATGGGACTTTTTTGGATTGGGGGTCGTCTGCGTGGGAATTTCTTGGACTGTCTCCTTGGTAGGGTGTCGTCTGTCTGAGATATCTTTTTCTGAGGATATCTGTTTCTGTCTCCTTGGTGGGGGTTCGTCTGCATGGGAATTTCTGGGACTGGGGGTCGTCTGCGTGGGACTTTCTGGGACTGTCTCCTGGGTGGGGGGTCATCTGCGTGGGACTTTCTGGGACTGGGGGTCGTCTGCGTGGGACTTTCTGGGACTGTCTCCTGGGTGGGGTGTCGTCTGCGTCGAACTTTCTGGGACTGTGGGTCGTCTGCGTGGGACTTTCTGTGTCTGTCTCCTGGGTGAGGGGTCATATGCGTGGGACTTTCTTGGTCTGTCTCCTTGGTGGGAGGTCCTCTGCGTGGGACTTTCTGGGACTGGGGGTCGTCTGCGTGGGACTTTCTGGGACTGTCTCCTGGGTGGGAGGGTCGTCTGCGTGGGATATATGGGACTGTCTCCTGGGTAGGGGGTCGTCTGCGTGGGACTTTCTGGGACTGGGGTTCGTCTGCGTGGGACTTTCTGGGACTGGAGGTCGTCTGCGTGGGTCTTTCTGGGACTGTCTTCTGGGTGGGGTTTCACACAAAAGCGAGGCGTATTCGGCTTGTAGCAGGCTGAGATTGCTTGTAAGGCAGTTTTGAAAAAAAGAGACAGGAGATGTCGTTTTGTAGCAGCCTGAGATTGCTTTGAAGGCAGTTTTCACAACAGAGCCGAGAGACGTCGGCTCGTAGACGCCTGGGATTGCTTGTAAATCAATTTGCACAAAAGAGCCAGGAGAATTCGGCTTGCAGGAGCCTGAGATTGCTTGTAAGGCAGTTGTCACAAAAGAGACAGAAGATGTCGATTTGTAGCGGCATGAGATTGCTTGCAAGGCAGTTCTCATAAAAGAGCTTGTAGCGGCCTGAGATTGCTTGTAAGGCAGTTGTCACAGAAGAGACAGGAGAAGTCGGCTCGTAGCAGCCTGATATTGCTTGTAAGGCAGTTGTCCCCAAAGCGCCAGGAGAATTCGGCTTTTAGCAGCCTGAGATTTCTTGTACGGGAGTTGCCACAAAAGAGCCAGGAGAAATCGGCTCGTCGCCGCCTGGGATTGCTTGTAAGGCAATTCGCACAAAAAGCCAGGAGAATTCATAAAGCTGCAGCCTCAGAATGCTTGTAAGGCAGATGCCACAGATGAGCCAGGGGAAATCCGTTCGTAGCAACCTGGGATTGCTTGTAAGGCAATTATAACAAAAACTCAGGAGAATTGGACTAGCGGCAGCCTGAGATTGCTTGTAAGGCAGTTGTCACAAAAAAGCCAGGAAATGTCGATTTATAGCGGCCTGAGATGCCTTGTAAAGCAGTTTCACAAAAGAGCCAGGCATATTCGGCTTGTAGCTGGCTGAGATTGCTTGTAATGCAGTTTTAAGAAAAAGAGACTGTAGATGTCGTTTTGTAGCAGCGTGAGATTGCTGTTAAGGCAGTTGCCACAAATGAGCCAGGAGAATTGGGTTTGCTGCAGCCTGAGATTGCTTGCAAGGCAGTTCCCTCAAAAGAGCCAGGAGAAATCGGCACGTAGCCGCCTGGGATTGCTTTAAGGCAATTGGCACAAAAAGTCAGGAGAATTGTGCTGGCGTCAGCCTGAGATTGCTTGCAAGGCAGTTGTCACAAAAGAGACAGGAGATGTCGATTTGTAGCGGCCTGAGATATCTTGCAAGGCAGTCTCACAAACGAGCCAGGCGTATTCGGCTTGTAGCGGCCTGAGATTGCTTGTAAGTCAGTTTTCACAATAGAGCCAAGAGAAGTTTGCTCGTAGCAGCCTGACATTGCTTGTAAGGCAGTTATCACAAAAGCGCCAGGAGAATTTGGCTTTTAGCAGCCTGAGATTTCTTGTAAGGCTGTTGCCACAAAAAAGCCAGGAGAAATCGGCTCGTAGACGCCTGGGATTGCTTGTAAGGTAATTCGCACAAAAAGCCAGGAGAATTCATATTGCTGCAGACTGAGAATGCTTGTAAGGCAGATGCCAGAAATGAGCCAGGGGAAATCGGTTCGTAGCAGCCTGGGAATGCTTGTAAGACAATTATAACAAAAAGTCAGGAGAATTGGACTAGCGGCAGTCTGAGATTGCTTATAAGGCAGTTGTCACAATAGAGCCAGGAGAATTCGTCTTGTAGCAGCCTGAGATTGCTTGTAAGGCAGTTACCACAAAAGAACCAGGAGAAATCGGCACGTACCCGCCTTGGATTGCTTTTAAGGCAATTGGCACAAAAAGTCAGGAGAATTGTGCTGGCGGCAGCCTGTGATTGCTTGTAAGGCAGTTGTCACAAAAGAGACAGGATATGTCGATTTGTAGCGGCCTGATATTACTTGTAAGGCAGTTTTCACAAAAGTGCCAAGAGAAGTCGGCTCGTATCAGCCTGACATTGCTTGTAAGGCAGTTGTCACAAAAGCGCCAGGAGAATTCGGCTTGTAGCAGCCTGAGATTTCTTGTAAGGCAGTTGCCACAAAAGGGCCAGGAGAAATCGGCTCGTAGCCGCCTTGGAGTGCTTGTAAGGCAATTCGCACAAAAAGCCAGGAGAATTCATATTGCTGCAGCCTGAGAATGCTTGTAAGGCATATGCCAAAAATAAGCCAGGAGAAATCGCTTCGTAGCAGCCTGGGATTGCTTGTAAGGCAATTGGCACAAAAGAGGCAGGAGAAATCGGCTTGTAGCAGCCTGAGATCCTTTGTAAGACAGTTTTCACAAATAGCCCGGAGAAGTCGGCCGATAGCAGCGGGAGATTGCTTGTAAGGGAGTTGTCAAAAAAGAGTCAGCAGGTGTAAGTTTGTAGAAGCCTGAGATTGCGTGTAAAGCAATTTTCACAAAAAGCCACGGGAAACGGGCTCGTAGCTGCGTGGAATTGCTTGTAATGAAATTGGCACAAAAATCCAAGAGAATTGGGCTTGCTGCTGTGATTGCATGTAAGGCAGTTGCTAAAAAAGAGCCAGGCGTATTTGGCTTGTAGAAGCCTGAGATTGCTTGTAAGGCAGTTTTCACAATAGAGCCAAGAGAAGTCGGCTCGGAGCAGCCTGACATTGCTTGTAAGGCAGTTGTCACAAAAGAGCCAGGAGAATTCGGCTTGTAGCAGCCTGAGATTGCTTGTAAGACAGTTGCCACAAAAGAGCCAGAAGAAATCAGCCCGTAGCAGCCTGGGATGGCTTGTAAGGCAATTGGCAAAAACGCCAGTAGAATTAGGCTTGCTGCACCCTGAGATTGCTTGTAAGGCCAGGCGTAGACGGCTTGTAGCAGTCTGAGATTGCTTTTAAGGCATTTGTCACAAAAAAAGGAGATGACGGCTCGTAGAAGCCTGAGATTGCTTTTAATCAGTTGTAACAAAAGAACCAGGAGAATTCGGCTTGTAGCAGCCTGATATTGCTTGTAAGGCAGTTGCCACAAAAGAGCCAGGAGAAATCCGCTAGTAGCAGCCTGGGATGGCTTGTAAGGCAATTGGCACAAAAGAGCCAGGAGATCGGCTCGTAGCAGCCTGAGATTGCTTGTAAGGCAGTTGTCATAGAAGAGCCAGGCTCGTAGAAGCCAGAGATTGCTTGGAAGGCATTTGGCAGAATAGAGGCACGAGAAATCGGCTTGTAGCAACCTGAGATCCTTTGTAAGACAGTTTTCACAAATTGCCCGATGAAGTCGGCCCATAGCAGCCTGAGATTGCTTGTAAGGCAGTTTTCACAAAAGAGCCAGCAGGTGTAGGCTTGTATTAGCCTGAGATTGTTGTAAGGCAGTTTTCACAAAAGAGCCAGGATATGTCGTTTTGTAGCAGCCTGAGACTGCTTGTAAGGCAGTTGCCACAAAAGAGCAAGGCGTATTCGGCTTGTAGCAGCCTGAGATTTCATGTAAGGCAGTTTTCACAAAATTCTTAAGAGAAATCGGATTGTAGCAGCCTGACATTGCTTGTAAGGGAGTTGTCACAAAAGAGCCAGTAGAATTCGTCTTGTAGCAGCCTGAGATTGCTTGTAAGGCAGTCGCCACAAAAGAGCCTTGAGAAATCGGCTCGTAGCAGCCTGGGATTATTTTGTAAGGCAATTGGCAAAAAAGCCAGGAACATTGGGCTTGCTGCAGCCTGAGATTGCTTGTAAGGCAGTTGTCACGAAAGAGCCAGGAGATAAATTTTTTAGCAGCCTGAGATTGCTTGCAATGCAGTTGTCTTAAAAGTGCCAGCAGGTGTAGGCTTGTAGAAGAATGGGATTGCTTGTAAGGCAATTTTCACAAATCTCCCAGGAGAACCGGCTCGTAGAATCCTAAGATTGCGTGTAAGGCACTTTCCACAAAAAGCCAGGAGAAATGGGCTCGTAGCAGCCTGAGATTGCTTGTAAGGCAGGTGTCACAAAAGAGCCCGGCGTATTCGAATTGTAGCAGCCAGAGATTGCTTGTAAGGCTGTTTTCACAAAATGAGCCAGGAGAATTGGGCTTGCTGCAGCCTGAGATTCGTTGTAAGGCAGTTGTCACAACAAGCCAGGAGAAATGGGCTCGTAGCTGCGTGGGATTGCTTGTAAGGCAAATGGCACAAAAAGCCAGGAGAATTGGCTTGCTGCAGCCTGAGATTAATTGTAAGGCAGTTGTCACAAAAGAGTCAGGAGATGTCGATTTTTAGCAACCTGAGATTGCTTGTAAGGCAGTTGTCACAAAAGAGACAGGCGTAGTCAGCTTGTGGCAGCCTGAGATTGATTTCAGCGCAGTTTTCACAGAAGAGCCAGTAGGTGTGGGCTTGTATCAGCCTGAGATTGCTTGTAAGGCAGTTTTCACAAAAGAGCCAGGAAATGCCGTTTTGTAGCAGCCTGAGATTGCTTGTAAGGGATTTTTCATTTGGTCAGATAGTAAAAAGTACAGCTTTTACATGTGCGCGGTATGTCGAGGCGAAATTCAGCGATATGGGGACTTGTGTTAGCTCATTTGCGGAAATTTTCATGCGTCCCTCAACTGGGAAATCAGTCATATTTCAGTTCTTTATAACTTTTTTCCATTAAAAGAAATATTTTAAAAATGGTTATATAATGTACTTTTTAATATATGACCAAATGAAAAATCCCTGTATACATAGACCAACCAAATAATTTCACACAATTTGATATCCATTTTGAAAATATTCCTTTTACTGGAAAAAAGTCATAAACAAGTGAATTATGACTGATTACCAAGTTGAGGTCCGCATGACAAATTTCGCAAATGAGCAAACAAAAGTCCCCATACCGTTAAATTTCGACTCGACACTAATCAAGGTGTCGAAAAAACTTTTGTAATTATGGATAAGGCAAGAAATTCCCGACAACTGGACAGCAATATTTTGTGGATTATATAAAATGAAAAAATTATTGTCCACACTGGAATTCGGACGCTGTAAATTGTCAGACGACATACCGCGCACATGGTGTAAGCTGTACTTTTTACTATCTGACCAAATGAAAAATCCCTGTAAACATACACAAATAAATAATTGCACACCATTTGATACCCATTTTGAAAATATTTCTTTTACTGGAAAAAAGTTATAAACAAGTGAAATATGACTGATTTCCCAGTTTAGGGTCGCATGACAATTTCCGCAAATTAGCTAACACAAGTCCCCATACAGTTGAATTTCGACTCGACTCTAATCAATGTGTCGAAAAAACATTTGTAATTATGGATAAGGCAAGAAATTCCCGACAATTGGCCACCAATATTTTGTGGATTCTATAAAAAGAAAAAATTTGAAATGCAGTCTTATTGTGCACACTGGAATTCGGACGCTGTAAATTGTCAGACGACATACCGCGCAAATGGTGAAAGCTGTTCTTTTTACTATCTGACCAAATAAAAAATCCCAGTAAACATAGACAAATCAAATAATTTCACACAATTTGATACCCATTTTGAAAATATTTCTTTTACTTGAAAAAAGTTATAAACAAGTGAATTATGACTGATTTCCCAGTTTAGGGCCGCGTGACAATTTCCGCAAATGAGCGAACACAAGTCCACATACTGTTGAATTTCGACTCGACTCTAATCAAGGTGTTGAAAATCTTTTGTAATTATGGATAAGGCAAGAAATACCCGACAATTGGACACCAATGTTTTGTGTATTCTATAAAAAGAAAAAATTAGACATGCATTCTTATTGTGCACACTGGAATTCGGACGCTGTAAATTGTCACAAGACATACGCGCACATGGTGAAAGCTGTACTTTTTACTATCTGAGCATATGAAAAATCCCTGTATAGATAGACAAATCAAATAATTGCACTCAATTTGATACCCATTTTGGAAATATTTCTTTTACTGGAAAAAAGTTATAAACAAGTGAAATATGACTGATTTCCCAGTTTAGGTCCGCATGACATTTTCCGCAAATGAGCAAACACAAGTCCCCATACCGTTGAATTTCGACTCGACTCTAATCAAGGTGGCGAAAAAACTTTTGTAATTATGGATAAGGCAAGAAATTCCCGACAATTGGACACCAATATTTTGTGGATTCTATAAAATAACAAAATTAGAAAATCTGTCTTAATGTGCACACTGGAATTCGGACGCTGTAAATTGTCAGACGACATACCGCGCACCTGGTGAAAGCTGTACTTTTTACTATCTGACCAAATGAAAAATCCCTGTATGCATAGACCAGCCAAATAATTGCACTCAATTTGATACCCATTTTGAAAATATTTCTTTTACTGGAAAAAAGTTATAAACAAGTGAAATATGACAGATTTCCCATTTTAGGGCCTCATGACAATTTCCGCAAATGAGCAAACACAAGTCCCCATTACCTTTGAATTTCGTCTCGACTCTAATCAAGGTGTCGAAAAACTTTTGTAATTATGAATAAGGGAAGATATTTCCGAACATTGGACAGTAATATTCTGTAAATTCTATAAAAATGCAAAATTAGGAATGCAGTCTGATTGAGCACACTGGAATTCGGACGCTGTAAATTGTCAGACGACATACCGGGCACCTGGTGAAAGCTGTACTTTTTACTATCTGACCAAATGAATAATCCCTGTATACATAGACCAACCGAATATTTGCACAAAATGTGATACCCATTTTGAAAACATTTCTTTTACTGGAAAAAAGTTATAAAGAAGTGAATTATGACTGATTTCCCAGTTTAGGGCCACATGACAATTTCCGCAAATGAGCTAACACAAGTCCCCATACCGTTGAATTTCGACTCGACTCTAATCAAGGTGTCGAAAAAACTTTTGAAATTAAGGATAAGGTAAGAAATTCCCGACAATTGGACAGCAACATTATGTGGATTCTATAAAAACGAAAAATTACAAATGCATTCTTATTGTGCACACTGGAATTCGGATGCTGTAATTTGTCACACGACATACCGCGCACCTGGTGAAAGCTGTACTTTTTACTATCTGAGCAAATGAAAAATCCCTGTATGCATAGACCAGCCAAATAATTGCACTCAATTTGATACCCATTTTGAAAATATTTATTTTACTGGAAAAAAGTTATAAACAAGTGAATTATGAATGATTACCCAGTTTAGGTCCGCATGACAATTTCCGCAAATGAGCTAACACTAGTCCCATACCGTTGAATTTCGACTAGATTCTAATCAAGGTGTCGACAAACCTTTTGTAATTATGGATAAGGCAAGAAATTCCCGACAATTGGACACCAATATTTTGTGGATTCTATAAAAAGGAAAAAATTCGGACGCTGTAAATTGTCCGACGACATACCGGGCACATGGTGAAAGCTGTACTTTTTACTATCTGAGTAAATGAAAAATCCCTGTATACATAGACAAATCAAATAATTGCACACAATTTGATACACATTTTGAAAATATTTCTTTTACTGGAAAAATTTATGAATAAGTGAATTATGACTGATTACCCAGTTTAGGTCCGCATGACATTTTCCGCAAAAATACCTTTTTATAGAATCAACAAAATATTGCTCTCCAATTGTCGAGAATTACTTGCCTTATCCATAATTACAAAAGTTTTTTCGACACCTTGATTAGAGTCAAGTCGAAATTCAACGGTATGGGGACATGTGTTAGCTCATTTGCTGAAATTGTCATGCGGCCCTAAACTGGGAAATCAGTCATAATTCACTTGTTTATAACTTTTTTCCAGTAAAAGAAATATTTTCAAAATGGGTATCAAATTGTGTGCAATTATTTGGTTAGTCTATGTATACAGTGATTTTTCATTTGGTCAGATAGTAAAAAGTACAGCTTTCACCATCTGCGCGGTATGTCGTCTGACGATTTACAGCCTCCGAATTCCAGTGTGCACAATAAGACTGCATGTCTAATTTTTCATTTTTATCGAATCCACAAAATATTGGTGTCCAATTTCGGGAATTTCATGCCTTATCCATGATTACAAAAGATTTTTCGACACCTTGAATAGAGTCTAGGCGAAATTCAACGGTATGGGGACTTGTCTTAGTTCATTTGCGGAAATTGTCATGCGGCCCTAAACTGGGAGATCAGTCATACTTCACTTGTTTATAACTTTTTTCCAGTAAAAGAAATCTTTTCAAAATTGGTATCAAATTGTGTGCATTTTTTCGTTTAGTCCATGTTTACAGGGATTTTTCATTTGGTCAGATAGTAAAAATTACAGCTTTCACCATGTGCGTGGTATGTCGTCTGACAATTTACAGCTTCCGAAATCCAGTGTGCAACAGAAGACTGCATTTCTAATTATTCCTTTCTATACAATCAACATGATATCGGTGTCAAATTGTTGAGAATTTCGTGCGTTATCCATAATTACAAAACATTTGTCTCCATCTTGAAGAGAGTCGGGGCTAAATTCAACGGTATGTAGTCATGTGTTCGTTCATTTGAGGAAATTGTCATGCGGCCCTAAACTGGGAGATCAGTCATACTTCACTTGTTTATAAATTTTTTCCAGTAAATGAAACCTTTTCAAATTTGGTATCAAATTGTGTGCATTTTTTCGTTTAGTCCATGTTTACAGGGATTTTTCATTTGGTCAAATAGTAAAGATTACAGCTTTCACCATGTGCGTGGTATGTCGTCTAACAATTTACAGCGTCCGAAATCCAGTGTTCACAAGAAGACTACATTTCTAATTATTCCTTTCTATAGAATCCGTAGAATATCGGTGTCAAATTGTCGAGAATTTCGTGCGTTATCCATAATTACAAAACTTTAGTCTCCATCTTGAATAGAGTCGGGGCTAAATTCAACGGTATGTGGTCTTGTGTTCGTTCATTTGAGGAAATTGTCATGCGGCCCTAAACTGGGAGATCAGTCATACTTCACTTGTTTATAACTTTTTTCCAGTTAAAGAAACCTTTTCAAAATTGGTATCAAATTGTGTCCATTTTTTCGTTTAGTCCATGTTTACAGGGATTTTTCATTTGGTCAGATAGTAAAAATTACAGCTTTCTCCATGTGCGTGGTATGTCGTCTGTCAATTTACAGCGTCCGAAATCCAGTCTGCACAAGAAGACTGCATTTCTAATTATTCCTTTCTATAGAATCAACATAATATCGGTGTCAAATTGTCGAGAATTTCGTGCGTTAGCCATAATTACAAAACTTCTGTCTCCATCTTTTGACGACCGAACAGTTAAAATATTTTCAACCAAAAGTGCTACATATGGACACAAAGTCTTTTTAATTGTTGAATAGATTTTCTTTAAAATTTGTATATTTAATCTTATCTAATTCTAAAGATTAATTCCTTTTATCATCAATTTGATTTGGAGCAGTACTGGAGGTTTTTGTTATCCCTTTGAACCCCAGAGGGTGTTGGTATTTTACTCTTTGGCACACCTCGCCATACAGATGTTCGATTTTGGGGGCACATTTTTCCATGAACTTCTATGATATCAATATTCAAGGCTACTTAATTGACAAAATAACTATTGTTGTAACATTACAAACTGATATTTTATTCATCTCACACACATTTTTGTCTTGCTGGCTTCCGTAATTTGTTTTGCAACAACACAACACTTTTGGGGCATTGCTGGAAACTATGTAATATCTGAAATGATAGATTAAGCTTCTTAAGTACAATAATTTCTTTTACTGCTTCAATTCAGGGGTAACTTTTCAAGCCAAATTAATTATACTATTAATTCCAACTTTTATCTCACCTCTTACCAATAAATTAAAAACAGAAATTTTAGAGGGTTGCCTTAAACCTGGGAATTTGGTATATTGTTAAAGGTTTGTAAAATATTACTTAATCCTTTAATTAATTATTGAGTTAAGTATCTAAATTTCTGGCTCTTGACAACATAAGTTCAGCTATTGCCTCCCAGAGTGCTGCTTCTCCAGGCAACACCCCCCCCTCTCGATTTAAAAGGTGACTAGAGGTTTTGTCCGGTGCCTGAGGTCACCTGCAAAGAGAATGCCAAGGGCAGAGGGCTTTGGCTATTTTTGAGACAATGCCTCGTGGTGGGGCTGTAACACTATTTGGGTTGCTGGTAATTAATAATAATAATCATAATAATAATGACGACTTGGAATAATACAAAAATGAGATATTGATGAATAAACTAGCATGAAAAAGGTTAAAATGTCAAGAATGATAGACTGATTATAACTGGTTCCCAGAGAATTGAGGTTTATACAATGAACCAGGTGACCAGCGAAAAGCAATGCTTGGTTTGTGTGTACAGGCCAAGTGTTGACACTCTTCGGCAAACGATGCCTGAGAGATCAACATGAGAAGAATTATGTTAAATACCAGTGAAATCATTTTACAGAGATGTCAGGATGGAAAACAATAAATTGAACACCTGCAGAATGCTGACCTTCAGCCGGACAAATTGTCGCCATCATGTGAGTTGCAAAATTTTCCTTAGGAAAGTGTCTCTTGGGTCAAAAGCGAGAAAGCCAATTGTTGTGTCAATTCACTTATGAGATGATAGCATTTGGAACCATAATTTATTTAATTAGTCTTAATTCGAATGCTGGAGGTGACAGGTGCAGAAGAGCAATCAAGGAAGGAGAAGGGGTTGCCAGGCAGAGCGATGCTTGCACCCAATGGATATGACAGGTGAATAAAATATCACTACCCCCCTCACCAGTTTTGTTTTGGGTAGACAACAAGGGACTTTTGTTGGAAATCAGAGAATTCACCGAAACCCAACTTGCATCTTGCCCTGCACCAGTTTCTAGTTGGAGTCCATAAATACAAAAGCTAATTCTGTAGTAGACAGTTGAGAGCTGAGAAGAGACAGAAGGGAAGTGGTGGAGGTCACTGAGAGATTCCACAACTCCTGCCAATCACGAGAACCTCCGCCTTCAGCCTAGAGTCAAACTTACTCTGCAAGCCAAAACTTACCAGCTTACACAAGTATTGTGTCCGATTTAGGAAAGGGTTAGGTCAAGAAATACCTGTATGCGAACACAACTACTAACGAACCATTGTATGCAGTATTCGATATAAAAATAGTAAATATTTTTTAAATATATTTCGAGTGCTGTTTTTTCTGCAATTTTATTGTACGACTTGGGCCAGCCCCACACGAAGATGCCTGTGACGAATCGATCTTAGCCTCCTTATAATCAAAATAATCACAACGTGGGGTAAGGCAGGTTAGGATCGAAGAGATCACTCCATTGATCAAACCAGGATTCGTCTCAAGTTGACCACGATGAAGGTGTTACCATGAACCAGAATCGACCCTGAAATGTTACAGGGCAATCCACCACAGTGCACTTTAATCTTAGCCTTCTTGTGTGAAAAATTAGTTTTGTGCTCAATTTGAATAAAGAAATCAATACTGGAAAAATGAGCATCATGGTTAATATTTCGTACAATATTGAAATAAATTTTATTTTTATGTCATTTCATTAAATGAAATATTTTCAAAATTGGTATTAAATTGTGGGAAAAATTTATTAATTCATCCATGTCTACAAGGATTTTTCATTTGGTTAGATAGACAAAAGTGCAGCTTTGACCATGTCCATGGTGTGTCGTTTGACAATTTACAACTGGTTTGCTCAATGAGTCTGCATTTCAACTTCTTCCTTTCTATAGAATCCTCATCAAATAGGGAATTTCTTGCTTGATCCATGTCTGAAAATATTATTTTTGGAATATGTTGACCACGATGAAGGTGTTACCATGAACCAGAATTTGGATATATTTTTTTACTAACTATATCTCCACTTGTCTTCGATGTGTTGGTAAAGATTCATTTTTTTGAGACAAGTAATTTATTTTCAAATTTTCTTGATTAATTTGTTGGGTAACATTATGAATTTTGTGTTTTTTTTTTTGTTAAAAGTGCTGACCTCGGAATTAGATCTCCTGACTCATCTCCTATTCAATTTTTCTTGTCCTTCAGATATATCAACTGTGTCATGTCAACTAACCAAGTGTGGATTGCTGATCCTTCTCACCACGGCATGCTGGATATTACCGGTTTTGATGGAAATGTTTCATGATATGGCAACCTCTGAACCTTCAGTATTAGATATTTTATACTACAATCACCGCTACACTCTAACTTCCCATTCTTCCTCTGACCATCAAAGAGGATCTCAACGTTGTCATCTACATCCCCTCGTCTGAAAGCAGTGCAACATGAAAATAATTATAGTTAATTCTTTTGGTCATATCATTAATTCTGGTCGTACGCACACACATATGATCTACATGGCTGTATTTTTGTGAACGCACCATCAACCCAGTCTGTACAGATTTTTGTATGCTCAACTTTGAGTTCTGGTATAATTGAAAATTTTCTTTCATGAAAGTAACGGAAGCAAAATATTAAATATGAAAAATGTCCTGCTTCATAAATTCACTTTAAATGGGTCTTGCAGAAAATGAACATGTAAGATTTTGATCTCATACATCTGTAAAAAGTAATAAATTCGTAAGCATTTAGATAGTTTACAAGTCTATTGATTGTGAACTGATTATAAAAATTACACTTTTACATAAGGTAAAAAAAAAACCCTAAATTAGCATATCATTCTTATTTTTTTTTTACTACCTACGAAAGCACAAAGTCTGTTTGCTCTACTTCATTAAATCTGATTATTTTTTATATAAAATATTCACATATTAAATGCTATTAAAACAAACAGATATCTGTTGTATTTGGGTTTGTATCTATCAGCTAAGCTCCTTACAATTTCACAATTCAAAAGAAAATTTTTAAATATGAATAATAAATTTGCCAATATCAGGGAACAACTTGTTCCAAATTTATTCTGAGTTATTAATTAAAATTTAAACATGTCTGAATTCATAACTTATCAAATGTCAGAACTGGGAATCCTTGGCTTTTTTCATGATTGTCATGTCAATTTTACTCTCCTCACAAAACTTAGAGATGCTGTTGCTAGCT
Source organism: Acanthosepion esculentum (assembly GCA_964036315.1). Classification (NCBI taxonomy): domain Eukaryota; kingdom Metazoa; phylum Mollusca; class Cephalopoda; order Sepiida; family Sepiidae; genus Acanthosepion; species Acanthosepion esculentum. The sequence continues at coordinate 111,146,123 of OZ038493.1, forward strand.
TATTGTTGTAACATAGTCTTGTGAAACTGGCACCAGAGAGAGAACGAAAAAGAAGCTATTTCCATTGTATTATGGTACCAGTTGTTGTTGACATGCTGGGTGATGTATATCTATTTATATGCATGTTTGAGGCTGCTCTCCCTTTGGTCAGCCATTTTTTAAAAAACATTTCTCAATAGAAATGATAAAAAAAATTTAAACCTTCATTTGAAGAAAGTTTTAAAAAGTAAGATTATTTTGGTGTTTCTTTTTAGAAATCATTTGACGTTTTTTATATACAATTGAAGTGTAGAAAATGATTCAAATAATGGAGGAAACTAAATTTGGCAATTCTTTTATGAAAGTGTATATCTGTATCTTTAAACTATTTGTTATTCTTTACGTGGTCAATTGAAACTGCTTTCAGATATTTTAAGTAAAAGTTTAACACTTTATTTAGCATTTTGATGGTGAAAAGAAATCTATAGATAAATTACATCATTCTGAGTGACATTTTAAGTACATTCTTGATTTTAACCAGTGATTTCCAAAATATCTATTCAGCAACAAACTAATAATTTTTTTTGCTTTTATTTAAAAAAAACAAAAATTGTAAATATGCAATTCTTATTAAGTATCTAACTGGGCTCTGTCCATTAATAATGCCCCAGATTTTCAAGAATTTTATCAATCCAGTCTGATAGTTAAAACAAATTGGGGAGATTATGATCATAACAAAGAAAATTCATTTGTTGCAAATTTTTCATGCTGAATCATATTTTCAGCTTGGCTCATCAAACCTGCAAAATGTAATACAGACTTAATATTTGCAAATCCAGGAAAACCTAAGTTTGCAATACTAGTGTTTAGATTGTTATTACTGTTACAAACAATTTTAAGTAAGCAGCAATTTACCAGGATGATATATGAGAATCAGTGATTTCATTTCTTTTATTTAAAAAAAAAAGCAAATCATTGAAAGCTACTAGCATTTAATGAGTTGTTCTATGCCAAGATTATATTACACAGTCCTCCATTGATATTGGATAAGGATTCAATGTTGCTTAACTTTTCATTTTACATTCTTCAGTCTTATCAAAATGTAGGAAAACAAATTAGAAACAGCCATAAAGGAATTGCCAGAAACATTTTCTGATCTAAATGTTATGACAAAGATAACAATAATAGTGTCAATTGGATTCAAAGAATCTCAGGAAATGCTGACAGAAAAGCTAACATGATCCAGATTGTAAATTTGATAAAATAAAGGCTCTGATAAATGGTACATGTTTTTGAGATTTGATTCATTAAATTCTACTTTTGTTATTAATGTTTTTACAAGTTACAGTTCAGTTGAAATGTTATAAGAGGAAATAGATTAGAAGGATTTTAGATATTTATCCCTATTTACACTTTTAATTTGATCTTCCTTAAATTACTACATTCAGAATTTCAGCACAAAGTTTTCTCTTAAAGGCAATTCTGGACACAGTAAAATTTTGTGAATATTGTTAAGTTTCTCACCTGAAAGCTTTTACTGTCATGTTAATCTAATTCCCTTCCCTACTTGTTAGTGAAAGTCATACAAAATCTTCTGATTATTACTTCATAACAATGGTGAATGTTTCTGACAAATATCCAGAAGTAAATCAGTGCTTGCATTATTAGAATCTTTAATAATCAAATTTTTATTTATACTTGTTTAGGCTTTTGTACAGTAATTTTGGAGGGCCTGAAATCACACTTGACTTAATAAAAATTTCCTACTTTTTTGAGAAGATAAACTTTGTCCTAAATCTTGCATATTCTACCTCAAACTTGTTCATACCATTCATTCTTGATACATTACAAATATTGAGATGTAAATTCATCAACTTTTTACTCAATGGCTATTGTTTCCATTCAGGAATTTCTTGGCCTTAGAAATCTGACTTTTGAGAATGGCCAAAGTTTTAGGAAATATGGTAAACATTTATAATGTATGCAAAATAACAACTTTTTAAATATGAAAATTGCAGCAAATTAAAAAAAAAAATATTTGAATAATTTTGTAGTATATACATTTGCAGAATACTATTTTACAAAAAAAAATTGAGTTTTCATATTATTATTGATACATATCTCATGAACAATGAGATGTAAGAGGAGAGATTACTTTTTACATAACTCATCAAATTAAAACAAATTGACTATTTACATTACAATGGCACAGGGGATAAAGGAGTTGGTTAGAGCCAGTGACAGGACCCAAGGAGTGTGAGTTCAATACTCGGTTAAGGCAGCAAAGAACTTTCAGAGGGAAATTAACAGGAGATAAATGACATCCATTGCACATGGAACTAGAACAGTCTACCCCAGTGAGCGAAATCAACCACCTGATGAAGGCCAGAGCGTACAACGGCCAAAACATTGCCATAATTATGGCGACAATAGTCCGAATAAGGTACATAATACCTCATCTCAGAAATATAGACAGATACTGAAATTGACTATTCATTAACTGATTTAATTTAGCTTTTACTTGATAATCAAAAGATACTAACTTGTCTCTTTCATTTTTATTTATAACCTGAGTGGCCAACATCTTCTGAAACAGTTTTTACTAATAAAAAGTCAACATAATTTTATGTTAGGAAGCCTTTTTATTTTCACAGATCTTTGCTTCGTAATTGAAATCTTATAAAATGATAGTATAAAAAGAAATTACATTATTTATTGCTATAGAGATAATCTGTGACTATAGTTATTAATCAATTTCAAAAATTCTACTTCTACAAAAAGAATCTGAAACCTGGTGAGAAAGTTTATCTTCATAGCAGGGCTTTATCCTCTCATTTATAAACAAGAATTTTTCAAATATTTTTAGTTCTTGACTTAAAAGTTTCCCCAATTTTATTTGCAAACAATAGAATATTGTGTGATGATAAATGCTGAAATACAGAAGAATAGTATTTCTGCTGACAGTGAACGTATGTTAACAAGTAACTGATTTTTTTTTGTTTTTTATTTCTCTGCTTGGAAACCTATTTTGCATATTTTAGTAAAGAATTTAAAAGTTGCTTCACAAAATTAAAAACCATAAATATTAAACCTTATTAATAATAATTACTATATAAACACCTTTTTGTAAAGCGAGGTTGTCACAGCTCATCTAGTTATAAGTGAACTTTAATTAAAGCTTAGGATTCCTAAGCCCGTAACCACTGAAATGAGTTATATACATCCAGTTGTTCCTTATACTCAATGCTACTAATATCTCTGTTTTTGGAAAACAAAAACTTTTATAATTATTATATCGATGTGTACAATTTTTGTACCATGCATTTTAAAACTTAAACACCGACTTGAATTAAGTTATTTTTACCAAAGAAACCAGAGCTTATCAACTGACTTTAAAAATTGTTTTCTTTAACTTGGCAACAAGTGAATTCTTAAGCAATTCCTTATTTAAATAAAGGATATAAACATCAAAGAGTGATTATGCCTAAAAGCCATTTGGATGACTGGAAGTGCTTAATATAAATTCATTCACCTTAAGATGAAAATCAAAGTGAGCCTTGCTCAGTACTGAGAGGATATATCTTGATAGCTATTGGTGACCCAGATCTTTTAATGCACCTGTCCAAATCATCCTTCTGAATATTGGCTACTAGATGCTGATTCCTACCTTTGACCTCAGCATCATAAATTCAAATTAGAAATAATACATTGGGAATGTAGGACATCCTTTCAGATTTATCTCCCCATTGCTTGGACAGAATTAGAATGCCTGTTTCTCCCAAGATTCCATTCTTGGACCTACTTTATTATTAATTTTCATCAATGACACAATAATTGACTCCTGTCTCAATAGGAAGTGTAATCAGTTTCATGTTAACGTTAATGCCTCCAAAATGAAACTTCTCTCTGTTAATCATCTGAGAGACTCCTTTTGGCCTCCCATCAGGAGAGTGATTTCTGAAGTGAAAAGATTATATTGAATCCATTGCTAGGTCTGCTGATAAGAAATTTGCTTCACTGTGTCATGCTAGATGAATCTCTCTTACATATTTATAAGTCTACCATTCAGCCCTTCTTTGAATATTACTGCCAGATATCATCCGGTGCTCCTTCTGTATATTTAGAAATTCTTGATAAACTACAAAGAAGTATCAGCAATATTATTGGTCCTAACCTGACATATTTGTATCAGTCACTTTCCTACCACCGTCATGTAGCTTCTCTGTGCCTTTACTACAAATATTTTCATGCTAATTGTTTTCGATGACCTCTTCGCTACGCTATCTAAACTTTAAGTGCACTACTAGATTGGTGGCAAGGTCTCATCAATTTACACTTGAATTGGCTAGATGGAACTGCAAGTTCTATGCTAACAGTTTCTTTTCTCACACATCTTGCTTGTGGAACTCTCCTCTGGTTCCATGCTTTCCAGCCAACTTTGATCTTCAAAGATTGAAATGCAACCTCTACCATTATCTACTGTCTTCTTGATTACTCTACTCTACTCTTGTTGCTCCTTAATAATGTTTCTCTTTTTACTTATTATTTCACTCAATAACCCATAGTGTCTTAGTGGCTTTACTGCCTTGCATGGTGTGAAATGATAAAAAAAAAAAAAAAAAAACTGACACTAACACCACCAATCCATACAGACAGACAAGACACTTCTGGGGGCCAATTAAATAAGGTTTTAGAATTTGATCTCTCAACTCTGCTTTCTATGTTAAAGAAAACAAATGACATTATTTCACATTAAACTTTATTTGTATCTGGCTTTAACTATTCTTGCAGAAATATTTTATTGGAAATAAATCAATCTAGTGTTTGTGTTGATAAATTTAAGAATAGATAATTGTTTTTATATTTACTTCATTAAATCAATATTTGAGACAAAGATTATTAAATATATGCAATTCAAATTTAAACTTAATCTTTCTTTTGTTAATTTGACTTTCAGAGAAAAATTGTAAAGTACAAAAAAAATATTAATTTTGTTCAGAAGACAAAATGTTTTTTAATGAAAAACACTGATAAGCTTAATAAAATTTAGATTTGATTAAAATCTTACCTTTTACCTTCATTTTACAAATAGGAGTGCTTTAGTATCAGTAGATATATAACTATTGAAAAGTTCTCAAGTTGACCAAGAAGCCTATCTTCCCACCAACCAAAATATGTGGGAAATCTTTTCATCACCTTCTCATATATATAAATGATATAGTTTTGGATTAAAGTGGTCATTGAAATCAACACCCACTTTGGGAACAAAGAAAATATGCACACAAATCATCCTTTAAAATAGTAACTACATGAACAGCACAATACTTTCTAAACATATCTGAGACAAAGAAAATCACACTAAAAATGTGGAAAATAAGAAAAACAGCATTAGTCTACAACAATAAATCTAAAAACCAAACTCTAGGGGAGAAAATAGCTATAATTACCTTCCCAGATGAACACAAACTACTGACTCTTCTCAAAATGAAGACACAAAAACAAATTTTTACTGTTACTTGAAAACAAAAAAAAATTAAAATAAGCAAATATAATAATAACAACTAACAAGAAATACAAAAGTTAACAAACAAGACTAAATAGCCCCCACCAAAAAAAAAATGCAAACAGATCCATTAGAACAATACAACAGACTTCTCACTAAGCATCACTGACCTGTATATATAAATAGCTGAGCAAAAACATAATGCATATGGCCTGATGATTGTGTATCAGCATGAAACAGACTATCACTTCTGGGTTTTGACTTCAATGTCCAATAGTATATAGTGTCTGTTTTTCGTAAAAATCAGCCAAATCTTCCATGTTGAATTTTAATGATTTCTAATTTTCTCTTAACCAAATCAGAAGGTTTGCTATTTAAAAATGCTTGTTTTCAAATCTAGTCATTATACAAGATGATTTCGGTAAAGCTTTTTATAAAACTTGAACAGATATAATTTTATCTGTAAGCCATAAACTTACATGTTTTTTAAAATTACTTTTATAACTGCAAGAAGTAAAAAATAATTAAAGAACAAAGAACTCTTAATTTTTGTTTATTGGTTGTGTTGTCAACAATTGTGTGTGTGTGTGTGTATACGCTAAAACTATGTTTACATGTATGTATGCCTAGGAAATATATTTAGCTTGTGTAGATCTCATTTCTTTTGCACAAACTCGGATTGGTGTTGCTCCTTTTTAATTTTGTTTTCAAAGATTTTTAGCTCTGAAATTTTCATGTACAATTTTGGAAAGCATAAATAGTAAAAACTAAAGATGAAATTTGTCAGGACAAAGTAGATTAGAAGCGAGAATGTTTTTTAAGTTTCTAGCAAAATTTCTATTTCTTTTAAAATGTTAATGTCATCTGAGTTCAGAATAGAAATAGAAATTAGACTTGAATCAAAATATGTGCAGCCCAAACAATTCTTCTTTTTGCTCATCCAAATATGAATTAACAGCTTAGTTAATCAGGCTTCAGTAATTCATTGTATTTAATGTCATGCGAAACATTTGCTTGATTTTATATAGAAGTATTATTTGAAGACTACAACAAAACACTAATATAGTTATTGGAAAAAAAAAGATTTGTTCAAAAAACTTTTGTTCCATCCTAATTTCGTATGAATTCTCATTCCAGCTTCACAACCAACAACTGCAATATATGATTTTGATAAAAAACATTTTTCCTTAAAACCTTTGCATAGATTCATCAGAAATAAGCAAATCACGCAGTTTGTCTTTAAAAACATTTCCAATGGAATAAGTTGTTCTTTTTTTACTCAGAAATATTGACTTTTTCTTTTTTACTATTGGAAGATGATAGTTTAAACCTCTCCTAGATCATCCAGTGCCTTGAATTGTGTTTGAAATTTCTTATATTCATTCATAGCTGTCATTAATCAAGAGAATTAAATAAGAAACACAGATTTCATTCAAACCAACCGCATTCCCATCTACTTTTTTCAATATATCTACAATTCTTTTATAAAAATTGATTTATTAGTATTTATATCATAATATAATCATTAAATTTGTCATCTTCATGTATATAGATCCTCACTCAATATCAGCAATAAACATTGTTTTTATCATCAATTCCAAATTAATTATCTTTATAAATATACTCCACTTCCTTAAGTCAGGTTTGTTTTATATAAAATCCTATTTCTTTTCCTGCAAAGATTGTAACCATTTTTATACTGACCTAATGTCTAATGTTAACTAGTGATGTTAATTATTCAATTCCATTTACTTAAGGACTATATAATTTTTACAATTTGTTAAAGAAACAAAAATTATAATTTCTTTAATATTTTCTAATGCTTGAGTACAAGACAAAACCTTACATTCTACCACAAGTGTTAGTTATCATGAATATATATAGTGGAATAAATCTGTCGTTATATAACTTAAAATCTGACTCGATGATACTTATTACAAATATTCACTTAGAAATGTTTTTTTAAAATCCACATTATTCATATTTAAAATGATATGAGAACCAAGTATAACACAATTTATTTTAATCTACTGTTCTCAGAGGTATTTTTACGGTACAAATTAATCGTTTTTAAATGTGGCATGTTGTGTGATTTAATTAAACAATTTTCTCACTTACTTCTTTAAGACTGCTTTTTGTTTCCAGGTCATAAACCAAAACTTTTCTTAAAAACAATCCTAAAGCTAAAATGAATTTACTGATAGGCAGATTTGAATTCAAAGAAAAGCAGAAAATTAATAGGCATGTTATATCTGGTAATGTAGTGAAAAGGTTAATTTCCATCATTTGGTGCTGAATGTTTTATTTTTGTCTTTTTTCCCTTTTTTAACAAATGATTTCTTAATGATTCTTGATAACATGAAACTTTTACCCTCGTTGATGCTTGTGCTTGTCTCTCACTCAACATTTTCACTTCAGATGAATTTAAAGCAACCAATGGTAACTGCTAGAACTTTCACTACTCAACGGTTTCCATCATTTTGCCTACCTCTACATATCAGATGTCTCAAGATGAATGCATGTTATTTTTAGAGTGTATAAATAAAACAAGGAGAGATCTTGTACAACTTCTTGTATTTTGTGTCTAGATCTACAAGATTTTCTATTAATTGTGTTGTTGTTGTTATAATACTAGCAGCCATACCCAACTGGTCGATCAGAAAAAGCATTCAATTAAAATGAAGCCAAAACAAAATCATGTTTAGATGTAACAGAGTCTATCTTGTTGAATTACTTTAAAGTAATTTCATTAAAAAACATTTTGAATTAATGCACTTACTGATATAACAGAAGTAGTCAATCAAAGTTAGCCGAGGACATAAAGGGGCGACATGAAGTCTCACTTCAGACCACAATTATTTTGGAGTTTTTGTCAAGTCTGATGAAAATTGCTTGAAAGATCAATGCAAAATAAAAAAGAAACCAGTAAAAAAAAAAATCACTATTTTTCACTATTTACATGGGTCTTTTCACTTACGGCTGAACTCAATTATCAAGTTAAATGACTGTTAAACAATTAACTTATTGTTGCTTGCAGTGAAGTTTGTTTAAAAATTAAGCAAATTTTCAGTTTAAAATCGATTTTTTGTTTTTCACTAAACACAGTGGTGTAGAAATAAAACTGAGGCATCATCGAGCTTAGGAGGGTAAAAACAATTTCAGACATTATATAAATGTTTTTAACTTTCACAAAAACAACAGTTTCAAACATAGGACAATAAAACTATACTAAAATCAACACATTCTCTTCTTCAGCATGTCTTTTCTGTAGAAGAAAATAAGCGTTAAAAAAACAATTTCAGGTTTCATTTAAGAAATCTTTTCAGAATCAGAATTCAGTGTACAAACAGAAAATCCATCAAAATACAAGTTTGTCTTTTTATTCATTAAATTTTTTTTTAAAATGTCTTCTTTAAATTACTATATAAAAGTTAACAAAGCAATTTAAACCAGTGACTGCAATTTGTTTGTCAAAAAGAATCTTTTGCCTTCATAAATATTTTAAATTACTTAAAAATTGACCGTTAATGAATTATTTATTAAATTATGTGAAAATAGAAATCATAATTAAATTTAAATGCTGATGATGATGATGTTGTTCAATCCAAGGGAAATAAAAGTCATTGTGCTTTTCGATAGAAATTTTCTTCATTTCATTCACTATGAATTTTTGAAATCATTATTAATCTTCTTGTTCCTTAGTTATGCGCTGATATAACTCATGAATAACAATTTGGATTGTAAATAAACGTGGAAGAAAAAGATATATCAGCAGCCCTGTTTGGTTTCAGTAAGAGAAGGAGGCAATAATAATAATGCTCACCCCCTCTTCATGTGTTTATTAACATCTGTTATGGTATCAATCAGGGTCATTTTTTTTGTGCCATGTGAGTACGAGTGAATGAAAAGAAAATAAACAAAATCTACTGCAGCAATCTATCGTGACATTAAATCCGCTGCATGCAAGACGCTTTATTGATCTCTATTTATCAATACATCAAAGATATTTCGAGATATGAAAATGATAATGTTCATTATTATATTGACGACATATGAACAACCCCAGGGCTAGACAATCCTTATGCTCCTAGAATTGGCATTATTAAATTTCTCTTCTGTATCTGATGGATTTTTGTTTATAACGCGACCACTTCTAGTTAGAATTCTGCCAGCTTCTAATTGTGGCATGATTGAATTGGTCTGCTCAACAATTTCTAACTACTGGTTCTTCATAGTTGAATTAATTAATGTACTACTGATCTTTGGATGTCATTTTTTTTTCTTGATGAGCGTAGAAATAGTTGCAAGGGAATTAACTCTGGATTTATCAAGATGTCTCTACATTTGCTTCAGTGAAATGGAAAAACGGGTCAATTTTTTCACTTTCATTTCTACCCTCTTACTTCTTTGAATGATGACCTCTTCATGATTGTTACTGCAATGACATAATAGGAGAAATTTTACAAGTATACTGTAGTCATAGAACTCACGATAAGCTTATTTATTCATTAAAGATAATACATTACAAAATTCAAATGGAAAAATCATGAAACTTTCATAGGTACTACTAGTTAATTATCATTCTATTGTTAATTAAAAGAATGATTAATTTAATTTTGGTTAATGCCGAATTTAGTATAAAATAGCTTCGAGGTCAAGTGAAAATATGTAGCAATGAATTTCACTTGAAGCTTTTAAAGCAAGATTAAATGTCCATTTTCGGTTTTCACAGTAAAAACAAAAAAAATGTTTCTAAAGTATTTAGGGGCCCTGTTTAGTTTTTTCATCATATGCTTAAATTTAAGGGAATCTAGTGAGATCCTTTCATCATAAATCACTTCTATATCATGTTTACAGATAATCAACTTGTAAACACAAGGAGAGTTACTGGAAAATTTGTATTTTTGAGTCGAGTATACAGTCTTTAATTTTGTGTCAATAGCTGAGGTTTAGAATTACAAATAAAAAGCTACCTAAATGTAGGGAGACTGTTTTAGTTAAATTTATGAAAAATGATACAAATTTGATGGAATTGTATTGGAAGTTCACAATGCTGGCAGATTTATCATCACCACAAATAGTTGAACAGAAAATCTTTAATACTTTAAACTATTTAAAAATTTCTCACAGGTTTTCTCGTTTTTTTTTCCTCAACTATTCCACTTGTCATGTTTCAAAGGGTCATTTAATTTAGATATACTCTGTGATTTGCAGAGATAAAAATCAGATTTTATTCAGTGAGTTTTCTATTGTAACATTTTTTGCATATAAATGTCCGTTAATTTACTTCAAAAGGAATAGAAAATATTATTCCAAATTATCACATATACAAAAAGAGGAAAATATATTTTGATTTTAAAAGTATATATATATATATATATATATATATATACTCTTTTACACAAACACTTATTGGAATCAAGCACCCTACACAAAATATTCAACAAAAACACAGTAAAAATCAGTTACAGTTGCACTGAGAACATGGCACAAATAAGAAAAAAAGCACAACAGGAAAACTACCAACAAACCACATGAACAAATATCGTTTAAATGGTAATTGTTTACAAAACAACGTAATATACAAAGCCACGATAAAATCAAGAGATAATGAAGAAAAAGTATACATAGGAGTAACTGAAGGACCCTTGAAACAAAGAAAGTATGCGCACAAAACATCTTTCACAAATAGTAAATATGCAAACAGCACAATGCTTTCTAAGTGTATATGGAAAATTTAAAATAATACGTACACCACACCAAAAACATCTGGGAAAATAAGGAAAAGATCATCAGCCTACAACAACCAATCAAAAACTTTGCTTGAAGGAAAAAATAGCTATCATTACCTTCCCAAAATCAAAATAAATTATTAAATAAAAGATCTGAGATCATCTCAAAATGTAGACATTAAAACAGATTTTTACTATGTTACTTAAAAATCGAAAACTGAAAATAAATAAATTAACCCAAAGAAATCACCTGTTAGAAAAGACAAAATACAATAAATAAATAAAAAGAAAATCAATGAACACAAATAAATAATAAACAAATTAACAAACCATTATGACCAAAATATTAGTTAGACTATAAAAATATACAGTATAATAAACAACAAGTAAAATAAATTAATCTAAATTCATCCAAATAAATAAACTAACAATCCGATCCCTATAAATGAACCGTTAGAAAAAACAAATAAAGATAATCAATCCAAATAAATACATGAAGTAATAAACAAATTAAAAATGGCTCCCGCCAAACTAATAGTTAGAATAAACTACAACAATCAATCCCAAAATTGAATAAATAGCTTTATTTATCTTCCCAAACCAAAACAAAACTATTAAATAAGCGATGTAAACAACTTTTTATTACATTAATAAAAACACCGATTAAAATAAAGATAAAAAAATAAATATATAAAATAAGAAATAAAAAAAAAATATATACTAATAAATAAACAACTTCCGGTAAAATAACCGCCAAAATAGACTACCCACAATGCACCACTGACACGTATATATAAATAGCCAAGAAAAATAACAGCACTCATGCGTCTGGCATGAAACAAATTGTCACCTCTAAGTGTTGACTTCTATATATAGATGTGTGTGTGAATCATTTGTAATTTGGTGTTCTCTTCCTACTTGCAAACCACCGATCTACCACTGGGTGGCATGCCACTACTGTTCACCGCTGGTGACCTGCTGTCAAATTTCCAGTGTGTTCCTCTTGGTAATAAATGGCATTCAGTTTCTTGTGTATGGTTTGATTTTACCTTAACTTGATTCCTCCTTTTGCTGATATTGTCTTTCTGCTCACTGAGCCAATTAAAAATAACCCTAAATCTACTAATATTACTTTTACTAATTATGGACTTGATTCTTCAAAGTTATAAAGCAAAAACTTTGCTGAAATATCAACAAATAATTATCCCCAACTCAGGTTACACCATTAATATCAAACATTTCAGTTCATGCTGTTGGCACTGAACTACAAGAAATAATTGATGGCATCACACTGCTTATTAGTTTCTTTTCTAACAAACTTACAGAACGATGAAATCTTCACACATTTTACTGTGAACTCCTATCTGTTTACTTGACAATTTTACACTTTTAAGGACATAATGCCACATTATTTACAGATCACAAACCTTTAATAGTAGCATATAAGAAAGAAACAACTTTAAAATCATAAATACAAAAACATTACTTATCTTTAATCTCAGAATATATATCAGAGATGAATGATAAAAATATATCGCTGACTATTTAAGCCAGCAAATTTTTATGAGCATTATCATTGCCAAGGAAAGAACAAACACAGATTGAAATGTCAACAGCGTGTCTTGATCAAATGTGAAGAATATCTACATAATTGTGTGAAAAGTGACAAAAATTGTTAATATGCAGTTCATTAGTTGCTGTTGGCAAAGAAAGTGATTAGGGTGTTGTCAGAAATCCCCCTGTAAACACTAGTGGTTTGCCGAACACAAGATCTGCGGGTGATCATTGCATATCCTTCTTTAATTGAGAAAGTGATAGCATGACAAATGGTAAGTTATCCATCCAGGATTGGTTGTTGCTTGTCGGCTACAAATTCGAGGTCAAGTTGTTCCTTAGTGGCGTTGAATAAGAATGCTCTCGATAGGGTGTCTGCGATGGTGCTAATGTAGCGTATGTCAGTTGTAAACTGAGAAATAAAATCTAGCTGTCTGGAGTCACGGGCGTTATACTTGTCTGATTTAGTATGAAGGGCATAAGCTAAAGGTTTATGGTTGGTAAATACCGTGACCTTCTAAAATGTGTCAAAAATATTTGATTGAAATGTAAATTGCTAATAACTCTCGTGAGAAAGTGCTCTATGTTTTTTTCAGTTGTGGTAAGTTTAACTGAGAAAAAGAAAATAAGTCTGGTCTCTTTTTCCATGTGCTGATCTAAAACAGCTCCTATGGCTTCTGATGAGACATCAAAGATGGGTGAAATATGTACTGTTCCGTCGTCACGTAAATAATTGAGTTTAGTAAAATTTGCTAGTGCATTTCTTGAATTGGTAAAAGCAGCAAGAGATTCATCCGACAGAGTTATCTTCGCGTTTTGTGTTCTCTGGCCACAAAGTAAGTTGGTAAGAGGTGCCAGGATGTGGGAACAGTTAGGAATGAACTGGCGATAGTAATTTATCAAGCTGAGATAACGTCGAAGTTGTCGGAGCGTAGTTGGTTGAGGAAACTCTCGTATAGCTATAACCTTCTCTGCGACAGGTGTGATGCCAGAACCGTCAATTTTATGTCCAAGGAAATTTAGTTTAGTCTGGTTTGATTTTTAAGCCGGAATGTTCCAAACGCCGACAAACTTGCATGACGTGAAGCACGTGTTCATCCATGTTGGCGCTTGCTAGTAGGAGATCATCAATGTAAGAAAACGAGTGCGACAAACCACAAAGTGCTTCGTCGATCAGACGTTGAAATGACTGTACCGCGTTTCGAAGCCCAAAAGCTATTTGAAGGAATTCATAAAGACCAAAAGGAGTTGTGATCGCAGTCTTATGGATGTCTTCTGCGGACACTGGGATCTGGTAGAAAGCTTTTCGTCTATAGTCTGCGCAGGGTCTCCACACCCTCTCTTGTTCCTTGGGAACTATGTGGAGTGGAGATGCAAAAGGGCTTCATGAAGGGTGAATTATGTCCAGATCCAACATATGCTGAAATTCTCTGGCCTGAGTCTCTGTGGCTTCGAAAAAACTGGCGAGCCACTTGTCTGGATTTTGTGTACGGTGCTGTGTTTCACCGTTTCTGTGTACGTAAAAGGTTGAATGAGTGAGGGAAACTTATCCAGTACGTGCTAGAATGGGTTATTCTCTGGCAAAGCAATGCATAATTTACTTGGCGTGAGAGTACAGGTAAGTTTCATTGTTTGGTCGATGAGTGTGTGGTTTGGCATATCCACTGTAATGTGCTAGGAAATCTGCGCCAAGTGTGGGGAATTTTACCTCCGCCACGGTGAAAAACCATTGGAATGTTCTTTTTAATGCTATGTTTAAGGTCATTGGAATCTGGCCGAAGGTTTGGATTTGAGAACCATTTGCTTCACGTAAAGTGTATGAAGATTTCTCCATAGAAAAACCTGGTCTGGGCGGAATCACACTGACTTTAGCGCCTGTGTCGACCAAAAATAATTCATCTGAATTACTGTCTGGAACATAAAAGAAACAGTTGATTCTGTCTTCCCAGACAGCAGACACCGTCTTCATGTGCTGTTGGGGCTGGCATTTCCTGCCTGTTAGTTAGGTGTAGATGCCAAGCTGCCTGCCAGAAATTGCGGTGATACCGACAGGTAGTAGTCGCCCTCCCTTGCGAGTTAGATCAGGAATGTCGGTGTGACTTGTATAAGTTGTGAGCTGGGGGCAAACGTTATCTGCTCAGACGATCCAGCTGAATCGACAACTTGTTGATTTGTTGTTCCAGCTTACTAATCAAGGCATCGACGGGGGTGCCGTGTGGTTCGTGGACGTGCATACTATTGAGGGCTTTAGCCTCATTGATTTTGTTGGCTATTTCAGCCATTTTCATCTAGTCTAAATCCTCAGGAAGGGTTGCTAGGATTTGGGTGGTGTGGGTGAGCAGATTGTCAGTGAATCCGACATTATATTCTTTCCTAGCAGATTCTTCATCTTGCTTAATAGTTGCGTAGGCTTGCTGTCGCCCAATGGAAGAGTTTTGAACAGGTCATTTATGCGGCGCTCCTCAGATTCGCCTCTTCTATATATAATGGCTTCCCTTAACGTGTCAAACGGCTTGTCTGTCAGGACGTTGTCTAGCAAGTCTGATACTGCAGAAACAACCTTTGGCGGCAGCTTTTCAACAACGTAGGCAAAGCTTGCCCTTTGGGAGTGGATTCTTTTGGCCTGGAAGATGGCGTTTAACTGTGAGAAGCAAACATGCACGTTGATTGTGCTAAAGACTAGCAGGTTGAGCAATACTGTCGCTTCACTGCCATATTGGTCGGCCATCGTGGGTAGTTTTTGAAACGCACGTGGTAGAGAAAGAAATTCTTCACGCCAAGTTGAAGTGTTGGATGTTGAATTCTTAGGTGTTGTTGCCACAAATTGGGTTTTTTTCTTTTTTTTGGTGGTGGTGGGGGCGAATCACGTCGGGGTCCCCAATTGTAATGGACCAGTGGGTAGATGGACCACTACTATTTATATTATTATACTTTCAACGTACAGAATTCAAGTAAACAACAAAACTCCAAATGTGAATCAACAAGTATATATTGAAATAACATCCAAGGACAAACATGCAATAAAATTGTATTCAATGTATATAGATTAAGGGAGAGAGGTTCTTCCCCTTTAACTGTATTTTGATTTGTAATTGATTGTCCGAAAAAAGTCCTCTTGAGAGAAAATGTTCAGGAATCAATATTAGAACGAGGAACTATTTGTTAGAATAGATAACACAAGGATACAATTGATCAAAAAGTGTGTTGTGTTAGAGAAATTAACAGAGTCCTGGTTGATTGAGCTTGGCTAAGTCACAGAGAGAAATGTAGGTTTATATTACAAAATTCTGTGTCTGCGTTTGCAATATTGTAAGATCGTAGATTTGTGTAGACATGCGAATTTTACTGGATCTTACTGATGCCTTGTGAAAACGTCGCCTCTTTTAAGGAAAAAGTATAGACTCCCAGGGAAAGTGCAGGAAAAGTTTATCTTGCATTAAAAAAAAAAAAAAAGTAAATTAAAAATTAACCAATCACTACATTCGTACTAACAAAACGAGCAAGCTAGCTCAAAACCGAAGAATTCAAAGAAAACGACTGCGATGGCTAAATTATCCTATAGAAAGGTAGTATCCATTTATTAGCTAATCGCAGATGAATAAAATGTGGGTGTGGAAAAACATAGCAATCGCTACACATTTAATTTATTTACTGTTTTTTAAAGAAGCTATTTATTTATCAACCTTAAAAAAATCTATGCAGGAAACACACAAAGCATATAACTTGTCTAGCATTTTGTTAGATTACTACTTCATCTTTTCTTAGAAAATGACATTGTCTAATGTATAATACGTATCCATTTACATCTTCTCCTGTTTAACATTTGTTATGGCCAGTGATTTCAAATCTATGGGTCATGACCCATTTATGATAAATAATTTCTTAATTTTTGCATCTTCTCTTAATTTAAATTTAATGTAGGTCATATTTGATTGGTTGATCTGAAGAAAGCTCACAAGCATCCCCTTTTTCTTTTTTCATAAAAATAGGCTGAATTTTGCTTTTTAAATGTAAATAAATCATTCACTCGCCAGTAATTTACAACCACCTGATGAGATGTGTTAATATGCATTGAAACACGATTGCAATTGTGTAGCGATTTTGACATGTTTTTCATGTAATATCCTAAAATAAAGTACATATACATACATACATATATATATATATATATAGGTTGCAGCATACCTAAAGAGGATAATGGTATGTCTCCATTCACATAAATACATTAGTAAATACTGTATGTTGGCCTGCAGTTGAAGATTCATTGTGGAATTCACTTGACTCACTTCTAGCAGTTGACTACTTTTTCTATATGTGCTGCTGGTGAATCTTATATGTGTTGTTCATGTCCTAAGTATTATTGTTCATTACCAACCATCGTGTGATTATTGTATTTAGTAACTGTCCCTAGGTTACAAAAAAATATATATGTAAAAGCATGGCGTTCTATACTCTAGGCCAATTCATGGTGCAACTGAGAGCCAGAACTGGAGGCCTATTGAAAAATGTAGGATTTTCAGAAATTTTAGAAGAAATGAAGTCAACCACTTCATGAAATACTTAGAATAACATTTTTATTCACACCTGAGGATAATAGGATGTGTTGAAAGATAAATAAATGAAAATATGTATTTTTGCTATGAACACTGATAATTATTAAACAACACAAAGGGGGTAATTATGATTTCTGGTAAAAGATATATTGAATCAGAAATTTATATTATTTACAGGTGTCACTGAATCCTTTATTCAATCTATTCCTTGTGAGTGAATAAAGACTTTGGTTTAAATTTACATTACAGTTACTGGGTTTGACAAACAGAACCCGAGAAGGCTGGAAGACATCAGCTGAAGTGTGTATATAACAATCAATCATCGAAGAAATATAGACAAATAAAACAAAATCATTCTAGGAAAGTTTCAAAATTTTTAGAGCTGGTTCTTTTTCTGATCTAGGTGTGCCATGTTTTCAAAAGTTTTTCAAAACTATATTTGCAAAAATAGAAGCATGCTTTTCTCCATGTTGAAAAAATGAAACTCAGAAATAAGCATAAAAATGTTACTTAATGATTTATAGCAAACCTTTTCCTTTATTGTATGGAAAAGGATGAAACAAAAAAAATAGCCATTGACAAGTGTGGTCAGAAGGAACTTTTAGTTTTCCATGGTCAATTAATTTGGTATATTTTCTATACTTTTCATAATAAAAATGAGTTTCACATTCACTGGGTTGATTATCATTTCTTGTAATATATCCAGGTATGTACACAAGAGCCATTTTTATTTCATTGGAAAGAGATGGTTCTAAATTTTCCAGATTGTCAAATATTTCTGAACGTTCCTCACAAAGTTTATAATCACAAGATGTACATTGGTGACCTGGATTAACATCAAATTCAGCAATATTTACATTTTGATTTAAAAGTAAAGATGTCTGCTTAATATGCAGCTTTTCAATACATTGTCAACTGATTTAACAAATAGTTGTTTGCCAAGATATAGCAACATTTTTTTATATGTACTTCATCATGGAGAATTATGCACCCTTTTTGACTGGTATTAAGAGTATTAAATATAGATAACAAGAAAGATTTTTCATTAAGTTTTGAAACTTTTGACGTCATCCTTCCTAATGTTGCTAATGAGGGTAATTGAAAATCATATCTTAATTCATTATACAATGTCCATGCATAGTACCCAAAAGCATGCACAACTATATCTGAGCTGTATTTTATTCCAACCATTTTGGGAGCCATTGCTAAAAATTGTTGACTCAGGATATTTTTCTTGTGATCAAAAGCCATAGAATTTAAATATCGGATGATTTCTTCCAGTTTTGACCAAGTATCAACTGTATTTATACGAGTTTTGGACAGGCTGCTAATATAACACTTAACTCCATAATGAAATGTTTCAAAGCGCAAATTGTTATAAATTTTCAACATAAAGAGAGGAATACCATCAATAGATTTTGATGATTGTTTTCATCCAAAAATGCTACAACTGGACATATAAAGTCTTTTTTGTTGTTAAGTAGACTCTCTTTCAAATTTGTATAATTAATTTTATCTAATTCTAAAAAAGCATTAAGTTCATCAGCAATTTGATTTCTAACAGTACTGGAAGTTTTTTTTATATTCCTTTGAACAGCTGAGGGTGTTGGTATTTGACTATTTGGCACACCTGGCCATACAGATGGTAGATTTCTTGGACATATTTTTCCATTAACTTTTATGGTATCAAAATTTGAAGGCCAATGTTGTTGACAAATAACAGTATTGTTAGTAACATTTAGATTGGCATTTGGAACTGATTTTATCCATTGCTCTCTCTCGTCTTTGTTTTCTGGAAAACGATAAACTGGTATTTTATTAATCTCACCACACATAGTTTTGTCTTGCTGGCTTCTTTAATTTGTTTTCTAAGCAAACACACAGCACTTCTGGGGCATAGCTAGGAATTAAGTAGTATCTGAAATGGTAGATTAAAAATCTTTAACAAATATTTCTCTTACTACTTCAATTTAGGAGTGAATTTTCAAGCTAAATCAATTATACTCTTAATTACAGCTTTGATCCATGCACCCTGCCCAAATACACACAATTAATTAAAACCAAAACTTTTAGAGAGTTGCCTTCAGCTTGAGAATCTACTTCTTAATTTAAAAAAAAAAAAAACGGTGGGGGGTATGGTTTTGTTTGAAGAATACTGTCAGGTTTGCAGTTTTGCACAATATTTAATCGTTTAATTATCAACAATAAAACTGTTTTTAATCAAACAAAAAATAGTAATATTGACATTTAACTGCATGTAATAAATTTATTATTTTTTTTCTTTAATTCTAATAAGTAAGCGATATCAAATTAAGTAATGACATTGAATTTATGAAAAAAAACATTTTTAATTCATTTTATAATAAAAAATAGTTTTCTTTACGTCTTTGAAGAAACTACTAAATTAAATTCTGTTCAAATTTGTTAAACGTTGTTTTGTTTTTTTGCTTCTTAAAATAACACAAATTACTCAAAAAGAATTGCATTTTATCAATAAATAATTCTTTAAACTTTAATCAAAAAATGTTGAACAAACTTTAAGAGGAAAAATGCCAAAAATGAATTAAACTTTAATTTAAAAATGTTAAGGCTTTAAAACTTAAGTAAATCTTTTTGTGCGAGTACATTTAAGCACCAAAGTTTACTTTTTACAATTTAAATATAAATAATGTATGGACTCAAACTAAAAAATAATCAAATATACTTACTTCAAATAAATAAGTTAAATGATATTCCAACCAAAGGTAAAATTAAAAGATTCCTTTGAATTTCTTGAGCCCGCAGCAGTTCGCTCAAATTGAAACTAAAAAAACGATCTAATTGTCAGCCGGCCTCCAGTCTATAAGAGGTTGTGGCGTTATGCAGAGGCCTGTTAATATAGAACGCCATGTGTAAATGTCCTCGGAATATACCTGTAGAAAAGACAAATTGAATAATAAAACAGACAATAGGAAAACAATATGTAATGTTTTTGCTGACAAGCTTTGTAATCCAACTTTATCAAGGCAAGTGATGATAAACAAAAGTGAAATGATAAACAAAATGTTGAAATTCAAGAAATTTTAAAATATGCTCTTGTGAAAGTCTCTTTTTGGATATTAGTAACTTTTCTCTTTCGATAAAGTGTTATTTATATATATATATATATATATATATTTATGATTTGTGAATTGATGTTTTGTTGCTATTATAAAGTTAACCCCCACCTAAAAAAGATAATAAAATAAATCATATTAATAAAAATGGCAATTATTTTAATGTGTGTGTTTTAACTGACAAATACACAAATCATATCTGCTACAATATCTCAATAGAAGAACAAAGATTCCTTTGAGATATTTTTTCTAAATACAAATGTTTATCACCGACATTTTCTTTATTTGCCAATTTGTTATCCCAATTATAAATAGTCATGCTATCTATTTTTTTTTTAAATACCCACTGAAGTGACTGCTGAGGAAGACCCAGTTAAAGACTCTTGGGTTTATATTTGTCGAATAAATTCAAAGATGATTTAATCTACTCAACCCCCCTAACAACAATCAATCTATTTATTATATTTATGTACCCTACTCTTCGATCACAACATTTTGCATCTTTCTTTTTAATCGTCTCTATTTTTCTGAATTGCTGGCATGAAATTAACATTAAATTCATGTTTTATTCTTAATATCAAGTGAGTGTGTTTATACAAAATAAGCAATTCTACAAAAGTATGAATAAACATTTGTTTTAAGTAGGGAAATGTACTGTCAGGATGGTGTGAAAATTAGCTTGGTATTTTTAGAGTACTTAATATTATAAGTAAACAAATTTTGACATTTATTCAACAAAAAGAGACTTTTCTTTTAAAAAAACATACATGACTCAATTATATTAAAGTTATGTGTGAACATTTCTATAACTGAAAATTTATGTTGGACATTTACATAACTGCAAGAATCTATCCTCAAGATAGACAATGGACATCAGAGTGGAACAGCAAGACTCGGTGATGTGATCCCATTTCTTTACATATTATGAAAACTATTTGAGTTTAAAGCCCTGGACATTTAGAACTTGGAGATCTGATTGCAAGTGGTGAGAGGCAAGGTTTTCTCAATGTAAAAATACTGAATTATTATGACATAATGGTTTTCTGCTTTAATGTGAGTAACAAAACCTTGACAACATCCCATCATTGATGGAGCTCCATCAGCACACACTGGCAAACAATTCAACCAGTTCAGATCATGTTTCTTTAAGAAATCATTTATCATATTAAAGATCACTTATCCACTTCTAGTAGTTGTCAAAGTATAACAGAAGAGAAATTCTTATAGAATGTCATATTCTCTCCTGTACCAAACATAAACTATCAGTTGAACATTACCAGCATCATCCATAAACTCATCTGTCTGCAGAGAAAATTTTCCTGCTTTTTTCATTGCCACAATTAATTGAGCTAAAATATCTTCTGAAATTAGACCAATTCTATGTTTAATGCTATTATCAGAAAGTGGTAAAGATTCAACCTTCTTGACAATTTCTGCTCCGCTAAGAGTTTTTACAGTTGCCAATGCTGCTGGCTTTACCAATTCCTCTCCAAATGTTCTGGGGCTTTCTGCATCTTGCAATTATTCATGCCACTTCAAAGGATGCCAAAGAAGCTTTCTCCTTAGAAAAAGCTGAACTCAAAGAAGAATCAATCCACCTCCATTTTGTTTAGTACTTCCTTATCTTTCCAGTAACTCAAATGTTTTTCAACAGGATTTTGATGAACTGAGTACAAATGATGCCTTAATTTATTTTCTTGCGATTCATTCACCGAATGCACTGGGGTCAAACGTTTCCAGATCATTCTTTCAACTCAGTAAGACTATATTTGAAAACCATCTCTGTAAGGTAATGAAATATTGTAAATTACACATTCTTACAAGATCATCTGCAACCCTCAGAAAAACCCTTGCAAAACCTATAAAGAGTCATGACCATAGATTTGGGAATCCCAGGTCTAGTTAATATGTTGTTAAAAGATATTGTTAATGATATTTATATATTGTTTACTGTCTGGAAACATAAATATAAATTAAAAATAGTTTATATCATTTTACAAAATCTCAAAGAATGTCTGCACTTGTTGAATGTTAAATAAATATATCAAACTATGTTAAATTTTATTGAAAGGAGTGACTTCCTTTTTTATTAAAAGTGATTTTCTTTTTTATTAACTGCAAATGATAAGCAAAAAGAAAACAGCAGCAAGAAACAAGCATCCTTGAAAAGAAAAATTTCTTTGTTATTGACAAAAAAATAGCCTTCAATATTGTTCATTATACAAAAGTATAATTATACCACTGAAGGATTCCTATTTTAAACATTCTTGCTATTTATTGGAATAATAAAACCTTCAGATGAATATTACATTTCTTGGCAAGTAAAATTGAAGTATAATTGATCTCTACCTTAAATTTTTGGATTTTTAAATGTATGAGAAACTAAATAAAAGAATTAATGAGAGAAAGTAAAAAAGTATTTTTCAGTGAGAAAAAGGTAGTCAATGAATCGTAATATGTTCACAATGCAAAATGATTTACACAAGTTGAAATAAAAAGCTGAAACAATATAGTCCATAAACAATTGACCATGAAATTATTTGGCAAAATTTTCTACTGCTTTTCTCTAATCAGATCAGCCAATGAAAATTAAATTTAAATAATATTCCATAAATATTATTTAGCTGATATGTTTTAACTTTCAATGAGAATTCAACTTCAGAGGAGGTGCTGAAAAGTTCTGATTCACTCACTTCCTAAAATCTGACAAAATACTCATTGTAGTGAGAAAGAGAATTTCTTATATTGTGCCAATTTTTAAAAACTG
This sequence comes from Acanthosepion esculentum, assembly GCA_964036315.1. Lineage (NCBI taxonomy): Eukaryota > Metazoa > Mollusca > Cephalopoda > Sepiida > Sepiidae > Acanthosepion > Acanthosepion esculentum. The sequence goes on from OZ038493.1 coordinate 111,169,306, forward strand.
ACTATCCGAATAACTAATGCAGAGTACAACTCTGATTTACTGTGCCGAGTAAAAGAAGGAAAGAAAAATTTTAAGGGAATAAGATTTTTCTCTTTTTCCAGAACAATGTGTATGATCACAGTAGTGGCAAGACAATAAATGTTCCGAAAAATTTACTTTGAGCGTGTAACAGTAACCTTATAGTTAATAAGAAACAAAATGTAGAAGTGACAAAACAACAAATGGAGCTAAGATGTAGTTGAGAGTTTGTTCAGGGTATAACAAAAGGTAGCTGAGTGGAGCTAGACACATGGGAGAAAATCGACATGCATGTGTAGTCGAGTGAGATAGACTCATGAGAAAAAAATCAACACAAATATGTAGTTGAAGGAGATAGACCCATGAGAGAAATCAACATGCATTTGTATTCAAGTGAGATAGACTGGTGGAAGAAATAGTTCTAGAATTATCACATTGTAGTAGTCGAGATTTAGTCTGTTACTGCTGGTTTCATGGCTGGCCAAAGACATCACATTGGTGTCACTGCTGATGGCCTGGTTAAGCTTGCCTGCCATGGCGATCTGTTGCTAATGCTACATGGATCAGATCTGTTTTGTAGGTTAAATCAGTGTTGGCTTTATGGTGAGTCAGAAATGGTTGCTGCAAAAATCTGGTAGGCTTTTTCTGATTGGTCAAAAAATGTTTTATAATCCTGGTAATTTTGGACAGTATTCCAGATGTGAGTGTGTGGAGTCAGACAAAATTAAGCTCTGTTTTTGTCATATGAGCTGTGGATGCCAAAATATTTGAGTTAAATTATAGTTCTGAGAGGGTACAACAAGTGCATAAACCTTCCACTATTTTTTTTTTATTAACCCGATCTTAACTCGTGTGACTCTTTTCTGATTCTACGTGTTAAAAGAAGTTTAAAAAAGGAAATTTTCAGAGTTGATAGCAGCAAACAATGACCAAATATCAGAAACCGGTCGGGGAGTTTTTTGGGGAACAGACTTGACAAGGATTCTTTAAATTTAAGAAACAATGTTTCAAACAATGTGTTAGAATGTCGGCCAAATAGGTGGAATAGCATGTAGGATTCATGGCTCTTGGTCATTCCCTTTTTGCTGTTTTCAGCACCCCCTCTTTTTAGATTAATGAACATTTATAAACCTATTAAAGTATTAATTTGTAGCTGCTATAATAATATCAGACATAAATGCTATTTCAATGGCATTTTTTAAGTAATTTCTCAATTTACATTCATATCTGTTCTGTATCAAATTCTGACATAAACAAAGACAATTTATTTTAAGAAATAGATTGGATCCAACATAGTTATTTTTGATTTATTTTATTTAAACATTATTTTTGATGGATACTCATATTCAAGTAGAAGTTCTGGTTTTTAATTACCATAATTCCTCCATGTATAATATGCCTTCATCCATAATACACACCTCTGAAATTTTTGCTGAAGTGCTTCTACTCATGCATAATACACACCTCTTGTCTGGTAATTACACCCCATAAATTGTACTTCTCCAATTTCATTACAGCCAGTGTTTCCTATCTGCAATTGAAGATATTTATCAAAATTTCTGATCATCACGATTTGAAAAAGAAATGCAAATACCTATATTGTGCCTACTGCGCAGACTCATTAACTAGTTTTTATTCGATTAAATGTGCATTCGACAGGATCTCTATGTAGTTCGAGTTAGTTATACAGAAGTTGAGTTGGGCTTAAAACGTAGACAGAATAAGAGTTGGTCTGAGAAATATTTAACAAAGAATAAATTGAATCAAGAAACAAAGAAATCATATCAATGAAATTTATTGGTCTTGATAATGCGACAATTTATGTGCATTTGAGGTAAGTAGTTATTAAAGATTTTCTTGTAGTTGTGCATAATGTGCACCCCTAATTTTGCATATTTTTTTAGGAAAAAAAGGCATATTATCATGGGGAATTACAATAAACAATATTTTTATCCAACTACATCTACCAGAATATTTGAGAAATCTTGTCTTGTCTACAGATACAGAGCAGATATGGATGTTTTGAGAATTGGCAGAGAGTGTGTGTTCAAAAGGTACTATTTGGGCTTTGTTTGACGGTAAGTCATACGTGGCTGAGCAGTTAGGCACATCACATGCATTGGTGGTTCCCCATAGGGAGTGCAAGCCCGAATCCTGTCAGAGGACACATTTTGCTGGCAAGATTTCTGTAGATGTAGTTGGATAAAGTATGAGTATCCATTGAAAATAATTTTCAAACAAAATAAATTAAAAATAACAATATGTCTGATTTAATCCACTTCCTAAATTATATATATATATATATATATATATATATATATATATATATATACACACACACACACACATACATACATGTAGATAGATAGATAGATAGATAGATAATATACCTGGTAGTTCTGGGTGCATTTGCAATGGATGAGTTGGTACTGTAGTGTGAAACTTATGCTCCATCAGCAACTGAGCTGAGCTAAATACATTCTGAAGTAGCGTTGATCTGTATGTGGGCAAGGCAAGGTACGGATCTGTCACTTTAGTCAGAAGGTTTATCTGGACTGCCCGTTCAGCTTCCCTGTTTCTCTTTGGATACCTTGGGCTGCTGGTTACATGCTGAAATCCAAAAGCTGAAAATGTACAGCATGCAAATTTTGGACCATTGTCAGTATTGATTTCAGATGAACTGTGACATTTGTAGCTTTTGAGAGCGTCACTATTTCTATGAGTAGTCCACTATTAACAAATACTAATTCATTTAGATTGCTTGTATAAGTTGGAAAATTATCCGGTAATATATATATATTTGAACTTTATTTAAACCCTTCATGAACTTTTGATTCTTGAACATGTCATTTTTGTTTATGATCAATTTCATCACAATTCTTCTGTTAAGTTTGAAAAGTAATTATACATGCTTATTGCACAAAGTAGAGTCCAGTAATGTTATAAAAACCTCAGAGAATTCCAGTAAGATATCTTTAATCATTTCTAAGATACAACGGTTCAAAGCTTAATCTAATAATTGAACAATTTTGCTTTTACACCTGGTGTGTGTGTATATATATATATGTGAATGTGAACATTGAAATAAGCACCCAATGGTGACAGTCTTTTTTTATGCTTAAACACCATTGTTTAAACATGAAAAAAGACTTGCTACTGGATGTTGACCTCAATGTCCATTTTTAGATTTACATCTGCCCTGTACCTGATATCAATCACTTTAACCTATAAATATGGCATACCTTAAAACTATATATTTATCACATATATATATATACTAATCATTTCACCCCAAGCAAGGCAACAAAACCACTAACATGCAGGGTGTTACTGAGTGTAAAAAAAAAAAAAAAAAAAAGATTATTAGAGAGCGAAAACATTAAAAGAACAGGAATTAAAATGGAAGATAACGACTAACATTGTATTTAGATTTTTGAAGATCAAACATTTGTAAAATGAAGAATATATATATATATTGGTTTTAGTGAAAGATGACTGCCAACGTACTGTGATTAAGCTTTTTGTTTATTTTTCATGTGTTTGTACAAGTGTTTTCCTTTCTGGACACAAAGTGTTTAAAAACTTAAATTCTGCATATCTGAGCACTTTTGGCTATTCTTTTAGCCTTCATCATGGATAATCTTCATTTTTAATTTTTAACTGACTGTGTTTTTTTTCATGTATGTGTTTCACATTACAGAAATATTTTATTTTCCAAACATGGGCAGCACATTGTGGCTCTGTTCAGATGGTACCCAACTGACCTTACTATACAGTGCAGTTGACAAAAACAATGTAGATGAGGCTATTATACTTGTACTTTCGCTGAAGCTCAACTTCTTGAGAGCTCCTATCTGCAGCTGCTCGGTCTCACGCTGACTGCTGACCTGAGATGAAACAAATACATAGAGTCAATTGCTTCATCTACCTCAAGGAAAGTTGGCTCCTTGTGCTGGGCCAGGAAAATTTTCTTCACAGAATCGATCTTTCAAATCTACAAATCAACCATTTGCCCTTGCATAGAGTATTGCTGCCGTCTGCAGTCGCTCTCTCGCAGACGCGGCGTCGCCTCTCTGTCTTTTTTACAAATACTTTCACGGTAATTTCTCCAATGAGCTGCTTTTGCTGGTTCCAAGACTTCATGAATTCAAACCGTCCTTGCATTTTTATATAAAAATAGAAAAATCAGCTATTTTTCCATGATTTTTCCATTTTGTCTACAAATACTTAAATCTACTATTATTGTAGAGTAATAATCTTCTCTACTATTGTGGCAATAGACTATTCCTACTTAGAAATATGGCTAGTAGCCACATTAGTGTAGGATCTGAGGAGTTGATTTACTCAAATTTTACCATTCTCTATGAGTATTTAATAAAACTCTTCTTACTTTTACTTAGTTGCTCTTCTGTACCTTCACTACTCTAAGTATGGCTTTCCTATTTTGAACAAAGACAAAACTAACACAACTGCAATGATTTTCCTATTTTTATACAATTTTGTATAAAAATAGGAAAATCATTTACAATATATTTTAATCTTTTTATAACAAAGTAGGATAACAGATACATTTGCACATGATTTTGACTTGTATAAAAATAGGAAAAATTCACTAATTTGACACCGTGTTTTCTTTCTTATATAAAAGTAAAACCCACTGCTTTTACACTAGATTTAAATATTTTATATGAAAATAGAAAATTCAGTTATTTTACACATTATTCTTACATTTTGTATAAAAATAGCTAAAGTTACTACATTAACACTATATTTTTACCCTTTTATATAAAAGTAGAAAAATCAGTTTCTTTTACATGTTTTTAATATTAATGTAAAATATGTAAACCTACAACTTTTATACAATATTTTAACATTTTATATAAAAATACGAAATTCAGCTATTTTAAAAATGATAGAGAAAAACTACTTAAGATTTTTACGTTTTACATAAAATTAGTAAAATCTACTTCAACATTATATTTTTATGTTTTTATATGCTTTTACACTTGATTTGAACACTATAAATTTTTTTATGTAAAAAGAGAAAAGTCAACTACTTTTACAAGATTTGACATTTTTTTTTTTACTTCAAACCAATAGTAAAATATACTGCTTTTCTATTAAATTTTTATATTTCCATGTAAAAATAGGAAAATCAGCTGCTTTTATACATGATTTTTAAATTTTCTGTATAAAAATATATAACTCTACTTTTATTGTATATCGTAACTTTTTATAAAAACTGGAAGTTCAGCTACTTTACTCTATATTTGTAGTTTAAGTTTTTTACATTTTTGTATAAAAATAGGAAAATGAGTCATATTATGCAAAAGCTTTATTTTTTTATATCAATATAAAAATGAGCTCATTTCACAAAAGATAAAGTTTTTTATTTATTTAAATCTTTTACAATGGATTTTTACTTTAATTTTAATTACACTTGATTTTTGTTTTTATTTAAAAATATGAAAATAATCTTTCACTTTGTGGAATTTTTGTCTTTTATTTAAATATACAAAACATGAAACTTTTACACTAGATTATTACTTTTTTATGCAATATTTTTTTTTTAATTTAAAAATATAAAAATCAGCTACTTTTAAACATTTAGTTTTACTTTTTAAATGTAAAAATGTTCTGAATAATTATTTTTTATATATAATTTATTTGTATATAGGTTTGTACTTTTTAATTTAAAAATATGAACATCTGCTACTTCACACTATATTTTTTTATTTAATATATGAATATCAGTTACTTGTACACTAGATTCTTTTTTTATTTAAAAATATTTTCATGTAAAATTTAAAACTTGATATTCTCTTTTCCATTGAATTTACATTTTGACTGATGCATTCTTTGGTTGTTCTTCCGTACTCTATAATTAGAGCCCGATTATAAACAGAAAATTACATTTCTTAATTATTGCGGATCTTCTCATTAGTTCAAACGATACAATTTACAAAGTGCTAAAAAAAGATCTATCTCATCAGGACACTTACGAGAGCGGATACGGCTTTTAACTAATTTTATATTTTAACAACTTAAATGTAAAAATCTATTATAATTAAAAAATAACAAATAACTGCATTAAAAATTCATTTTTCATCGAGAATTTTTTTTGCTTTCAGAAAATATTGCCCATATTCATAAAAACAACTAAAAGCAAATAAAAGCATTTGAAATTAAATAATATAGTTGTTTGAGTTTTGTATGCTACAATTCAGAGCCGATTTTCAGGTGTGGAGGGGGGGGGGCAATTAAAAAGAAAAAAACAAAAAAACATGATTTGCATTCCTCAAAGCCTTGTTCTTTTAACTATTGTAATCACTAAACTTGACGCGATCGAATTTCTAGCATTTTCATAAAATTAGTTATTGGGGTGGGGTAATAAATATAAAAAAATATTTCTGCCATGAATTTAATAAAAGAAAACATTTTTATAATAATTTCGATCATCCCTCAAATATAGAGTGGAATTTTAAAAAGTCCTACTAATCAATAAGTCTCAAAGATTTAATTTAAATCGATTATATGGATGTGTGTCAGACTTTAATCCATTTCTACTTGAATTTGACCCTCGTTTTTCTTAGATTATGAAAAGTATATAAAAATATTAATGGCTTAAGGTGCAGTTATGATACATTAACAAAATTAAAATAAATGTTGAAACTTTCACAGCAATAGGAAACATGTTGGTTTTGATAAACTCTAAGATTGAACCCACATTAAACGAATTTTGGGATATGTAAAAAGGAATTTTAAAATTGGAAATCTATAGTTTGATCAGTTTCAAGTAGAGAAAGAATGGACTAAAACGTATCCTCTCCCCATTGTTTTAATAACTGGAGAAAGTGGGGGGGTGCTTTCTCACACCGGCAATTCTGAAGATAATTTGGTGAATTTTATGCACCTGACCAATTTGGCTTCAACACAAGAATTTTCTTTATCAGAATAAGAGTTTAATGAACTATATATATGCCTACTTCCTATATGAAGTTAACTATTTGAGCGGTGGTGCTGGAAAAACTTTGAGTATTACATTTTTTAAAAGACTTCATAAATTAACTGCATGTTCATTCTGGGATTCGGGGACCTAGTCACAGCTCTGGTTGTACGCAGTGATTAAATTTTAATAAAAAAAATAAGTACATTAACTCTTGAAGTAAGTTTCAATCTTTGCAGTTTCATGGGTTTAGGTGTGCGAATGTAAATTTTTCGTTGTATATCGTAGGTTAGTTTTCGAATTTTACCAACATGACAATTTTGATGCGTCAAAATTCACTTCTATTTCGTTTTAAACTATTAACATATATACTCATAAATAGTTTAAACTCAAAAGAAGTGCTGCAAATCAGAAAACTGATAAATTAACGCAATTTGAAAACTTAATTCGTTCACTATATATTGTTTCAAACATAATAAAATACCGAATGGTTTAAATATTCATAATCATTTAAAATACATTGTATAATGTTGTGTTGAAATTAAAAAATAAAATAATAACGTATGAACCGCTCTGCAGAGATCTAAATCAAACAGAAACACTGTATCTTACCTTCAGTTGTCTCGATGTCTTTCTCAGTATACGAAACTACGAGTTTCCAATTCAAGTTTTCCTCTCTTGGCTTGTGTAATTGTGAAGTTTTCACTCACCATTTACCAAATTCCAACAAAATAAAATTGATCAGCCGACTCTAACATTCACCGGAAGCTGATACTTCAAACAGCTAATGTAGGAATGAAGTTAACATGAACCGTACACATTCAGGAGACGGATTCAAGAGTGAAGTCGGTCAAACATACTTGAAAGCCGTGGATTGGTTGAAATTGATTAACATGTCACGGGAAGAATATTGTCAACTTAAAGTAGGTCACGGAGCTGACCTGAACGAAAGACCGTTCCCTGTTTTTCTTGCGAGTTTGAGCACGTCGATTAGAGGGGGGGTAGTTGCCAGTGTTGGATTTGCCAAAAACGGCAAATCCAACGCCAGGAAGAGCCCCCCCCCCTCTAACGGACGCACAGGAATAAACGATTTCCTGTAGTACAACTAAACACGGGAATGGGATTCTTGCCGGAATTGAACCTCTAACTGCAAGTCCATTTCTTCTCAAACATACCGCTACACTACAAGGAACGGTACGTTGGCGAGATGAAGTTTATTGACTTATAAACCTAATGTTGGCATGGTCTAGTGCAAGAAAAAAATGCAATATAGTCGGGCACGAACCCACAATCATAGACTCCACTCCATGAACCGAGATCTTACCACTGACCCATCGTCACTGTCTTGCGGACTTTTGCCTAATAATTGAAGTGTTGATTCTTTGGAATTGAACCCACACACTATGTCTCTGATTGACTTCGCCGGGGAACATATTAATCCTCATTTCAGGAAATGGTGTAAGCACTTTCAACTCAGACATTCACTATAAAATTATTTCAGCAAGCTATTTTCTAAATAGGTACACATACATAATTTCTGGTGAAAAATCTCATTTATTAATTGAATAAAAATATTTCAATATGTCTTTTGTGTAGATTAGACGAATATAGTTGAAGATTTAAATACTTACGTACATTTGCGTGTATTGTGCAAAACTATGGTTATCGATTGTTCATAGAATTTTAGAATGACGAAAATTCATATTTGTTTCAAAGGTTTATTTATTCTTAAGAATTTTTTAACCAGCCAACGAAAATCCCAAAGTTTTATTATTGTCATGTAATTATTTTAAATTTAACTTCGACGTGTCAAAATATATCCACCGCTTAGGGTTTGGGTTACATTTTTTTTTTCAAGATATGAATTATGGTTTATACGGTTAACTGTTTATTGCACTTCTTTATTTTGAACATTGCCTGTTTAGAGTTTGTTAGTGATTAGTCAGACCGTTACAAAGTGAGAGTGTGGATCAAGTTATGATTTCTAATCGAATAGTAAGTATTAGATGGGTCATTTATTAGCAGGTTTGAAAAGGCGGTTACAAAGAAGACTGATGAAGTGCTGACAGGGGCGCATCTGACGTGCTCTTCTGATGCTGTTACTCATCTGCTTCACTTTTCGTTGTGTTGTGCATTGAGAAATCATTTTCTATAAACATCCGTTATTTGAGCCTTTCTGTCAGTTTGAAAGAATCTGTAGATTCTCCTCTGCCATCTTTCATCGACAAGGGTTCCCACCCACAGAATTGCCGCTCAGTGGAATTTCTTTCTTTTCCAAGAATTCTTTGTAAAATACAGAAATGTTTCCTGTTGCTGCTTGTCATGCTTGAGTGCACTCACCATAGCTTCTCTTTTCTTACAGCAATCAACAGCTTGAATGGGGTGAACACTAAGTGAACAGCACTAAAATAAGAAGTAGACATGATATCCCTTGAAATGGAGAGTGGAATGAGAAGAATTTCTTTTCTCGTACTTCCCACCTGTGGAACTTTCTTCTGTTTCTTTGCTTCCCTGGTAGCTACAATCTTCAAAAATTTAAATATAGCGTCAGTCACCATCTTCGATCTTCTTGAATTTCGTTCATCTTCTGTCCTTTCATCAATCCTCCCTTTTCTCAGTCTTCTTTTTCACTTAAACTCCCCGGAGCCGCCTGCATACTAATGGCATTGCCGCCTTACTTGGGGTGAAATGATAAAAAACAAATAAAATAATTCTGCCAAACCAATAAAGGATTCTACTGAAATGTAAGTTTCTCAACATCTTTAATAATACTTTTCAAATACGTATAAGGACACGACCTCTATATACACGCCTTCATCCCCTCCTTTTGTATATTTTCTATTTAGTTTTCTAAGGCAATAAAATATGTTGTTAATTATATGTAATTGTTTATACATTTAATGCAAATACAAACAACCTAAGCTTACTTGACTGCACGCAGGCATATATAATAATTAAACTAAATCAACAAAGAACTCCACTCAAATGTAAGTCTCCTGCAATCTTTCATTAGAAGTCTGTACACATATGCATAAAAAAGGAATATATCTCTATATGCACACTTTCATTCGCCCGTTTTTGTATTCTTTGCAAGTTTATCTGCTAATGTTGAGTTGATGTTCTCGCCATCTACGGACTCTATGGTGATTCACCCGTTTAGTATGTGGTCATTCCGAAGTCATAAAGTGTGTTCAAAAAAAGGTAGAAAAGTGCGCCAATCAGCAGCTGTAAGCTGATTGGCTAACCTTAAAATTGCCAACGGCAAATAATCATATAATATCTTATTTCTCATATATTCCCAACAAGGAAGAAACATGCCTAGTTAAATGCACTTTCATATGCAACCATTTAGTCAACATGTAAAGTTCAATAAGTGGAGACGAACTGTTGTCCTTAGATATAACAACTTCATTTTCGGATTTACCACAAACCCATTTATACGTAACTACATTTTCAAATATTACTTAGAGCAGTACCAGCTTGATGTATGTACTGAAATGCTCAAAAATAACTTTTATGTGGATAATCTACAACAAACTAGCAATAAGGTGGGAGGAATGCCAACATTGCCAGCAAGCGAAAATAACAACACATCAGAAAGTGCAGTGCAACCGTTCGAGTTGCCCTCCGGCCGCTTCCAGACGGTACATGTTGATATTGCTGGGCCCTTACCGCTAGTAAAGAATCCTACGGATCCTTATTTTTCACCCTACCGTTATATTTTAACGTGTATTGACAGGAACACTAGATGGGGTGAAGCATGCCCAATATCGGAGATCACAGCGAAATTTGTATCAATAGCTTTCGTAGACTTATGGATCTCTAGATTCGGTGCCCCACTCCATTTTGTCACAGACAAAGTAAACCAATTTGAATCTGAATTATTCACAGAATTGTCAAAAATAATTGGTTTTCACCGACTGAGAACAACAGCGTACCACCCGCAAACAAACTGTTTAGTAGAACGAGCACAGAGAACTCTGAAAATAGCAATAAAAGCAAGAAAAGATTCCTGGTTGTCATCTCTTCCCATTGTGCTTTTTGGAATCAGGATAACACCTAAAGAGTCAAATTAATCCCCGTTTACTGCATTAACGGGATGCCAGGCTCAAGATCATCGATTGTTAATCGATCCTTCTAAAAATGAAGACCTAGAATTAACAAATTCTCACATCAAGACTTTAGCTGAAGAGATGCAAAGATTTCACATGGACAGATTTTCCAGCAGACATCTATACTCTATACCTAATTCATATATTCCTACAGAATTACAAAGTTGTGAATATATTTGGCTGAGAACGAACAGAGTAGGAAAACCTTTGGAAGCGCCGCACACAGGCCTATTCCAAGTCGATATAATAAATATTTTATAATCATAAATGTCCAATAATTTTCATAGAAATGTTTCCATTAACAGACTAAAATCAGCATATATTTCTAAAACTACAAAGTCAATGGATTCCGGCGAAAGAAATCCGAAACTGAACAATTTCCCGTTTCATGTCGATGGAAGTGATGAGGAAAATCAAATAACTAAAACCAAATCCAGTAGAACCGGTAAATGGAGAAAAGGAAACATATTTTTACTACTGAAAACCAACACACAAAAAGAAAACACCAAATCATATACTACGCAAAACCGCAAACTTGATGGTAAGATTTAACGCATTAATCAGACCTGAAATTGATTGTAATTGATTTTTTCTCTTTCTACATTTGAAAATAAATAAGAATCAGTAATAAAATGGGTATATGAAAATGAAATCCAAATCCACCATTTTTAGGCTTGGAATACTGATACTACGCAAAAACTGCGATCTTGTTGTTTCGATTTAACGCATTAATCTTACATGAAATAGATTGTAATTGATTTTTTCTCTTTCTACACTTGAAAATAAATAAGAATCAGTAATAAAATGGGTATGTAAAAATGAAATCCAAATCCGCTTCTTTGAGCCTTAGCAAATTGTGTTATCAGCAATCCTAAAGATAAAAGCTAAACTGTCTTTAGTGGCAGGATCCATATTGGCTGGTCAGTTGTTAGCCTTAAATGAAGATTAGGTCTTTCAGGGTGACAAGAGAATCGCCATTTCAATACTCTGTGAAGTTCATCATATCGCTTGAAATCTGTTACTTTTTCCTGGCTATTAAAACATCTGTGAAAAGCCTCTTTGCAAATCTCATATAGATCCAGAAGTTGGCTACCGCAGAAGAGCCCTTCCTAAACAGAACAGTCGCAAGATATGAAACAAAAACATCTTCTGTCCCAAGCCAGGATACAGTGTAAATTAAAGACTGCTAGCAGATATTTTCATTCTACATCTGGGGAAGATATATTCCCAAAGGAAAATGGCACCATGGAATCGTAAGCTCCTGGTGGAGTCAGATTTAACCTTAGCCAGGGCCGAGAGGCCTGAGCAAAACAAACGTGGTTTTTATACTGTAAACCGAATTAAATTAACTGCTACTTTGGTCATTGTATGGAGTGACGTCACTAGGCGACTGTCATATTACTCGACCAAAGGAAGATAATCGCCTTTTGTATCCCCACAGAGACTCATAGATAAAGTAATTTAAGATATCTCGCTCCACGTAGAAAATGATGGCCAATATGTTTTGGAACGAGAAGTGAGTGATGATGTTATGAATGTTATTATTGCCATTTCTGATTCCTATGTGAGGACATTCTCAAAAAATAACAAAGCAAGATGTCTTTGAACTACGCCACATCTGAAGAGGAGTGACGTGTTTTTGGAACACATAACAATGCAAAACGACACCGTATCTTAAATCAATATATATGTATGAATAAGCTTGTTTCATGTACCCTACAGTCTTAACCCGGTGCCATCAGACTTTCATATGCTTGAAGAATAAAAAGCTCATAAAGGAGATACCAACAGTTCTTCAATAAGAGATATTCAACGGTTTGATAATGTTGAGAAGATTTAGAATCCTGGTATATTTTCTAAATGTGCTTCTACTATGAAATCAATTGTAATTAAACAGTAATTGGACACCATATATATATATAAATATATATATATATATATATATATATATATATATATATATATAGATAGATAGATAGATAGATAGATAGATAGATAGATGAGAGAGAGAGAGCGAGAGAGAGAGAGAGAGAGAGAGAGAGAAAGGCTATGAAATAAAAAGCAGCTCTGAAGTATCAAACTTCCCTACAATTCTTGCATTCAATTTTACTGTATACAATTTTAGCTCCAAATATAGTTCCAATTCCATCCTTTTAGACTCTAAGCCAAATTTAGTTGAAGATTTCTATAAGGCATCCAATCTCCCTGAAACCAGCAACCATCAGCACACAATGATCATGCAGCACACAATAATTATTCTTTTTCTTTTTATGTGCATGTCCTTTCAGGACGTAGGCGATCATGGCTCTCCACCTCCCTCTATCCCTTGCAGCTCTCAGCAAGTTCCTTCCCTCTGCTTCCTCCCCTAGACCACGTTCTGTCGTCCCCCGCCTGGAATGTCACGCGTTGCTTTCCCTTGTCTCTCTTTCCCTCTATTCGACCCGTGAGTATCAGATTCTCCAGACCCTCCCTCCTCATTATGAGTCCCAGAAACTTCAGCTGCCTCTTTCTGATGTTTATAAGCCTTCTCCTTGTTTGCCTCCTCTCTAAGACCTCATCGTAGCTCAAACGCTCTGTCCATGATAGCCTTAGCATCCTTCAGTAGAATCACATGTCCGTCGCTTCGAGTCTCTTCTTCATCTTTGAGGAAATCTTCCAACATTCGCTGCCGTAAAGGACAGATGCCACGTAACAGCTCCGTATTCTTTTCTTTGTTACCAAAGAAATCCTCCTGTCTCGCAAATCTTTCCCTTTTTGATTTCCATTTATATGTGGTGACTTAGTTGTATTTTATATTTTTAATTTTGCGCATGCGCCTCGTTTGTGTTAGATTTTGTCGACTGCACAGTATAGTAGGATCAGTTGAATATCGTCTGTGAGAAAAAGAGCAACATGACGCAATTCACTTCGCCAGAAATGTGGAAATGGCATCCTGTATTGCTTGGCATTCACACCGGAAACTCCAATACGAACATTTCAAAGAGTTTAGATGTCAATCTAAGGACGGTGCAGAGGATTCCGGAAGAGTTGGATGAGTCTAATGGTGATTACAATGGCACAGCGGCTCAGAAAATTCACTCTGATTGTTCTGATAAGAAAAAAACGTCAGAGCCGACACGAAAGCCTACTTCCAGAAGTAGTGCAGCCCTGAATCAAGATGGTGGCTGCTGGAAGTGCAAAAGAGCTGTTATTCCATTGACACTACTATTAATGGATACATTTTTTCTCCCTCAGTTACGTTTATTATTAGATTATAGAAGTATATGATCCAAGTACAATGCTATATTTATCATTTACTATTTTGTAAAGAAATAAATTTGAAACGACATATATTATTATTAAAAAATTGACAAAATATATATATATATATATATATATATATATATATATATATATATATATATATATATATGAAGAAATATAGTCTTAAAGTGTACTATATTTAGGGGATAAAGTGCTCAATATCAGAGATAGAGCGTGTGTAAATATATATATATATATATATGCAGCACAAAGCCGTTTTTTTACGTGGAGTCTTCCGAGCTCGTTGTCTCGGGCAAACATTACACACAGACCCTAGACTCGTCTGTGTTCTATTCTGCCCGAAGGTAGAGATGTCGACAAGCTCTAAGAGTTTGAGAAAACCCATCTTTTGGGTATTTACATTTGACTCCGCACTGAATCAAGATTTCACACAAGGTCAGTTTGTTTTAACGTGGAGACCCGTGTATCACCACTCGGGCCACTAGGTAAAACTGGTCTTAGCTAGTCATAGCCGGTCGTATCACTGCCACGGAACAGATTCTAAGGAACAAGTCCGAGGATTCTGTCCAGGCATCAGAGGAGAGGACAGTCACCGGCACGGAATAGATACTACGGCAGCAGCATCTCCTTCGACGAGAAACCCCATCCTCTGATCGACTCTATTGACTCGGCCTTTATCCGAGACCTCGGCACAAGGCAGGATGTGGTACAGGGTCGATTTTTAACGTGGGGCTTTCCGAGGGGGTACGCTTGAGCAAAAATTCCCCGTAGATCCCGCATACACGCGGTCGGGAAGTTGTCTACCTCCACAGACGAGACGGACATTTGGCATATCGTCGTCTGAGTTTCTCTACGCCTGGATGCAGAGAGGTCGACAAGAGAGATAATACTGGACCATGTGCATAAAAAAAAAGCATCGATATAGTTCAAAATGGAGAGAGAAATCGACAAAGAAAAACTAGCATTGATGGATGTACTAATATCTCGATCAGAACATGGGTTCAAGATATTCCTCTACCGCAAGCCAACATTCACCGAACTATACCTCAACTTCGTCTTACACCAAAGCAAAAGAAAGTCTAAAAAAAGGATTGTCCGAAGCCTACAATCTCGAGTAAATGTCATGTGGCGATCCAGGGACATATGAACAAGAAATGGTCAGTATAAGCAGTACCCTACAATGTAACAACTACCCTGGGTATATGACAAGATCCCCCATAAACTGGGAAAGATGTGAATAAGATGATAATTAATGAATCAGCGCTAGGCTACAAAAATCTCCTAAGCCGGCCAAACATAGACATGAGTGAAGTATGGGAACCAGTAATAGAGAAAGCTGGTGAAAAACAACAATAACAAAAATTGCATATGCGCTCTGGTAAAAAAGAAAAATAAATAAAATTGTTTACTGAGCAATTACGTTTATAAGTCCCCAAAAGTCACTGAAGTCTCCAAGGACACATGCTCGTGTGGTTAAAAGTGTTGGTTAAGGGATCCAAAATGTGAGTTCAATACCTGGTCAAAGAGAAAAAAAATAATAAATAAAACAAACTTGGAGGCTTATGAATTAATATCCAAACTAATGACACGTGGAATTAGAACAATATACCCCCAAGGACTAAATAAATGGTTAGGTTCTAAATTCTAACGTATATCACCTGAAGAAGGCCTGAGCGTACATCGTCCGAAACCTCGTGAATATAGCAATAGAGATCAGGACAACAGCCTGAACAATATATATATATATATATATATATATATATATATATATATATATATATATATATATATATATATATCATTGAATACATCCAACAAGATTCTTTCATTCTTTTCTATCCGATAAAAATAAGCAAACCAAAAATGTATCTTATTTTTTTTTTAAGCTTATCACCCCAAGCAAGGCTGGAGGCCACTAGCACGCAAGGGGATACAGAAGGTTTGGAGGAAGAGCAGATAGGAGTGGTGAAGGAGAGGATCGATCAAGGTTAGGGAGTTACAGAAGATTTGGAGCGAGAGCAGATAGGAATGAAAGGTGAAAGGATGTGGAGAAGGGAAGTGTATAGGTCAAGCCAACTGGAGATGTTGATTGACGTTACACTTAAATAGTTGGAGATTATATTTGTCAGGGAAACAGGAATAAGGAAGGGAGTTCCACAGGTGAGAGGTGCGAGACATGAAGCTATTGGAGTAGAAGAGACGTCTACATCTAACATTTTCAACGGTGAAGGGGGGAACGGGATACCAGCCTCGTAGGACGTTTAAATTCATGAGGCCTAGGAACCAGCGAAAGCAGCTCCTCGGAGCAATTACCGTGAAAGTATTTGTAAAAAAGACAGAGCGAGGCAACGTTGCGTCTGTGAGAGAGCGACTGCAGACGAGATAACAGATCAGGGCCAATTACATTGCATATCTCTCTCTGGATCTTATCAAGAACCCTGAGGCAAACAGAAGGGGCTCCAGACCATATATGACAGCAATACTACTAAGTCGTGAATTATTAAAAAATAAATTGCTACGGTGGTGATTTGCAGTTTAAGATTATTCTTGATTGTTATATATATTTATATATATTTCTTTATTCTATTTATCTGGCCTTTCATTTTTTTTGTTAACAAGTTTTCTTCGACTAGAGCAGTGGTTCCCAAACCTTTTTTCCGGGCCGCATTTTCGGTATGAAAATTTATTTGTGCCTCACCAAATTTTGTTATAAAAAAGTACATTTCAAAATTAAAACAACAGGGGACGGTGATCTCACTTTTCCCTCCATATGTGGTCAGCTACGCCTCATTTTTTCTATTTCCCCTCGTGTTACAGCTTTACGATGTTCTTGCAGTCTTAAGGGGGTAGCCCGTTTTTCCTTTATATATCTTACCAAAGCTACAGGGGATGGTGAACACATAGTCCCCAATCAGGTTCTCCTCTATTTCTTACTCTAAAGCGGTGTCTGCAAAGTTTTGAACAACTTTTGAAGCTCGTCTAGATGTTATGTAGATCACAGATCTTTGTATTTTTTCCCGATAATCCCTTCACATAGGGTCACCGAAGCTGTTTTCTGAGTATTGTTATCCTCCTGTACCCTTCTATCCCAGTTTGTAGGAGCTGCTGTCATGTACCTAGATTAGTTGTTACGTTGTAGAGTACTGCTTATACTAACCACTTCTTGGTCATATGTCTCTTAATCACTACTTATGAATTTTGCTCGATGTTGTAAGCAGTGGACAACCCATTTCTTTACACTGTATGCGTATTATTAGGAGTTGAAGTTGAGGTATAAATTAGGTGAATGTTGGCTTGCGATATACGGATGTCTTGAAGCTTTAAGCTCTGTTCAAGATATTAATGCAGGTTGCGAGTTTGTTGTCGTTTTCTTTGTCCATTGGGAACTGTTTCGAGGATCTTATTGATTTCACATGGTTCAGTAGTAATTGGACTTCTTCATGGGTTGACAAGAGTATGAAGGGGTTATCTACGTAAAGTAAATGTAAGACATATATATATATAATTTTGACTTCTAAGAATAAGTTCCTTTTTTAGAAGGGGGTATAAATAATTTAGAAATATTATTTTGTTATAAGTTTCCATATTTTAGGACTGGCATCATTAGTTAACGATCTTATTTCATATTTCTTCATAACAATTGTTCTCGTCTGGCATTACTACACTAAAGTCAAGCGAAACCGAAAAAGTTCTACAGAATTATCTAAATAAATCAAAATAATGTACTTAATTAGATTCTGTGAAAACTGCCTGTAGCGAATTATTTAAACAGATGAAAAACAGCAAATTTTAAAAGATATTATTATTATTTGTTGCAGTAAATAACAAGCATTAGTTAGTTAATTAGTTTATTTTACATGGTAACTCATCTGCATCAATGTCTAGAGTTCGAAATTCAAATGGACTTCTCATAATGGTAAAAGGAAATTTCGAAAATTGATGTCTTGCTGAAAATGTTGTTTATTTCGAAATATTATAGAATGTGATATTGAAGAGAAAAATAACAATAAAATTAGGTATGTCCAATATTTCGCTAAAAAGTGGTATACCTTGACGACAAAAGGTCCCCAAATTGATAAAACAATTTTTAACGTTTAAATATTTATGTTGTTATTAAAGAGGAAAGACCAAAGTATTTTCTGAATATTTTTTCAGATTTTTTAATCCTTCCTATAAATGTTAAAAATTTTATTAAAAAATCTTGTTTTTTTTTTCGAGTCAAAAAATTTCGTAAAATCGAACTTATCGACATTTCTGTCGGAAAGATCATAGTTTGTTAGTTAAAAAATCATGAAAAATCAATTACACCTTTTTCTTTTGTTATCTTAGGAAATTTAGAATGATTAAAGTATACTTAATGTAATTTGAAAGAAACATTACTTACATTTTTAGCAGAAATTTTTTTAAGAGAGATATTTCCAACCGTAGTCGTTCCTTTTTTAAGCAATTGACAGGCGTTAATTGATGTACGTCAATATATTCACAACTTACTGCACGGAAATTTATTGGATGGTAGCACAGAAGTGATATAATTCGTTCTAATTTTAAGTGAATCTGGTTAGTAGATTTTTTTTTAAAAAATTCACTTTCAAATTTTTTTTTTTTTTTTTACCTTACGTTTGAGGAAGAATTCTGCACTGAAAATAACATTTAAATTATGAAAGAAAATGAAATTTTACAAGTAAAAATAAAACAGTAAAAAAAATTCATTTTTTTAAATTGAGGTTTATTATTTCAGTCATGAAATATTTTTCTGAGAATATAAATATTACATGAAACACCATTAATTGAAACGGGTTAACGTAATGAAATGAAATTTTATTTCTTTTTTATTAAGGCAGATTTTTTTCTATTTATTAATAATTATATGGCAGTAATTTTAATACGAGTTTTATTTTATTTATTAATAAAATTAACATGCTATGTTGGTTTTGTTTTGACTCAACAAGTATTTTTTAGTTTGAGTAGTAGCGAGCTAACTCCAGAAAATTTAAACTCCAAAAATCGTTTTAATTGATAATTTGTCGTGTGGATAATAATTGCAAAGTAATGTACAATGAATTTATACATTCGATTTCAAACTTGAAAATTTGGGTGGACTTCCAAGGGCGTTTTTGTTTTTTTTTGTAATTGTAAATAGTCGATATTTTCTTTTATCCCACTATTCGATTATATTTGAATAGAAAAAGAAAAAAATTGAAAATAATACGACGATATTCAGAAATCTTGACAAGCGTTGTTTTCTTGTTACTGAACGAATCAAAGCCATTTCTGAAGTAAAAAAAAAAACTTGCTTCTATCAAAGGAAACTACTCATGTGACATTATTTCAACAATGTGCATCCGTACTTTCGTTGTAGACGATTTTAAATACAATTTTGAAATATTAAAAATTATTTTTAAAATAATTATGGTTGTCAGATTTTAATAAGCTTTCAAATTTATGATCTTTAAAAAGTAGGGAACATAATATATCATTTCCATAAGGTTTCAGAAGGAACTTAATGTATAAATATATAACAACCTTTTGTCATATTGTGTACTTAAAATTGAAAAAAAAAAGAAAATTAATGTAAAAATTCATTGTTCATCAAAAAAATTTTTTTCTTTCAGATAATAATTACCTTCGTATATATTATTCAGAAAAGCCATTAAAAACTTTCTTAATTAAATATTGTCTTAGTTTTATTGGGTTTTGTATTTTTACAATTGAGGTAAAAGTTTGGACAATTTCGGACATATTTTTAACAAAAAAATCAATGATTTAGATTTTTCAGAGTTTTGTGCATTTAATTAAAAAAAAAAATTCAGGTTGCAAATAAATTTTTTTTTGTATTTTCATAGAATTAAGTTCGAGGTGGGTAACAGATATAAAAAAAAAATATTTATACCATGACTTTCAAAGAGACAAACATTTCTAAAATTAGTTCATTCATTTCTGAATAAGTTCTGAAGTTTTCATTAAAATCCAACAAGTAGTTAATTTTTACAAGAATTTCGAAATTAATGTGTCTTTCAACTGACAAAAAAACAACTAAAAAAAAAACGCTAAAAAGGTCAAAATTGGACATACCTAAATAAAATGTACTGCCTAGCGCAAGGATTGAACTTACATCATTCAGTTAACGAGCTAGCGAGCTGCTAAATGTCACCCCCTGTCAACTAAAATAAGATCGTCCATCCATTGGAACTGTATAAAAGACTACATTTTTCCTCACGTTTAGAATTTTTTCAGTTGCCGGGGGAATTTTTGTCACTCGTCATAAGGTCCCCCTCCCCTTCAAAAAAAAGAAAAAAAGAAAAAAACAAAACAAAACCCCCCAAACCTCAACTGGTGTTTTTAGTTGCTGAGAAAGGAGAAAATCGAAACAAGATATCAGAAAAAAAGACTTAATTTCAACTACAAAAGGTAACCGAACTTTTTTCCTTTTCTTTGTAAGACGGCCATTTGAATTGAACTGTTTAAAATTGAAACTTTAAATACACTTCCAGAAGTCATAGACATTTGAGCATTTCTAGTGTCTCTTCTTTTTCTTGTGTGTAATTAACAACGTTCAATTTATTCGTTGCTGTTAAAAATTGTTTAAAATGAAGTCCTAAAATTAGAGAAATTATATAATCACAAATTAAGGTTTTTGTCAAAGACGGTTTTTCCAAACAAATCAATTTATTAAGAAAAAGAAAAAAGAAAAAAAGAAAGCAAAATTAGGAGTGCGTATTATGCACAGATACAAAAATATCTTTAAAATTTGCAGTTTCATAGGTCGATTTTATTTTATTAGTTCAACGCAGAACTCATTGGGGAATATGTCAACTATTTTTTTTATTTTAAGTTTAAATGCACTATCCGAAAATCTGCCCCGAAGAGTAAAGTAAAAAACGCAATAAAACTTTGATATAATTTAATTTGATAAGCTTTTAATTGCTGGAATAAATAATAATAAAGAACATTATAGTCAAAAGAAAAATATTTTTTTCGATTAATAATAAAATTTTAAAAGAATTGTTTCAATTTTTTATTTTTTTATTATTTATTTAATAATTTATAAAATTTTAAAAATATTTTTAGAATCTTCAAAGAACTGCAGACAAGAAGTCTTTTTAGTTAAGAATTGATGATTATATTGCCTATCGGAAATTGAAAAGTTTAATAAAAATCGTTCTGCAGAAAACAACTTTAAAATAATTTTAAAATATTTTGTGTGTGTGTAAATATGTTCATTTTTATTAAGTACGATGTTCCATAGGAGTCAATACTTAATTACAACATCTGCAGTACTATAAAAATTAAATTAGATATTTTTACCATGCCTTAAACTTAATAACTTATTAATAATATGAAAAATACATAACAAAAAATATTAACAAATGTTAATTTCATTCTTTCTTATTAAATTATAATTATTTAAAAAGAAATTTAAATTTTAAAATTTTTATTTATTCAGAAACCATATTCAAATGTCTGGCTATAAATCTAAACTAAACTTTCAGCCCAATTTTAAGTATTAGTAGCAGTGGTGGTAATATTGATTTATTCTTTATTAGATAAAAAAAATATTGTCAACCAATATTTTTGATTAGTATTCTTGAGAAAATGCTCCAAATCCGCAAAACGAAAGGAGACTCGTCAGGTTGAAGAGAGGTGTGTGTGGGGGGGGGGGCAATAGCACTTATCACAAGTTGCAAAATATTTTGCCACTGCTCTGTTATGTATAAATATAGAAGGTAAATTTAGTAACAAAAAAGATTCCCCCCTCCTTATGCAACTTCAGGGATCACATAGTAAAACTGTCATGTGACCCCTGTAACTCTAAAGCAGTGGTTTTCAATCAGGGTTCAGCGGAACCCTAGCGTTCCGCCAGTAAAGGCCAGGGGTTTCGCAAGAAGTTACACAAGTACTATGATTGTGACAGTAATTTTGTATTCTCGTGTGCAGATATGAGTGTTTAGGTACCTTCACTAAATCAATAACAAAATATAGCATAGTATGAATAAAAAAAAAGGTCACAAACTTAAATTTTTCCATCAATATGTTTATATTTTTTTTTATTAAGAGGACAGATCAAAGTAATTTTTAATTTTATAAAATTTTTTAATCCCTTCGAACATTTTCGAATTTTTGTCAGAAAATTTTGATTTAATTTGAATTAGCGATTAAACAAACGTTACGATTGTTTAATTATATCACCCACATTTTTTTGGTGACAAACACATTAATTTGGAAATTCTCGCAAAAATCAAATAATTGTTGGATTTTAATGAAACTTTCAGGACTTATTCACAAATGAATGAACTTATTTTTAAAATTATTATTTTTTAAAAATCTTGATAAAAATATTTTTTTTACCTGTGACCCCACCTCCGCGTAAATCCATGGCATAAAATGTTAATAAATTTCTCATTGGTGGCTAACTTTTATTTTATTAGTTCAACGCAGAACTCATTGGGGAATACATATCATTTATTTTTTTTATTTTAAGTTTAAATGCACTATCCGAAAATCTGCCCCGAGGAGTAAAATAAAAATGCAATAAAACTTTATATAAAATATATATATATCATTGAATACGTCCAACAAGAAAGATTCTTTCATTCTTTTCTATCCGATGTCCCAGTTGTCGCTAAAAAAATAGTATATCCTGATGAAAAAAGGCCCGAAACTTAATAAAAATAAAATTTTATCACGAAAAACTTTGTTATTAATAAGAGTGGAGACCAAAGTATTTTTTAATTATTTTTGAAATTTTTTATTCATATTTAGCACGTTTAAATTTGTGGTTGAAAATCTTGTTTTTTTTAGTTCAACGATTACATAATATTTTGCACTAGCTTTTTTTCACTTAAAAATACATGAACTTGGAAATTATTGTAAAAATCAAATAATTGTCCTAATTTAGTGAAACTTTCAGAACTTATTCCGAAATGACTGAATTTATTTAAGAAATGTTTGTTTTTTTAGAAAGTCATGGTAAAAATATTTTTTTTTTTTACGTCTTTTACGTTTTTTTTTTTTACCTTACTTAATTTTATGACCCTTTTTTATGTATGGGTGTGTTCGCCAATTTTATTTTTTAATTAAACAAAGGAGACTTTGAGGTTTATAAATCATAAATTTCCTTTTAAATTTTCGGATCGCAAAATCCCCAATTTTAGCTCTGAATTTGAAAAACAAAAATGCAAGAAAACTAAGACATTTTTTTAATGAAAATAGCTTTTAATGTTTTTTATAAATAATATATACTAAGGACTTTTTGGTGAAGTCAAAATCCTTTCCGGGAGAATAATAAATTTTTACTAGAATTGTTTACTTTTTTTTTTTACAAAGTGAAAATATTGTTAAATGTTTACAAAAATAAAGTACGAGTGCGTTCGCCCATTTTTTTCGCTCATTAAAAAGATCTATTTTTATAGATCATAAATTAGAAAGATTATTTACAATCTGAGGGCCGCAAGTTATTTTAAAATAAATTTGTTATTTTAAAAAAATGCTTTAAAATTCATCTACGGATGGCCATATCTAAATCGAAATGAAAATGTTAGAGTTATACCCCCTAGACGCATTATAACTTCTCATTATTGTCGCCTCGTCAACTCAAAACTTTTCTAATTTTTTTTTTTTTTTACATATAATCAAATTCTTTTTCAGTGAGAGACATACCGCAAACATTTTTTTAAAAATTCAAATTTAGGGACGTTGGGGGGAAATTCTCAGAAAAATATTTCATATAAAAAGCTGGTTCAGGTTAACGCTTGTTTTTAGCAAACCTGAACTGACTGAAGTTTAGTGGGTCTAGGAACCCTCAAAAAGCAGCTGTGCTAAGAATCTTAGCACAGCTGCTTTTTGAGGGTTCCTAGGTTTTTTTTTTAAATTTATCTTAGCCTAAGATAAATTTAAAAAAAAATGAGCGTAAAATTTTATGTGAAAATATAATTTTTTCAAAATATTTGTCTTAGAAAATTTTAACTATAAACTTATTTTTTGGTAATTTAAATCTTATTTTTAATAAAAAATAAATAGTAATTTATAAATAAATAATAATAATATAAATAAATAATAATAATTTATAAATAATAATTTATAAATAATAAAAAAAAAATTTTATTCAAGAATTCTCCCTCAAACGTAAGGTAAAAAAAAAAAATTGGAAGTATAAACTGGTTCACTTTAAATCTAGAACAATTTATGTCACTTTTGCCCTACCCGTGCGATAATTTCCCCTGACGTAAAATGTCTTTTAAAAAAATTTCTGATGAAAATGTAAGTAATGTTTCTTTCAAATTGCATTAAGTATACTTTAAATTTTCTGATTTTCTTAAAATAACTTTTGAGAAAAGTATCATTGAATTTTATATGGTTTTTAAATGGGGAACTTTATTTTTGTTTATAAAACTGTCAATAACTGATTGATGTTAGCGATTTTCGTCAGTTTTGATGACTAAAAAAAAACATGATTTTTAGCTAAGATTTCGGACATGCTAGAAAGGATTAAAAAAATTAAAAGAATACTCAAAAAATACTTTTGTCTTTTGGGGTCTATATGGGCCCTCAAACAGCAGTACATCACTTGTATCTTAATTATTTTTTTAGTATTTATAATTTTAACTTATGGAGTGAGTGTAGCATGCAAAGGATTCGACTCGTATAATTACGATTTCATTGAAAATGTTGTGTGGGCGCAAAGTGGGGGTCACTGTATATTTCTGTCCTGTTTTGCACTTTACAATTATATTTACCTTCTTTAAATTAGCATTATGATCTGGCAAATCCCTCCTCTCAAACCTGGCTGAAAATATTTGTCATTTTAACTTATGGAGTGAGTGTAGCATGCAAAGGAGTCGACTCGTATAATTGGGATTTCATTGAAAATGTTTTGTGGGCGCAAAGTGGGGGGTCACTGTATATTTCTGTCCTGTTTTGCGACTTACAATTATATTTAACTTCTTTAAATTAGCATTATGATCAGGCAAATCCTTCCTCTCAAACCTGGCTAAAAATATTTTTCATTTTAACTTATGGAGTGAGTGTAGCATGCAAAGGATTCGACTCGTATAATTGGGCTTTCACTGAAATTGTTTCGTGGGCGCAAAGTGGGGGGTCACTGTATATTTCTGTCCTGTTTTGCGCTTAACAATTATATTCAACTTCTTTAAATTAGCATTATGATCTGGCAAATCCCTCCTGTCAAACCTGGCTAAAAATATTTTTCATTTTAACTTATGGAGTGAGTGTAGCATGCAAAGGAGTCGACTCGTATAATTGGGATTTCATTGAAAATGTTTTGTGGGCGCAAAGTGGGGGGTCACTGTATATTTCTGTCCTGTTTTGCGACTTACAATTATATTTACCTTCTTTAAATTAGCATTATGATCAGGCAAATCCCTCCTCTCAAACCTGGCTAAAATAATTTTTCATTTTAACTGATGGAGTGAGTGTAGCATGCAAAGGATTCGACTCGTATAATTGGGATTTCATTGAAAACGTTTTGTGGGCGCAAAGTGGGGGGTCACTGTATATTTCTGTCCTGTTTTGCGACTTACAATTATATTTAACTTCTTTAAATTAGCATTATGATCTGGCAAATCCCTCCTCTCAAACCTGGTTAAAAATATTTTTCATTTTAACTGATGGAGTGAGAGTAGCATGCAAAGGAGTCGACTCGTATAATTGGGATTTCATTGAAAATGTTTTGTGGGCGCAAAGTGGGGCGTCACTGTATATTTCTGTCCTGTTTTGCGATTTACAATTATATTTAACTTCTTTAAATTAGCATTATGATCTTGCAAATCCCTCCTCTCAAACCTGGCTAAAAATATTTTTCATTTTAACTGATGGAGTGAGTGTAGCATGCAAAGGAGTCGACTCGTATAATTGGGATTTCATTGAAAATGTTTTGTGGGCGCAAAGTGGGGGGTCACTGTATATTTCTGTCCTGTTTTGCAATTTACAATTATATTTAACTTCTTTAAATTAGCATTATGATCTGGCAAATTCCTCCTCTCAATCCTGGTTAAAAATATTTTGCATTTTAACTGATGGAGTGAGTGTAGCATGCAAAGGATTCGACTCGTATAATTGGGCTTTCACTGAAATTGTTTCGTGGGCGCAAAGTGGGGGGTCACTGTATATTTCTGTCCTGTTTTGCGCTTAACAATTATATTCAACTTCTTTAAATTAGCATTATGATCTGGCAAATCCCTCCTGTCAAACCTGGCTAAAAATATTTTTCATTTTAACTTATGGAGTGAGTGTAGCATGCAAAGGAGTCGACTCGTATAATTGGGATTTCATTGAAAATGTTTTGTGGGCGCAAAGTGGGGGGTCACTGTATATTTCTGTCCTGTTTTGCAATTTACAATTATATTTACCTTCTTTAAATTAGCATTATGATCAGGCAAATCCCTCCTCTCAAACCTGGCTAAAATAATTTTTCATTTTAACTTATGGAGTGAGTGTAGCATGCAAAGGAGTCGACTCGCATAATTGGGATTTCATTGAAAATGTTTTGTGGGCGCAAAGTGGGGGGTCACTGTATATTTCTGTCCTGTTTTGCGAATTACAATTATATTTACCTTCTTTAAATTAGCATTATGATCAGGCAAATACCTCCTCTCAAACCTTGCTAAAAATATTTTTCATTTTAACTTATGGAGTGAGTGTAGCATGCAAAGGAGTCGACTCGTATAATTGGGATTTCATTGAAAATGTTTTGTGGGCGCAAAGTGGGGGGTCACTGTATATTTCTGTCCTGTTTTGCGACTTACATTTATAGTTAACTTCTTTAAATTAGAATTATGATCTGGCAAATCCCTCCTCTCAAACCTGGCTAAAAATATTTTTCATTTTAACTGATGGAGTGAGTGTAGCATGCAAAGGAGTCGACTCGTATAATTGGGATTTCATTGAAAATGTTTTGTGGGCGCAAAGTGGGGGGTCACTGTATATTTCTGTCCTGTTTTGCGACTTACAATTATATTTAACTTCTTTAAATTAGAATTATGATCTGGCAAATCCCTCCTCTCAAACCTGGTTAAAAATATTTTTCATTTTAACTGATGGAGTGAGTGTAGCATGCAAAGGATTCGACTCGTATAATTGGGATTTCATTGAAAACGTTTTGTGGGCGCAAAGTGGGGGGTCACTGTATATTTCTGTCCTGTTTTGCGACTTACAATTATATTTAACTTCTTTAAATTAGCATTATGATCTGGCAAATCCCTCCTCTCAAACCTGGTTAAAAATATTTTTCATTTTAACTGATGGAGTGAGAGTAGCATGCAAAGGAGTCGACTCGTATAATTGGGATTTCATTGAAAATGTTTTGTGGGCGCAAAGTGGGGCGTCACTGTATATTTCTGTCCTGTTTTGCGATTTACAATTATATTTAACTTCTTTAAATTAGCATTATGATCTTGCAAATCCCTCCTCTCAAACCTGGCTAAAAATATTTTTCATTTTAACTGATGGAGTGAGTGTAGCATGCAAAGGAGTCGACTCGTATAATTGGGATTTCATTGAAAATGTTTTGTGGGCGCAAAGTGGGGGGTCACTGTATATTTCTGTCCTGTTTTGCAATTTACAATTATATTTAACTTCTTTAAATTAGCATTATGATCTGGCAAATTCCTCCTCTCAATCCTGGTTAAAAATATTTTGCATTTTAACTGATGGAGTGAGTGTAAATCCTGGTTAAAAATATTTTGCATTTTAACTGATGGAGTGAGTGTAGCATGCAAAGGAGTCGACTCGTATAATTAGGATTTCATTGAAAATGTTTTGTGGCCGCAAAGTGGGGTGTCACTGTATATTTCTGTCCTGTTTTGCGACTTACAATTATATTTAACTTCTATAAATTAGTATTATGATCAGGCAAATCCCTCCTCTCAAACCTGGTTAAAAATATTTTTCATTTTAACTTATGGAGTGAGTGTAGCATGCAAATGATTTGACTCGTATAATTGGGATTTCATTGAAAATCTTTTGTGGGCGCAAAGTGGGGGGGTCACTGTATATTTCTGTCCTGTTTTGTGATTTACAATTATATTTAACTTCTTTAAATTAGCATTATGACCTGCCAAATTGCTCCTCTCAAACCTAGCTAAATCTATTATTCATTTTAACTCATGGAGTGAGTGTAGTATGCAAAGTAGTCGACTCATATAATTGGGATTTCATTGAAAATACTTTCTGGGCTCAAAGATGGGGTCACTGTATATTTCTGTGCTGTTTTGCGACTTACAATTATATTTAACTTCTTTAAATTAGCATTATGATCAGGAAAATGCCACCTCTCAAACCTGGTTAAAAATATTTTTCATTTTAACTGATGGAGTGAGTGTAGCATGCAAAGGAGTCGACTCGTATAATTGGGATTTCATTGAAAATGTTTTGTGGGCGCAAAGTGGGGGGTCACTGTATATTTCTGTCCTGTTTTGCGACTTACAATTATATTTAACTTCTTTAAATTAGCATTATGATCTGGCAAATCCCTCCTCTCAAACCTGGTTAAAAATATTTTTCATTTTAACTGATGGAGTGAGTGTAGCATGCAAAGGAGTCGACTCGTATAATTGGGATTTCATTGAAAATGTTTTGTGGGCGCAAAGTGGGGGGTCACTGTATATTTCTGTCCTGTTTTGCGACTTACAATTATATTTGACTTCTTTAAATTAGCATTATGATCTGGCAAATCCCTCCTCTCAAACCTGGTTAAAAATATTTTTCATTTTCACTTATAGAGTGAGTGTAGCATGCAAAGGAGTCAACTCGTATAATTGGGATTTCATTGAAAATGTTTTGTGGGCGCAAAGTGGGGGGTCACTGTATATTTCTGTCCTGTTTTGCGACTTACAATTATATTTAACTTCTTTAAATTAGCATTATGATCTGGCAAATCCCTCCCCTCAAACCTGGTTAAAAATATTTTTCATTTTAACTGATGGAGTGAGTGTAGCATGCAAAGGAGTCGACCCGTATAATTGGTATTTCATTGAAAATGTTTTGTGGGCGCAAAGTGGGGGGTCACTGTATATTTCTGTCCTGTTTTGCGACTTACAATTATATTTAACTTCTTTAAATTAGCATTATGATCTGGCAAATCCCTCCCCTCAAACCTGGTTAAAAATATTTTTCATTTTAACTGATGGAGTGAGTGTAGCATGCAAAGGAGTCGACCCGTATAATTGGTATTTCATTGAAAATGTTTTGTGGGCGCAAAGTGGGGGGTCACTGTATATTTCTGTCCTGTTTTGCGACTTACAATTATATTTAACTTCTTTAAATTAGCATTATGATCTGGCAAATCCCTCCTCTCAAACCTGGTTAAAAATATTTTTCATTTTAACTGATGGAGTGAGTGTAGCATGCAAAGGAGTCGACTCGTATAATTGGGATTTCATTGAAAATGTTTTGTGGGCGCAAAGTGGTGGGTCACTGTATATTTCTGTCCTGTTTTGCGACTTACAATTATATTTACCATCTTTAAATTAGCATTATGATCAGGCAAATCCCTCCACTCAAACCTGGTTAAAAATATTTTTCATTTTAACTGATGGAGTGAGTGTAGCATGCAAAGGAGTCGACTCGTATAATTGGGATTTCATTGAAAATGTTTTGTGGGCGCAAAGTGGGGGCTCACTGTATATTTCTGTCCTGTTTTGCGACTTACAATTATATTTAACTTCTTTAAATTAGCATTATGATCTGGCAAATCCCTCCTCTCAAACCTGGTTAAAAATATTTTTCATTTTAACTGATGGAGTGAGTGTAGCATGCAAAGGAGTCGACTCGTATAATTGGGATTTCATTGAAAAAGTTTTGTGGGCGCAAAGTGGGGGGTCACTGTATATTTCTGTCCTGTTTTGCGACTTACAATTATATTTAACTTCTTTAAATTAGCATTATGATCTGGCAAATCCCTACCCTCAAACCTGGCTAAAAATATTTTTCATTTTAACAGATGGAGTGAGTGTAGCATGCAAAGGAGTCGACTCGTGTAATTGGGATTTCATTGAAAATGTTTTATGGGCGCAAAGTGGGGGGTCACTGTATATTTCTGTCCTGTTTTGCGACTTACAATTATATTTAACTTCTTTAAATTAGCATTATGATCTGGCAAATCCCTCCTCTCAAACCTGGTTAAAAATATTTTTCATTTTAACTGATGGAGTGAGTGTAGCATGCAAAGGAGTCGACTCGTATAATTGGGATTTCATTGAAAATGTTTTGTGGGCGCAAAGTGGGGGGTCACTGTATATTTCTGTCCTGTTTTGCGACTTACAATTATATTTAACTTCTTTAAATTAGCATTATGATCTGGCAAATCCCTCCTCTCAAACCTGGTTAAAAATATTTTTCATTTTAACTGATGGAGTGAGTGTAGCATGTAAAGGAGTCGACTCGTATAATTGGGATTTCATTGAAAATGTTTTGTGGGCGCAAAGTGGGGGATCACTGTATATTTCCGTCCTGTTTTGGGATTTACAATAATATTTAACTTCTTTAAATTAGCATTATGATCTGGCAAATCCCTGCTCTCAAACCTGGTTAAAAATATTTTTCATTTTAACTTATGGTGTGAGTGTAGCATGCAAAGGAGTCGACTCGTATAATTGGGATTTCATTGAAAATGTTCTGTGGGCGGAAAGTGGAGGGTCACTGTATATTTCT
The DNA here is from genome assembly GCA_964036315.1 of Acanthosepion esculentum. NCBI lineage: Eukaryota > Metazoa > Mollusca > Cephalopoda > Sepiida > Sepiidae > Acanthosepion > Acanthosepion esculentum. The sequence goes on from OZ038493.1 coordinate 111,200,311, forward strand.
GTCCTGTTTTGCGCTTTACAATTATATTTAACTTCTTTAAATTAGCATTATGATCTGGCAAATCCCTCCTCTCAAACCTGCTTAAAAATATTTTTCATTTTAACTTATGGAGGGAGTGTAGCATCCAAAGGAGTCGACTCGTATAATTGGGATTTCATTGAAAATGTTTTGTGGACGCGTAGTGGGGGGTCACTGTATATTTCTGTCCTGTTTTGCGATTTACAATTATATTTACCTTCTTTAAATTAGCATTATGAACTGGCAAATCCCTCCTCTCAAACCTGGCTAAAAATATTTTTCATTTTAACTTATGGAGTGAGTGTAGTATGCAAAGGAGTCGACTCGTATAATTGGGATTTCATTGAAAATGTTTTGTGGGTGCAAAGTGGGGGGTCACTGTATATTTCTGTCCTGTTTCCCGATTTACAATTATATTTACCTTCTTTAAATTAGCATTATGAACTGGCAAATCCCTCCTCTCAAACCTGGCTAAAAATATTTTTCATTTTAACTTATGGAGTGAGTGTAGCATGCAAAGGAGTCGACTCGTATAATTGGGATTTCATTGAAAATGTTCTGTGGGCGGAAAGTGGAGGGTCTCTGTATATTTCTGTCCTGTTTTGCGCTTTACAATTATAGTTAACTTCTTTAAATTAGCATTATGATCTGGCAAATCCCTCCTCTCAAACCTGGCTAAAAATATTTTTCATTTTAACTTATGGAGTGAGTGTAGCATGCAAAGTATTCGACTCGTATAATTGGGATTTCATTGAAAATGTTCTGTGGGCGGAAAGTGGAGTGTCACTGTATATTTCTGTCCTGTTTTGCGCTTTACAATTATATTTAACTTCTTTAAATTAGCATTATGATCTGGCAAATCCCTCCTCTCAAACCTGCTTAAAAATATTTTTCATTTTAACTTATGGAGGGAGTGTAGCATCCAAAGGAGTCGACTCGTATAATTGGGATTTCATTGAAAATGTTTTGTGGACGCGTAGTGGGGGGTCACTGTATATTTCTGTCCTGTTTTGCGCTTTACAATTATATTTAACTTCTTTAAATTAGCATTATGAACTGGCAAATCCCTCCTCTCAAACCTGGCTAAAAATATTTTTCATTTTAACTTATGGAGTGAGTGTAGCATGCAAACGATTTGACTCGTATAATTGGGATTTCATTGAAAATGTTTTGTGGGCGCAAAGTGGGGGGTCACTGTATATTTCTGTCCTGTTTTGTGATTTACAATTATATTTAACTTCTTTAAATTAGCATTATGACCTGCCAAATACCTCCTCTCAAACCTAGCTAAATCTATTATTCATTTTAACTCATGGAGTGAGTGTAGTATGCAAAGTAGTCGACTCGTATAATTGGGATTTCATTGAAAATACTTTCTGGGCTCAAAGATGGGGTCACTGGATATTTCTGTCCTGTTTTGCGATTTACAATTATATTTAACTTCTTTAACTTAGCATTATGATCTTGCAAATCCATCCTCTCAAACCTGGCTAAAAATATTTTTCATTTGAACTGAGGGAGTGAGTGTGGCATGCAAAGTAGTTCGACTCGTATAATTGGGATTTCATTGAAAATGTTTTGTGGGATCAAACTGGGGGGAGTCACTGTATATTTCTGTCCTGTTTTGCGATTTACAATTATATTTAACTTCTTTAAATTAGCATTATGATCTTGCAAATCCCTCCTCTCAAACCTGCTTAAAAATATTTTTCATTTTAACTTATGCAGGGAGTGTAGCATCCAAAGGAGTCGACTCGTATAATTGGGATTTCATTGAAAATGTTTTGTGGGCAGTAAGTGGGGGGTCACTGTATATTTCTGTCCTGTTTCCCGATTTACAATTATATTTAACTTCTTTAAATTAGCATTATGATCAGGCAAATCCCTCCTCTCAAACCTGGCTAAAAATATTTTTCATTTTAACTTATGGAGTGAGTGTAGCATGCAAAGGATTCGACTCGTATAATTGGAATTTCATTGAAAATGTTCTGTGGGCGGAAAGTGGAGGGTCACTGTATATTTCTGTCCTGTTTTGCGCTTTACAATTATATTTAACTTCTTTAAATTAGCATTATGATCTGGCAAATCCCTCCTCTCAAACCTGCTTAAAAATATTTTTCATTTTAACTTACGGAGTGAGTGTAGCATGCAAAGGAGTCGACTCGTATAATTGGGATTTCATTGAAAATGATTTGTGGGCAAAAAGTGGGGGGGTCACTGTATATTTCTGTCCTGTTTTGCTATTTACAATAATATTTACCTTCTTTAAATTAGCATTATGGTCAGGCAAATCCCTCCTCTCAAACCTGGCTAAAAATATTTTTTTTTTTAACATATGGAGTGAGTGTAGCATGCAATGGAGTTGACTCGTATAATTGGGATTTCATTGAAAATGTATTGTTGGTTCAAAGTGGGGATTCTCTGTATATTTCTGTCCTGTTAACGATTTACAATTATATTTAACTTCTTTAAATTAGCATTATGATATGGAAAATCCCTCCTCTCAAATCTGGCTAAAAATATTTTTCATTTTAACTTATGGAGTGAGTGTAGCAAGCAAAGGAATCGACTCGTATAATTGGGATTTAATTGAAAATGTTTCGTGGGCGCAAAGTGGGGGGGTCACTGTATATTTCTGTCTTGTTTTGGGCTTTACAATTATATTTACCTTCTATAAATTAGCATTATGATCTGGCAAATACCTCCTCTCAAACCTGGCTAAAAATATTTTTCATTTTAACTTATGGAGTGAGTGTAGCATGCAAAGGATTCAACTCGTATAATTGGGATTTCATTGAAAATGTTTTGTGGGCGCAAAGTGGGGGGTCACTGTATATTTCTGTCCTGTTTTGCGATTTATAATTATATTTAACTTCTTTAAATTGGCATTATGATCTGGCAAATCCCTCCTCTCAAACCTGGCTAACAATATTTTTCATTTTAACTTATGGAGTGAGTGTAGCATGAAAAGGAGTCGACTCGTATAATTGGGATTTCATTGAAAATATTTTGTGGGCTCAAAGTGGGGGGTCACTGTATATTTCTGTCTTGTTTTGCGATTTATAATTATATTTCCCTTCTTTAAATTAGCATTATGATCTGGCAAATCCATCATCTCAAACCTGGCTAACAATATTTTTCATTTTAACTTATGGAGTGAGTGTAGCATGCAAAGGAGTCGACTCGTATAATTGGGATTTCATTGAAAATTATTTGTGGCCGAAAAGTGGGGTGTCACTGTATATTTCTGTCCTGTTTTGCGATTTATAATTATATTTAACATCTTTTAATTAGCATTATGATCTGGGAAATCTTTCCTCTCAAACCTGGCTAAAAATATTTTTCATTTTAACTGATGGAGTGAGTGTAGCATGCAAAGGAGTCGACTCGTATAATTGGGATTTCATTGAAAATGTTTTGTGGGCGCAAAGTGGGGGGTCACTGTATATTTCTGTCCTGTTTTGCGATTTATAATTATATTTAACTTCTTTCAATTAGCATTATGATCAGGCAAATCCCTCCTCTGAAACCTGGCTAAAAATATTTTTCATTTTAACTTATGGAGTGAGTGTAGCATGCAAAGGAGTCAACTCGTATAATTGGGATTTCATTAAGAATGTTTTGTGGGCGCAAAGTGGGGGGTCACTGTATATTTCTGTCCTGTTTTGCTATTTACAATAATATTTACCTTCTTTAAATTAGCATTATGATCAGGCAAATCCCTCCTCTCAAACCTGGCTAAAAATATTTTTCATTTTAACATATGGAGTGAGTGTAGCATGCAATGGAGTTGACTCGTATAATTAGGATTTCATTGAAAATGTATTGTGGGTTCAAAGTGGGGATTCTCTGTATATTTCTGTCCTGTTAACGATTTACAATTATATTAACCTTCTTTAAATTAGCATTATGATCTGGCAAATCCCTCCTCTCAAACCTGGCTAAAAATATTTTTCATTTTAAATTATGGAGTGAGTGTAGCATGCAAAGGAGTCGACTCGTATAATTGGGATGTGACTTAAAATGTTTTGTGGGCGCAAAGGGGGGGGGGTCACTGTATATATGTGTCCTGTTTTGCGATTTACGATTATATTGAACTTCTTTAAATTAGCATTATGATCAGGCAAATCCCTCCTCACAAACCTGGCTAAAAATATTTTACATCTGAACTGATGGAGGGAGTGTAGCATGCAAAGGAGTTGACTCGTATAATTGGGATTTTATTGAAAATATTCTCTGGGCGCAAAGTGGGGGGTCACTGTATATTTCTGTCTGCTTTTGCGATTTACAATTATATTTAGCTTCTTTAAATTAGCATTATGATCTGGCAAATCCCTCCTCTCAAACATGGCTAAAAATATTTTTCATTTTAACTTATGGAGTGAGTGTAGTATGCAAAGTACTCGACTCGTATAATTGTGATTTCATTGAAAATGTTTTGTGGGCGCAAAGTGGGGGGACACTGTATATTTCTGTCCTGTTTTGCGATTTACAATTATATTTAGCTTCTTTAAATTAGCATTATCATCTAGCAAATCCCTCCTCTCAAAGCTGGCTAAAAATATTTTTCATTTGAACTGATGGAGTGAGTGTAGCATGTAAAGGAGTTGACTTGTATAATTGGGATTTAATTGAAAATGTTTTTTGGGCGCAAAGTGGGGGGTCACTGTATATTTCTGTCCTGTTTTGCGATTTACAATTATATTTAACTTCTTTAAATTAGCATAATGAACTTGCAAATCCCTCCTCCCAAACCTGGCTAAAAATATTTTTCATTTTAACTTATGGAGTGAGTGTAGCAAGCAAAGGAGTCGACTCGTATAATTGGGATTTCATTGAAAATGTTTTCTGCTCTCAAACTGGGGGGGGGTCACTGTATATTTCTGTCCTGTTTTGCGATTTACAATTATATTTACCTTCTTTAAATTAGCATTATGATCTGGCAAATCCCTCCACTAAAACCTGGCTAAAAATGTTTTTCATTTAAACTGATGGATTGAGTGTAGCATGTGAAGGTGTCGACTCGTATAATTGGGATTTCATTGAAAATGTTTTGTGGGCGAAAAGTGGGGGGTCACTGTATATTTCTGTCCTGTTTTGCGATTTACAATTATATTTATCTTCTTGAAATTAGCATCATGATCAGGCAAATCCCTCCTCTCAAACCTGGCTGAAAATATTTTTCATTTTAACTTATGGAGTGAGTGTAGCATGCAAAGGAGTCGACTCGTATAATTGGGATTTCATTGAAAATGTTTTGTGGGCGCAAAGTGTGGGGGGGTCACTGTATATTTCTGTCCTGTTTTGCGAATTACAATTATATTTACCTTCTTTAAATTAGCATTATGATCTGGAAATCCCTCCTCTCAAACCTGGCTAAAAATATTTTTCATTTTAACTTATGGAGTGAGTGTAGCATCCAAAGGAGTCGACTCGTATAATTGGGATTTCATTGAAAATGTTTTGTGCGCGCAAAGTGGGGGTTCACTGTATATTTCTGTCCTATTTTGCGAATTACAATTATATTTACCTCCTTTAAATTAGCATTATGATCAGGCAAATCCCTCATCTCAAACCTGGCTAAAAATATTTTTCATTTTAACTTATGGAGTGAGTGTAGCATCCAAAGGAGTCGACTCGTATAATTGGGATTTCATTGAAAATGTTTTGTGGGCGCAAAGTGGGGGGTCACTGTATATTTCTGTCCTATTTTGCGAATTACAATTATATTTACCTTCTTTAAATTAGCATTATGATCAGGCAAATCCCTCCTCTCAAACCTGGCTAAAAATATTTTTCATTTTAACTTATGGAGTGAGTGTAGCATGCAAAGGAGTCGACTCGTATAATTGGGATTTCATTGAAAATGTTTTGTGCGCGCAAAGTGGGGGTTCACTGTATATTTCTGTCCTATTTTGTGAATTACAATTATATTTACCTTCTTTAAATTAGCATTATGATCAGGCAAATCCCTCCTCTCAAACCTGGCTAAAAATATTTTTCATTTTAACTTATGGAGTGAGTGTAGCATCCAAAGGAGTCGACTCGTATAATTGGGATTTCATTGAAAATGTTTTGTGGGCGCAAAGTGGGGGGTCACTGTATATTTCTGTCCTATTTTGCGAATTACAATTATATTTACCTTCTTTAAATTAGCATTATAATCAGGCAAATCCCTCCTCTCAAACCTGGCTAAAAATATTTTTCATTTTAACTTATGGAGTGAGTGTAGCATCCAAAGGAGTCGACTCGTATAATTGGGATTTCATTGAAAATGTTTCGTGCGCGCAAAGTGGGGGTTCACTGTATATTTCTGTCCTATTTTGCGAATTACAATTATATTTACTTTCTTTAAATTAGCATTATGATCTGGAAATCCCTCCTCTCAAACCTGGCTAAAAATATTTTTCATTTTAACTTATGGAGTGAGTGTAGCATCCAAAGGAGTCGACTCGTATAATTGGGATTTCATTGAAAATGTTTTGTGGGCGCAAAGTGGGGGGTCACTGTATATTTCTGTCCTGTTTCACGCTTTACAATTATATTTACCTTCTTTAAATTAGCATTATAATCAGGCAAATCCCTCCTCTCAAACCTGGCTAAAAATATTTTTCATTTTAACTTATGGAGTGAGTGTAGCATCCAAAGGAGTCGACTCGTATAATTGGGATTTCATTGAAAATGTTTCGTGCGCGCAAAGTGGGGGGTCACTGTATATTTCTGTCCTGTTTTGGGATTTACAATTATATTTACCTTCTTTAAATTAGTATTATGATCAGGCAAATCCCTCCTCTCAAACCTGGCTAAAAATATTTTTCATTTTAACTTATGGAGTGAGTGTAGCATGCAAAGGAGTCGACTCGTTTTATTGGGATTTCATAGAAAATGTTTTGTGGGCGCAAAGTGGGGGGTCACTGTATATTTCTGTCCTGTTTTGCGCTTTATAATTATATTTACCTTCTTTAAATTAGCATTATGATCTGGCAAATACCTCCTCTCAAACCTGGCTAAAAATATTTTTCATTTTAACTTATGGAGTGAGTGTAGCATGCAAAGGATTCGACTCGTATAATTGGGATTTCATTGAAAATGTTTTGTGGGCGCACAGTGGGGGGTTACTGTATATTTCTGTCCTGTTTTGCGATTTATAATTATATTTAACTTCTTTAAATTAGCATTATGATCTGGAAAATCCCTCCTCTCAAACCTGGCTAAAAATATTTTTCATTTTAACTTATGGAGTGAGTGTAGCATGTAAAGGAGTCGACTCGTATAATTGGGATTTTATTGAAAATGTTTTGTGGGCGCAAAGTGGGGGGTCACTGTATATTTCTGTCCTGTTTTGCGATTTACAATTATATTTAACTTCTTTAAATTAGCATTATGATCTGGCAAACCCCTCCTCACAAACCTTGCTAAAAATATTTTCCATCTGAACTGATGGAGGGAGTGTAGCATGTAAAGGAGTTGACTCGTATAATTGGGATTTTATTGAAAATATTTTGTGGACGCAAAGTGGGGGTCACTGTATATTACTGCTCTGTTTTGGGATTTACAATTATATTTACCTTCTTTAAATTAGCATTATGATCTGGCAAATCCCTCCTATCAAACCTGGCTAAAAATATTTTTCATTTTAACTTATGGAGTGAGTGTAGCATGCACAGGAGTCGACTCGTATAATTGGGATTTCATTGAAAATGATTTGTCGCCGAAAAGTGGGGGGTCACTGTATATTTCTGTCCTGTTTTGCGATTTATAATTATATTTAACTTCTTTCAATTAGCATTATGATCTGGCAAATCCCTCCTCTCAAACCTGGCTAAAAATATTTTTCATTTTAACTTATGGAGTGAGTGTAGCATGCAAAGGAGTCGACTCGTATAATTGGGATTTCATTGAAAATATTTTGTGGGCTCAAAGTGGGGGTTCACTGTATATTTCTGTCTTGTTTTGCGCTTTACAATTATATTTACGTTCTTTAAATTAGCATTATGATCTTGCAAATCCCTCCTCTCAAACCTGGCTAAAAATATTCTTCATTTTAACTTATGGAGTGAGTGTAGCATGCAAAGGAGTCGACTCGTATAATTGTGATTTCATTGAAAATGTGTTGTGGTCTCAAACTGGGGGGGGGGTGTCACTGTATATTTCTGTCCTGTTTTGCTACTTACAATTATATTTAACTTGTTTAAATTAGCATTATGAGTGTAGTATGCAATGTAATCGAGTCGTATAATTGGGATTTCATTGAAAATGTTTTCTGGGGGGTCACTGTATATTTCTGTCGTTTTTGCGATTTACAAGTATATTTAACTTCTTTAAATTAGCATTATGATCAGGCAAATCCCTCCTCTCAAACCTGGTTAAAAATATTTTTCATTTTAACTTATGGAGTGAGTGTAGCATGCAAAGGAGTCGACTCGTATAATTGGGATTTCATTGAAAATGTTTTGTGGGCGCAAAGTTTGGGCTCACTGTATATTTCTGTCCTGTTTTGCGATTTACAATTATATTAACCTTCTTTAAATTAGCATTATGATCTGGCAAATCCCTCCTCTCAAACCTGGCTAAAAATATTTTTCAATTTAACTTATGGAGTGAGTGTAGCATGCAAAGGAGTCGAGTCGTATAATTGGGATTTCATTGAAAATATTTTGTGGGCTCAAAGTGGGGGGTCTCTGTATATTTCTGTCCTGTTTTGCGCTTTACAATTATATTTACCTTCTTTAAACTAGCATTATTGTGTGACACTATGAGTCGGATATATGCGCATGCGTGTGTGTGTGTGCGCCCGCACATCTGTGTGTGTGTATATATACACCCCCACATCTGTGTGTGCGTGCGCGCGCACGCATATGTGCGAGAAGATTAGTTAGATTTGACCTGGGCATCAAACTTCAAGACCAAATGATTAGATTAGGAATCTAGATAAAAACATATGGCGAAAAGGGTAGATAAGTGTTAAGTACTTGTCAAAATACTAAGATAGGAAAAAGACCGGCTCTGGTCAAAACTTAAAAGGGTTTGAATTTAATGTCCCTGAATCGGAGTCAGCTAGGCTAAGAAATATTTTTATGTCCACTTTCTTCAAAGAGAGAAATGGTCATGAAAAAGTTATGGGTTTATTCGTGGGTGTCCCTTGTCCGGAAATGAGGAAAGAGGATTCTCCATATATACGGCAGCGCTTTGGGCCACGGGTAGTTAGACTTAGTTTAGGTTCGAGGAAGGTTGATTTAGGCCGGAGCACGTAACATCGAAGAGCGACCCATTAGCAGCCGGACATTGTTAGTTAAGATATATATTTTTTCCGCCTGCCGAGAATCAACCAAGAGTTATCATCCACAAAAAGGTCACACACCTTCTCTCCTCTTTTCGTCCTACCCAAGTTTGTAGTTGTGTTTTTCTTTTACCTGTGAGCCTACCTCTCGCTCGATCCACCGCACAGAAATTCTACGACGTGGGGTCAGTGTCTTTGTGCAGCGAGTTGCAGAGGTGGGTAGTCTCACAATGATCAGGCAAATCCCTCCTCTCAAACCTGGCTAAAAATATTTTTCATTTTAACTTATGGAGTGAGTGTAGCATGCAAAGGAGTCGACTCGTATAATTGGGATTTCATTGAAAATATTTTGTGGGCTCAAAGTGGGGGGTCACTGTATATTTCTGTCCTGTTTTGCAATTTATAATTATATTTAACTTCTTTACATTGGCATTATGATCTGGCAAATCCCTCCTCTCAAACCTGGCTAAAAATGTTTTTCATTTTAACTTATGGAGTGAGAGTAGCATGCAAAGGAGTCGACTCGTATAATTGGGATTTCATTGAAAATATTTTGTGGGCTCAAAGTGGGCGGTCACTCTATATTTCTGTCCTGTTTTGCGCTTTACAATTATATTTACCTTCTTTAAATTAGCATTATGATCTGGCAAATCCATCATCTCAAACCTGGCTAAAAATATTTTTCATTTTAAATTATAGAGTGAGTGTAGCATGCAAAGGAATCGACTCGTATAATTGGGATTTCATTGAAAATATTTTGTGGGCGCAAAGTGGGGGGTCACTGTATATTTCTGTCCTGTTTTGCAATTTATAATTATATTTAACTTCTTTAAATTAGCATTATGATCAGGCAAATCCCTCCTCTCAAACCTGGCTAAAAATATATTTCATTTTAACTTATGGAGTGAGTGTAGCATGCAAAGGAGTCGAGTCGTATAATTGGGATTTCATTGAAAATATTTTGTGGGCTCAAAGTGGGGGGTCACTGTATATTTCTGTCCTGTTTTGCACTTTACAATTATATTTACCTTCTTTAAATTAGCATTATGATCTGGCAAATCCCTCCTCTCAAACCTGGCTAAAAATATTTTTCATTTTAACTTATGGAGTGAGTGTAGCATGCAAAGGAGTCGACTCGTATAATTGGGATTTCATTGAAGATATTTTGTGTGCTCAAAGTGGGGGGTCACTGTATATTTCTGTCCTGTTTTGCGCTTTACAATTATATTTACCTTCTTTAAATTAGCATTATGATCTGGCAAATACCTCCTCTCAAACCTGGCTAAAAATATTTTTCATTTTAACTTATGGAGTGAGTGTAGCATGCAAAGGATTCAACTCGTATAATTGGGATTTCATTGAAAATGTTTTGTGGGCGCACAGTGGGGGGTCACTGTATATTTCTGTCCTGTTTTTCGATTTATAATTATATTTAACTTCTTTAAATTAGCATTATGATCTGGCAAATCCCTCCTCTGAAACCTGGCTAAAAATATTTTTCATTTTAAATTATGGAGTCAGTGTAGCATGCAAAGGATTCGACTCGTTTAATTGGGATTTCATTAAAAATGTTTTGTGGGCGCAAAACGGGGGGTCACTGTATATTTCTGTCCTGTTTTGCGATTTACAATTATATTTAACTTCTTTAAATTAGCATTATGATCTGGCAAAACCCTCCTCTCAAACCTGGCTAAAAATATTTTTCATTTTAACTTATGGAGTGAGTGTAGCATGCAAAGGAGTCGACTCGTATAATTGGGATTTCATTGAAAATATTTTGTGGGCTCAAATTGGGGGGTCACTGTATAGTTCTGTCCTGTTTTGCGCATTACAATTATATTTACCTTCTTTAAACTAGCATTATGATCAGGCAAATCCCTCCTCTCAAACCTGGCTAAAAATATATTTCATTTTAACTTATGGAGTGAGTGTAGCATGCAAAGGAATCGAGTCGTATAATTGGGATTTCATTGAAAATATTTTGTGGGCTCAAAGTGGGGGGTCACTGTATATTTCTGTCCTGTTTTGCGCTTTACAATTATATTTACCTTTCTTTAAACTAGCATTATGATCAGGCAAATCCCTCCTCTCAAACCTGGCTAAAAATATTTTTCATTTTAACTTATGGAATGAGTGTAGCATGCAAAGGAGTCGACTCGTATAATTGGGATTTCATTGAAAATATTTTGTGGGCTCAAAGTGGGGGGACACTGTATATTTCTGTCCTGTTTTGCACTTTACAATTATATTTACCTTCTTTAAATTAGCATTATGATCTGGCAAATCCATCATCTCAAACCTGGCTAAAAATATTTTTCATTTTAACTTATGGAGTGAGTGTAGCATGCAAAGGAGTCGACTCGTATAATTGGGATTTCATTGAAAATATTTTGTGGGCTCAAAGTGGGGGGTCACTCTATATTTCTGTCCTGTTTTGCGACTTACAATTATATTTAACTTCTTTAAATTAGCATTATGATCAGGCAAATCCCTCCTCTCAAACCTGGCTAAAAATATTTTTCATTTTAACTTATGGAGTGAGTGTAGCATGCAAAGGAGTTGACTCGTATAATTGGGATTTCATTGAAAATGTTTTGTGTGAGGTGACTGTATATTTCTGTCCTGTTTTGCGCTTTACAATTATATTTACCTTATTTAAATTAGCATTATGTTCTGGCAAATCCATCATCTCAAACCTGGCTAAAAATATTTTTCATTTTAACTTATGGAATGAGTGTAGCATGCAAAGGAGTCGACTCGTATAATTGGGATTTCATTGAAAATATTTTGTGGGCTCAAAGTGGGGGGACACTGTATATTTCTGTCCTGTTTTGCACTTTACAATTATATTTACCTTCTTTAAATTAGCATTATGATCTGGCAAATCCATCATCTCAAACCTGGCTAAAAATATTTTTCATTTTAACTGATGGAGTGAGTGTAGCATGCAAAGGAGTCGACTCGTATAATTGGGATTTCATCGAAAATGTTTTGTGGGCGCAAAGTGGGGGTTCACTGTATATTTCTGTCCTGTTTTGCGACTTACAATTATATTTAACTTCTTTAAATTAGCATTATGATCATGCAAATCCCTCCTCTCAAACCTGGCTAAAAATATTTTTCATTTTAAATTATGGAGTGAGTGTAGCATGCAAAGGTGTCGACTCGTATAATTGGGATTTCATTGAAAATGTTTTGTGGGCGCAAAGTGGGGGGTCACTGTATATTTCTGTCCTGTTTTGCAATTTATAATTATATTTAACTTGTTTAAATTAGCATTATGATCAGGCAAATCCCTCCTCTCAAACCTGGCTGAAAATATATTTCATTTTAACTTATGGAGTGAGTGTAGCATGCAAAGGAGTCGAGTCGTATAATTGGGATTTCATTGAAAATATTTTGTGGGCTCAAAGTGGTGGGTCACTGTATATTTCTGTCCTGTTTTGCGCTTTATAATTATATTTACCTTCTTTAAACTAGCATTATGATCAGGCAAATCCCTCCTCTCAAACCTGGCTAAAAATATTTTTCATTTTAACTTATGGAGTGAGTGTAGCATGCAAAGGAGTCGACTCGTATAATTGGGATTTCATTGAAAATGTTTCGTGGGCGCACAGTGGGGGGGGTCACTGTATATTTCTGTCCTGTTTTTCGATTTATAATTATATTTAACTTCTTTAAATTAGCATTATGATCTGGCAAATCCCTCCTCTCAAACCTGGCTAAAAATATTTTTCATTTTAACTTATGGAGTCAGTGAAGCATGCAAAGGAGTCGACTCGTATAATTGGGATTTCATTAAAAATGTTTTGTGGGCGCAAAGTGGGGGGTCACTGTATATTTCTGTCCTGTTTTGTGATTTACAATTATATTTAACTTCTTTAAATTAGCATTATGATCTGGCAAATCCCTCCTCTCAAACCTGGCTAAAAATATTTTTCATTTTAACTTATGGAGTGAGAGTAGCATGCAAAGGAGTCGACTCGTATATTTGGGATTTCATTGAAAATGTTTTGTGGGCTCAAAGTGGGGGGTCACTGTATATTTCTGTCCTGTTTTGCGATTTATAATTATATTAAACTTCTTTTAATTAGCATTATGATCTGGCAAATCACTCCTCTCAAACCTGGCTAAAAATATTTTTCATTTTAACATATGGAGTGAGTGTAGCATGCAAAGGAGTCGACTCGTATAATTGGGATTTCATTGAAAATGTATTGTGGGCGCAAAGTGGGTGGTCACTGTATATTTCTGTCCTGTTTTGCGATTTACAGTTATATTAACCTTCTTTAAATTAGCATTATGATCAGGCAAATCCCTCCTCTCAAACCTGGCTAAAAATATATTTCATTTTAACTTATGGAGTGAGTGTAGCATGCAAAGGAGTCGAGTCGTATGATTGGGATTTCATTGAAAATATTTTGTGGGCTCAAAGTGGGGGGTCACTGTATATTTCTGTCCTGTTTTGCGCTTTATAATTATATTTACCTTCTTTAAACTAGCATTATGATCAGGCAAATCCCTCCTCTCAAACCTGGCTAAAAATATTTTTCATTTTAACTTATGGAGTGAGTGTAGCATGCAAAGGAGTCGACTCGTATAATTGGGATTTCATTGAAAATATTTTGTGGGCTCAAAGTGGGGGGTCACTGTATATTTCTGTCCTGTTTTGCACTTTACAATTATATTTAACTTCTTTAAATTAGCATTATGATCTGGCAAATCCCTCCTCTCAAACCTGGCTAAAAATATTTTTCATTTTAACTTATGGAGTGAGTGTAGCATGCAAAGGAGTCGACTCGTATAATTGGGATTTCATTGAAAATATTTTGTGTGCTCAAAGTGGGGGGTCACTGTATATTTCTGTCCTGTTTTGCGCTTTACAATTATATTTACCTTCTTTAAATTAGCATTATGATCTGGCAAATACCTCCTGTCAAACCTGGCTAAAAATATTTTTCATTTTAACTTATGGAGTGAGTGTAGCATGCAAAGGATTCAACTCGTATAATTGGGATTTCATTGAAAATGTTTCGTGGGCGCACAGTGGGGGGTCACTGTATATTTCTGTCCTGTTTTGCGATTTACAATTATATTAACCTTCTTTAAATTAGCATTATGATCAGGCAAATCCCTCCTCTCAAACCTGGCTAAAAATATTTTTCATTTTAACTTATGGAGTCAGTGTAGCATGCAAAGGAGTCGATTCGTATAATTGGGATTTCATTAAAAATGTTATGTGGGCGCAAAGTGGGGGGTCACTGTATATTTCTGTCCTGTTTTGCGATTTACAATTATATTTAACTTCTTTAAATTAGCATTATGATCTGGCAAATCCCTCCTCTCAAACCTGGCTAAAAATATTTTTCATTTTAACTTATGGAGTGAGTGTAGCATGCAAAGGAGTCGACTCGTATATTTGGGATTTCATTGAAAATGTTTTGTGGGCTCAAAGTGGGGGGTCACTGTATATTTCTGTCCTGTTTTGCGATTTATAATTATATTAAACTTCTTTTAATTAGCATTATGATCTGGCAAATCACTCCTCTCAAACCTGGCTAAAAATATTTTTCATCTTAACTTATGGAGTGAGTGTAGCATGCAAAGGAGTCGACTCGTATAATTGGGATTTCATCGAAAATGTTTTGTGGGCGCAAAGTGGGGGGTCACTGTATATTTCTGTCCTGTTTTGCGATTTATAATTATATTTAACTTCTTTTAATTAGCATTATGATCTGGAAAATCCCTCCTCTGAAATCTGGCTAAAAATATTTTTCATTTTAACTTATGGAGTCAGTGTAGCATGCAAAGGAGTCGACTCGTATAATTGGGATTTCATTAAAAATGTTTTGTGGTCGCAAAATGGGGGGTCACTGTATATTTCTGTCCTGTTTTGCGATTTACAATTATATTTAACTTCTTTAAATTAGCATTATGATCTGGGAAATCCCTCCTCTCAAACCTGGCTAAAAATATTTTTCATTTTAACTTATGGAGTGAGTGTAGCATGCAAAGGAGTCGACTCGTATAATTGGGATTTCATTGAAAATATCTTGTGGGCTCAAATTGGGGGGTCACTGTATATTTCTGTCCTGTTTTGCGCTTTACAATTATATTTACCTTCTTTAAACTAGCATTATGATCAGGCAAATACCTCCTCTCAAACCTGGCTAAAAATATATTTCATTTTAACTTATGGAGTGAGTGTAGCATGCAAAGGAGTCGAGTCGTATAATTGGGATTTCATTGAAAATATTTTGTGGGCTCAAAGTGGGGGGTCACTGTATATTTCTGTCCTGTTTTGCGCTTTAAAATTATATTTACCTTCTTTAAACTAGCATTATGATCAGTGAAATCCCTCCTCTCAAACCTGGCTAAAAATATATATCATTTTAACTTATGGAGTGAGTGTAGCATGCAAAGGAGTCGAGTCGTATAATTGGGATTTCATTGAAAATATTTTGTGGGCGCACAGTGGGGGCTCACTGTATATTTCTGTCCTGTTTTTCGATTTATAATTATATTTAACTTCTTTAAATTAGCATTATGATCTGGCAAATCCCTCCTCTCAAACCTGGCTAAAAATATTTTTCATTTTAACTTATGGAGTCAGTGTAGCATGCAAAGGAGTCGACTCGTATAATTGGGATTTCATTAAAAATGTTTTGTGGGCGCAAAGTGGGGGGGTCACTGTATATTTCTGTCCTGTTTTGCGATTTACAATTATATTTACCTTCTTTAAATTAGCATTATGATCTGGCAAATCCCTCCTCTCAAACCTGGCTAAAAATATTTTTCATTTTTACTTATGGAATGAGTGTAGCATGCAAAGGAGTCGACTCGTTTTATTGGGATTTCATTGAAAATGTTTTGTGGGCGCAAAATGGGGGGTCACTGTATATTTCTGTCCTGTTTTGCGCTTTACAATTATATTTACCTTCTTTAAATTAGCATTATGATCAGGCAAATCCCTCCTCTCAAAGCTGGCTAAAAATATTTTTCATTTTAACTTATGTAGTGAGTGTAGCATGCATAGGAGTCGACTCGTTTTATTGGGATTTCATTGAAAATATTTTGTGGGATCAAAGTGGGGGGTCACGGTATATTTCTGTCCTGTTTTGCACTTTACAGTTATATTTAGCTTCTTTAAATTAGCATTATGTTCTGGCAAATACCTCCTCTCAAACCTGGCTAAAAATATTTTTCATTTTAACTTATGGAGTGAGTGTAGCATGCAAAGGATTCAACTCGTATAATTGGGATTTCATTGAAAATGTTTTGTGGGCGCAAAGTGGGGGGTCACTCTATATTTCTGTCCTGTTTTGCGATTTATAATTATATTTAACTTCTTTAAATTAGCATTATGATCTGGCAAATCCCTCCTCTCAAACCTGGCTAAAAATATTTTTCATTTTAACTTATGGAGTGAGTGTAGCATGCAAAGGATTCAAATCGTATAATTGGGATTTCATTGAAAATGTTTTGTGGGCGCAAAGTGGGGGGTCACTGTATATTTCTGTCCTGATTTGCGATTTAAATTATATTTAACTTCTTTAAATTAGCATTATGAACTGGCAAATCCCGCCTCTCAAACCTGGCTAAAAATATTTTTCATTTTAACTTATGGAGTGAGTGTAGCATGCAAAGGAGTCGACTTGTTTTATTGGGATTTCATTGAAAATGTTTTGTAGGCGCAAAGTAGGGGTCACTGTATATTTCTGTCCGGTTTTGGCCTTTACAATTATATTTACCTTCTTTAAATTAGCATTATGATCAGGCAAATCCCTCCTCTCAAATCTGGCTAAAAATATTTTTCATTTTAACTTATGGAGTGAGTGTAGCATGCAAAGGAGTCGACTCGTATAATTGGGATTCCATTGAAAATATTTTGTGGACTCAAGGTGGGGGGTCAATGTATATTTCTGTCCTGTTTTGCGCTTTACAATTATATTTACCTTCTTTAAATTAGCATTATGATCTGGCAAATCCCTCCACTCAAACCTAGCTAAAAATATTTTTCATTTTATCTTATGGAGTGAGTGTAGCATGCAAAGGAGTCGACTCGTTTTATTGGGATTTCATTGAAAATGTTTTGTGGGCGCAAAGTAGGGGTCACTGTATATTTCTGTCCGGTTTTGGGCTTTACAATAATATTTACCTTCTTTAAATTAGCATTATGATCTGGCAAATCCCTCCTCTCAAACCTGGCTAAAAATATTTTTCATTTTAACTTATGGAGTGAGTGTAGCATGCAAAGGAGTCGACTCGTATAATTGGGATTTCATTGAAAATGTTTTGTGGGCGCAAAGTGGGGGGTCACTGTATATTTCTGTCCTGTTTTGCGATTTACAATTATATTTAACATCTTTAAATTAGCATTATGATCTGGCAAATCCCTCCTCTCAAACCTGGCTAAAAATATTTTTCATTTTAACCTATGGAGTGAGTGTAGCATGCAAAGGACTCGACTCGTATAATTGGGATTTCATTGAAAATATTTTGTGGGCTCAAAGTGGGGGGGTCACTGTATATTTCTGTCTTGTTTTGCGCTTTACAATTATATTTACCTTCTTTAAATTAGCACTATGATATTGCAAATCCCTCCTCTCAAACCTGGCTAAAAATATTTTTCATTTTAACTTATGGAGTGAGTGTAGCATGCAAAGGACTCGACTCGTATAATTGGGATTTCATTGAAAATATTTTGTGGGCTCAAAGTGGGGGGTCACTGTATATTTCTGTCCTGTTTTGCGCTTTACAATTATATTTACCTTCTTTAAATTAGCATTATGATCAGGTAAATCCCTCCTCTCAAACCTGGCTAAAAATATTTTTTATTTTGACTTATGGAGTGAGTGTAGCATGCAAAGGACTCGACTCGTATAATTGGGATTTCATTGACAATATTTTGTCGGCTCAAAGTGGGGGGGTCACTGTATATTTCTGTCTTGTTTTGTGCTTTAGAATTATATTTACCTTCTTTAAATTAGCATTATGATCTGGCAAATCCCTCCTCTCAAACCTGGCTAAAAATATTTTTCATTTTAACTTATGGAGTGAGTGTAGCATGCAAAGGAGTCGACTCCTATAATTGGGATTTCATTGAAAATATTTTGTGGGCTCAAAGTGGGGGGTCACTGTATATTTCTGTCCTGTTTTGCGCTTTACAATTATATTTACCTTCTTTAAATTAGCATTATGATCAGGCAAATCCCTCCTCTCAAACCTGGCTAAAAATATTTTTCATTTTAACTTATGGAGTGAGTGTAGCATGCAAAGGACTCGACTCGTATAATTGGGATTTCATTGAAAATGTTTTGTGGGCTCAAAGTGGGGGGTCACTGTATATTTCTGTCCTGTTTTGCGCTTTACAATTATATTTACCTTCTTTAAATTAGCATTATGATCAGGCAAATCCCTCCTCTCAAACCTGGTTAAAAATATTTTTCATTTTAACTTATGGAGTGAGTGTAGCAGGCAAAGGACTCAACTCGTATAATTGGGATTTCATTGAAAATGATTTGTGGGCGCAAAGTGGGGGGTCACTGTATATTTCTGTCCTGTTTTGCGATTTACAATTATATTTAACTTCTTTAAATTAGCATTATAATCAGGCAAATCCCTCCTTTCAAACCTGGCTAAAAATATTTTTCATTTTAACTTATGGAGTGAGTGTAGCATGGAAAGGAGTCGACTCGTATACTTGGGATTTCATTGAAAATGTTTTGTGGGCGCAAAGTGGGGGGTCACTGTATATTTCTGTCCTGTTTTGGGATTTACAATTATATTTAACTTCTTTAAATTAGCATTATGATCAGGCAAATCCCTCCTCTCAAACCTAGCTAAAAATATTTTTCATTTTAACTTATGGAGTGAGTGTAGCATGCAAAGGAGTCGACTCGTATAATTGGGATTTCATTGAAAATGTTTTGTGGGCGCAAAGTGGCGGGTCACTGTATATTTCTGTCCTGTTTTGCGACTTTCAATTATATTTAACTTCTTTAAATTAGCATTATGATCAGGCAAATCTCTCCTGTCAAACCTGGTTAAAACTATTTTTCATTTTAACTTATGGAGTGAGTGTAGCATGCAAAGGAATCGACTCGTATAATTGGGATTTCATTGAAAATGTTTTGTGGGCGCAAAGTGGGGGGTCACTGTATATTTCTGTCCTGTTTTGCAACTTACAATTATATTTAACTTCTTTAAATTAGTATTATGGTCAGGCAAATCCCTCCACTCAAACCTGGTTAAAAATATTTTTCATTTTAACTTATGGAGTGAGGGTAGCATGCAAATTAGTCGACTCGTATAATTGGGATTTCATTAACAATGTTTTCTGGGCACAAAGTGGGGGGGTCACTGTATGTTTCTGTCCTGTTTTGCGCTTTACAATTATATTTAACTTCTTTAAATTAGCATTATGATCAGGCAAATCCCTCCTCTCAAACCTGGCTAAAAATATTTTTCATTTTACCTTATGGAGTGAGTGTGGCATGCAAAGTAGTCGACTCGTATATTTGGGATTTCATTGAAATTGTTCTGTTGGCGGAAAGTGGGGGGTCACTGTATATTTCTGTCCTGTTTTGTGTTTTACAATTATATTTAACGTCTTTATATTAGCATTATGATCAGGCAAATCCATCCTCTCAAGCCTGGCTAAAGATATTTTTCATTTTAACTTATGGAGTGAGTGTAGCATGCAAAGGAGTCGACTCCTATAATTGGGATTTCATTGAAAATGTTTTGTGGGCGCAAAGTGGGGGGTCACTGTATATTTCTGTCCTGTTTTGCAATTTAGAATAATATTTAACTTCTTCAAATTAACATTATGATCAGGCAAATCCCTCCTCTCAAACCTGGCTAAAAATATTTTTCATTTTAACTTATGGTGTGAGTGTAGCATGCAAAGGAGTCGACTCGTATAATTGGGTATTTCATTGAAAATGTTCTGTGGGCGCAAAGTTGGTGGTCACTGTATATTTCTGTCCTGTTTTGCGATTTAGAATTATATTTAACTTCTTTAAATTAGCATTATGATCTGGCAAATCCCTAATCTCAAACCTGGCTAAAAATATTTTTCATTTTAACTTATGGAGTCAGTGTAGCATGCAAAGGAGTCGACTCATATAATTGGGATTTCATTGAAAATGTTTTGTAGGCGTAAAGATGGGGGTCACTGTATATTTCTGTCCTGTTTTGCAATTTACAATTATATTTAACTTCTTTCAATTAGCATTATGATCAGGCAAATCCCTCCTCTCAAACCTGGCTAAAAATATTTTTAATTTTGACTTATGTAGTGAGTGTACCATGCAAAGGAGTCAACTCGTATAATTGGGATTTCATTGAAAATGTATTGTGGGCGCAAAGTGGTGGTTCACTGTATATTTCTGTCCTGTTTTGCGCTTTACAATTATATTTACCTTTTTTAAATTAGCATTATGATCTGGCAAATCCCTCCTCTCAAACCTGGCTAAAAATATTTTTCATTTTACCTTATGGAGTGAGTGTAGCATGCAAAGTAGTCGACTCGTATATTTGGGATTTCATTGAAAATGTTTTGTGGGTGCAAAGTGGGGGGTCACTGTATATTTCTGTCCTGTTTTGCGCTTTACAATTATATTTACCTTCTTTAAATTAGCATTATGATCAGGCAAATCCCTCCTCTCAAACCTGGCTAAAAATATTTTTCATTTTAACTTATGGAGTGAGTGTAGCATGCAAAGGACTCGACTCGCATAATTGGGATTTCATTGAAAATGTTTTGTGGGCTCAAAGTGGGGGGTCACTGTATATTTCTGTCCTGTTTTGCGATTTACAATTATATTTAACTTCTTTAAATTAGCATTATGATCTGGCAAATCCCTACTCTCAAACCTGGCTAAAAATATTTTTCATTTTAACTTATGGAGTGAGTGTAGCATGCAAAGGAGTCGACTCGTATAATTGGGATTTCATTGAAAATATTTTGTGGGCTCAAAGTGGGGGGTCACTGTATATTTCTGTCCTGTTTTGCGCTTTACAATTATATTTAACTTCTTTAAATTAGCATTATGATCTGGCAAATCCCTCCTCTCAAACCTGGCAAAAATATTTTTCATTTTAACTTATGGAGTGAGTGTAGCATGCAAAGGAGTCGACTCGTATAATTGGGAATACATTGAAAATGTTCTCTGGGCGCAAAGTGGTGGGTCACTGTATATTTCTGTCCTGTTTTGCGACTTACAATTATATTTACCATCTTTAAATTAGTATTATGATCAGGCAAATCCCTCCTCTCAAACCTGGCTAAAAATATTTTTCATTTTAACTTATGGAGTGAGTGTAGCATGCAAAGGAGTCGACTCGTATAATTAGGATTTCGACTCGTATAATTGGGATTTCATTGAAAATGTTTTGCTGGTTCAAAGTGGGGGGTCACTGTATATTTCTGTCCTGTTTTGCGCTTTACAATTATATTTAACTTCTTTAAATTAGCATTATGATCTGGCAAATCCCTCCTCTCAAACCTGGTTAAAAATATTTTTCATTTTAAGTTATGGAGTGAGTGTAGCATGGAAAGGAGTCGACTCGTATAATTGGGATTTCGACTCGTATAATTGGGATTTCATTGAAAATGTTTTGTGGGCCCAAAGTGGGGTGTCACTGTATATTTCTGTCCTGTTTTGCAATTTACAATTATATTTAACTTCTTTAAATTAGCATTATGATCTGGCAAATCCCTCCTCTCAAATCTGGCTAAAAATATTTTTAATTTTAACTTATGGAGTGATTCTGGCATGCAAAGGAGTCGACTCGTATAATTGGGATTTCATTGGAAAGTTTTTGTGGGCGCAAAATGGGGGGTCACTATATATATCTGTCCTGTTTCATGATTTACAATTATATTTAACTTCCTTAAATTAGCATTATGATCAGGCAAATCCCTCCTCTCAAACCTGGCTAAAAATATTTTTCATTTTAACTTATGGAGTGAGTGCAGCATGCAAAAGAGTCAACTCGTATAATTGAGATTTCATTGAAAATATATTGTGGGCGCAAAGTGCGTGTGTGTGGGGGGTTCACTGTATATTTCTGTCCTGTTTTGCGCTTTACAATTATATTTAACTTCTTTAAATTAGCATTATGATCTGGCAAATCCCTCCTCTCAAACCTGGCTAAAAATATTTTTCATTTTAACTTATGGATGCAAAGTAGTCGACTCGTATAATTGGGATTTCATTGAAAATGTTTTGTGGGCGCAAAGTGGGGGATCACTGTATATTTCTGTCCTGTTTTGCGCTTAATAATTATATTTAACTTTTTAAATTAGCATTATGATCAGGCAAATCCCTCCTCTCAAACCTGGCTAAAATTATTTTTCATTTTAAATTATGGAATGAGAGTAGCATGCAAAGAAGTCGACTCGTATAATTGGGATTTCATTGAAAATGATTTGTGGGCGCAAAGTGGGGGGTCACTGTATATTTCTGTCCTGTTTTGCAATTAACAATTATATTTAACTTCTTTAAATTAGCATTATGATATGGAAAATCCCTCCTCTCAAACCTGGTTAAAAATATTTTTCATTTTAACTTATGGAGTGAGTCTAGCATGCAATGGATTCAAATCGTATAATTGGGATTTCATTGAAAAAGTTTTGTGGGCGAAAAGTGGGGGGTCACTGTATATTTATGTCCTGTTTTGCAACTTATAATTATATTTAACTTCTTTATATTAGTATTATGATCAGCCAAATCCCTCCTCTCAAATCTGGTTAAAAATATTTTTCATTTTAACATATGGAGTGAGTGTAGCATGCAAAGGAGTCGACTCGTATAATTGGGATTTCATTGAAAATGTTTTGTGGGCGCAAAGTGGGGGGTCACTGTATATTTTTGTCCTGTTTTGCACTTTACAATTATATTTAACTTCTTTAAATTAGCATTATGATCTGGCAAATCCCTCCTCTCAAACCACGCTAAAAATATTTTTCATTTTAACTTATGGAGTGCGTGTAGCATGCAAAGGAGTCCACTTGTATAATTGGGATTTCATTGAAAATGTTTTGTGTGCGCAAAGTGGGGGTTCACTGTATATTTCTGTCCTGTTTTGCGACTTACAATTATATTTAACTTCTTTAAATTAGCATTATGATCTGGCAAATCCATCCTCTCAAACCTGATTTAAAATATTTTTCATTTTAACTTATGGAGTGAGTGTAGCATGCAAAGGAGTCGACTCGTATAATTGGGATTTCATTGAAAATGTTTTGTGGCCGCAAAGTGGGGGGTCACTGTATATTTCTGTCCTGTTTTGCGACTTACAATTATATTTAACTTCTTTAAATTAGCATTATAATCAGGCAAATCCCTCCTCTCAAACCTGGTTAAAAATATTTTTCATTTTAACTTATGGAGTGAGTGTAGCATGCAAAGGAGTCCCCTTGTATAATTGGGATTTCATTGAAAATATATTGTGGGCGCAAAGTGGGGGGTCACTGTATATTTCTGTCCTATTTTGCGACTTACAATTATATTTAACTTCTTTAAATTAGCATTGTGATCAGGCAAATCACTCCTCTCAAACCTGGTTAAAAATATTTTTCATTTTAACTTATGGAGTGAGTGTAGCATGCAAAGGAGTCCACTCGTATAATTGGGATTTCATTGAAAATGTTTTGTGGGCGCAAAGTGTGGGGTCACTGTATATTTCTGTCCTGTTTTGCGAATTACAATTATATTTAACTTCTGTATATTAGCATTATGATCAGGCAAATCCCTCCTCTCAAATCTGGTTAAAAATATTTTTCATTTTAACTTATGGAGTGAGTGCAGCATGCAAAGGAGTCGACTCGTATAATTGGGATTTCATTGAAAATGTTCTGTGGGCGCAAAGTGGGGGGGCACTGTATATTTCTGTCCTGTTTTGCGACTTACAATTATATTTAACTTCTTTAAATTAGCATTATGATCAGGCAAATCCCTCCTCTCAAACCTAGTTAAAAATATTTTTCATTTTAACTTATGGAGTGAGTGTAGCATGCAAAGGAGTCGACTCGTATAATTGGGATTTCATTGAAAATGTTTTGTGGGCGCAAAGTGGGGGGTCACTGTATATTTCTGTCCTGTTTTGCAGCTTACAATTATATTTAACTTCTTTAAATTGGTATTATGATCAGGCAAATCCCTCCTCTCAAACCTGGCTAAAAATATTTTTCATTTTAACTTATGGAGTGAGTGCAGCATGCAAAGGAGTCGACTCGTATAATTGGGATTTCATTGAAAATGTTCTGTGGGCGCAAAGTGGGGGGGCACTGTATATTTCTGTCCTGTTTTGCGATTTACAATTATATTTAACTTCTGTCAATTAGCATTATGATCTGGCAAATCCCTCCTCTCAAACCTGGTTAAAAACATTTTTCATTTTAACTTATGGAGTGAGTGTAGCATGCAAAGGAGTCGACTCGTATACTTGTGATTTCATTGAAAATGTTTTGTGGGCGAAAAGTGGGGGGTCACTGTATATTTCTGTCCTGTTTTGCGACTTACAATTATATTTAACTTCTTTAAATTAGCATTATGATCAGGCAAATCCCTCCTCTCAAACCTGGTTAAAAATATTTTTCATTTTAACTTATGGAGTGAGTGCAGCATGCAAAGGAGTCGACTCGTATAATTGGGATTTCATTGAAAATGTTTTGTGGGCGCAAAGTGGGGGGTCACTGTCTATTTCTGTCCTGTTTTGCGACTTACAATTATATTTACCATCTTTAAATTAGTATTATGATCAGGCAAATCCCTCCTCTCAAACCTGGTTAAAAATATTTTTCATTTTAACTTATGGAGTGAGTGTAGCATGCAAAGGAGTCGACTCGTATAATTGGGATTTCATTGAAAATGTTCTGTGGGTGCAAAGTGGGGGGTCACTGTATATTTCTGTCCTGTTTTGCGCTTTACAATTATATTTAACTTCTGTAAATTAGCATTATGATCAGGCAAATCCCTCCTCTCAAATCTGGTTAAAAATATTTTTCATTTTAACTTATGGAGTGAGTGCAGCATGCAAAGGAGTCGACTCGTATAATTGGGATTTCATTGAAAATGTTCTGTGGGCGCAAAGTGGGGGGGCACTGTATATTTCTGTCCTGTTTTGCGACTTACAATTATATTTAACTTCTTTAAATTAGCATTATGATCAGGCAAATCCCTCCTCTCAAACCTGGTTAAAAATATTTTTCATTTTAACTTATGGAGTGAGTGTAGCATGCAAAGGAGTCGACTCGTATAATTGGGATTTCATTGAAAATGTTTTGTGGGCGCAAAGTGGGGGGTCACTGTATATTTCTGTCCTGTTTTGCAGCTTACAATTATATTTAACTTCTTTAAATTGGTATTATGATCAGGCAAATCCCTCCTCTCAAACCTGGCTAAAAATATTTTTCATTTTAACTTATGGAGTGAGTGCAGCATGCAAAGGAGTCGACTCGTATAATTGGGATTTCATTGAAAATGTTCTGTGGGCGCAAAGTGGGGGGGCACTGTATATTTCTGTCCTGTTTTGCGATTTACAATTATATTTAACTTCTGTCAATTAGCATTATGATCTGGCAAATCCCTCCTCTCAAACCTGGTTAAAAACATTTTTCATTTTAACTTATGGAGTGAGTGTAGCATGCAAAGGAGTCGATTCGTATAATTGAGATTTCATTGAAAATGTTTTGTGGGCTCAAAGTGGGGGGTCACTGTATATTTCTGTCCTGTTTTGCGACTTACAATTATATTTAACTTCTTTAAATTAGTATTATGATCAGGCAAATCCCTCCTCTCAAACCTGGCTAAAAATATTTTTCATTTTAACTTATGGAGTGAGTGTAGCATGCAAAGGATTCGACTCGTATAATTGGGATTTCATTGAAAATGTTTTGTGGGCGCAAAGTGGGGGGTCACTGTATATTTCTGTCCTGTTTTGCAGCTTACAATTATATTTAACTTCTTTAAATTGGTATTATGATCAGGCAAATCCCTCCTCTCAAACCTGGCTAAAAATATTTTTCATTTTAACTTATGGAGTGAGTGTAGCATGCAAAGGAGTCGACTCGTATAATTGGGATTTCATTGAAAATGTTTTGTGGGCGCAAAGTGGGGGGTCACTGTATATTTCTGTCCTGTTTTGCGCTTTACAATTATATTTAACTTCTTTAAATTAGCATTATGATCAGGCAAATCACTGCTCTCAAACCTGGCTAAAAATATTTTTCATTTTAACTTATGGAGTGAGTGTAGCAAGCAAAGGAGTCGACTCGTATAATTGGGATTTCATTGAAAATGTTTTGTGGGCGTAAAGTGGGGGGTCAATGTATATTTCTGTCCTGTTTTGCGACTTACAATTATATTTAACTTCTTTAAATTAGTATTATGATCAGGCAAATCCCTCCTCTCAAACATGGCACAAAATATTTTTCATTTTAACTTATGGAATGAGTGTAGCATGGGAAGGAGTCGACTCGTATAAATGGGATTTCATTGAAAATGTTTTGTGGGCGCAAAGTGGGGGTTCACTGTAGTTTTCTTTCCTGTTTTGCGCTTTACAATTATATTTAACTTCTTTAAATTAGCATTATGATCTGGCAAATGCCTCCTCTCAAACCTGGTTAAAAATATTTTTCATTTTAACTTATGGAGTGAGTGTAGCATGCAAAGAGTCGACTGGTATAATTGGGATTTCATTGAAAATGTTTTGTGGGCGCAAAGTGGGGCGTCACTGTATATTTCTGTCCTGTTTTGCGCTTTACAATTATATTTAACTTCTTTAAATTAGTATTATGATCAGGCAAATCCCTCCTCTGAAACCTGGCTAAAAATATTTTTCATTTTAACTTATGGAGTGAGTGTAGCATGCAAAGGAGTCCACTCGTATAATTGGGATTTCATTGGAAATGTTTTGTGGGCGCAAAGTGGGGGGTCACTGTATATTTCTGTCCTGGTTTGCGCTTTACAATTATATTTACCTTCTTTCAATTAGCATTATGATCTGGCAAATCCCTCCTCTCAAACCTGGTTAAAAATATTTTTCATTTTAACTTATGGAGTGAGTGTAGCATGCAAAGGAGTCGACTCGTATAATTGGGATTTCATTGGAAATGTTTTGTGGGCGCAAAGTGGGGGGTCACTGTATATTTCAGTCCTGTTTTGCGACTTACAATTATATTTAACTTCTTTAAATTAGCATTATGATCTGGCATATCCCTCCTCTCAAACCTGGCTAAAAATATTTTTCATTTTAACTTATGGAGTGAGTGTAGCATGCAAAGGAGTCCACTCGTATAATTGGGATTTCATTGAAAATATTTTGTGGGCTCAAAGTGGGGGGTCACTGTATATTTCTGTCCTGTTTTGCGCTTTACAATTATATTTAACTTCTTTAAATTAGTATTATGATCAGGCAAATCCCTCCTCTCAAACCTGGCTAAAAATATTTTTCATTTTAACTCATGGAGTGAGTGTAGCATGCAAAGGAGTCCACTCGTATAATTGGGATTTCATTGAAAATATTTTGTAGGCTCAAAGTGGGGGGTCACTGTATATTTCTGTCCTGTTTTGCGCTTTACAATTATATTTACCATCTTTAAATTAGCATTATGATCAGGCAAATCCCTCCTCTCAGACCTGGCTAAAAATATTTTTCATTTTAACTTATGGAGTGAGTGTAGCATGCAAAGGAGTCGACTCGTATAATTGGGATTTCATTGAAAATGTTTTGTGGGCGCAAAGTGTAGGTCACTGTATATTTCTGTCCTGGTTTGCGCTTTACAATTATATTTACCTTCTTTCAATTAGCATTATGATCTGGCAAATCCCTCCTCTCAGACCTGGTTAAAAATATTTT
The DNA here is from genome assembly GCA_964036315.1 of Acanthosepion esculentum. Lineage (NCBI taxonomy): Eukaryota > Metazoa > Mollusca > Cephalopoda > Sepiida > Sepiidae > Acanthosepion > Acanthosepion esculentum. The sequence goes on from OZ038493.1 coordinate 111,228,479, forward strand.
TCATTTTAACTTATGGAGTGAGTGTAGCAAGCAAAGGAGTCGACTCGTATAATTGGGATTTCATTGAAAATGTTTTGTGGGCGTAAAGTGGGGGGTCAATGTATATTTCTGTCCTGTTTTGCGACTTACAATTATATTTAACTTCTTTAAATTAGTATTATGATCAGGCAAATCCCTCCTCTCAAACCTGGCTGAAAATATTTTTCATTTTAACTTATGGAGTGAGTGTAGCTTGCAAAGAAGTCGACTCGTATAATTGGGATTTCATTGAAAATGTTTGTGGGCGCAAAGTGGGGGGTCACTGTATATTTCTGTCCTGTTTTGCGCTTTACGATTATATTTACCTTCTTTAAATTAGCAATATGATCAGGCAAATCCCTCCTCTCAAACCTGGCGGAAAATATTTTTCATTTTAACTTATGGAGTGAGTGTAGCCTGCAAAGGAGTCGACTCGTATAATTGGGATTTCATTGAAAATGTTTTGTGGCCGCAAAGTGGGGGTGACTGTATATTTCTGTCCTGTTTTGCGCTTTACAATTATATTTAACTTCTTTAAATTAGCATTATGATCAGGCAAATCACTCCTCTCAAACCTGGCTAAAAATATTTTTCATTTTAACTTATGGAGTGAGAGTAGCATGCAAAGGAGTCGACTCGTATAATTGGGATTTCATTGAAAACGTTTCGTGGGCGCAAAGTGGTGGTCACTGTATATTTCTGTCCTGTTTTGCGACTTACAATTATATTTAACTTCTTTAAATTAGCATTATGATCAGGCAAATCCCTCCTCTCAAACCTGGTTAAAAATATTTTTCATTTTAACATATGGAGTGAGTGTAGCATGCAAAGGAGTCGACTCGTATAATTGGGATTTCATTAAAAAGGTTTTGTGGGCGCAAAGTAGGGAGTCACTGTATATTTCTGTCCTGTTTTGAGAATTACAATTATATTTACCTTCTTTAAATTAGCATTATGATCAGGCAAATTCCTCCTCTCAAACCTGGCTAAAAATATTTTTCATTTTAACTCATGGAGTGAGTGTAGCATGCAAAGGAGTCGACTCGTATAATTGGGATATCATTGAAAATGTTTTGTGGGCGCAAAGTGGGGGGTCACTGTATATTTCTGTCCTGTTTTGTGACTTACAATTATATTTAACTTGTTTAAATTAGCATTATGGTCAGGCAAATCCCTTCTCTCAAACCTGGCGAAAAATATTTTCATTTTAACTCATGGAGTGAGTGTAGCATGCAAAGGAGTCGACTCGTATAATTGGGATTTCATTGAAAATGTTTTGTGGGTGCAATGTGGGGGGTCACTGTATATTTCTGTCCTGTTTTGCACTTATATTTAACTTCTTCAAATTAGTATTATGATCAGGCAAATCCCTCCTCTCAAACCTGGCTAAAAATATTTGTCATTTTAACTTATGGAGTGAGTGTAGCATGCAAAGGTTTCGACTCGTATAATTGGGATTTCATTGAAAATGTTTTGTGGGTGCAAAGTGGGGGGGTCACTGTATATTTCTGTCCTGTTTTGCAATTTACAATTATATTGAACTTCTTTCAATTAGCATTATGATCTGGCAAATCCCTCCTCTCAAATCTGGTTAAAAATATTTTTCATTGTAACTTATGGAGTGAGTGTAGCATGCAAAGGAGTCGACTCGTATAATTGGGATTTCATTGAAAATGTTTTGTCGGTGCAAAGTGGGGGTCACTGTATATTTCTGTCCTGTTTTGCACTTATATTTAACTTCTTTAAATTAGTATTATGATCAGGCAAATCCCTCCTCTCAAACCTGGCTAAAAATATTTTTCATTTGAACTGATGGAGTGAGTTTAGAATGTAAAGTACTCGATTCGTATAATTGGGATTTTATTGAAAATATTTTGTAGGTTCAAAGTGGGGGGTCACTGTATATTTCTGTCCTGTTTTGCGATTTACAATTATATTTAACTTCTTTCAATTAGCATTATGATCTGGCAAATGCCTCCTCTCAAACCTGGCTAAAAACATTTTTCATTTTAACTTATGGAGTGAGATTAGCATGCACAGGAGACGACTCGTATACTTGGGATTTCATTGAAAATGTTTTCTGGGCGCAAAGTGGGGGGTCACTGTATATTTCTGTCCTGTTTTGCGCTTTACAATTATATTTAACTTCTTTAAATTAGCATTATGATCTGGCAAATCCCTCCTCTCAAACCTGTCTACAAATATTTTTCATTTTCACTTATGGAGTGAGTGTAGCATGCAAAGGAGTTGACTCATATAATTGGGATTTCATTGAAAATGTGTTGTGGGCGCAAAGTGGGGGGTCACTGTATATTTCTGTCCTGTTTTGTGATTTACAAGTATATTTAACTTCTTTAAATTAGCATTATGACCTGCCAAATCCCTCCTCTCAAACCTAGCTAAATCTATTATTCATTTTCACTCATGGAGTGAGTGTAGTATGCAAAGTAGTCGACTCGTATAATTGGGATTTCTTTGAAAATATTTTCTGGGCTCAAAGACGGGGTCACTGGATATTTCTTTTCTGTTTTGCGCTTTACAATTATATTTACCTTCTATAAATTAGCATTATGAACAGGCAAATCTCTCGTCTCAAACCTGGTTAAAAATATTTTTCATTTTAACTTATGGAGTGAGTGTAGCATGCAAAGGATTCGACTCGTATAATTGGGATTTCATTGAAAATGTTTTGGGGGCGCAAAGTGGCGGGTCACTGTATATATCTGTCCTGTTTTGCGATTTACAATTATATTTAACTTCTTTAAATTAGCATTATGATCTGGCAAATCCCTCCTCTCAAACCTGGCTAAAAATATTTTTCATCTTAACTTATGGTATAAGTGTAGCATGCAAAGGAGTCGACTCGTATAATTGTGATTTCATTGAAAATGTTTTGTGGGCGCCTAGTGGTGGGTCACTGTATATTTCTGACCTGTTTTGGGATTACAATTATATTTAACTTCTATAAATTAGCATTATGATCAGGCAAATCCCTCCTCTCAAACCTGGCTAAAAATATTTTTCATTTTAACTTATGGAGTGAGTGTAGCATGCAAAGGAGTCGACTCGTATAATTGTGATTTCATTGAAAATGTTTTGTGGGCGCAAAGTGGGGGGTCACTGTATATTTCTGTCCTGTTTTGCAATTTACAATTATATTTACCTTCTTTAAATTAGCATTATGATCAGACAAATGCCTCCTCTCAAACCTGGTTAAAAATATTTTTCATTTTAACTTATGGAGTGAGTGTAGCATGCAAAGGAGTCGACTCGTATAATTGGGATTTCATTGAAAATGTTTTGTGGTCTCAAACTAGGAGGGGTCACTGTATATTTCTGTCCTGTTTTAAGATTTACAATTATATTGAACTTCTTTAAATTAGCATTATGATCTGGCAAATCCCTCCTCTCAAACCTGGCTAAAAATATTTTTTATTTTAACTTATGGAGTCACTGTAGTATCCAAAGTACTCGACTCGCATGATTGGGATTTCATTGAAAATGTTTTGTGGGCGCAAAGTGGGGGTCACTGTATATTTCTGTCCTGTTTTGCACTTATATTTAACTACTTTAAATTAGTATTATGATCAGGCAAATCCCTCCTCTCAAACCTGGCTAAAAATATTTTTCATTTTAACTTATGGAGGGAGTGTAGCATGCAAAGGAGTCGACTCGTATAATTGGGATTTCATTAAAAATGTTTTGTGGGCGCAAAGTGGGGGGTCACTGTATATTTCTGTCCTGTTTTGCGATTTACAATTATATTTAACTTCTATAAATTAGCATTATGATCTGGCAAATCCCTCCTCTCAAACCTGGTTAAAAATATTTTTCATCTTAACTTATGGTATAAGTGTAGCATGCAAAGGAGTCGACTCGCATAATTGGGATTTCTTTGAAAATGTTTTGTGGTCGCAATGTTTGCGGTCACTGTATATTTCTGTCCTGTTTTGCGACTTACAATTATATTTAACTTCGTTAAATTAGTATTATCATGAGTCAAATCCCTCCTCTCAAACCTGGTTAAAAATATTTTTCATTTTAACTCATGGAGTGAGTGTAGCATGCAAAGGAGTCGACTCGTATAATTGGGATTTCATTGAAAATGTTTTGTGGGCGCAAAGTGGGGGGTCACTGTATACTTCTGTCCTGTTTTGCGACATACAATTATATTTAACTTCTTTCAATTAGCATTATGATCAGGCAAATCCCTCCTCTCAAACCTGGTTAAAAATATTTTTCATTTCAACTCAAGGAGTGAGTGTAGCATGCAAAGGTGTCGACTCGTATAATTGGGATTTCATTAAAAATGTTTTGTGGGTCAAAGTGGGGGGTCACTGTATATTTCTGTCCTGTTTTGCGCTTTACAATTATATTTAACTTCTTTAAATTAGCATTATGATCAGGCAAATCCCTCCTCTCAAACCTAGCTAAAAATATTTTTAATTTTAACTTATGTAATGAGTGTAGTATGCAAAAGAGTCGACTCGTATAATTGGGATTTCATTAAAAATGTTTTGTGGGTCAACGTGGGGGGTCACTGTATATTTCTGTCTTGTTTGCGACTTACAATTATATTTAACTTCTTTATATTAGTATTATGATCAGGCAAATCCCTCCTCTCAAACCTGGCTAAAAATATTTTTCATTTTAATTTATGGAGTGAGTGTAGCATGCAAAGGAGTCAACTCGTATAATTGGGATTTCATTGAAAATGTTTTGTGGGCGCAAAGTGGGGGGTCACTGTATATTTCTGTCCTGTTTTGCGCTTTATAATTATATTTAACTATTTAAATTAGCATTATGATCAGGCAAATCCCTCATCTCAAACCTGGCTAAAAATATTTTTCATTTTAACATATGGAGTGAGTGTAGCATGCAAAGGAGTCGACTCATATAATTGGGATTTCATTGAAAATGTTGTGTGGGCACAAAGTGGGGGGTCACTGTATATTTCTGTCCTGTTTCCTGATTTACAATTATATTTAACTTCTTTAAATTAGCATTATGATCAGGCAAATCCCTCCTCTCAAACCTAGCTAAAAATATTTTTCATTTTAACTTATGGAGTGAGTGTAGCATGCAAAGGATTCGACTCGTATAATTACGATTTCATTGAAAATGTTGTGTGGGCACAAAGTGGGGGGTCACTGTATCTTTCTGTCCTGTTTCGTGATTTACAATTATATTTAACTTCTTTAAATTAGCATTATGATCAGGCAAATCCCTCCTCTCAAACCTGGCTAAAAATATTTTTCATTTTAACTTATGGAATGAGTGTAGCATGCTAAGGAGTCGACTCGTATAATTAGGATTTCATTGAAAATCTTTTGTGGGCGCAAAGTGGGGGGTCACTGTATATTTCCGTCCTGTTTTGCGACGTAAAATTATATTTAACTTCTTTAAATTAGCATTATGATCAGGCAAATCCCTCCTGTCAAACCTGGTTAAAAATATATTTCATTTTAACTTATGGAGTGAGTGTAGCATGCAAAGGAGTCGACTCGTATATTTGGGATTTCATTGAAAATGTTTTATGGGCGCAAAGCCCGGGGTCACTGTATATTTCTGTCCTGTTTTGCGACGTACAATTATATTTAACTTCTTTAAATTAGCATTATGATCAGGCAAATCCCTCCTCTCAAACCTGGTTGAAAATATTTTTCATTTTAACTTATGGAGTGAGTGTAGCATACAAAGTAGTCGACTCGTATAATTGGGATTTCATTAAAAATGATTTGTGGGCGCAAAGTGGGGGGTCACTGTATATTTCTGTCCTGTTTTGCGATTTACAATTATATTTAACTTTTTAAATTAGCATTATGATCAGGCAAATCCCTCCTCTCAAACCTGGCTAAAAATATTTTTGATTTTAACTTATGGAGTGAGTGTAGCATGCAAAGGTGTCGACACGTATAATTGGGATTTCATTGAAAATGTTTTGTGGGCGCAAAGTGGGGGGTCACTGTATATTTCTGTCCTGTTTTGCACTTAACAATTATATTTAACTTTTTAAATTAGCATTATGATCAGGCAAATCCCTCATCTCAAACCTGGCTAAAAATATTTTTCATTTTAACATATGGAGTGAGTGTAGCATGCATAGGAGTCGTCTCGTATAATTGGGATTTCATTGAAAATGTTTTGTGGGCGCAAAGTGGGGGGTCACTGTATATTTCTGTCCTGTTTTGCGATTTACAATTATATTTAACTTCTTTAAATTAGCATTATGATCAGGCAAATCCCTCCTCTCAAACCTAGCTAAAAATATTTTTAATTTTAACTCATGTAATGAGTGTAGTATGCAAAAGAGTCGACTCGTATAATTGGGATTTCATTAAAAATGTTTTGTGGGCGCAAAGTGGGGGGTCACTCTATATTTCTGTCCTGTTTTGCGATTTACAATTATATTTAACTTCTTTAAATTAGCATTATGATCAGGCAAATCCCTCCTCTCAAACCTGGCTAAAAATATTTTTCATTTTAACGTATAGAGTGAGTGTAGCATGCAAAAGAGTCGACTCGTATAATTGGGATTTCATTGAAAATGTTTTGTAGGTTCAAAGTGGGGGGTCACTGTATATTTCTGTCCTGTTTTGGGCTTAACAATTATATTTACCTTCTTTAAATTAGCATTATGATCAGGCAAATCCCTCATCTCAAACCTGGCTAAAAATATTTTTCATTTTAACATATGGAGTGAGGGTAGCATGCATAGGAGTCGTCTCGTATAATTGGGATTTCATTGAAAATGTTTTGTGGGCGCAAAGTGGGGGTCACTGTATATTTCTGTCCTGTTTTGCGATTTACAATTATATTTAACTTCTTTAAATTAGCATTATGGTCAGGCAAATCCCTCCTCTCAAACCTGGCTAAAAATATTTTTGATTTTAACATATGGAGTGAGTGTAGCATGCAAAGGAGTCGACTCGTATAATTGGGATTTCATTGAAAATGTTTTGTGGGCGCAAAGTGGGGGGTCACTCTATATTTCTGTCCTGTTTTGCGATTTACAATTATATTTAACTCTTTAAATTAGCATTATGATCAGGCAAATCCCTCCTCTCAAACCTGGCTAAAAATATTTTTCATTTTAATTTATGGAGTGAGTGTAGCATGCAAAGGAGTCAACTCGTATAATTGGGATTTCATTGAAAATGTTTTGTGGGCTCAAAGTGGGGGGTCACTGTATATTTCTGTCCTGTTTTGCGATTTACAATTATATTTAACTTCTTTAAATTAGCATTATGATCTGGCAAATCCCTCCTCTCAAACCTGGTTAAAAATATTTTTCATTTTAACTTATGGAGTGAGTGTAGCATGCAAAGGAGTCGACTCGTATAATTGGGATTTCATTGAAAATGTTTTGTGTGCGCAAAGTTGGGGGTCACTCTATATTTCTGTCCTGTTTTGCGATTTACAATTATATTTAACTTCTTTAAATTAGCATTATGATCAGGCAAATGCCTCCTCTCAAACCTGGTTAAAAATATTTTTCATTTTAACTTATGGAGTGAGTGTAGCATGCAAAGGAGTCGACTCGTATAATTGGGATTTCATTGAAAATGTTTTGTGGGCGCAAAGTGCGGGGTCACTGTATATTTCTGTCCTGTTTTGCGCTTTACAATTATATTTACCATCTTTAAATTAGTATTATGATCAGGCAAATCCCTCCTATCAAACCTGGTTAAAAATATTTTTCATTTTAACTCATGGAGTGAGTGTAGCGTGCAAAGGAGTCGACTCGTATAATTGGGATTTCATTGAAAATGTTTTGTGGGCGCAAAGTGGGGGGTCACTGTATATTTCTTTCCTGTTTTGCGATTTACAATTATATTTAACTTCTTTAAATTAGCATTATGATCTGGCAAATCCCTCCTCTCAAACCTGGTTAAAAATATTTTTCATTTTAACTTATGGAGTGAGTGTAGCATGCAAAGGATTCGACTCGTATAATTGGGATTTCATTGAAAATGTTTTGTGGGCGCAAAGTGGGGGGTCACTGTATATTTCTGTCCTGTTTTGCAACTTACAATTATATTTAACTTCTTTAAATTAGCATTATGATCAGGCAAATCCCTCCTCTCAAACCTGGTTAAAAATATTTTTCATTTTGACTAATGGAGTGAGTGTAGCAAGCAAAGGAGTCGACTCGTATAATTGGGATTTCATTGAAAATGTTTTGTGGGCGCAAAGTGGGGGGTCACTGTATATTTCTTTCCTGTTTTGCGATTTACAATTATATTTAACTTCTTTAAATTAGCATTATGATCTGGCAAATCCCTCCTCTCAAACCTGGTTAAAAATATTTTTCATTTTAACTTATGGAGTGAGTGTAGCATGCAAAGGATTCGACTCGTATAATTGGGATTTCATTGAAAATGTTTTGTGGGCGCAAAGTGGGGGGTCACTGTATATTTCTGTCCTGTTTTGCAACTTACAATTATATTTAACTTCTTTAAATTAGCATTATGATCAGGCAAATCCCTCCTCTCAAACCTGGTTAAAAATATTTTTCATTTTGACTAATGGAGTGAGTGTAGCAAGCAAAGGAGTCGACTCGTATAATTGGGATTTCATTGAAAATGTTTTGTGGGCGCAAAGTGGGGGGGTCACTGTATATTTCTGTCCTGTTTTGCGACGTACAATCATATTTAACTTCTTTAAATTAGCATTATGATCAGGCAAATCCCTCCTCTCAAACCTGGTTAAAAATATTTTTCATTTTAACTTATGGAGTGAGTGTAGCATGCATAGGAGTCGTCTCGTATAATTGGGATTTCATTGAAAATGTTTTGTGGGCGCAAAGTGGGGGGTCACTGTATATTTCTGTCCTGTTTTGCGATTTACAATTATATTTAACTTCTTTAAATTAGCATTATGATCAGGCAAATCCCTCCTCTCAAACCTAGCTAAAAATATTTTTAATTTTAACTCATGTAATGAGTGTAGTATGCAAAAGAGTCGACTCGTATAATTGGGATTTCATTAAAAATGTTTTGTGGGCGCAAAGTGGGGGGTCACTCTATATTTCTGTCCTGTTTTGTGATTTACAATTATATTTAACTCTTTAAATTAGCATTATGATCAGGCAAATCCCTCCTCTCAAACCTGGCTAAAAATATTTTTCATTTTAACGTATAGAGTGAGTGTAGCATGCAAAAGAGTCGACTCGTATAATTGGGATTTCATTGAAAATGTTTTGTAGGTTCAAAGTGGGGGGTCACTGTATATTTCTGTCCTGTTTTGGGCTTAACAATTATATTTACCTTCTTTAAATTAGCATTATGATCAGGCAAATCCCTCATCTCAAACCTGGCTAAAAATATTTTTCATTTTAACATATGGAGTGAGGGTAGCATGCATAGGAGTCGTCTCGTATAATTGGGATTTCATTGAAAATGTTTTGTGGGCGCAAAGTGGGGGGTCACTGTATATTTCTGTCCTGTTTTGCGATTTACAATTATATTTAACTTCTTTAAATTAGCATTATGGTCAGGCAAATCCCTCCTCTCAAACCTGGCTAAAAATATTTTTGATTTTAACATATGGAGTGAGTGTAGCATGCAAAGGAGTCGACTCGTATAATTGGGATTTCATTGAAAATGTTTTGTGGGCGCAAAGTGGGGGGTCACTCTATATTTCTGTCCTGTTTTGCGATTTACAATTATATTTAACTCTTTAAATTAGCATTATGATCAGGCAAATCCCTCCTCTCAAACCTGGCTAAAAATATTTTTCATTTTAATTTATGGAGTGAGTGTAGCATGCAAAGGAGTCAACTCGTATAATTGGGATTTCATTGAAAATGTTTTGTGGGCTCAAAGTGGGGGGTCACTGTATATTTCTGTCCTGTTTTGCGATTTACAATTATATTTAACTTCTTTAAATTAGCATTATGATCTGGCAAATCCCTCCTCTCAAACCTGGTTAAAAATATTTTTCATTTTAACTTATGGAGTGAGTGTAGCATGCAAAGGAGTCGACTCGTATAATTGGGATTTCATTGAAAATGTTTTGTGTGCGCAAAGTTGGGGGTCACTCTATATTTCTGTCCTGTTTTGCGATTTACAATTATATTTAACTTCTTTAAATTAGCATTATGATCAGGCAAATGCCTCCTCTCAAACCTGGTTAAAAATATTATTCATTTTAACTTATGGAGTGAGTGTAGCATGCAAAGGAGTCGACTCGTATAATTGGGATTTCATTGAAAATGTTTTGTGGGCGCAAAGTGCGGGGTCACTGTATATTTCTGTCCTGTTTTGCGCTTTACAATTATATTTACCATCTTTAAATTAGTATTATGATCAGGCAAATCCCTCCTATCAAACCTGGTTAAAAATATTTTTCATTTTAACTTATGGAGTGAGTGTAGCGTGCAAAGGAGTCGACTCGTATAATTGGGATTTCATTGAAAATGTTTTGTGGGCGCAAAGTGGGGGGTCACTGTATATTTCTTTCCTGTTTTGCGATTTACAATTATATTTAACTTCTTTAAATTAGCATTATGATCTGGCAAATCCCTCCTCTCAAACCTGGTTAAAAATATTTTTCATTTTAACTTATGGAGTGAGTGTAGCATGCAAAGGATTCGACTCGTATAATTGGGATTTCATTGAAAATGTTTTGTGGGCGCAAAGTGGGGGGTCACTGTATATTTCTGTCCTGTTTTGCAACTTACAATTATATTTAACTTCTTTAAATTAGCATTATGATCAGGCAAATCCCTCCTCTCAAACCTGGTTAAAAATATTTTTCATTTTGACTAATGGAGTGAGTGTAGCAAGCAAAGGAGTCGACTCGTATAATTGGGATTTCATTGAAAATGTTTTGTGGGCGCAAAGTGGGGGGTCACTGTATATTTCTTTCCTGTTTTGCGATTTACAATTATATTTAACTTCTTTAAATTAGCATTATGATCTGGCAAATCCCTCCTCTCAAACCTGGTTAAAAATATTTTTCATTTTAACTTATGGAGTGAGTGTAGCATGCAAAGGATTCGACTCGTATAATTGGGATTTCATTGAAAATGTTTTGTGGGCGCAAAGTGGGGGGTCACTGTATATTTCTGTCCTGTTTTGCAACTTACAATTATATTTAACTTCTTTAAATTAGCATTATGATCAGGCAAATCCCTCCTCTCAAACCTGGTTAAAAATATTTTTCATTTTGACTAATGGAGTGAGTGTAGCAAGCAAAGGAGTCGACTCGTATAATTGGGATTTCATTGAAAATGTTTTGTGGGCGCAAAGTGGGGGGGTCACTGTATATTTCTGTCCTGTTTTGCGACGTACAATCATATTTAACTTCTTTAAATTAGCATTATGATCAGGCAAATCCCTCCTCTCAAACCTGGTTAAAAATATTTTTCATTTTAACTTATGGAGTGAGTGTAGCATGCAAAGGAGTCAACGCGTATAATTGGGATTTCATTGAAAATGTTTTTGGGACGCAAAGATGGGGGTCACTGTATATATCTGTCCTGTTTTGCGACTTACAATTATATTTAACTTCTTTAAATTAGCATTATGGTCAGGCAAATCCCTCCTCTCAAATCTGGTTAAAAATATTTTTCATTTTAACTTATGGAGTGAGTGTAGCATGCAAAGGAGTCGACTCGTATAATTGGGATTTCATTGAAAATGTTTTGTGGACGCAAAGTGGGGGGACACTGTATATTTCTGTCCTGTTTTGCGATTTACAATTATATTTAACTTCTTTAAATTAGCATTATGATCAGGCAAATCCCTCCTCTCAAACCTGGCTAAAAATATTTTTCATTTTAACTTATGGAGTGAGTGTAGTATGCAAAGGAGTCGACTCGGATAATTGGGATTTCATTAAAAATGTTTTGTGGGCGCAAAGTGGGGGGTCACTGTATATTTCTGTCCTGTTTTGCGAATTACAATTATATTTAACTTCTTTAAATTAGCATTATGATCAGGCAAATCCCACCTCTCAAATCTGGTTAAAAATATTTTTCATTTTAACTTATGGAGTGAGTGTAGCATGCAAAGGAGTCGACTCGTATAATTGGGATTTCATTGAAAATGTTTTGTGGGCGCAAAGTGGGGGGTCACTGTAAATTTCTGTCCTGTTTTGCGCTTTACAATTATATTGAACTTCTTTAAATTAACATTATGATCAGGCAAATCCCTCCTCTCAAACCTGGATAAAAATACTTTTCATTTTAACTTATGGAGTGAGTGTAGCGTGCAAAGGAGTCGACTCGTAAAATTGGGATTTCATTGAAAATGTTTTGTGGGCGCAAAGTGGGGGGTCACTGTATATTTCTTTCCTGTTTTGCGATTTACAATTATATTTAACTTCTTTAAATTAGCATTATGATCTGGCAAATCCCTCCTCTCAAACCTGGTTAAAAATATTTTTCATTTTAACTTATGGAGTGAGTGTAGCATGCAAAGGAGTCGACTCGTATAATTGGGATTTCATTGAAAATGTTTTGTGGGCGCAAAGTGGGGGGTCACTGTATATTTCTGTCCTGTTTTGCGACTTACAATTATATTTAACTTCTTTAAATTAGCATTATGATCAGGCAAATCCCTCCTCTCAAACCTGGTTAAAAATATTTTTCATTTTAACTTATGGAGTGAGTGTAGCATGCAAAGGAGTCGACTCGGATATTTGGGATTTCATTAAAAATGTTTTGTGGGCGCAAAGTGGGGGGTCACTGTATATTTCTGTCCTGTTTTGCGAATTACAATTATATTTAACTTCTTTAAATTAGCATTATGATCAGGCAAATCCCACCTCTCAAATCTGGTTAAAAATATTTTTCATTTTAACTTATGGAGTGCATGTAGCATGCAAAGGAGTCGACTCGTATAATTGGGATTTCATTGAAAATGTTTTGTGGGCGCAAAGTGGGGGGTCACTGTAAATTTCTGTCCTGTTTTGCGCTTTACAATTATATTGAACTTCTTTAAATTAGCATTATGATCAGGCAAATCCCTCCTCTCAAACCTGGATAAAAATACTTTTCATTTTAACTTATGGAGTGAGTGTAGCGTGCAAAGGAGTCGACTCGTATAATTGGGATTTCATTGAAAATGTTTTGTGGGCGCAAAGTGGGTGGTCACTGTATATTTCTATCCTGTTTTGCGACTTACAATTATATTTAACTTCTTTAAATTAGCATTATGATCAGGCAAATCCCTCCCCTCAAACCTGGTTAAAAATATTTTTCATTTTAACTTATGGAGTGAGTGTAGCATGCAAAGGAGTCGACTCGTATAATTGGGATTTCATTGAAAATGTTTTGTGGGCGCAAAGTGGGGGGTCACTGTATATTTCTGTCCTGTTTTGCGACTTACAATTATATTTAACTTCTTTAAATTAGCATTATGATCAGGCAAATCCCTCCTCTCAAACCTGGTTAAAAATACTTTTCATTTTAACTTATGGAGTGAGTGTAGCATGCAAAGGAGTCGACTCGTATAATTGGGATTTCATTGAAAATGTTTTGTGGGCGCAAAAAGGGGGGTCACTGTATATTTCTATCCTGTTTTGCGACTTACAATTATATTTAACTTCTTTAAATTAGCATTATGATCAGGCAAATCCCTCCTCTCAAACCTGGTTAAAAATATTTTTCATTTTAACTTATGGAGTGAGTGTAGCATGCAAAGGAGTCGACTCGTATAATTGGGATTTCATTGAAAATTTTTTGTGGGCGCAAAGTGGGGGGGTCACTGTATATTTCTGTCCTGTTTTGCGATTTACAATTATATTTAACTTCTTTAAATTAGCATTATGATCAGGCAAATCCCTCCTCTCAAATCTGGTTAAAAATATTTTTCATTTTAACTTATTGAGTGAGTGTAGCATGCAAAGGAGTCGACTCGTATAATTGGGATTTCATTGAAAATGTTTTGTGGGCGCAAAGTGGGGGTCACTGTATATTTCTGTCCTGTTTTGCGACTTACAATTATATTTAACTTCTTTTAATTAGCATTATGATCAGGCAAATCCCTCCTCTCAAACCTGGTTAAAAATAATTTTCGTTTTAACTTATGGAGTGAGTGTAGCATGCAAAGGAGTCGACTCGTATAATTGGGATTTCATTGAAAATGTTTTCTGGGCGCAAAGTGGGGGGTCACTGTATATTTCTGTCCTGTTTTGCGATTTACAATTATATTTAACTTCTTTAAATTAGCATTATGATCTGGCAAATCCCTCCTCTCAAACCTGGTTAAAAATATTTTTCATTTTAACTTATGGAGTGAGTGTAGCATGCAAAGGAGTCGACTCGGATAATTGGGATTTCATTAAAAAGGTTTTGTGGGCGCAAAGTGGGGGGTCACTGTATATTTCTGTCCTGTTTTGCGAATTACAATTATATTTAACTTCTTTAAATTAGCATTATGATCAGGCAAATCCCTCCTCTCAAACCTGGTTAAAAATATTTTTCATTTTAACTTATGGAGTGCATGTAGCATGCAAAGGAGTCGACTCGTATAATTGGGATTTCATTGAAAATGTTTTGTGGGCGCAAAGTGGGGGGTCACTGTAAATTTCTGTCCTGTTTTGCGCTTTACAATTATATTTAACTTCTTTAAATTAGCATTATGATCAGGCAAATCCCTCCTCTCAAACCTGGATAAAAATACTTTTCATTTTAACTTATGGAGTGAGTGTAGCATGCAAAGGAGTCGACGCGTATAATTGGGATTTCATTGAAAATGTTTTTGGGACGCAAAGTGGGGGGTCACTGTATATTTCTGTCCTGTTTTACGATTTACAATTATATTTAACTTCGTTAAATTAGCATTATTATCAGGCAAATCCCTCCTCTCAAACCTGGTTAAAAATATTTTTCATTTTAACTTATGGAGTGAGTGTAGCATGCAAAGGAGTCGACTCGTATAATTGGGATTTCATTGAAAATGTTTTGTGGGCGCAAAGTGGGGGAGTCACTGTATATTTCTGTCCTGTTTTGCGCTTTACAATTATATTTAACTTCTTTAAATTAGCATTATGATCAGGCAAATCCCTCCTCTCAAACCTGGTTAAAAATATTTTTCCATTTTAACTTATGGAGTGAGTGTAGCAAGCAAAGGAGTCGACTCGTATAATTGGGATTTCATTGAAAATGTTCTGTGGGCGCAAAGTCGGGGGTCACTGTATATTTCTGTCCTGTTTTGCGACTTACAATTATATTTACCATCTTTAAATTAGCATTATGATCAGGCAAATCCCTCCACTCAAATCTGGTTAAAAATATTTTTCATTTTAACTTATGGAGTGAGTGAAGCATGCAAAGGAGTCCACTCGTATAATTGGGATTTCATTGAAAATGTTCTGTGGGCGCAAAGTCGGGGGGCACTGTATATTTCTGTACTGTTTTGCGACTTACAATTATATTTAACTTCTTTAAATTAGCATTATGATCAGGCAAATCCCTCCTCTCAAATCTGGTTAAAAATATTTTTCATTTTAACTGATGGAGTGAGTGTAGCATGCAAAGGAGTTGACTCGTATAATTGGGATTTCATTGAAAATGTTTTGTGGGCGCAAAGTGGGGGGTCACTGTCTATTTCTGTCCTGTTTTGCGACTTACAATTATATTTAACTTCTTTAAATTAGCATTATGATCAGGCAAATCCCTCCTCTCAAACCTGGTTAAAAATATTTTTCATTTTAACTTATGGAGTGAGTGTAGCATGCAAAGGAGTCGACTCGTATAATTGGGATTTCATTGAAAATGTTTTGTGGGCGCAAAGTGGGGGGTCAATGTATATTTCTGTCCTGTTTTGCAACTTACAATTATATTTAACTTCTTTAATTTAGCATTATGATCAGGCAAATCCCTCCTCTCAAATCTGGTTAAAAATATTTTTCATTTTAACTTATGGAGTGAGTGTAGCATGCAAAGGAGTCGACTCGTATAATTGGGATTTCATTGAAAATGTTTTGTGGGCGCAAAGTGGGGGGTCACTGTATATTTCTGTGCTGTTTTGCAACTTACAATTATATTTAACTTCTTTAAATTAGCATTATGATCAGGCAAATCCCTCCTCTCAAACCTGGTTAAAAATATTTTTCATTTTAACTTATGGAGTGAGTGAAGCATGCAAAGGAGTCCACTCGTATAATTGGGATTTCATTGAAAATGTTCTGTGGGCGCAAAGTCGGGGGGCACTGTATATTTCTGTACTGTTTTGCGACTTACAATTATATTTAACTTCTTTAAATTAGCATTATGATCAGGCAAATCCCTCCTCTCAAATCTGGTTAAAAATATTTTTCATTTTAACTGATGGAGTGAGTGTAGCATGCAAAGGAGTTGACTCGTATAATTGGGATTTCATTGAAAATGTTTTGTGGGCGCAAAGTGGGGGGTCACTGTATATTTCTGTCCTGTTTTGCGATTTCCAATTATATTTAACTTCTTTAAATTAGCATTATGATCAGGCAAATCCCTCCTCTCAAACCTGGTTAAAAATATTTTTCATTTTAACTTATGGAGTGAGTGTAGCATGCAAAGGAGTCGACGCGTATAATTGGGATTTCATTGAAAATGTTTTGTGGGCGCAAAGTGGGGGGTCACTGTATATTTCTGTCCTGTTTTGCGATTTCCAATTATATTTAACTTCTTTAAATTAGAATTATGATCAGGCAAATCCCTCCTCTCAAACCTGGTTAAAAATATTTTTCATTTTAACTTATGGAGTGAGTGTAGCATGCAAAGGAGTCGACTCGTATAATTGGGATTTCATTGAAATTTTTTTTGGGCGCAAATTGGGGGGTCACTGTATATTTCTGTCCTGTTTTGCGACTTACATTTATATTTAACTTCTTTAAATTAATATTATGATCAGGTAAATCCATCCTCTCAAACCTGGTTAAAAATATTTTTCATTTTAACTTATGGAGAGAGTGTAGCATGCAAAGGAGTCGACTCGTATAATTGGGATTTCATTGAAAATGTTTTGTGGCCGCAAAGTGGGGGGGTCACTGTATATTTCTGTCCTGTTTTGCGACTTACAATTATATTTAACTTCTTTAAATTAGCATTATGCACAGGCAAATCCCTCCTCTCAAACCTGGTTAAAAATATTTTTCATTTTACTCATGGAGTGAGTGTAGCATGCAAAGGAGTCGACTCGTATAATTGGGATTTCATTGAAATGTTTTGTGGGTGCAAAGTGGGGGTTCACTGTATATTTCTGTCCTGTTTTGTGACTTACAATTATATTTAACTTCGTTAAATTAGTATTATCATGATTCAAATCCCTCCTCTCAAACTTGGTTAAAAATATTTTTCATTTTAACTCATGGAGTGAGTGTAGCATGCAAAGGAGTCGACTCGTATAATTGGGATTTCATTGAAAATGTTTTGTGGGCGCAAAGTGGGGGGTCACTGTATATTTCTGTCCTGTTTTGCGACTTACAATTATATTTAACTTCTTTAAAGTAGCATTATGATCAGGCAAATCCCTCCTCTCAAACCTGGTTAAAAATATTTTTCATTTTAACTCATGGAGTGAGTGTAGCATGCAAAGGAGTCGACTCGTATAATTGGGATTTCATTGAAAATGTTTTGCTGGCGCAAAGTGGGCTTCACTGTATATTTCTGTCCTGTTTTGCGACTTACAATTATATTTAACTTCTTTAAATTAGCATTATTATCAGGCAAATCCCTCCTCTCAAACCTGGTTAAAAATATTTTTCATTTTAACTTATGGAGTGAGTTTAGCATGCAAAGGAGACGACTCGTATAATTGGGATTTCATTGAAAATGTTTTGTGGCCGCAAAGTGGGGGGTCACTGTATATTTCTGTCCTGTTTTGCGACTTACAATTATATTTAACTTCTTTAAATTAGCATTATGATCAGGCAAATCCCTCCTCTCAAACCTGGTTAAAAATATTTTTCATTTTAACTTATGGAGTGAGTGAAGCATGCAAAGGAGTCGACTCGTATAATTGGGATTTCATTGAAAATGTTTTGTGGGCGCAAAGTGGGGGGTCACTGTATATTTCTGTCCTGTTTTGCAACTTACAATTATATTTAACTTCTTTAAATTAGCATTATGATCAGGCAAATCCCTCCTCTCAAACCTGGCTAAAAATATTTTTCATTTTAACTTATGGAAGGAGTGTAGCATGCAAAGGAGTCGACTCGAATATTTGGGATTTCATTGAAAATGTTTTGTGTGAGGTGACTGTATATTTCTGTCCTGTTTTGCGACTTACAATTATATTTAACTTCTTTAAATTAGCATTATGATCAGGCAAATCCCTCCTCTCAAACCTGGTTAAAAATATTTTTCATTTTAACTTATGGAGTGAGTGTAGCATGCAAAGGAGTCGATGCGTATAATTGGGATTTCATTGAAAATGTTTTGTGGGCGCAAAGTGGGGGGTCACTGTATATTTCTGTCCTGTTTTGCGACTTACAATTATATTTAACTTCTTTAAATTAGCATTATGATCAGGCAAATCCCTCCTCTCAAACCTGGTTAAAAATATTTTTCATTTTAACTTATGGAGTGTGTGTAGCATGCAAAGGAGTCCACTCGTATAATTGGGATTTCATTGAAAATGTTTTGTGGGAGCAAAGTGGGGGGTCACTGTATATTTCTGTCCTGTTTTGCGACTTACAATTATATTTAACTTCTTTAAATTAGTATTATGATCAGGCAAATCCCTCCTCTCAAACCTGGCTAAAAATATTTTTCATTTTAACTTATGGAAGGAGTGTAGCATGCAAAGGAGTCGACTCGTATAATTGGGATTTCATTGAAAATGTTTTGTGGGCGCAAAGTGGGGGGTCACTGTATATTTCTGTCCTGTTTTGCGACTTACAATTATATTTAACTTCTTTAAATTAGCATTATGATCAGGCAAATCCCTCCTCTCAAACCTGGTTAAAAATATTTTTCATTTTAACTTATGGAGTGAGTGTAGCATGCAAAGGAGTCGACGCGTATAATTGGGATTTCATTGAAAATGTTTTGTGGGCGCAAAGTGGGGGGTCACTGTATATTTCTGTCCTGTTTTGCGACTTACAATTATATTTAACTTGTTTAAATTAGCATTATGATCAGGCAAATCCCTCCTCTCAAATCTGGTTAAAAATATTTTTCATTTTAACGTATGGAGTGAGTGTAGCATGCAAAGGAGTCAACTCGTATAATTGGGATTTCATTGAAAATGTTTTGTGGGCGCAAAGTGGGGGGTCACTGTATATTTCTGTCCTGTTTTGCGACTTACAATTATATTTAACTTCTTTAAATTAGCATTATGATCAGGCAAATCCCTCCTCTCAAACCTGGTTAAAAATATTTTTCATTTTAACTTATGGAGTGAGTGTAGCATGCAAAGGAGTCGACTCGTATAATTGGGATTTCATTGAAAATGTTTTGTGGGCGCAAAGTGGGGGGTCACTGTATATTTCTGTCCTGTTTTGCGACTTACAATTAGATTTAACTTCTTCAAATTAGCATTATGATCAGGCAAATCCCTCCTGTCAAATCTGGTTAAAAATATTTTTCATTTTAACTTATGGAGTGAGTGTAGCATGCAAAGGAGTCGACTCGAATAATTGGGATTTCATTGAAAATGTTTTGTGGGCGCAAAGTGGGGGGTCACTGTATATTTCTGTCCTGTTTTGCGACTTACAATTCTATTTAACTTCTTTAAATTAGCATTATGATCAGGCAAATCCCTCCTCTCAAATCTGGTTAAAAATATTTTTCATTTTAACTTATGGAGTGAGTGTAGCATGCAAAGGAGTCGACTCATATAATTGGGATTTCATTAAAAAGGTTTTGTGGGTGCAAAGTGGGGGGTCACTGTATATTTCTGTCCTGTTTTGCAATTTACAATAATATTTACCTTCTTTAAATTAGCATTATGATCAGGCAAATCCGTCCTCTCAAACCTGGCTAAAAATATTTTTCATTTTAACTTATATAGTGAGTGTAGCATGCAAATGAGTCGACTCGTATAATTGGGATTTCATTGAAAATGTTTTCTGGGCGCAAAGTGGGGGGTCACTGTATATATCTGTCCTGTTTTGTGATTTACAATTATATTTAACTTCTTTAAATTAGCATTATGATCAGGCAAATCCCTCCTCTCAAACCTGGTTAAAAATATTTTTCATTTTAACTTATGGAGTGAGTGTAGCATGCAAAGGAGTCGACGCGTATAATTGGGATTTCATTGAAAATGTTTTGTGGGCGCAAAGTGGGGGGTCACTGTATATTTCTGTCCTGTTTTGCGACTTACAATTATATTTAACTTGTTTAAATTAGCATTATGATCAGGCAAATCCCTCCTCTCAAATCTGGTTAAAAATATTTTTCATTTTAACGTATGGAGTGAGTGTAGCATGCAAAGGAGTCGACTCGTATAATTGGGATTTCATTGAAAATGTTTTGTGGGCGCAAAGTGGGGGGTCACTGTATATTTCTGTCCTGTTTTGCGACTTACAATTATATTTAACTTCTTTAAATTAGCATTATGATCAGGCAAATCCCTCCTGTCAAATCTGGTTAAAAATATTTTTCATTTTAACTTATGGAGTGAGTGTAGCATGCAAAGGAGTCGACTCGAATAATTGGGATTTCATTGAAAATGTTTTGTGGGCGCAAAGTGGGGGGTCACTGTATATTTCTGTCCTGTTTTGCGACTTACAATTCTATTTAACTTCTTTAAATTAGCATTATGATCAGGCAAATCCCTCCTCTCAAATCTGGTTAAAAATATTTTTCATTTTAACTTATGGAGTGAGTGTAGCATGCAAAGGAGTCGACTCATATAATTGGGATTTCATTAAAAAGGTTTTGTGGGTGCAAAGTGGGGGGTCACTGTATATTTCTGTCCTGTTTTGCAATTTACAATAATATTTACCTTCTTTAAATTAGCATTATGATCAGGCAAATCCGTCCTCTCAAACCTGGCTAAAAATATTTTTCATTTTAACTTATATAGTGAGTGTAGCATGCAAATGAGTCGACTCGTATAATTGGGATTTCATTGAAAATGTTTTCTGGGCGCAAAGTGGGGGGTCACTGTATATATCTGTCCTGTTTTGTGATTTACAATTATATTTAACTTCTTTAAATTAGCATTATGATCTGGCAAATCCCTCCTCTCAAACCTGGCTGAAAAAATTTTTCATTTTAACTTATGGAGTGAGTGTAGCATGCAAAGGATTCGATTCGTATAATTGGGATTTCATTGAAAATGTTTTGTGGGCGCAAAGTGGGGGGTCACTGTATATTTCTGTCCTGTTTTGCGATTTATAATTATATTTAACTTCTTTAAATTAGCATTATGATCTGGCAAATCCCTCTTCTCAAATCTGGCTAAAAATATTTTTCATTTTAACTCATGGAGTGAGCGACTCGTATAATTGGGACTTCATTAAAGAAGTATTATGGGTACAAAGTGGGGGTCACTGTATATTTCTGTCCTGTTTTGCGATTTACAATTATATTTAACTTCTTTAAATTAGCATTATGATCTGGCAAATCCCTACTCTCAAACCTGGCTAAAAATATTTTTCATTTTAACTTATGGAGTGAGTGTAGCATGCAAAGGATTCGACTCGTATTATTGGGATTTCATTGAAAATGTTTTGTGGGCGCAAAGTGGGGGGTCACTGTTTATTTCTGTCCTGTTTTGCGACTTACAATTATATTTACCTTCTTTAAATTAGCATTATGATCTGGCATACCCTCCTCTCAAACCTGGCTAAAAATATTTTTCATTTTGAACTTATGGAGTGAGTGTAGCATGGAAAGGAGTCGACTCGTACAATTGGGATTAGACTGAAAATATATTGTGGGCGCAAAGTGGGGGGTCACTATATATTTGTGTCCTGTTTTGCGATTTACAATTATATTTAATTTCTTATTAAATTAGCCTTATGATCTGGCAAATCCCTCCTCTCAAACCTGGCTAAAAATATTTTTCATTTTAACTTATGGAGTGAGAGTAGCATGCAAAGGAGTCGACTCGTATAATTGGGACTTCATTAAAGAAGTATTGTGGGTACAAAGTGGGGGTCACTGTATATTTCAGTCCTGTTTTGCGATTTACAATTATATTTACCTTCTTTAAATTAGCATTATGATCTGGCAAATCCCTCCCCTCAAACCTGGTCAAAAATATTTTTCATTTTAAGTTATGGAGTGAGTGTAGCATGCAAAGGAGTCGACTCGTATAATTGGGATTTCATTGAAAATGTTTTGTGGGCCCAAAGTGGGGGGGTCACTGTATATTTCTGTCCTGTTTTGCGCTTTACAATTATATTTAACTTCTTTAAATTAGCATTATGATCTGGCAAATCCCTTTTCTCAAACCTGGCTAAAACTATTTTTAATTTTAACTGATGGAGTGAGTGTAGCATGCAAAGGAGTCGACTCATATGATTGGGATTTATTTGAAAATGTATTGTGGGCGCAAAGTGGGGGGTCACTGTATATTTCTGTCCTGTTTTGCGATTTACAATTATATTTAACTCCTTTAAATTAGCATTATGATCTGGCAAATCCCTCCTCTCAAACCTGGCTAAAAATATTTTTTATTTTAACTTATGCAGTGAGTGTAGCATGCAAAGGAGTCGACTCGTATAATTGGGATTTCATTGAAAATGTTTTGTGGGCGCAAAGTGGGGGGTCACTGTATATTTCTGTCCTGTTTTGCGACTTACAATTATATTTACCATCTTTAAATTAGTATTATGATCAGGCAAATCCCTCCTCTCAAACCTGGCTAAAAATATTTTTCATTTTAACTCATGGAGTGAGTGTAGCATGCAAAGGAGTCGACTCGTACAATTGGGATTAGACTGAAAACATATTGTGGGCGCAAAGTGGGGGGTCACTATATATTTGTGTCCTGTTTTGCGATTTACAATTATATTTAATTTCTTATTAAATTAGCATTATGATCTGGCAAATCCGTCCTCTCAAACCTGGCTAAAAATATTTTTCATTTTAACTTATGGAGTGAGTGTAGCATCCAAAGGAGTCGACTCGTATAATTGGGAATTCATTGAAAATGTTTTGTGGGCGCAAAGTGGGGGGTCACTGTATATTTCTGTCCTGTTTCGCGATTTACAATTATATTCAACTTCTTTAAATTAGCATTATGATCAGGCAAATCCCTCCTCTCAAACCTGGTTAAAAATATTTTTCATTTTAACTTATGGAGAGAGTGTAGCATGCAAAGGAGTCGACTCATATGATTGGGATTTCATTGAAAATGTTTTGTGGGCGCAAAGTGGGGGGTCACTGTATATTTCTGTCCTGTTTTGCGACTTACAATTATATTTACCATCTTTAAATTAGCATTATGATCTGGCAAATCCCTCCTCTCAAACCTGGCTAAAAATATTTTTCATTTTAACTTATGGAGTGAGTGTAGCATCCAAAGGAGTCGACTCGTATAATTGGGCTTTCATTGAAAATGTTTTGTGTGCGCAAAGTGGGGGTTCACTGTATATTTCTGTCCTATTTTGCGAATTACAATTATATTTACCTTCTTTAAATTAGCATTATGATCTGGAAATCCCTCCTCTCAAACCTGGCTAAAAATATTTTTCATTTTAACTTATGGAGTGAGTGTAGCATCCAAAGGAGTCGAGTCGTATAATTGGGATTTCATTGAAAATATTTTGTGGGCGTAAAGTGGGGGGTCACTGTTTATTTCTGTCCTGTTTTGCGAATTACAATTATATTGATCTTCTTTAAATTAGCATTATGATCTGGCAAATCCCTCCTCTCAAACCTGGCTAATAATATTTTTCATTTTAACTTATGGAGTGAAAGTAGCATCCAAAGGAGTCGACTCGTATAATTGGAATTTCATTGAAAATGTTTTGTGGGTTCAAAGTGGGGGGTCACTGTATATTTCTGTCCATTTTTGCGATTTACAATTATATTTACCTGCTTTAAATTAGCATTAGGATCTAGCAAATCCCTCCTCTCAAACCTGGCTAAAAATATTTTTCATTTTAACTTATGGAGTGAGTGTAGCATGCAAAGGAGTCGACTGGTATAATTGAGATTTCATTGAAAATGTTTTGTGGGCGCAAAGTGGGGGGTCACTGTATATTTCTGTCCAGTTTTGCGATTTACAATTATATTTAACTTCTTTAAATTAGCATTATGATCAGGCAAATCCCTCCTCTCAAACCTGGTTAAAAATATTTTTCATTTTAACTTATGGTGTGAGTGTAGCATGCAAAGGAGTCGACTCTTATAATTTGGATTTCATTGAAAATGTTTTGTAGGCGCAAATTGGTGGGGTCACTGTATATTTCTGTCCTGTTTTGGGATTTACAATTATATTTAACTTCTTTAAATTAGCATTATGATCAGGCAAATCCCTCCTCTCAAACCTGGCTAAAAATATTTTTCATTTTAACTTATGGAGTGAATGTAGCATGCAAAGGTTTTGACTCGTATAATTGGGATTTCATTGAAAATGATTTGTGGGTGCAAAGTGGGGGTCCCTGTATATTTCTGTCCTGTTTTGCGACTTACAATTATATTTACCATCTTTAAATTAGTATTATGACCAGGCAAATCCCTCCTCTCAAACCTGGCTAAAAATATTTTTTGTTTTAATTTATGGAGTGAGTGTAGCGTGCAAAGTAGTCGACTCGTATAATTGGGATTTCATCGAAAATGTTTTGTGGGCGCAAAGTGGGGGGTCACTGTATATTTCTGTCCTGTTTTGCGACTTACAATTATATTTAACTTCTTTAAATCAGCATTATGATCAGGCAAATCCCTCCTCTCAAACCTGGCTAAAAATATTTTTCATTTAAACTTATGGTGTGAGTGTAGCATGCAATGGAGTCGACTTGTATAATTGTGATTTCATTGAAAATGTTTTGTGGGCGCAAAGTGGGGGGGTCACTGTATATTTCTGTCCTGTTTTTCGCTTTACAATAATATTTAACTTGTTTAAATTAGCATTATTATCAGGCAAATCCCTCCTCTCAAACTTGGCTAAAAATATTTTTCATTTTAACTTATGGAGTGAGTGTAGCATGCAAAGGAGTCGACTCGTATAATTGGGATTTCATTGAAAATGTTTTGTGGGCGCAAAGTGGTCGGTCACTGTATATTTCTGTACTGTTTTGCGCTTTACAATTATATTTACTTTCTTTAAATTAGCATTATGATCTGGCAAATCCCTCCTCTCACACCTGATTCAAAATATTTTTCATTTTAACTTATGGAGTGAGTGTAGCATGCAAAGGAGTCGACTCGTATAATTGGGATTTCATTGAAAATGTTTTGTGGGCGCAAAGTGGGGGGTCACTGTATATTTCTGTCCTGTTTTGCGAATTACAATTATATTTAACTTCTTTAAATTAGTATTATGATCAGGCAAATCCCTCCTCTCAAACCTGGCTAAAAATATTTTTCATTTTAACTTATGGAGTGCGTGTAGCATGCAAAGGAGTCGACTCGTATAATTGGAATTTCATTGAAAATGTTTTGTGGGCCCAAAGTGGGGGGTCACAAGTATATTTCTGTCCTGTTTTGCGACTTACAATTATATTTAACTTCTTTAAATTAGCATTATGATCAGGCAAATCCCTCCTCTCAAACCTGGCTAAAAATATTTTTCATTTTAACTTATGGAGTGCGTGTAGCATGCAAAGGAGTCGACTCGTATAATTGGAATTTCATTGAAAATGTTTTGTGGGCCCAAAGTGGGGGGTCACAAGTATATTTCTGTCCTGTTTTGCGACTTACAATTATATTTAACTTCTTTAAATTAGCATTATGATCAGGCAAATCCCTCCTCTCAAACCTGGTTAAAAATATTTTTCATTTTAACTCATGGAGTGAGTGTAGCATGCAAAGGAGTCGACTCGTATATTTGGGATTTCATTGAAGATGTTTTGTGGGCGCAAAGTGCGGGGTCACTGTATATTTCTGTCCTGTTTTGTGCTTTACAATTATATTTAACTTCTTTAAATTAGCATTATGATCAGGCAAATCCCTCCTCTCAAACCTGGTTAAAAATATTTTTCATTTTATCTCATGGAATGAGTGTAGCATGCAAAGGAGTCGACTCGTATATTTGGGATTTCATTGAAAATTTTTTGTGGGCGCAAAGTGGGGGGTCACTGTATATTTCTGTCCTGTTTTGCGATTTACAATTATATTTAACTTCTTTAAATTAGCATTATGAACAGGCAAATCCCTCCTCTCAAACCTGGCTAAAAATATTTTTCATTTTAACTTATGGAGTGAGTGTAGCATGCAAAGAAGTCAACTCGTATAATTGGGATTACATTGAAAATGTTTTGTGGGCGCAAAGTGGGGGGTCAGTGTATATTTCTGTCCTGTTTTGCGATTTACAATTATATTTAACTTGTTAAGATTAGCATTATGATCAGGCCAATCCCTCCTGTCAAACCTGGCTAAAAATATTTTTCATTTTAACTTATGGAATGAGTGTAGCATGCAAAGGAGTCGACTCGTATAATTGGGATCTCATTGAAAATGTTTTGTGGGCGCAAAGTGGGGGGGGGGTCACTGTATATTTCTGTCCTGTTTTGCGCTTTACAATTATATTTAACCTCTTTAAATTAGCAATATGATCAGCAAATCCCTCCTCTCAAACCTGGTTAAAAATATTTTTCATTTTAAGTTATGGAGTGAGTGGAGCATGCAAAGGAGTCGACTCGTATAATTGGGATTTCATTGAAAATGTTTTGTGGGCGAAAAGTGGGGGGGGTCACTGTATATTTCTGTCCTGTTTTGCGATTTACAATTATATTTAACTTCTTTAAATTAGCATTATGATCAGGCAAATCCCTCCTCTCAAACCTGGCTAAAAATATTTTTCATTTTAACTTATGGAGTGAGTGTAGCATGCAAAGGAGTCAACTCGTATAATTGGGATTACATTGAAAATGTTTTGTGGGCGCAAAGTGGGGGGTCACTGTATATTTCTGTCCTGTTTTGCGATTTACAATTATATTTAACTTGTTTAGATTAGCATTATGATCAGGCCAATCCCTCCTGTCAAACCTGGCTAAAAATATTTTTCATTTTAACTTATGGAATGAGTGTAGCATGCAAAGGAGTCGACTCGTATAATTGGGATCTCATTGAAAATGTTTTGTGGGCGCAAAGTGGGGGGGTCACTGTATATTTCTGTCCTGTTTTGCGACTTACAATTATATTTACCAACTTTAAATTAGCATTATGATCTGGCAAATCCCTCCTCTCAAACCTGGCTAAAAATATTTTTCATTTTATCTTATGTAGTGAGGGTAGCATGCAAAGGAGTCGACTCGTATAATTGGGATTTCATTGAAAATGTTTTGTGCGCGCAAAGTGGGGTGTCACTTTATATTTCTGTCCTGTTTTGCGCTTTACAATTATATTTACCTTCTTTAAATTAGCATTATGATCTGGCAAATCCCTCCCCTCAAACCTGGTCAAAAATATTTTTCATTTTATCTTATGGAGTGAGTGTAGCATGCAAAGGAGTAAGACTCGTATAATTGGGATTTCATTGAAAATGTTTTGTGGGCCCAAAGTGGGGGGGTCACTGTATATTTCTGTCCTGTTTTGCGCTTTACAATTATATTTAACTTCTTTAAATTAGCATTATGATCTGGCAAATCTCTGCTCTCAAACCTGGCTAAAAATATTTTTCATTTTAACTTACGGAGTGAGTCTAGCATGCAAAGGAGTCGACTGGTATAATTGGGATATCATTGAAAATGTTTTGTGGGCGCAAAGTGGGGGCTCACTGTATATTTGTGTCCTGCTTTGCGCTTTACAATTATATTTACCTTCTTTAAATTCGCATTCTGATCTGACAAATCCCTCCTCTCAAACCTGGTTAAAAAGATTTTTCTTTTTAACTTATGGAGTGAGTGTAGCATGCAAAGGAATCAACTCGTATAATTGAAATTTCATTGGAAATGATTTGTGGGTGCAAAGTGGGGTGGGTCACTGTATATTTCTGTCCTGTTTTGCGCTTTACAATTATATTTAACTTCTTTAAATTAGCATTATGATCAGGCAAATCCCTCCTCTCAAACCTGGCTAAAAATATTTTTCATTTTAACTTATGGAGTGAGTGTAGCATGCAAAGGAATCGACTCGTATCATTGGGATTTCATTGAAAATGTTTCGTGGGCGCAAAGTGGGGGTTCACTGTATATTTCTGTCCTGTTTTGTGACATACAATTATATTTAACTTCGTTAAATTAGTATTATGATGAGTCAAATCCCTCCTCTCAAACCTGGCTAAAAATATATTTCATTTTAACTTATGGAATCAGTGTAGCATGCAAAGGAGTCGACTCGTATAATTGGGATTTCATTGAAAATGTTTTGTGGGTGCAAAGTGGGGGTTCACTGTATATTTCTGTCCTGTTTTGTGACTTACAATTATATTTACCTTCGTTAAATTAGTATTATGATGAGTCAAATCCCTCCTCTCAAACCTGGCTAAAAATATTTTTCATTTTAACTTATGGAGTGAGTGTAGCATGCAAAGGAGTCGACTCGTATAATTGGGATTTCATTGAAAATGTTTTGTGGGCGCAAAGTGGGGGTCACTGTATATTTCTGTCCTGTTTTGCGACTTACAATTATATTTAACTTCTTTAAATTAGCATTATGATCAGGCAAATCCCTCCTCTCAAACCTGGCTAAAAATATTTTTCATTTTAACTTATGGAGTGAGTGTAGCATGCAAAGGAATCGACTCGTATCATTGGGATTTCATTGAAAATGTTTCGTGGGCGCAAAGTGGGGGTTCACTGTATATTTCTGTCCTGTTTTGTGACTTACAATTATATTTAACTACTTTAAATTAGCATTATGATCAGGCAAATCCCTCCTCTCAAACCTGGTTAAAAATATTTTTCATTTTACCTCATGGAGTGAGTGTAGCATGCAAAGGAGTCGACTCGTATAATTGGGATTTCATTGAAAATGTTTTGTGGGCGCAAAGTGGGGGGTTAACTGTATATTTCTGTCCTGTTTTGCGCTTTACAATTATATTTAACTTATTTAAATTAGTATTATGATCAGGCAAATCCCTCCTCTCAAACCTGGCTAAAAATATTTTTCATTTTAACTTATGGAGTGAGTGTAGCATGCAAAGGAGTCGACTCGTATAATTGGGATTTCATTGAAAATGTTTTGTGGGCGCAAAGTGGGGGGTCACTGTATATTTCTGTCCTGTTTTGCGCTTTACAATTATATTTACCATCTTTAAATTAGCATTATGATCTGGCAAATACCTCCTCTCAAACCTGGCTAAAAATATTTTTCATTTTACCTGATGGAGTGAGTGTAGCATGCAAAGGAGTCGACTCGTGTCATTGAGATTTCATTGAAAATGTTTTGTGGGCCCAAAGTGGGGGGTCACTGTATATTTCTGTCCTGTTTTGCGATTTACAATTATATTTACCTTCTTTAAATTAGCATTATGATCAGGCCAATCCCTCCTCTCAAACCTGGCTAAAAATATTTTTCATTTTAACTTATGGAGTGAGTGTAGCATGCAAAGGAGTCGACTCGTATAATTGGGATTTCATTGGAAATGTTTTGTGGGCGCAAAGTGGGGGGGTCACTGTATATTTCTGTCCTGTTTTGCGATTTACAATTATATTTACCTTCTTTAACTTAGCATTATCATCTGGCAAATCCCTCCTCTCAAACCTGGCTAAAAATATTTTTCATTTTAACTTATGGAGTGAGTGTAGTATGCAAAGTACTCGACTCGCATAATTGGGATTTCATTGAAAATGTTTTGTGGGCACAAAGTGGGGGGTCACTGTATATTTCTGTCCTGTTTTGCGATTTACAATTATATTTACCTTCTTTAAATTAGCATTATGATCTGGCAAATCCCTCCTCTCAAACCTGGCTAAAATATTTTTCATTTTAACTTATGGAGTGAGTGTAGCATGCAAAGGAGTCGACTCGTATAACTGGGATTTCATTGAAAATGTTTTGTGGGCGCAAATGGGGGGGTCACTGTATATTTCTGTCCTGTTTTGCGATTTACAATTATATTTAACTTCTTTAAATTAGCATTATGATCAGGCAAATCCCTCCTCTCAAACCTGGCTAAAAATATTTTTCATTTTAACTCATGGAGTGAGTGTAGCATGCAAAGGAGTCGACTCGTATAATTGGGATTTCATTGAAAATGTTTTGTGGGCGCAAAGTGGGGGGTCACTGTATATATCTGTCCTGTTTTGCGACTTACAATTATATTTACCTTCTTTAAATTAGCATTATGATCTGGCAAATCCCTCCTCTCAAACCTGGCTAAAAATATTTTTCACTTTAACTTATGGAGTGAGTGTAGTATGCAAAGGAGTCGACTCGTATAATTGGGATTTCATTGAAAATGTTTTGTGGGCACAAAGTGGGGGTCACTGTATATTTCTGTCCTGTTTTGTGCTTTACAATTATATTTAACTTCTTTAAATTGGCATTATGATCAGGCAAATCCCTCCTCTCAAACCTGGCTAAAAATATTTTTCATTTTAACTTATGGAGTGAGTGTAGCATGCAAAGGAGTCGACTCGTATAATTGGGATTTCATTGAAAATGTTTTGTGGGCGCAAAGTGGGGGGTCACTGTATATTTCTGTCCTGTTTTGCGATTTACAATTATATTTACCTTCTTTAAATTAGCATTATGATCTGGCAAATCCCTCCTCTCAAACCTGGCTAAAAATATTTTTCCTTTTAAGTTATGGAATGAGTGTAGCATGCGAAGGAGTCGACTCGTATAATTGGGATTTCATTGAAAATGTTTTGTGGGCGCAAAGTGGGGGGTCACTGTATATTTCTGTCCTGTTTTGTGCTTTACAATTATATTTAACTTCTTTAAATTGGCATTATGATCTGGCAAATCTCTGCTCTCAAACCTGGCTAAAAATATTTTTCATTTTAAGTTATGGAGTGAGTGTAGCATGCGAAGGAGTCGACTCGTATAATTGGGATTTCATTGAAAATGTTTTGTGGGCGCAAAGTGGGGGGTCACTGTATATTTCTGTCCTGTTTTGTGCTTTACAATTATATTTAACTTCTTTAAATTAGCATTATGATCTGGCAAACCCCTCCTCTCAAACCTGGCTAAAAATATTTTTCATTTTAACTTATGGAGTGAGTGTAGCATGCAAAGGAGTCGACTCGTATAATTGGGATTTCATTGAAAATGTTTTGTGGGCGCAAAGTGGGGGGTCACTGTATATTTCTGTCCTGTTTTGTGCTTTACAATTATATTTAACTTCTTTAAATTAGCATTATGATCTGGCAAATCTCTGCTCTCAAACCTGGCTAAAAATATTTTTCATTTTAACTTATGGAGTGAGTGTAGCATGCGAAGGAGTCGACTCGTATAATTGGGATTTCATTGAAAATGTTTTGTGGGCGCAAAGTGGGGGGTCACTGTATATTTCTGTCCTGTTTTGCGACTTACAATTATATTTAACTTCTTTAAATTAGCATTATGACCTGGCAAATCTCTGCTCTCAAACCTGGCTAAAAATATTTTTCATTTTAACTTATGGAGTGAGTGTAGCATGCGAAGGAGTCGACTCGTATAATTGGGATTTCATTGAAAATGTTTTGTGGGCGCAAAGTGGGGGGTCACTGTATATTTCTGTCCTGTTTTGTGCTTTACAATTATATTTAACTTCTTTAAATTAGCATTATGATCTGGCAAATCTCTGCTCTCAAACCTGGCTAAAAATATTTTTCATTTTAAGTTATGGAGTGAGTGTAGCATGCGAAGGAGTCGACTCGTATAATTGGGATTTCATTGAAAATGTTTTGTGGGCGCAAAGTGGGGGGTCACTGTATATTTCTGTCCTGTTTTGCGACTTACAATTATATTTAACTTCTTTAAATTAGTATTATGATCAGGCAAATCCCTCCTCTCAAACCTGATTAAAAATATTTTTCATTTTAACTTATGGAGTGAGTGTAGCATGCAAAGGAGTCGACTCGTATAATTGGGATTTCATTGAAAATATTTTGTGGCCGCAAAGTGGGGGATCACTGTGTATTTCTGTCCTGTTTTGCGACTTACAATTATATTTAACTTCTTTAAATTAGCATTATGATCAGGCAAATCCCTCCTCTGAAACCAGGTTAAAAATATTTTTCATTTAAACTTATGGAGTGAGTGTAGAATGCAAAGGAGTCGACTCGTATAATTGGGATTTCATTGAAAATGTTTTGTGGGCGTTAAGTGGGGGGTCACTGTATATTTCAGTCCTGTTTTGCGATTTACAATTATATTTACCTTTCTTAAATTAGCATTATGATCTGGCAAATCCCTCCAGTCAAACGTATCTAAAAATATTTTTCATTTTAACTTATGGAGTGAGCGTAGCATGCAAAGGAGTCGACTCGTATAATTGGGATTTCATTGAAAATGTTTTGTGGGCGCAAAGTGGGGGGTCACTGTATATTTCTGTCCTGTTTTGCGACTTACAATTATATTTAACTTCTTTAAATTAGCATTATGATCAGGCAAATCCCTCCTCTCAAACCAGGTTAAAAATATTTTTCATTTTAACTTATGGAGTGAGTGTAGCATGCAAAGGAGTCGACTTGTATAATTGGGATTTCATTGAAAATGTTTTGTGGGCGCAAAGTGGGGGGTCACTATATATTTCTGTCCTGTTTTGCGACTTACAATTATATTTAACTTCTTTAAATTAGCATTATTATCAGGCAAATCCCTCCTCTCAAACCAGGTTAAAAATATTTTTCATTTTAACTTATGGAGTGAGTGTAGCATGCAAAGGAGTCGACTCGTATAATTGGGATTTCATTGAAAATGTTTTGTGCGCGCAAAGTGGGGGGTCACAGTATATTTCTGTCCTGTTTTGGGATTTACAATTATATTTAACTTCTTTAAATTAGCATTATGATCAGGCAAATCCCTCCTCTCAAACCAGGTTAAAAATATTTTTCATTTTAACTTATGGAGTGAGTGTAGCATGCAAAGGAGTCGACTCGTATAATTGGGATTTCATTGAAAATGTTTTGTGGGCGCAAAGTGGGGGGTCACTGTATATTTCTGTCCTGTTTTGCGACTTACAATTATATTTAACTTCTTTAAATTAGCATTATGATCAGGCAAATCCCTCCTCTCAAACCAGGTTAAAAATATTTTTCATTTTAACTTATGGAGTGAGTGTAGCATGCAAAGGAGTCGACTCGTATAATTGGGATTTCATTGAAAATGTTTTGTGGGCGCAAAGTGGGTGGTCACTGTATATTTCTGTCCTGTTTTGCGACTTACAATTATATTTAACTTCTTTAAATTAGCATTATGATAAGGCAAATCCCTCCTCTCAAACCAGGTTAAAAATATTTTTCATTTTAACTTATGGAGTGAGTGTAGCATGCAAAGGAGTCGACTCGTATAATTGGGATTTCATTGAAAATGTTTTGTGGGCGCAAAGTGGGGGGTCACTGTATATTTCTGTCCTGTTTTGCGACTTACAATTATATTTAACTTCTTTAAATTAGTATTATGATCAGGCAAATCCCTCCTCTCAAACCTGATTAAAAATATTTTTCATTTTAACTTATGGAGTGAGTGTAGCATGCAAAGGAGTCGACTCGTATAATTGGGATTTCATTGAAAATGTTTTGTGGGCGCAAAGTGGGGGGTCACTGTATATTTCAGTCCTGTTTTGCGATTTACAATTATATTTATCTTTCTTAAATTAGCATTATGATCTGGCAAATCCCTCCTGTCAAACGTATCTAAAAATATTTTTCATTTTAACTTATGGAGTGAGTGTAGCATGCAAAGGAGTCGACTCGTATAATTGGGATTTCATTGAAAATGTTTTGTGGGCGCAAAGTGGGGAGTCACTGTATATTTCTGTCCTGTTTTGCGATTTACAATTATATTTCACTTCTTTAAATTAGCATTATGATCTGGCAAATCCCTCCTCTCAAACCTAGCTAAAAATATTTTTCATTTTAACTTATGGAGTGAGTGTAGCATGCAAAGGAGTCCACTCGTATAATTGGGATTTCATTGAAAATGTTTTGTGGGCGCGAAGTGGGGGGTCACTGTATATTTCTGTCCTGTTTTGTGACTTACAATTATATTTAACTTCTTTAAATTAGTATTATGATCAGGCAAATCCCTCCTCTCAAACCTGATTAAAAATATTTTTCATTTTAACTTATGGAGTGAGTGTAGCATGCAAAGGAGTCGACTCGTATAATTGGGATTTCATTGAAAATATTTTGTGGCCGCAAAGTGGGGGATCACTGTGTATTTCTGTCCTGTTTTGCGACTTACAATTATATTTAACTTCTTTAAATTAGCATTATGATCAGGCAAATCCCTCCTCTGAAACCAGGTTAAAAATATTTTTCATTTAAACTTATGGAGTGAGTGTAGCATGCAAAGGAGTCGACTCGTATAATTGGGATTTCATTGAAAATGTTTTGTGGGCGCAAAGTGGGGGGTCACTGTATATTTCAGTCCTGTTTTGCGATTTACAATTATATTTATCTTTCTTAAATTAGCATTATGATCTGGCAAATCCCTCCTGTCAAACGTATCTAAAAATATTTTTCATTTTAACTTATGGAGTGAGCGTAGCATGCAAAGGAGTCGACTCGTATAATTGGGATTTCATTGAAAATGTTTTGTGGGCGCAAAGTGGGGGGTCACTGTATATTTCTGTCCTGTTTTGCGACTTACAATTATATTTAACTTCTTTAAATTAGCATTATGATCAGGCAAATCCCTCCTCTCAAACCAGGTTAAAAATATTTTTCATTTTAACTTATGGAGTGAGTGTAGTATGCAAAGGATTCGACTCGTATAATTGGGATTTCATTGAAAATGTTTTGTGGGCGCAAAGTGGGGGGTCACTGTATATTTCTGTCCTGTTTTGCGACTTACAATTATATTTAACTTCTTTAAATTAGCATTATGATCAGGCAAATCCCTCCTCTCAAACCAGGTTAAAAATATTTTTCATTTTAACTTATGGAGTGAGTGTAGCATGCAATGGAGTCAACTCGTATAATTGGGATTTCATTGAAAATGTTTTGTGGGCGCAAAGTGGGGGGTCACTCTATATTTCTGTCCTGTTTTGCGACTTACAATTATATTTAACTTCTTTAAATTAGCATTATGATCAGGCAAATCCCTCCTCTCAAACCAGGTTAAAAATATTTTTCATTTTAACTTATGGAGTGAGTGTAGCATGCAAAGGAGTCGACTCGTATAATTGGGATTTCATTGAAAATGTTTTGTTGGCGCAAAGTGGGGGGTCACTGTATATTTCTGTCCTGTTTTGCGACTTACAATTATATTTAACTTCTTTAAATTAGCATTATGATCAGGCAAATCCCTCCTCTCAAACCAGGTTAAAAATATTTTTCATTTTAACTTATGGAGTGAGTGTAGCATGCAAAGGAGTCGACTCGTATAATTGGGATTTCATTGAAAATGTTTTGTGGGCGCAAAGTGGGGGGTCACAGTATATTTCTGTCCTGTTTTGGGATTTACAATTATATTTAACTTCTTTAAATTAGCATTATGATCAGGCAAATCCCTCCTCTCAAACCAGGTTAAAAATATTTTTCATTTTAACTTATGGAGTGAGTGTAGCATGCAAAGGAGTCGACTCGTATAATTGGGATTTCATTCAAAATGTTTTGTGGGCGCAAAGTGGGGGGTCACTGTATATTTCTGTCCTGTTTTGCGACTTACAATTATATTTAACTTCTTTAAATTAGCATTATGATCAGGCAAATCCCTCCTCTCAAACCAGGTTAAAAATATTTTTCATTTTAACTTATGGAGTGAGTGTAGCATGCAAAGGAGTCGACTCGTATAATTGGGATTTCATTGAAAATGTTTTGTGGGCGCAAAGTGGGGGTCACTGTATATTTCTGTCCTGTTTTGCGACTTACAATTATATTTAACTTCTTTAAATTAGTATTATGATCAGGCAAATCCCTCCTCTCAAACCTGATTAAAAATATTTTTCATTTTAACTTATGGAGTGAGTGTTGCATGCAAAGGAGTCGACTCGTATAATTGGGATTTCATTGAAAATATTTTGTGGCCGCAAAGTGGGGGATCACTGTGTATTTCTGTCCTGTTTTGCGACTTACAATTATATTTAACTTCTTTAAATTAGCATTATGATCAGGCAAATCCCTCCTCTCAAACCAGGTTAAAAATATTTTTCATTTTAACTTATGGAGTGAGTGTAGCATGCAAAGGAGTCGACTCGTATAATTGGGATTTCATTGAAAATGTTTTGTGGGCGCAAAGTGGGGGGTCACTGTATATTTCAGTCCTGTTTTGCGATTTACAATTATATTTATCTTTCTTAAATTAGCATTATGATCTGGCAAATCCCTCCTGTCAAACGTATCTAAAAATATTTTTCATTTTAACTTATGGAGTGAGTGTAGCATGCAAAGTATTCGACGCGTATAATTGGGATTTCATTGAAAATGTTTTGTGGGCGCAAAGTGGGGGGTCACTGTATATTTCTGTCCTGTTTTGCGACTTACAATTATATTTAACTTTTTAAATTAGTATTATGATCAGGCAAATCCCTCCTCTCCAACCTGGCTGAAATATTTTTCATTTTAACTTATGGAGTGAGTGTAGCATGCAAAGGAGTCGACTCGTATAATTGGGATTTCATTGAAAATGTTTTGTGGGCGCAAAGTGGGGGGTCACTGTATATTTCTGTCCTGTTTTGCGCTTTACAATTATATTTAACTTCTTTAAATTAGCATTATGATCAGGCAAATCCCTCCTCTCAAACCAGGTTAAAAATATTTTTCATTTTAACTTATGCAGTGAGTGTAGCATAGAAAGGAGTCGACTCGTATAATTGGGATTTCATTGAAAATGTTTTGTGGGCACAAAGTGGGGAGTCACTGTATATTTCTGTCCTGTTTTGCGACTTACAATTATATTTCACTTCTTTAAATTAGCATTATGATCTGGCAAATCCCTCCTCTTAAACCTATCTAAAAATATTTTTCATTTTAACTTATGGAGTGAGTGTAGCATGCAAAGGAGTCGACTCGTATAATTGGGATTTCATTGAAAATGTTTTCTGGGCGCAAAGTGGGGGGTCACAGTATATTTCTGTCCTGTTTTGCGACTTACAATTATATTTAACTTCTTTAAATTAGCATTATGATCAGGCAAATCCCTCCTCTCAAACCAGGTTAAAAATATTTTTCATTTTAACTTATGGAGTGAGTGTAGCATGCAAAGGAGTCGACTCGTATAATTGGGATTTCATTGAAAATGTTTTGTGGGCGCAAAGTGGGGGGTCATTGTATATTTCTGTTTTGTTTTGTGACTTACAATTATATTTCACTTCTTTAAATTAGCATTATGATCAGGCAAATCCCTCCTCTCAAACCAGGTTAAAAATATTTTTCATTTTAACTTATGGAGTGAGTGTAGCATGCAAAGGAGTCGACTCGTATAATTGGGATTTCATTGAAAATGTTTTGTGGGCGCAAAGTGGGGGGTCACTATATATTTCTGTCCTGTTTTGCGACTTACAATTATATTTAACTTCTTTAAATTAGCATTATGATCAGGCAAATCCCTCCTCTCAAACCAGGTTAAAAATATTTTTCATTTTAACTTATGGAGTGAGTGTAGCATGCAAAGGAGTCGACTCGTATAATTGGGATTTCATTGAAAATGCTTTGTGGGCGCAAAGTGGGGGGTCACAGTATATTTCTGTCCTGTTTTGCGACTTACAATTATATTTAACTTCTTTAAATTAGCATTATGATCAGGCAAATCCCTCCTCTCAAACCAGGTTAAAAATATTTTTCATTTTAACTTATGGAGTGAGTGTAGCATGCAAAGGAGTCGACTCGTATAATTGGGATTTCATTGAAAATGTTTTGTGGGCGCAAAGTGTGGGGTCACTGTATATTTCTGTCCTGTTTTGCGACTTACAATTATATTTAACTTCTTTAAATTAGCATTATGATCAGGCAAATCCCTCATCTCAAACCAGGGTAAAAATATTTTTCATTTTAACTTATGGAGTGAGTGTAGCATGCAAAGGAGTCGACTCGTATAATTGGGATTTCATTGAAAATGCTTTGTGGGCGCAAAGTGGGGGGTCACAGTATATTTCTGTCCTGTTTTGCGACTTACAATTATATTTAACTTCTTTAAATTAGCATTATGATCAGGCAAATCCCTCCTCTCAAACCAGGTTAAAAATATTCTTCATTTTAACTTATGGAGTAAGTGTAGCATGCAAAGGAGTCGACTCGTATAATTGGGATTTCATTGAAAATGCTTTGTGGGCGCAAAGTGGGGGGTCACAGTATATTTATGTCCTGTTTTGCGACTTACAATTATATTTAACTTCTTTAAATTAGCATTATGATCTGGCTAATCCCTCCTCTCAAACCTGGTTAAAAATATTTTTCATTTTAACTTATGGAGTGAGTGTAGCATGCAAAGGAGTCGAATCGTATAATTGGGATTTTATTGAAAATGTTTTGTGGGCGCAAAGTGGGGGGTCACTGTATATTTCTGTCCTGTTTTGCGACTTACAATTATATTTAACATCTTTAAATTAGCATTATGATCTGGCTAATCCCTCCTCTCAAACCTGGCTAAAAATATTTTTCATTTTAACTTATGGAGTGAGTGTAGTATGCAAAGGATTCGACTCGTATAATTGGGATTTCATTGAAAATGTTTTGTGGGCGCAAAGTGGGGGGTCACTGTATATTTCTGTCCTGTTTTGCGACTTACAATTATATTTAACTTCTTTAAATTAGTATTATGTTCAGGCAAATCCCTCCTCTCAAACCTGGTTAAAAATATTTTTCATTTTAACTTATGCAGTGAGTGTAGCATAGAAAGGAGTCGACTCGTATAATTGGGATTTCATTGAAAATGTTTTGTGGGCGCAAAGTGGGGAATCACTGTATATTTCTGTCCAGTTTTGCGATTTACAATTATATTTAACTTCTTTAAATTAGCATTATGATCTGGCAAATCACTCCTCTCAAACCTATCTAAAAATATTTTTCATTTTAACTTATGGAATGAGGGTAGCATGAAAAGTAGTCAACTCGTATAATTGTGATTTCATTGAAAATGTTTTGTGTGGGGTGACTGTATATTTCTGTCCTGTTTTGTGATTTACAATTATATTTAACCTCTTTAAATTAGCATTATGATCAGGCAAATCCCTCCTCTCAAACCTGGCTAAAAATATTTTTCATTTTAACTTATGTAGGGAGTGTAGCATGCAAAGGAGTCGACTCGTATAATTGGGATTTCATTGAAAATGTTTTGTGGGCGCAAAGTGGGGGGTCACTGTATATTTCTGTCCTGTTTTGCACTTTACAATTATATTTAACTTCTTTAAATTAGTATTATGATCAGGCAAATCCATCCTCTCAAACGTGGCTAAAAATATTTTTCATTTTATATTATCGAGTCAGTGTAGCATGCAAAGGAGTCGACACGTATATTTGGGATTTCATTGAAAATGTTTTGTGGGCCTAAAGTGGGGTGTCACTGTATATTTCTGTCCTGTTTTGCGCTTTACAATTATATTTAACGTCTTTTAAATTAGCATTATGATCAGGCAAATCCCTCCTCTCAAACCTGGTTAAAAATATTTTTCATTTTAACTTATGGAGTGAGTGTAGCATGCAAAGGAGTCGACTCGTATAATTGGGATTTCATTCAAAATGTTTTGTGGGGCTAAAGTGGGGTGTCACTGTATATTTCTGTCCTGTTTTGCGCTTTACAATTATATTCAACTTCTTTTAAATTAGCATTATGGTCAGGCAAATCCGTCCTCTCAAACCTGGCTAAAAATATTTTTCATTTTAACTTATGGAGTGAGTGTAGCATGCAAAGGAGTCGACTCGTATAATTGGGATTTCATTGAAAATGATTTGTGGGCGCAAAGTGGGGGGTCACTGTATATTTCTGTCCTGTTTTGCGCTTTACAATTATATTTAACTTCTTTAAATTAGCATTATGATCAGGCAAATCCCTCCTCTCAAACCTGGCTAAAAATATTTTTCATTTTAACTTATGGAGGGAGTGTAGCATGCAAAGGAGTTGACTCGTATAATTGGGATTTCATTGTAAATGATTTGTGGGCGCAAAGTGCGGGGTCACTGTATATTTCTGTCCTGTTTTGCGCTTTACAATTATATTTAACTTCTTTAAATTAGTATTATGATCAGGCGAATCCATCCTCTCAAACCTGGCTAAAAATATTTTTCATTTTAAATTATCGAGTCAGTGTAGCATGCAAAGGAGTCGACTCGTATATTTGGGATTTCATTGAAAATGATTTGTGGGCGTAAAGTGGGGGGTCACTGCATATTTCTGTCCTGTTTTGCGATTTACAATTATATTTAACTCCTTTAAATTAGCATTATGATCTGGCACATCCCTCCTCTCAAACCTGGCTAAAAATATTTTTCATTTATCTTATGGAGTAAGTGTAGCATGCAAAGGAGTCGATTCGTCTAATTGGGATTTCATTGAAAATGTTTTGTGGGCACAAAGTGGGGGTCACTGTATATTTCTGTCATGTTTTGCAATTTACAATTATATTTAACTTCTTTAAATTAGCATTAAGATCTGTCAAATCCCTCCTCTCATACCTGGCTAAAAATATTTTTCATTTTAACTTATGGAGTGAGTGTAGCATGCAAAGCAGTCGACTTGTATAATTGGGATTTCATTGAAAATGTTTTGTGGGCGCAAAGTGGGGGCTCACTGTATATTTCTGTCCTGTTTTGCAATTTACAATTATATTTAACTTCTTTAAATTAGCATTATGATCTGGCAAATCCCTCCTCTCACACCTGGCTAAAAATATTTTTCATTTTAACTTATGGAGTGAGTGTAGCATGCAAAGGAGTCGACTCGTCTAATTGGGATTTCATGGAAAATGTTTTGTGGGCGCAAAGTGGGGGGTTACTGTAGGTTTCTGTCCTGTTTTGCGATTTACAATTATATTTAACATCTTTAAATTAGTATTATGATCTGGCAAATCCCTCCTCTCAAACCTGGCTAAAAATATTTTTCATTTTAACTTATGGAGTGAGTGTAGACTGCAAAGGTGTCGACTCGTATAATTGGGATTTCATTGAAAATGTTTTGTGGGCGCAAAGTGGGGGGTCACTGTCTATTTCTGTCCTGTTTTGGGCTTTACAATTATATTTAAATTCTTTAATTAGCATTATGATCTGGCAAACCCCTCCTCTCAAACCTGGCTAAAAATATTTTTCATTTTAACTTATGGAATGAGGGTAGCATGCAAAGTAGTTGACTCGTATAATTGTGATTTCATTGAAAATGTTTTGTGTGGGGTGACTGTATATTTCTGTCCTGTTTTGCGCTTTACAATTATATTTGCCTTCTTTAAATTAGCATTATGATCAGGCAAATCCCTCCTCTCAAACCTGGCTAAAAATATTTTTCATTTTAACTTATGGCGTGAGTGTAGCATGCAAAGGAGTCGACTCGTATAATTGGGATTTCATTGAAAATGTTTTGTGGGCGCAAAGTGGGGGGTCACTGTATATTTCTGTTCTGTTTTGCGCTTTACAATTATATTTAACTTCTTTAAATTAGTATTATGATCAGGCAAATCCATCCTCTCAAACCTGGCTAAAAATATTTTTCATTTTAACTTATGGAGTGAGTGTAGTATGCAAAGTAGTAGAATCGTATAATTGGGGTTTCATTAAAAATGTTTTGTGGGCGCAAAGTGGGGGGTCACTGTATATTTCTGTCCTGTTTTGCGCTTTACAATTATATTTAACTTCTTTTAAATTAGCATTATGATCAGGCAAATCCGTCCTCTCAAACCTGGCTAAAAATATTTTTCAGTTTAAATTATCGAGTCAGTGTAGCATGCAAAGGAGTCGACTCGTATAATTGGGATTTCATTGAAAATGTTTTGTGGGCGCAAATTGGGTGCTCACTGTATATTTCTGTCCTGTTTTGCGCTTTACAATTATATTTAACTTCTTTTAAATTAGCATTAGTATCAGGTAAATCCGTCCACTCAAACCTGGCTAAAAATATTTTTCATTTTAACTTATCGAGTGAGTGTAGCATGCAAAGGAGTCGACTCGTATAATTGGGATTTCATTGAAAATGTTTTGTGGGCCTAAAGTGGGGTGTCACTGTATATTTCTGTCCTGTTTTGAGCTTTACAATTATATTTAACTTCTTTTAAATTAGCATTATGATCAGGCAAATCCGTCCTCTCAAACCTGGCTAAAAATATTTTTCATTTTAAATTATCGAGTGAGTGTAGCATGCAAAGGAGTCGACTCGTATAATTGGGATTTCATTCAAAATGTTTTGTGGGCGCAAAGTGGGGTGTCACTGTATATTTCTGTCCTGTTTTGCGCTTTACAATTATATTTAACTTCTTTTAAATTAGCATTATGATCTGGCACATCCCTCCTCTCAAACCTGGCTAAAAATATTTTTCATTTATCTTATGGAGTAAGTGTAGCATGCAAAGGAGTCGATTCGTATAATTGGGATTTCATTGAAAATGTTTTGTGGGCACAAAGTGGGGGTCACTGTATATTTCTGTCATGTTTTGCAATTTACAATTATATTTAACTTCTTTAAATTAGCATTATGATCTGGCAAATCCCTCCTCTCACACCTGGCTAAAAATATTTTTCATTTTAACTTATGGAGTGAGTGTAGCATGCAAAGGAGTCGACTCGTATAATTGGGATTTCATTGAAAATGTTTTGTGGGCGCAAACTGGTGGGTAACTGTATATTTCGGTCCTGTTTTGCAATTTACAATTATATTTAACTTCTTTAAATTAGCATTATGATCTGGCAAATCCGTCCTCTCAAACCTGGCTAAAAATATTTTTCATTTTAAATTATCGAGTGAGTGTAGCATGCAAAGGACTCGACTCGTATAATTGGGATTTCATTGAAAATGTTTTGTGGGCGCAAAGTGGGGGGTCACTGTATATTTCTGTCCTGTTTTGCGCTTTACAATTATATTTAACTTCTTTTAAATTAGCGTTATGATCAGGCAAATCCGTCCTCTCAAACCTGGCTAAAAATATTTTTCATTTTAACTTATCGAGTGAGTGTAGCATGCAAAGGAGTCGACTCGTATAATTGGGATTTCATTGAAAATGTTTTGTGGGCCTAAAGTGGGGTGTCACTGTATATTTCTGTCCTGTTTTGCGCTTTACAATTATATTTAACTTCTTTTAAATTAGCATTATGATCAGGCAAATCCGTCCTCTCAAACCTGGCTAAAAATATTTTTCATTTTAACTTATTGAGTGAGTGTAGCATGCAAAGGAGTCGACTCGTATAATTGGGATTTCATTGAAAATGTTTTGTGGGCCTAAAGTTGGGTGTCACTGTATATTTCTGTCCTGTTTTGCGCTTTACAATTATATTTAACTTCTTTTAAATTAGCATTATGGTCTGGCACATCCCTCCTCTCAAACCTGGCTAAAAATATTTTTCATTTATCTTATGGAGTAAGTGTAGCATGCAAAGTAGTCGATTCGTCTAATTGGGATTTCATTGAAAATGTTTTGTGGGCACAAAGTGGGG
The DNA here is from genome assembly GCA_964036315.1 of Acanthosepion esculentum. Classification (NCBI taxonomy): domain Eukaryota; kingdom Metazoa; phylum Mollusca; class Cephalopoda; order Sepiida; family Sepiidae; genus Acanthosepion; species Acanthosepion esculentum. Next base: position 111,272,156 of record OZ038493.1, read on the forward strand.
GTCACTGTATATTTCTGTCATGTTTTGCAATTTACAATTATATTTAGCTTCTTTAAATTAGCATTATGATCTGGCAAATCCCTCTTCTCACACCTGGCTAAAAATATTTTTCATGTTAACTTATGGAGTGTGTGTAGCATTCAAAGGAGTCGACTCGTATAATTGGGATTTCCTTGAAAATGTTCTGTGGGGGCAAAGTGGGGGGTCACTGTATATTTCTGTCCTGTTTTGCAATTTACAATTATATTTAACTTCTTTAAATTAGCATTAAGATCTGTCGAATCCCTCCTCTCACACCTGGCTAAAAATATTTTTCATTTTAACTTATGGAGTGAGTGTAGCATGCAAAGGAGTCGAATCGTATAATTGGGATTTCATTGAAAATGTTTTGTGGGCGCAAAGTGGGGGTCACTGTATATTTCTGTCCTGTTTTGCGCTTTACAATTATATTTAACTTCTTTTAAATTAGCATTATGATCAGGCAAATCTGTCCTCTCAAACCTGGCTAAAAATATTTTTCATTTTAACTTATCGAGTGAGTGTAGCATGCAAAGGAGTCGACTCGTATAATTGGGATTTCATTGAAAATGTTTTGTGGGCCGAAAGTGGGGTGTCACTGTATATTTCTGTCCTGTTTTGCGCTTTACAATTATATTTAACTTCTTTTAAATTAGCATTATGATCAGGCAAATCCGTCCTCTGAAACCTGGCTAAAAATATTTTTCATTTTAACTTATTGAGTGAGTGTAGCATGCAAAGGAGTCGACTCGTATAATTGGGATTTCATTGAAAATGTTTTGTGGGCCTAAAGTGGGGTGTCACTGTATATTTCTGTCCTGTTTTGCGCTTTACAATTATATTTAACTTCTTTTAAATTAGCATTATGGTCTGGCACATCCCTCCTCTCAAACCTGGCTAAAAATATTTTTCATTTATCTTATGGAGTAAGTGTAGCATGCAAAGGATTCGATTCGTCTAATTGGGATTTCATTGAAAATGTTTTGTGGGCACAAAGTGGGGGTCACTGTATATTTCTGTCATGTTTTGCAATTTACAATTATATTTAACTTCTTTAAATTAGCATTATGATCTGGCAAATCCCTCCTCTCACACCTGGCTAAAAATATTTTTCATGTTAACTTATGGAGTGAGTGTAGCATGCAAAGGAGTCGACTCGTATAATTGGGATTTCATTGAAAATGTTTTGTGGGCGCAAAATGGGGGGTCACTGTATATTTCTGTCCTGTTTTGCACTTTACAATTATATTTAACTTCTTTTAAATTAGCATTATGGTCAGGCAAATCCGTCCTCTCAAACTAACTAACCTTGTGTTACTACCTGACTCAGTGGGGTGTCAAATAAATACACTGTGTAAATTGCTCTCTTGAGTAACACATTTATGCAGTATGTAAATTGCTCTCTTGTAACACATTTGTCATCTCTCAGTTGCATCTCTGCCTTTGGGCAGATTGTGCTCAGGGGCAACTCTTTCAAAGGACAGTCACAACTGGGGAAAATTATACTGAGATGTGCCCAGACTTGGGGAACAGCTGCCTGAAACCACGCCCTCTCATTGCACCAGAAAGTGTGATCAATGCTTGTACCAAGGCCAGCACACACCCACAGTTGCAATTTTTGTTTTTGGCCCGTGCGTACACACTTGGGTCCCCACTTTAAAAACAGACCTTGTGTCACAACTCATCTTAGTGGTGAGACAGAGTAAATACTTAGTGTGAAAATGTTTTAATTTCAGTGTGCATACGGTCTGCTTGCTAATGATGAAATATTACTAGATTAGCAAAATTGAAAACATGGCATAGATTGTGAAAAAAGTTTTAAAATAAAAAACAATTTATGATTAATTTCATTTATTGAAAAGAGCAACAAGTTTTTACTTCTCATTTCATTTTGTTTGGTTATTTGTTTAAAAAATGCAGATCCGTAATTATAATTTAATCATGAAATAATATCATTCTCTTGAATTTATAATTAATTCAAAAGAATGATATTATTTCACATGCTTTGAATTTTTAATATTTAGATTTTGATATGGCACTCATAAAAAAGCAACCAAACCAAATTGACTTTTTAATTCTATTTTCTCTGCTGATAACATAGCTCCTGGACATTCATGTATAAGATAAAGTTACATAATTCTGTTTTCTGATTGGTCAACAGAGAAGCTGTCTCAGCTAATCATTGGTTAATCAAATTTTGCATGCATATTAATATCCTTTTGGAGTATATACTCATGACTAAAAAAGAATTATCTTTTTTCTCTGAATAATAACCATTTATTTTAGCATCCAATTCAACTCATGAATTTGTAGCAATCATTCAGCAAGGCATCAGACTCTTCCTGTCTGATCTTCTGTGAGTGCCACCAGTGGGGGGCAAAATAGAGCAGGAGAGTTAAATATGTAGAGAAATAAGTAGTTGTTCATCTGATAAACTCGTCTTTGCAATGGCAAAGCATTATCAGGATCACTTAGGAACAGTTGTGGAAAAGGATTACACTTTGTAAATAAAAAAAGTCACAGAAAAAAATAGCAGTCATTACATTCATATTTAAATTACAACATGAAAAATAAATGGTAAATTTGACATTTAGAGTTAAACACTGTTATTTAATTGAAATAATTACAAAAATAATCCAAAATGAAAAACTAAATCGATGAAGCAATTGAAATCAATATTTGTTTGTGATTTGTTTGACTAAAGAATGATATTAGCCCTGCATTTATCAATAGTCTGATACCATATATAACTATTGATCTGTTATTGATTTTGATGAATGTATATTGATCCAGCAGATTGATTTTTAATACTAGAATATTGATTGAATAATTTCCTTTGTTTATAGCATTTTCAGTTTTGAATTGCTTGTCCGACCATTTCATCTCATCTCTTCATCAAGATGGTGTATACAATCAGAAAATAAAGTGACAGGTGACCTTGCATGTTGCTGTATTATAAGGTAGGTGATTTTTTTTGTTGTTTTTTTTGTTGTTTTTTTTTGCTTGTTTTTTTTTTTATTGTTTTTTTTAAGCAATCCAACCCAAGCAAGGCGGAAGTGCCACGAGCATGTAGGTGGTACAGTGAATGAGAGCAAGAGTAAAGTGGTGTGTTTGAGGAAAGGAGAAAGAGAAGGACAGGAAACTAGATCAAAGCATTAGAACATGTCTATTGACATTACATTTTAATATTTGGAGATTGTAGCTATTAGGGAAGCAACTAAGAGGAAGGGAGTTCTACAAATGGGAAGTGCGAGATAAGAAGCTATTCGAGTAGAAGAGATCATTCTAACCTAGTAGCATCCTTGAATTCATGCAATTTGGGAACCAGCAAAAGTAGCTCATCAGAGCAGTTGCTGTGAAAATACTTGCATAAAAAGACAGAGGGAAGAAATGGTACATCTGTGAGAAAGTGAGTAGATGAAATACCAGATCAGGACCCATCGTATTCTATCTCCGTTTCTGGATTCTGTCGAGGTCTTGTTACTTTTAGCTTTAATGCAATCTAAATCAGTATTTCTCAAACATTTTTAAAAAAATTCAGGACACACTTGTAGAATAACTGAAGTTCTGGGGCATACTTTAAATTTTAATAAGGAAATCATTAAACATGAAATTTGCAAATAGGAAAATAATACAGAGGTCTCCTGAAATAAGCATTCATTTTTTTTTAGATATTACCTTGCTTGGTGTCTTTAACTTTTAAAAAGAAAGATTTTTTATAATATAAAAATGATCCATAACTTACTGTTCTGTTAATGTGGGGCACATCTGGTTATCTTTCAGAGAACATTGATGTGCATGAATGCACCAACTGAGAAACAAGGATCTGAAATAAAAAATGATAAAGCTATAAGTTACAATCTACTCAAAGATTCCTTGAAAGAAGTTAATAGCAAAAGGGATGTCTTAAAATCTGACTTCCTCTGTTCACGATGGAGGCAATCATGACTCTCCACAACTTCCTATCTTTCATAGCTCTTAATAATTTTTAATTTTGTTATTTCTCCTAACCCTTGTTTCATTTACTCAAGCTCACTGAATAGGTTATACGCTGTTTTCCTCTGTCCCTCTTGCCTTCACCCTTTCCTGTGAGTATCAGATTTTTCAAGCTCTCTTTCCTCATTATGTGCCATAGAAATTTCAACTGTCAACATGTTAAGTATAAGTTTCCTTCTGGTTTCCATTTTCTCTAAAACTTTGTTACTTACATATTCAGTCTTTGGAATCCTCGGTATCCTTCTGTAGAATCACGTTTCTTTTGTTTGAGGTCTCATCATTTTTCAGTGTTAAATTCTTTAATGTTTATTCAGTGAAAATACTAGAATGTTGAATAATAAGTAATTTCATTTAATTACTTAGTCGAATATTATAGTGTTTTTGTGCTCAGTTAGTAAAGATCCAGGGTCATTTTTCAGTAAACTTGCTTATTAAGCCCCAGAAACCAATTGTAATGAAAATTTCCATTCTGGTGTAAATGTACACGATTATTAAAAATATAAAAATAAAAGTTTGCAGACGAATACGGTTTAGGAGTTACCATCAATGGTGAGTACTATGCCAACTTGCTGAGGCAGTTATAGCTCATAAATACAGCATAAGTTAAAACATATATAAATCTATAGTAAGTAATCCAAGTGAGTCCTAGTAATATAAAATATTAAAACTGATCCACAGAAGAGAGCTCAATATATTTATTATAGAGCAAACATTAAACATAGATAAAATTCAATACCCCATATGATTTATAGCCATTTCACCCAGAATGGGCTTGTCAACACCAAGGATTTACATAAAACATTTAATTTATATAATCTTATGTAATTTCTCATTTTGAACAAGATTTAACGTGTTAAATATAGGTCAAGGTCAGCCCATGTCTAGAGAAATTTGAAAATTTTTCATCTTAATTTCTTTCCATTTACTCTATCCCCCACCCAAATTTATTCTTCTCTTTTTCTCTCCTTATCTTTCTCTTCCCCCTCCCTTTTTAAATACATTTGCTCTTAGTTGTGGATTTCCCTCCTCTTTCTTTGTATTTACAAAAACATTGATTCATTTCTTTATCGAACTCCTTGGTGTTGATGAGCTGGTTCTGGGTAAAATGAATGTTTATCTTCTGGGCTATTGAATTTTATCTACTTGTAATATATATATATATATATATATATATATATATATACACACACACACACACACACAAGGTAACCAAAAAAGTTCTGTCCGTTTTTTGATTAGTCATTGAATGAAGTTGAAATATATATGAAATGTGTGTAGCAATTGTTATCAAGCTGGAAGTAGGAACATCAGACGTTATAAAAAACACACACACTGTTCCCGGCCATCATTTATAAGCCGGGCAGCTGTTAGAAGGATGGAAGTGTCTAGAGATGTTGTTCGTTTGCCTTACGACTTCAAAGTGGGCTTATCAGCAGCTGCATCAAGTCGCCGCATATGTCAAGCATTTGGGGATAGTGCTGTGGATGAATGTACTGCAAGGCATTGGTTTGGAAAATTCAAGTTGGGAGATTTGTCACTCCATGATGAGCCTCACAGTGGACGAATGATGGAGTCCTGAAGGTGGCCATTGAAAAGGACAGTAGTCTAACGTGTGGTGAACTTGCAAGACAGTTCAACGTTTCCAATGAAACAGTTAAACTTCACCTGCACTGCCTAGGTAAGATGTACAAACTGAGCAAGTGGGATCCACAAACGCTGTTGGAGTTCCACAAGTGTCAACGAGTGGCAACCTGCATATTGCTGCTTTCCTGCCACTGTACTGCATCCTTATTCAATCGAGTGCTTACTAGTGATGAGAAGTGGGTTCTGTACAAAACTCCCAAGCGTTCCAGACATTGGTTGTCTCCTCAGTATGCTGTGCCTCACACCGCAAGACCACATATTCACCCACGTAAGATTATGCTTTATGCCTGGTGGACAGGTCGTCAAGTGGTTCATTATGAACTGCAGCCAACAGGTCAAATGGTCACTGGAGACCTATACTCGCAGCAATTGAAATGTGTGCAACAGGCATTGTGCCAGAAGGAGCCGGCACTGGTGAATCGCAAAGGTGTGCTTTTCCTCCATGACAATGCCAGGCCGCATGTCATACGAGTGGTCAGGGATACCATACAGCAACTTGGGTGGGAGACTTTGTGCCATCCACCTTATTCACCTGACCTTGTGCCATCTGATTACCACCTCTTCCACTCCCTGGATAATCTTCTTTGTGGGAAATCCTTCACCAATGAAGCAGACTTGCGCAGAACCCTCACGGACCTCATTGTGTCACCCCCCCCCCCCAGTTCTACCACAAGGGCATTGAACAGCTGCAGACTCATTGGCAGAAGGTGCTGGATGCCAATGGGGATTACTTCGAAGACTAAATATAAGTTACACATACTGTAAAGCATTTTCTTTTTTCCTTTAAAAAAGGACAGAACTATTTTGGTTAACTTGTGTGTGTGTGTATATATATATATATATATATATATATATATTGTTCAAAAGTCTGAAGCCACCCCCAGAATTAGCATAGGAAAACTTGATAAAATAGTGAAAAAAATGAAATAGCATCATCAGAAAAATAGATTCTATTTTAACCAAATCTTTATCAATAAGAGAGAACTTAATTTATATTAGTCACATGAATATTGAATTAATTAAAGAAACTCCTTAGTAACCCATGAGATAAAACCATGATATTACTGACACATTTGGGGTATGATAGTGGATGGTTTCCTTCTTTGGGAATGAGAATGGTATAATGGTGATAATTAATTGCCAATACCATGAGAATAAACAGTACACTGCATGATTTCACCCTCCCGCACTTGTGGAAAAGGACTCTGTCAGATATCTCATAATACAAAATATGTAAAAGTCTAGCTGTAGATGCCATGATTATGTGGACAGAATTTAACACTGTTCAATCTCGGAATGATTTTGGGCACAAGAAAGTGTAGAGTTAATCCATTTCAAAGGTGATAAAGTTTAGGCTTTTTTCTCTGAAGAAACAGTAACAAAGATATACCAGGAATATTTGATTTTCCAGATAAATATTAGTAAGAAATACTTCACATCTCTATCACTATTTCCAGGGAAAGTCTTCAGACAAACTATATGCTTTAGTTCCGCCAGTTCTAACCTAAGAGCCATCATGCCATGCACATTGTATGGAACCACCTTCATTCCTTTTGTATTCCATTGGTGAGATGTAAGTTGCACTTGAGCAGTTTCTTCCCATGAAATGTTGCTTTGTTGATCCAACTCCCAAGAGAATGCTTATCCAATCCCAACAATCTGAACCTGTTCGAGTCTAGAGTCAACAGTTATCTTCCCCTTATATCCTCATAAACTGAGTGGCTTTTGAGCCTTACACAGGGTCAATATTATTCTAAAAAAAAAGAAAGGAAAAAACATGAAAACTGTTGTTACCCAAATGTAATGCATGAATGAGGCTGCTGGCAACTGACAATGATGAGAACGATACAATGAAACATCTGATCACATGCTAATTCAATGCCATTGCTACTCAACCCATCGGCCTGTGCATTGTATAATACACACTGCATTCTACAGAGTTTTAGAGTTGTCAACCCACAAGGGTACCATTATTGACAGTACAGCTTCAGTTACTTCATCTGGATCAGCAAACCTTGGGTTGTCAAAGACTCGCACCATGTCTCTTGATCAGTTCCAGTTCTTTTGGGCAGACATTTCAGTCTGGACAAATGGATAGCAAAAGAAATACTTCAAAGAGAAAAGGAAAGCATATAGGAGCAAGTATTATTCTGGACAACCAAAGGAAGTTGGAGAGAGCCACGATTGCCCATATTCTGAAGAAACATAGCATGTAGTGAGAGAGTATTTTAATATTGTAAATATTTTCACAATCCTACTGTACTCAAATTCCACTTAAATTTCCATTTTTAAAATAAGAAACATTTTGTGTTGATTAATGATGAACTTTTACAAATTATGGATAATCACTTTTAGACAAGGACCAAATTTTTGTCAGAAGTTGTATGAAATTCATGTCAGAAGAAAAGTACCAGAAATATGGTCCAACCTTTCAACTTACATCATCATTAAGGTAGTTAGAGACAGTGAGTTTCATAGAACTGGTGACTGTTGTAATGTAGGCAAAAACTGTTCTCTCATAGGTGTGAAGTGTGTTTTTTTTTATATATTGTGGGATTGAAAAGTAACTGCCTATTTTATGTATGATGGACTCTCCTGTCTTGTAAAATGTATAGACTGATTGGAGAGTCTATCATACATAAAATAGACAGTTACTTTTCAATCACCCTGTATATTTAAGGATGTGAGCTCTTATAATTTTTTATTTATTTATCGATAATTGTATTCATTGTATGAGTATTGCTTGAAGAATGATAAGAATTTGGCATTGTTTGTGAGTAGATGTTTAATGTTACTATGAGATCTTGATGCTGCTTATTAATGTTATCTGATGGTACTCTGCTCCGATAGGTGGCAGGTAAGTCCTTATGAGAATGTGTTTGTGGTATATCCTATATTAAAAGTTTCATGCTTTTGAATTACAGAGAAACATTCACTGAGTGGGTAAGTATATTCATACACAACATTAGTCTTATTAAGGACTTGAAAGATTAGGATATATTACATTTAATGAATAAGTTGACAGTTTTGTATTATGATAAATAATGAATCTAATGTATTTATTTTATTGACTGCTTTTATATAGCTATGTATGAACTTTTTTATGGCTGTTTTGAGATTTTTGTAAATGTGGTGTTTTTGATTTTGATAATATATGTTAATAGCATTATTGTCAATAATATTTTTATAACTATGATTTTATTGCTAAAATTTTTGTTCAACTACATAATTGGGGGCCCCATTATTGATAAGTATTAGTTTAATATTATTTAATTCTATAATGAATATTGTTTTGGATAAAGAAATCATTTTAGCTCTTTGGATTCAGTTATTAATGACAGCAGATGGATATTTTTCAGGGCAGTCACTGTCATACTTTATAAAGTAAGAGCTAGAATTAGTCTACTTTTTATATACAGAAGTGGTGTTTGGCTTGTGCTACATCAAAGCTACAAGATGTAGTGAAATTATGATGGAGTAAATGAGAGTAGCTAGAAATGGGATATTTTAAATCAATATTTAGTTAAAAAATGAAAAATATAATGTAATAATTTTTATGTTCTGTAATGACATTACGAGATTTAGTTTGTGTGAAGATATCATCAGTATATCGGACATGGTGGGTTTACTAATTTTATTGAATAATTTGCTAACTTAGTTGGAGAGAAAAATGTTGGAAAATAAAAGATCGAGTGAAAAATAGGTTTCAAATTGTAATGAACTTCTTGCTTAATCCATGTTTACAAATATTTTTGCTCTACCTTGAGTAGAGAAAAGGCAGCGTTCAACCATAGGGTGAGTTGTGTTCATTTATGGAAATTTTCATGCGGCCCAAAACTGGGGGATCAGTCATATTTCACTTTTTTCCATTAAAAGAAATATTTTAAAAATTAGTATTAAATAGTGTGCAATTTATTCATTCGTCCATGTCTAGAAGGATTTTTCATTTGGTCATATAGTGAAAAGTACAGCTTTCACCATGCGTGCGGTGTGTCGTTTGACAATTTACTGTGTCCGAAAACCAGTTCGCAAAATAAGCCTTCATTTCTACTTTTTCCTTTCTATCGAATCTTCATAATATAAGTGTCAAATTGTCATGAATTTCTTGCCTTATCCATAATTACAAAAGTTTTTTCTCCAACATGACTAGGGACGAGGCGGCATTCAACGATATGGGGACATGGACATTAGGTTTCTGGTCCATATTAGAGCATCTAGTGTAAGATGATAGACTACATCTAACAGGAAGGCCTCTCATCTGTTGGTTTCCAGTCCATATATGAGCGTCTAGTGTAAGCAGATAAATTATGTCCAGCAGCAAGGCCTCTGATGGTTTCCGATCCATATTTGAGAGTCTAGTGTAAGATGATAAAATACGTCCAGCAGCAAGACCTCTGATCTGTTGGTTTCTGGTCCATATTTAAGCGTCTAGTGCACAATGATAAACTACATCCAGCAGGCAGGCCTCTGATTTGTTGGTTTCTGGTCTATATTTGAACGTCTTGTGTTAGATGATAAACTAAGACCAGCAGCAAGGCCTCTGATCTGTTGGTGTCTGGTCACTATTTGAGAGTCTTGTGTAAGATAATTAACTACGTCCAGTAGCATGGTCTCAGATCTATTGGTTTCTGGTCCATATTTGAGCGTTTTGTGTAATATGATAAACTACGTCCAGCAGCATGGCCTCTGATCTGTTGGTTTCTTATCCATATTTTAGCGTCTAGTGTAAGATGATAAACTATGTCCACACAGTATGACCTCTGATCTGTTGGTTTCTGGTCCATATTTGAGAGTCTAGTGTAAGATGATAAACTATGTCCAGCAGCATGGCCTCTGATCTTTTGTTTTCTGGTCCATATTTGAAAAAAAATTTAATTTAAATTTAAAAACGAAAATAATTCTACTAAAAATTCAAAATTCATTCTAACATTGAAGATGAGACATTAAATTGCAGTAAGCTTTTACATTTGATTAGTAAATATAGATTTTACTTAATAGTAATATCATTTGCCAGGAATAAAATAATATCAAATTTTAAAAGATTTAAAACTTTATAAATTATTCTAATTAAAATTTAAAAAAATGAAAATAATTCTACTAAAAATTCAAAATTCAATTTAATATTAGGGATGAGGCATTAAATTGCAGTAAGATTTTCTATTTGATTAGTAAATATAGATTTTACTTAATAGCAATGTCATTTGCCAGTTAAAAATTAATACCGAATTTTAAAAGATTTAAAACTTTATAAATTATTCTAATTAATATTTAAATAAATTAAAATAATTCTACTAAAAATGCAAAATTCATTTAAAAATTGGGCATGAGGCATTAAATTGCAGTAAGCTTTTCCATTTCATTAGTAAATATAGATTGTACTTAATCGCAATTTCATTAGCCAGGTACATATTAATACCAAAATTTAAAGGATTTAAAACTTTATAAATTATTCTAATTAAAATTTAAATAAATGAAAATTATTATAATAAAAATTCAAAATTCATTTAAAAATGGGGCATGGGCCATTACATTGATGTAAGCTTTTAAAATTGATTAGTAAATATAGATTTTACTTAACAGCATTATCATTTGCCAGGTACAAATTAATACCAAATTTTAAAAGATTTAAAACTTTATAAATTATTCTAAATAAAATTTAAATAAATGAAAATAATTCTAATAAATATTCAAAATTCAATTTAATATTATAGATGAGGCCTTGAATTGCATTAAGCTTTTGCATTTGATTAGTAAATAAAGGTTTTACTTAATAGGAATACCATTTGCCAGGTACAAATTAATACCAAATTTTAAAAGAATGAAAACTTTATAAATTATACTAATTAAAATTTAAGAAAATGAAAATAATTCTACTAAATATTAGAAATTCGATTTAAATTTGGGAATGAGGCATTAAATTGCAGTAAGCTCTTACATTTGATTAGTAAATATAGATTTTACTTAATAGCAAAATCATTTGCCAGGTACAAATTAATACAAAATTCTAAAAGACTTAAAACATTATATATTATTCTAATTAAAATTTTAATAAATGAAAATAATTCTACTAAAAATCCAAAATTCATTCTAATATTGGGGATGAGGCATTAAATAGCAGTAAGCTTTTCCATTTGATTAGTAAATATAGATTTTACTTAATAGCAACATCATTTGCCAGGTACAAATTAATACCAAATTTTAAAAGAATTAAAACTTTATAAATTATTCTAATTAAAATTAAAGAAAATGAAAATAATTCTAATAAATATTAGAAATTCAATTTAAATTTAGGGATAAGGCATTAATTTGCAGTAAGCTTTTCCATTTGATTAGTAAATATAGATTTTACTTAATCGCAATTTCATTAGCCACGTACATATAAATACCAAAAACTTAATAAATTACTCAAATTGAAATTTACAAATGAAAATAATTCTAGTAAGAAATCAAAATTCATTTAAAAAATATGTGATGAGGCAGTAAATTTCAGTTAGCTTTTCAATTAGATTCGAAAATATAGATTTATAGCAATATCATTTGCGCGGTATGTCGTCTCACAATTGAGAGCATCCGAAATCCAGTGTGCACAAGAAGAGTGCATTTCTAATTATTCATTTCTATAGAATCCACATAATATCGGTGTTAAATTGTCGAGAATTTCGTAAGTTATCAATAATTACAAAAGATTTGTCTCCATTATGAATAGAGTCGGGGCTAAATTCAACGGTATGGGGTCTTGTGTTCGTTCATTTGAGGAAATTTTCAGGCGGCCCTAAACTGGGACATCAGTCATATTTCACTTGTTTATAATTTTTTCCAGTAAAAGAAATCTTTTCAAAATTGGTATCAAATTGTGTGCATTTTTCTGTTTAGTCCATGTTTACAGGGATATTTCATTTGGTCAGAAAGTAAAAATTACAGATTTCACCATGTGCGTGGTATGTCGTCTGACAATTTACAGCGTCCGAAATCGAGTGTGCACAAGAAGACTGCATTTCTAATTATTCCTTTCTATAGAATCCACATAATATCGGTGTCAAATTGTCGAGAATTTCGTGCGTTATGCATAATTACAAAACTTTTGTCTACATCTTGAATAGAGTCGGGGCTAAATTCAACGGTATGTGCTCTTGTGTTCGTTCATTTGAGGAAATTTTCATTTGGCTTTAAACTGGGATATCAGTCATACTTCACTTGTTTATAACTTTTTTCCAGTAAAAGAAAACTTTTCAAAATTGGTATATAATTGTGTGCATTTTTTCATTTAGTCCTTGTTTACAGGTATTTTTCATTTGGTCAGATAGTAAAAATTACAGCTTTCACCATGTGCGTGGTATGTCGTCTGACAATTTACAGCGTCCGAAATCGAGTGTGCACAAGAAGACTGCATTTCTAATTATTCCTTTCTATGTTTTGCGATTTATAATTAATTTAACTTCGTTAAATTAGCATTATGATCATGCAAATTGCTACTCTCAAACCTGGCTCAAAATATTTTTCATTTTAACTTATGGAGTGAGGGTAGCATGCAACGGTGTCGACTCGTATAATTGGGATTTCATTAAAAAAGTATTGTGGGCGCAAAGTGGGGGTCACTGTATATTTCTGTCCTGTTTTGCGATTTATAATTATATTTAACTTCTTTAAATTAGCATTATGATCAGGCAACTCCCTTTTCTCAAACCTGGCTAAAAATATTTTTCATTTTAACTTATGGAGTGAGTGTAGCATGCAAAGGAATCGACTCGTATCATTGGGATTTCATTGAAAATGTTTTGTGGGAGCAAAGTGGGGGGTCACTGTATATTTCTTTCCTGTTTTGCGATTTACAATTATATTTACCTTATTTAAATTAGCATTATGATCACTCAAATCCCTCCTCTCAAACATGGCTAAAAATATTTTTTATGTAACTTATGGAGTGAGCGACTCGTATAATTGGGACTTCATTAAAGAAGTATTGTCGGTACAAAGTGGGGGGTCACTGTATATTTCTGTCCTGTTTTGTAACTTATGTAGTGAGTGTAGCATGCAAAGGAGTCGACTCGTATAATTGGGATTTCATTGAAAATGTTTTGTGGGCAGAAAGTGGGGGTCACTGTATATTTCTGTCCTGTTTTGCGACTTACATTTATATTTAACTTCTTTAAATTAATATTATGATCAGGCAAATCCCTCCTCTCAAACCTGGTTAAAAATATTTTTCATTTTAACTCATGGAGTGAGTGTAGCATGCAAAGGAGTCAACTCGTATAATTGGGATTTCATTGAAAATGTTTTGTGGGCGCAAAGTGGCGGGTCACTGTATATTTCTGTCCTGTTTTGCGACTTACAATTATATTTAACTTCTTTAAATTAGCATTATGATCAGGCAAATCCCTCCTCTCAAACCTGGTTAAAAATATTTTTCATTTTAACTCATGGAGTGAGTGTAGCATGCAAAGGAGTCGACTCGTATAATTGGGATTTCATTGAAAATGTTTTGTGGGCGCAAAGTGGGGGGACACTGTATATTTCTGTCCTGTTTTTCGACTTACAATTATATTTAAATTCTTTAAATTAGCATTATGATCAGGCAAATCCCTCCTCTCAAACCTGATTAAAACTATTTTTCATTTTAACTCATGGTGTGAGTGTAGCATGCAAAGGAGTCGACTCGTATAATTGGGATTTCATTGAAAATGTTTTGTGCGTGCAAAGTGGGGGGTCACTGAATATTTCTGTCCTGTTTTGTGCTTTACAATTATCTTTACCTTCTTTAAATTAACATTATGATCTGGCAAATCCCTCCTCTCAAACCTGGTTAAAAATATTTTTCATTTTAACTTATGGAGTGAGTGTAGTATGCAAAGGAGTCGACTCGTATAATTGGGATTTCATTGAAAATGTTTTGTGGGCGCAAAGTGTGGGATCACTGTATATTTCTGTCCTGTTTTGCGATTTATAATTATATTTAACTTCTTTAAATTAGCATTATGATCTGGCAAATCCCTCCTCTCAAACCTGGCTAAAAATATTTTTCATTTTAACTTATGGAGTGAGTGTAGCATGCAAAGGAGTCGACTCGTATAATTGGGATTTCATTGAAAATGTTTTGTGGGCGCAAAGTGGGGTGTCATTGAATATTTCTGTCCTGTTTTGCAATTTACAATTATATTTAACTTCTTTAAATTAGCATTATGATCAGGCAAATCCCTCCTCTCAAACCTGGCTAAAAATATTTTTCATTTTAACTTATGGGGTGAGTGTAGCATGCAAAGGAGTCGACTCGTATAATTGGGATTTCATTGAAAATGTTTTGTGGGCGCAAAGTGGGGGGTCACTGTATATTTCTGTCCTGTTTTGCGCTTTACAATTATATTTAACTTCCTTAAATTAGCATTATGATCAGGCAAATCCTTCCTCTCAAACCTGGCTAAAAATATTTTTTATTTTATCTTATGGAGTCAGTGTAGTATGCAAAGTACTTGACTCGCATAATTGGGATTTCATTGAAAATGTTTTGTGTGCGCAAAACGGGGGTCACTGTATATTTCTGTCCTGTTTTGCAATTTACAATTATATTTAACTTCTTTAAATTAGCATTATGATCAGGCAAATCCCTCCTCTCAAACCTGGCTAAAAATTTTTTTCATTTTAACTTATGGAGTGAGTGTAGCATGCAAAGGATTCGACTCGTATAATTGGGATTTCATTGAAAATGTTTTGTGGGCGCAAAACGGGGGTCACTGTATATTTCTGTCCTGTTTTGATATTTACAATTATATTTAACTTCTTTAAATTAGCATTATGATCAGGCAAATCCCTCCTCTCAAACCTGGTTGAAATTATTTTTCATTTTAACTTATGGAGTGAGTGTAGCATGCAAAGGATTCGACTCGTATAATTGGGATTTCATTGAAAATGTTTTGTGGCCGCAAAGTCGGGGGTCACTGTATATATCTTTCTGGTTTTGCGATTTACAATTATATTTAACTTCTTTACATTAGCATTATGATCTGGCAAATCCCTCCTCTCAAACCTGGCTAAAAATATTTTTCATTTTCACTTATGGAGTGAGTGTAGCATGCAACGGAGTCGACTCGTATATTTGGGATTTCATTGAAAATGTTTTGTGGGCGCAAAGTGTGGGATCACTGTATATTTCGGTCCTGTTTTGCGATTTACAATTATATTTAACTTCTTTAAATTAGCATTATGATCAGGGAAATCCCTCCTCTCAAACCTGGCTAAAAATATTTTTCATTTTAACTTATGGGGTGAGTGTAGCATGCAAAGGAGTCGACTCATATAATTGGGATTTCATTGAAAATGTTTTGTGGGCGCAAAGTGGGGGGTCACTGTATATTTCTGTCCTGTTTTGCGCTTTACAATTATATTTAACTTCTTTAAATTAGCATTATGATCAGGCAAATCCTTCCTCTCAAACCTGGCTAAAAATATTTTTTATTTTATCTTATGGAGTCAGTGTAGTATGCAAAGTACTTGACTCGCATAATTGGGATTTCATTGAAAATATTTTGTGGGCGCAAAACGGGGGTCACTGTATATTTCTGTCCTGTTTTGCAATTTACAATTATATTTAACTTCTTTAAATTAGCATTATGATCAGGCAAATCCCTCCTCTCAAACCTGGCTAAAAATATTTTTCATTTTCACTTATGGAGTGAGTGTAGCATGCAAAGGAGTCCACTCGTATAATTGGGATTTCATTGAAAATATTTTGTGGGCACAAAGTGTGGAGTCACTGTATATTTTTGTCCTGTTTTGCGATTTACAATTATATTTACCTTCTTTAAATTAGCCTTATGATCAGGCAAATCCCTCCTCTCAAACCTGGCTAAAAATATTTTTCATTTTAACTCATGGAGTGAGTGTACCAAGGAAAGGATTCGACTCGTATAATTGGGATTTCATTGAAAATATTTTGTGGGCACAAAGTGTGGAGTCACTGTATATTTCTGTCCTGTTTTGCGATTTACAATTATATTTACCTTCTTTAAATTAGCCTTATGATCAGGCAAATCCCTCCTCTCAAACCTGGTTAAAAATATTTTTCATTTTAACTTATGGAGTGAGTGTAGTATGCAAAGGAGTCGACTCGTATAATTGGGATTTCATTGAAAATGTTTTGTGGGCGCAAAGTGTGGGATCACTGTATATTTCTGTCCTGTTTTGCGATTTATAATTATATTTAACTTCTTTAAATTAGCATTATGATCTGGCAAATCACTCCTCTCAAACCTGGCTAAAAATATTTTTCATTTTAACTTATGGAGTGAGTGTAGCATGCAAAGGAGTCGACTCGTATAATTGGGATTTCATTGAAAATGTTTTGTGGGCGCAAAGTGGGGGGTCATTGAATATTTCTGTCCTGTTTTGCGATTTACAATTATATTTAACTTCTTTAAATTAGCATTATGATCAGGCAAATCCCTCCTCTCAAACCTGGCTAAAAATATTTTTCATTTTAACCTATGGAGTGAGTGTAGCATGCAATGGAGTCGACTCGTATAATTGGGATTTCATTGAAAATGTTTTGTGGGCGCAAAGTGGGGGGGTACTGTATATTTCTGTACTGTTTTGCGCTTTACAATTATATTTAACTACTTTAAATTAGCATTATGATCAGGCAAATCCCTCCTCTCAAACCTGGCTAAAAATATTTTTCATTTTAACTTATGGAGTGAGTGTAGCATGCAACGGAGTCGACTCGTATATTTGGGATTTCATTGAAAATGTTTTGTGGGCGCAAAGTGTGGGATCACTGTATATTTCGGTCCTGTTTTGCGATTTACAATTATATTTAACTTCTTTAAATTAGCATTATGATCAGGGAAATCCCTCCTCTCAAACCTGGCTAAAAATATTTTTCATTTTAACTTATGGGGTGAGTGTAGCATGCAAAGGAGTCGACTCATATAATTGGGATTTCATTGAAAATGTTTTGTGGGCGCAAAGTGGGGGGTCACTGTATATTTCTGTCCTGTTTTGCGCTTTACAATTATATTTAACTTCTTTAAATTAGCATTATGATCAGGCAAATCCTTCCTCTCAAACCTGGCTAAAAATATTTTTTATTTTATCTTATGGAGTCAGTGTAGTATGCAAAGTACTTGACTCGCATAATTGGGATTTCATTGAAAATATTTTGTGGGCGCAAAACGGGGGTCACTGTATATTTCTGTCCTGTTTTGCAATTTACAATTATATTTAACTTCTTTAAATTAGCATTATGATCAGGCAAATCCCTCCTCTCAAACCTGACTAAAAATTTTTTTCATTTTAACTTATGGAGTGAGTGTAGCATGCAAAGGATTCGACTCGTATAATTGGGATTTCATTGAAAATGTTTTGTGGGCGCAAAACGGGGGTCACTGTATATTTCTGTCCTGTTTTGATATTTACAATTATATTTAACTTCTTTAAATTAGCATTATGATCAGGCAAATCCCTCCTCTCAAACCTGGTTAAAATTATTTTTCATTTTAACTTATGGAGTGAGTGTAGCATGCAAAGGATTCGACTCGTATAATTGGGATTTCATTGAAAATGTTTTGTGGCCGCAAAGTCGGGGTTCACTGTATATATCTTTCTGGTTTTGCGATTTACAATTATATTTAACTTCTTTACATTAGCATTATGATCTGGCAAATCCCTCCTCTCAAACCTGGCTAAAAATATTTTTCATTTTAACTCATGGAGTGAGTGTACCAAGGAAAGGATTCGACTCGTATAATTGGGATATCATTGAAAATGTTTTGTGGGCACAGAGTGGGGGGTCACTGTATATTAATGTCCTGTTTTACGATTTACAATTATATTTAACTTCTTTAATTTTGCATTATGATCAGGCAAATCCCTCCTCTCAAACCTGGCGAAAAATATTTTTCATTTTCACTTATGGAGTGAGTGTAGCATGCAAAGGAGTCCACTCGTATAATTGGGATTTCATTGAAAATATTTCGTGGGCACAAAGTGTGGAGTCACTGTATATTTCTGTCCTGTTTTGCGATTTACAATTATATTTACCTTCTTTAAATTAGCCTTATGATCAGGCAAATCCCTCCTCTCAAACCTGGCTAAAAATATTTTTCATTTTAACTTATGGAGTGAGTGTAACATGCAAAGGAGTCGACTCGTATAATTGGGATTTTATTGAAAATGTTCTGTGGGCGCAAAGTGGGTGGTCACTGTATATTTCTGTCTTGTTTTGCGAATTACAATTATATTTAACTTCTTTAAATTAGCATTATGATCTGGCAAATCCCTCCTCTCAAACCTGGCTAAAAATATTTTTCATTTTAACTTATGGAGTGAGTGTAGCATGCAAAGGATTCGACTCGTATAATTGGGATTTCATTGAAAATGTCTTGTGGGCTGAAAGTGGGGGGTCACTGTATATTTCTCTCCTGTTTTGCGCTTTACAATTATATTTAACTTCTTTAAATTAGCATTATGATCTTGCAAATCCCTCCTCTCAAACCTGGCTAAAAATATTTTTCATTTTAACTTATGGAGTGAGTGTAGCATGCAAAGGAGTCGACTCGTATAATTGGGATTTCATTGACAATGTTTTGTGGGCGCAAAGTGGGGGTCACTGTATATTTCTTTCCTGTTTTACGATTTACAATTATATTTAACTTCTTTAAATTAGCATTATGATCAGGCAAATCCCTCCTCTCAAACCTGGCGAAAAATATTTTTCATTTTAACTGATGGAGTGAGTGTAGCATGCAAAGGAGTCGATTCGTATAATTGGGATTTCAGTAAAAATGTCTTGTGTGTGCAAAGTGGGGGGTCACTGTATATTTCTGTCCTGTTTTGCAATTGATAATTATATTTAACGTCTTTAAATTAGCATTATGATCAGGCAAATCCCTCCTCTCAAACCTGGCTAAAAATATTTTTCATTTTAACTCATGGAGTGAGTGTACCAAGGAAAGGATTCGACTCGTATAATTGGGATATTATTGAAAATGTTTTGTGGGCGCAGAGTGGGGGGTCACTGTATATTAATGTCCTGTTTTACGATTTACAATTATATTTAACTTCTTTAATTTTGCATTATGATCAGGCAAATCCCTCCTCTCAAACCTGGCGAAAAATATTTTTCATTTTCACTTATGGTGTGAGTGTAGCATGCAAAGGAGTCCACTCGTATAATTGGGATTTCATTGAAAATATTTTGTGGGCACAAAGTGTGGAGTCACTGTATATTTCTGTCCTGTTTTGCGATTTACAATTATATTTACCTTCTTTAAATTAGCCTTATGATCAGGCAAATCCCTCCTCTCAAACCTGGCTAAAAATATTTTTCATTTTAACTCATGGAGTGAGTGTAACATGCAAAGGAGTCGACTCGTATAATTGGGATTTTATTGAAAATGTTCTGTGGGCGCAAAGTGGGTGGTCACTGTATATTTCTGTCTTGTTTTGCGAATTACAATTATATTTAACTTCTTTAAATTAGCATTATGATCTGGCAAATCCCTCCTCTCAAACCTGGCTAAAAATATTTTTCATTTTAACTTATGGAGTGAGTGTAGCATGCAAAGGATTCGACTCGTATAATTGGGATTTCATTGAAAATGTCTTGTGGGCTGAAAGTGGGGGGTCACTGTATATTTCTCTCCTGTTTTGCGCTTTACAATTATATTTAACTTCTTTAAATTAGCATTATGATCTTGCAAATCCCTCCTCTCAAACCTGGCTAAAAATATTTTTCATTTTAACTTATGGAGTGAGTGTAGCATGCAAAGGAGTCGACTCGTATAATTGGGATTTCATTGACAATGTTTTGTGGGCGCAAAGTGGGGGTCACTGTATATTTCTTTCCTGTTTTATGATTTACAATTATATTTAACTTCTTTAAATTAGCATTATGATCAGGCAAATCCCTCCTCTCAAACCTGGCGAAAAATATTTTTCATTTTAACTGATGGAGTGAGTGTAGCATGCAAAGGAGTCGATTCGTATAATTGGGATTTCAGTGAAAATGTCTTGTGGGTGCAAAGTGGGGGGTCACTGTATATTTCTGTCCTGTTTTGCAATTGATAATTATATTTAACGTCTTTAAATTAGCATTATGATCAGGCAAATCCCTCCTCTCAAACCTGGCTAAAAATATTTTTCATTTTAACTCATGGAGTGAGTGTACCAAGGAAAGGATTCGGCTCGTATAATTGGGATATCATTGAAAATGTTTTGTGGGCGCAAAGTGTGGGGTCACTGTATATTTCTGTCCTGTTTTGTGCTTTACAATTATATTTAACTTCTTTAAATTAGTATTATGATCAGGCAAATCCCTCCTCTCAAACCTGGCTAATAATATTTTTCATTTTAACTTATGGAGTGAGTGTAGCATGCAAAGGAGTCGACTCGTATACTTGGGATTTCATTGAAAATGTTTTGTAGGCAAAAAGTGGGGGGTCACTGTATATTTCTGTCCTGTTTTGCGACTTACAATTATATTTAACTTCTGTAAATTAGCATTATGATAAGGCAAATCCCTCCTCTCAAATCTGGTTAAAAATATTTTTCATTTTAACTTATGGAGTGAGTGTAGCATGCAAAGGAGTCGACTCGTATAATTGGGATTTCATTGAAAATGTTTTGTGGGCGCAAAGTGGGGGGTCACTGTATATTTTTGTCCTGTTTTGCGCTTAACAATTATATTTAACTTCTTTAAATTAGCATTATGATCAGGCAAATCCCTCCTCTCAAACATGGCTAAAAATATTTTTCATTTTAACTTATGGAGTGAGTGTAGCATGCAAAGGAGTCGACTCGTATACTTGGGATTTCATTGAAAAAGTTTTGTGGGCGAAAAGTGGGGGTCACTGTATATTTCTGTCCTGTTTTGCTATTTATAATTATATTTAACTTCTGTAAATTAGCATTATGATAAGGCAAATCCCTCCTCTCAAACCTGGTTAAAAATATTTTTAATTTTAACTTATGGAGTGAGTGTAGCATACAAAGGAGTCGACTCGTATAATTGCGATTTCATTGAAAATGTTTTGTGGTCGCAAAGTTTGCGGTCACTGTATATTTCTGTCCTGTTTTGCGACTTACAATTATATTTAACTTCTTTAAATTAGTATTATGATCAGGCAAATCCCTCCTCTCAAATCTGGTTAAAAATATTTTTCTTTTTAACTTATGGAGTGAGTGTAGCATGCAAAGGAGTCGACTCGTATAATTGGGATTTCATTGAAAATGGTTTGTGGGCGCAAAGTGGGGGTCACTGTATATTTCTGTCCTGTTTTGCGACTTACAATTATATTTAACTTCTTTAAATTAGCATTATGATCAGGCAAATCCCTCCTCTCAAATCTGGTTAAAAATATTTTTCATTTTAACACATGGAGTGAGTGTAGCATGCAAAGGAGTCCACTCGTATAATTCGGATTTCATTGAAAATGTTTTGTGGGCGCAAAGTGGGGGGTCACTGTATATTTCTGTCCTATTTTGCGACTTACAATTATATTTAACTTCTTTAAATTAGCATTATTATCAGGCAAATCCCTCCTCTCAAACCTGGTTAAAAATATTTTTCATTTTAACTTATGGAGTGAGTGTAGCATGCAAAGGAGTTGACTCGTATAATTGGGATTTCATTGAAAATGTTTTGTAGGCGCAAAGTGGGGGGTCACTGTATATTTCTGTCCTGTTTTGCGATTTACAATTATATTTAACTTCTTTAAATTAGCATTATGATCAGGCCAATCCCTCCTGTCAAACCTGGCTAAAAATATTTTTCATTTTAACTTATGGAGTGAGTGTAGCATGCAAAGGAGTCGACTCGTATAATTGGGATTTCATTGAAAATGTTTTGTGGGCGCAAAGTGGGGGGTCACCGTATATTTTTGTCCTGTTTTGCGCTTAACAATTATATTTAACTTCTTTAAATTAGCATTATGATCAGGCAAATCCCTCCTCTCAAACCTGGCTAAAAATATTTTTCATTTTAACTTATGGAGTGAGTGTAGCATGCAAAGGAGTCGACTCGTATACTTGGGATTTCATTGAAAATGTTTTGTAGGCAAAAAGTGGGGGGTCACTGTATATTTCTGTCCTGTTTTGCGACTTACAATTATATTTAACTTCTTTAAATTAGCATTATGATAAGGCAAATACCTCCTCTCAAATCTGGTTAAAAATATTTTTCATTTTAACTTATGGAGTGAGTGTAGCATGCAAAGGAGTTGACTCGTATAATTGGGATTTCATTGAAAATGTTTTGTGGGCGCAAAGTGGGGGGTCACTGTATATTTTTGTCCTGTTTTGCGCTTAACAATTATATTTAACTTCTTTAAATTAGCATTATGATCAGGCAAATTCCTCCTCTCAAACCTGGCTAAAAATATTTTTCATTTTAACTTAAGGAGTGAGTGTAGCATGCAAAGGAGTCGACTCGTATACTTGGGATTTCATTGAAAATGTTTTGTAGGCAAAAAGTGGGGGGTCACTCTATATTTCTGTCCTGTTTTGCGACTTACAATTATATTTAACTTCTTTAAATTAGCATTATGATCAGGCAAATCCCTCCTCTCAAATCTGGTTAAAAATATTTTTCATTTTAACTCATGGAGTGAGTGTAGCATGCAAAGGAGTCGACTCGTATAATTGGGATTTCATTGAAAATGTTTTGTGGGGGAAAAGTGGGAGGTCACTGTATATTTCTGTCCTGTTTTGCGCTTTACAATTATATTTAACTTCTTTAAATTAGCATTATGATCAGGTAAATCCCTCCTCTCAAACCTGGCTAAAAATATTTTTCATTTTAACTTATGGAGTGAGTGTAGCATGCAAAGGACTCGACTCGTATAATTGCGATTTTATTGAAAATGTTTTGTGGGCGCAAAGTGGGGGGTCTCTGTGTATTTCTGTCCTGCTTTGCGCTTTACAATTATATTTAACTTCTTTAAATTAGCATTATGATCAGGCACATCCCTCCTCTCAAACCTGGTTAAAAATATTTTTCATTTTAACTTATGCAGTGAGTGTAGCATGCAAAGGAGTCGACTCGTAAAATTGGGATTTCATTGAAAATGTTTTGTGGGCGAAAAGTGGGGGGTCACTGTATATTTCTGTCCTGTTTTGCGATTTACAATTATATTTAACTTCTTTAAATTAGCATTATTATCAGGCAAATCCCTCCTCTCAAACCTGGTTAAAAATATTTTTCATTTTAACTTATGGAGTGAGTGTAGCATGCAAAGGAGTTGACTCGTATAATTGGGATTTCATTGAAAATGTTTTGTAGGCGCAAAGTGGGGGGTCACTGTATATTTCTGTCCTGTTTTGCGATTTACAATTATATTTAACTTCTTTAAATTAGCATTATGATCAGGCCAATCCCTCCTGTCAAACCTGGCTAAAAATATTTTTCATTTTAACTTATGGAGTGAGTGTAGCATGCAAAGGAGTCGACTCGTATAATTGGGATTTCATTGAAAATGTTTTGTGGGCGCAAAGTGGGGGGTCACCGTATATTTTTGTCCTGTTTTGCGCTTAACAATTATATTTAACTTCTTTAAATTAGCATTATGATCAGGCAAATCCCTCCTCTCAAACCTGGCTAAAAATATTTTTCATTTTAACTTATGGAGTGAGTGTAGCATGCAAAGGAGTCGACTCGTATACTTGGGATTTCATTGAAAATGTTTTGTAGGCAAAAAGTGGGGGGTCACTGTATATTTCTGTCCTGTTTTGCGACTTACAATTATATTTAACTTCTTTAAATTAGCATTATGATAAGGCAAATCCCTCCTCTCAAATCTGGTTAAAAATATTTTTCATTTTAACTTATGGAGTGAGTGTAGCATGCAAAGGAGTTGACTCGTATAAATGGGATTTCATTGAAAATGTTTTGTGGGGGCAAAGTGGGGGGTCACTGTATATTTCTGTCCTGTTTTGCAATTTACAATTATATTTAACTTCTTTAAATTAGCATTATGATCAGGCAAATCCCTCCTCTCAAACCTGGCTAAAAATATTTTTCATTTTCACTTATGGAGTGAGTGTAGCATGCAAAGGAGTCCACTCGTATAATTGGGATTTCATTGAAAATATTTTGTGGGCACAAAGTGTGGAGTCACTGTATATTTTTGTCCTGTTTTGCGATTTACAATTATATTTACCTTCTTTAAATTAGCCTTATGATCAGGCAAATCCCTCCTCTCAAACCTGGCTAAAAATATTTTTCATTTTAACTCATGGAGTGAGTGTACCAAGGAAAGGATTCGACTCGTATAATTGGGATTTCATTGAAAATATTTTGTGGGCACAAAGTGTGGAGTCACTGTATATTTCTGTCCTGTTTTGCGATTTACAATTATATTTACCTTCTTTAAATTAGCCTTATGATCAGGCAAATCCCTCCTCTCAAACCTGGTTAAAAATATTTTTCATTTTAACTTATGGAGTGAGTGTAGTATGCAAAGGAGTCGACTCGTATAATTGGGATTTCATTGAAAATGTTTTGTGGGCGCAAAGTGTGGGATCACTGTATATTTCTGTCCTGTTTTGCGATTTATAATTATATTTAACTTCTTTAAATTAGCATTATGATCTGGCAAATCACTCCTCTCAAACCTGGCTAAAAATATTTTTCATTTTAACTTATGGAGTGAGTGTAGCATGCAAAGGAGTCGACTCGTATAATTGGGATTTCATTGAAAATGTTTTGTGGGCGCAAAGTGGGGGGTCATTGAATATTTCTGTCCTGTTTTGCGATTTACAATTATATTTAACTTCTTTAAATTAGCATTATGATCAGGCAAATCCCTCCTCTCAAACCTGGCTAAAAATATTTTTCATTTTAACCTATGGAGTGAGTGTAGCATGCAATGGAGTCGACTCGTATAATTGGGATTTCATTGAAAATGTTTTGTGGGCGCAAAGTGGGGGGGTACTGTATATTTCTGTACTGTTTTGCGCTTTACAATTATATTTAACTACTTTAAATTAGCATTATGATCAGGCAAATCCCTCCTCTCAAACCTGGCTAAAAATATTTTTCATTTTAACTTATGGAGTGAGTGTAGCATGCAACGGAGTCGACTCGTATATTTGGGATTTCATTGAAAATGTTTTGTGGGCGCAAAGTGTGGGATCACTGTATATTTCGGTCCTGTTTTGCGATTTACAATTATATTTAACTTCTTTAAATTAGCATTATGATCAGGGAAATCCCTCCTCTCAAACCTGGCTAAAAATATTTTTCATTTTAACTTATGGGGTGAGTGTAGCATGCAAAGGAGTCGACTCATATAATTGGGATTTCATTGAAAATGTTTTGTGGGCGCAAAGTGGGGGGTCACTGTATATTTCTGTCCTGTTTTGCGCTTTACAATTATATTTAACTTCTTTAAATTAGCATTATGATCAGGCAAATCCTTCCTCTCAAACCTGGCTAAAAATATTTTTTATTTTATCTTATGGAGTCAGTGTAGTATGCAAAGTACTTGACTCGCATAATTGGGATTTCATTGAAAATATTTTGTGGGCGCAAAACGGGGGTCACTGTATATTTCTGTCCTGTTTTGCAATTTACAATTATATTTAACTTCTTTAAATTAGCATTATGATCAGGCAAATCCCTCCTCTCAAACCTGACTAAAAATTTTTTTCATTTTAACTTATGGAGTGAGTGTAGCATGCAAAGGATTCGACTCGTATAATTGGGATTTCATTGAAAATGTTTTGTGGGCGCAAAACGGGGGTCACTGTATATTTCTGTCCTGTTTTGATATTTACAATTATATTTAACTTCTTTAAATTAGCATTATGATCAGGCAAATCCCTCCTCTCAAACCTGGTTAAAATTATTTTTCATTTTAACTTATGGAGTGAGTGTAGCATGCAAAGGATTCGACTCGTATAATTGGGATTTCATTGAAAATGTTTTGTGGCCGCAAAGTCGGGGTTCACTGTATATATCTTTCTGGTTTTGCGATTTACAATTATATTTAACTTCTTTACATTAGCATTATGATCTGGCAAATCCCTCCTCTCAAACCTGGCTAAAAATATTTTTCATTTTAACTCATGGAGTGAGTGTACCAAGGAAAGGATTCGACTCGTATAATTGGGATATCATTGAAAATGTTTTGTGGGCACAGAGTGGGGGGTCACTGTATATTAATGTCCTGTTTTACGATTTACAATTATATTTAACTTCTTTAATTTTGCATTATGATCAGGCAAATCCCTCCTCTCAAACCTGGCGAAAAATATTTTTCATTTTCACTTATGGAGTGAGTGTAGCATGCAAAGGAGTCCACTCGTATAATTGGGATTTCATTGAAAATATTTCGTGGGCACAAAGTGTGGAGTCACTGTATATTTCTGTCCTGTTTTGCGATTTACAATTATATTTACCTTCTTTAAATTAGCCTTATGATCAGGCAAATCCCTCCTCTCAAACCTGGCTAAAAATATTTTTCATTTTAACTTATGGAGTGAGTGTAACATGCAAAGGAGTCGACTCGTATAATTGGGATTTTATTGAAAATGTTCTGTGGGCGCAAAGTGGGTGGTCACTGTATATTTCTGTCTTGTTTTGCGAATTACAATTATATTTAACTTCTTTAAATTAGCATTATGATCTGGCAAATCCCTCCTCTCAAACCTGGCTAAAAATATTTTTCATTTTAACTTATGGAGTGAGTGTAGCATGCAAAGGATTCGACTCGTATAATTGGGATTTCATTGAAAATGTCTTGTGGGCTGAAAGTGGGGGGTCACTGTATATTTCTCTCCTGTTTTGCGCTTTACAATTATATTTAACTTCTTTAAATTAGCATTATGATCTTGCAAATCCCTCCTCTCAAACCTGGCTAAAAATATTTTTCATTTTAACTTATGGAGTGAGTGTAGCATGCAAAGGAGTCGACTCGTATAATTGGGATTTCATTGACAATGTTTTGTGGGCGCAAAGTGGGGGTCACTGTATATTTCTTTCCTGTTTTACGATTTACAATTATATTTAACTTCTTTAAATTAGCATTATGATCAGGCAAATCCCTCCTCTCAAACCTGGCGAAAAATATTTTTCATTTTAACTGATGGAGTGAGTGTAGCATGCAAAGGAGTCGATTCGTATAATTGGGATTTCAGTAAAAATGTCTTGTGTGTGCAAAGTGGGGGGTCACTGTATATTTCTGTCCTGTTTTGCAATTGATAATTATATTTAACGTCTTTAAATTAGCATTATGATCAGGCAAATCCCTCCTCTCAAACCTGGCTAAAAATATTTTTCATTTTAACTCATGGAGTGAGTGTACCAAGGAAAGGATTCGACTCGTATAATTGGGATATTATTGAAAATGTTTTGTGGGCGCAGAGTGGGGGGTCACTGTATATTAATGTCCTGTTTTACGATTTACAATTATATTTAACTTCTTTAATTTTGCATTATGATCAGGCAAATCCCTCCTCTCAAACCTGGCGAAAAATATTTTTCATTTTCACTTATGGTGTGAGTGTAGCATGCAAAGGAGTCCACTCGTATAATTGGGATTTCATTGAAAATATTTTGTGGGCACAAAGTGTGGAGTCACTGTATATTTCTGTCCTGTTTTGCGATTTACAATTATATTTACCTTCTTTAAATTAGCCTTATGATCAGGCAAATCCCTCCTCTCAAACCTGGCTAAAAATATTTTTCATTTTAACTCATGGAGTGAGTGTAACATGCAAAGGAGTCGACTCGTATAATTGGGATTTTATTGAAAATGTTCTGTGGGCGCAAAGTGGGTGGTCACTGTATATTTCTGTCTTGTTTTGCGAATTACAATTATATTTAACTTCTTTAAATTAGCATTATGATCTGGCAAATCCCTCCTCTCAAACCTGGCTAAAAATATTTTTCATTTTAACTTATGGAGTGAGTGTAGCATGCAAAGGATTCGACTCGTATAATTGGGATTTCATTGAAAATGTCTTGTGGGCTGAAAGTGGGGGGTCACTGTATATTTCTCTCCTGTTTTGCGCTTTACAATTATATTTAACTTCTTTAAATTAGCATTATGATCTTGCAAATCCCTCCTCTCAAACCTGGCTAAAAATATTTTTCATTTTAACTTATGGAGTGAGTGTAGCATGCAAAGGAGTCGACTCGTATAATTGGGATTTCATTGACAATGTTTTGTGGGCGCAAAGTGGGGGTCACTGTATATTTCTTTCCTGTTTTATGATTTACAATTATATTTAACTTCTTTAAATTAGCATTATGATCAGGCAAATCCCTCCTCTCAAACCTGGCGAAAAATATTTTTCATTTTAACTGATGGAGTGAGTGTAGCATGCAAAGGAGTCGATTCGTATAATTGGGATTTCAGTGAAAATGTCTTGTGGGTGCAAAGTGGGGGGTCACTGTATATTTCTGTCCTGTTTTGCAATTGATAATTATATTTAACGTCTTTAAATTAGCATTATGATCAGGCAAATCCCTCCTCTCAAACCTGGCTAAAAATATTTTTCATTTTAACTCATGGAGTGAGTGTACCAAGGAAAGGATTCGGCTCGTATAATTGGGATATCATTGAAAATGTTTTGTGGGCGCAAAGTGTGGGGTCACTGTATATTTCTGTCCTGTTTTGTGCTTTACAATTATATTTAACTTCTTTAAATTAGTATTATGATCAGGCAAATCCCTCCTCTCAAACCTGGCTAATAATATTTTTCATTTTAACTTATGGAGTGAGTGTAGCATGCAAAGGAGTCGACTCGTATACTTGGGATTTCATTGAAAATGTTTTGTAGGCAAAAAGTGGGGGGTCACTGTATATTTCTGTCCTGTTTTGCGACTTACAATTATATTTAACTTCTGTAAATTAGCATTATGATAAGGCAAATCCCTCCTCTCAAATCTGGTTAAAAATATTTTTCATTTTAACTTATGGAGTGAGTGTAGCATGCAAAGGAGTCGACTCGTATAATTGGGATTTCATTGAAAATGTTTTGTGGGCGCAAAGTGGGGGGTCACTGTATATTTTTGTCCTGTTTTGCGCTTAACAATTATATTTAACTTCTTTAAATTAGCATTATGATCAGGCAAATCCCTCCTCTCAAACATGGCTAAAAATATTTTTCATTTTAACTTATGGAGTGAGTGTAGCATGCAAAGGAGTCGACTCGTATACTTGGGATTTCATTGAAAATGTTTTGTGGGCGAAAAGTGGGGGTCACTGTATATTTCTGTCCTGTTTTGCTATTTATAATTATATTTAACTTCTGTAAATTAGCATTATGATAAGGCAAATCCCTCCTCTCAAACCTGGTTAAAAATATTTTTAATTTTAACTTATGGAGTGAGTGTAGCATACAAAGGAGTCGACTCGTATAATTGCGATTTCATTGAAAATGTTTTGTGGTCGCAAAGTTTGCGGTCACTGTATATTTCTGTCCTGTTTTGCGACTTACAATTATATTTAACTTCTTTAAATTAGTATTATGATCAGGCAAATCCCTCCTCTCAAATCTGGTTAAAAATATTTTTCTTTTTAACTTATGGAGTGAGTGTAGCATGCAAAGGAGTCGACTCGTATAATTGGGATTTCATTGAAAATGGTTTGTGGGCGCAAAGTGGGGGTCACTGTATATTTCTGTCCTGTTTTGCGACTTACAATTATATTTAACTTCTTTAAATTAGCATTATGATCAGGCAAATCCCTCCTCTCAAATCTGGTTAAAAATATTTTTCATTTTAACACATGGAGTGAGTGTAGCATGCAAAGGAGTCCACTCGTATAATTCGGATTTCATTGAAAATGTTTTGTGGGCGCAAAGTGGGGGGTCACTGTATATTTCTGTCCTATTTTGCGACTTACAATTATATTTAACTTCTTTAAATTAGCATTATTATCAGGCAAATCCCTCCTCTCAAACCTGGTTAAAAATATTTTTCATTTTAACTTATGGAGTGAGTGTAGCATGCAAAGGAGTTGACTCGTATAATTGGGATTTCATTGAAAATGTTTTGTAGGCGCAAAGTGGGGGGTCACTGTATATTTCTGTCCTGTTTTGCGATTTACAATTATATTTAACTTCTTTAAATTAGCATTATGATCAGGCCAATCCCTCCTGTCAAACCTGGCTAAAAATATTTTTCATTTTAACTTATGGAGTGAGTGTAGCATGCAAAGGAGTCGACTCGTATAATTGGGATTTCATTGAAAATGTTTTGTGGGCGCAAAGTGGGGGGTCACCGTATATTTTTGTCCTGTTTTGCGCTTAACAATTATATTTAACTTCTTTAAATTAGCATTATGATCAGGCAAATCCCTCCTCTCAAACCTGGCTAAAAATATTTTTCATTTTAACTTATGGAGTGAGTGTAGCATGCAAAGGAGTCGACTCGTATACTTGGGATTTCATTGAAAATGTTTTGTAGGCAAAAAGTGGGGGGTCACTGTATATTTCTGTCCTGTTTTGCGACTTACAATTATATTTAACTTCTTTAAATTAGCATTATGATAAGGCAAATACCTCCTCTCAAATCTGGTTAAAAATATTTTTCATTTTAACTTATGGAGTGAGTGTAGCATGCAATGGAGTTGACTCGTATAATTGGGATTTCATTGAAAATGTTTTGTGGGCGCAAAGTGGGGGGTCACTGTATATTTTTGTCCTGTTTTGCGCTTAACAATTATATTTAACTTCTTTAAATTAGCATTATGATCAGGCAAATTCCTCCTCTCAAACCTGGCTAAAAATATTTTTCATTTTAACTTAAGGAGTGAGTGTAGCATGCAAAGGAGTCGACTCGTATACTTGGGATTTCATTGAAAATGTTTTGTAGGCAAAAAGTGGGGGGTCACTCTATATTTCTGTCCTGTTTTGCGACTTACAATTATATTTAACTTCTTTAAATTAGCATTATGATCAGGCAAATCCCTCCTCTCAAATCTGGTTAAAAATATTTTTCATTTTAACTCATGGAGTGAGTGTAGCATGCAAAGGAGTCGACTCGTATAATTGGGATTTCATTGAAAATGTTTTGTGGGGGAAAAGTGGGAGGTCACTGTATATTTCTGTCCTGTTTTGCGCTTTACAATTATATTTAACTTCTTTAAATTAGCATTATGATCAGGTAAATCCCTCCTCTCAAACCTGGCTAAAAATATTTTTCATTTTAACTTATGGAGTGAGTGTAGCATGCAAAGGACTCGACTCGTATAATTGCGATTTTATTGAAAATGTTTTGTGGGCGCAAAGTGGGGGGTCTCTGTGTATTTCTGTCCTGCTTTGCGCTTTACAATTATATTTAACTTCTTTAAATTAGCATTATGATCAGGCACATCCCTCCTCTCAAACCTGGTTAAAAATATTTTTCATTTTAACTTATGCAGTGAGTGTAGCATGCAAAGGAGTCGACTCGTAAAATTGGGATTTCATTGAAAATGTTTTGTGGGCGAAAAGTGGGGGGTCACTGTATATTTCTGTCCTGTTTTGCGATTTACAATTATATTTAACTTCTTTAAATTAGCATTATTATCAGGCAAATCCCTCCTCTCAAACCTGGTTAAAAATATTTTTCATTTTAACTTATGGAGTGAGTGTAGCATGCAAAGGAGTTGACTCGTATAATTGGGATTTCATTGAAAATGTTTTGTAGGCGCAAAGTGGGGGGTCACTGTATATTTCTGTCCTGTTTTGCGATTTACAATTATATTTAACTTCTTTAAATTAGCATTATGATCAGGCCAATCCCTCCTGTCAAACCTGGCTAAAAATATTTTTCATTTTAACTTATGGAGTGAGTGTAGCATGCAAAGGAGTCGACTCGTATAATTGGGATTTCATTGAAAATGTTTTGTGGGCGCAAAGTGGGGGGTCACCGTATATTTTTGTCCTGTTTTGCGCTTAACAATTATATTTAACTTCTTTAAATTAGCATTATGATCAGGCAAATCCCTCCTCTCAAACCTGGCTAAAAATATTTTTCATTTTAACTTATGGAGTGAGTGTAGCATGCAAAGGAGTCGACTCGTATACTTGGGATTTCATTGAAAATGTTTTGTAGGCAAAAAGTGGGGGGTCACTGTATATTTCTGTCCTGTTTTGCGACTTACAATTATATTTAACTTCTTTAAATTAGCATTATGATAAGGCAAATCCCTCCTCTCAAATCTGGTTAAAAATATTTTTCATTTTAACTTATGGAGTGAGTGTAGCATGCAAAGGAGTTGACTCGTATAAATGGGATTTCATTGAAAATGTTTTGTGGGCGCAAAGTGGGGGGTCACTGTATATTTTTGTCCTGTTTTGCGCTTAACAATTATATTTAACTTCTTTAAATTAGCATTATGATCAGGCAAATTCCTCCTCTCAAACCTGGCTAAAAATATTTTTCATTTTAACTTAAGGAGTGAGTGTAGCATGCAAAGGAGTCGACTCGTATACTTGGGATTTCATTGAAAATGTTTTGTAGGCAAAAAGTGGGGGGTCACTCTATATTTCTGTCCTGTTTTGCGACTTACAATTATATTTAACTTCTTTAAATTAGCATTATGATCAGGCAAATCCCTCCTCTCAAACCTGGTTAAAAATATTTTTCATTTTAACTTATGGAGTGAGTGTAGCATGCAAAGGAGTCGACTCGTATAATTGGGATTTCATTGAAAATGTTTTGTGGCCGCAAAGTGGGGGTCTCTGTGTATTTCTGTCCTGTTTTGCGACTTACAATTATATTTAACTTCTTTAAATTAGCATTATGATCAGGCAAATCCCTCCTCTCAAACCTGGTTCAAAATATTTTTCATTTTAACTCATGGAGTGAGTGTAGCATGCAAAGGAGTCGACTCGTATAATTGGGAAATAAACATTGAAAATGTTTTGTGGGCGCAAAGTGGGGGGTCACTGTATATTTCTGTCCTGTTTTGCGACTTACAATTATATTTAACTCCTTTAAATTAGTATTATGATGAGTCAAATCCCTCCTCTCAAACCTGGCTAAAAATATTTTTCATTTTAACTTATGGAGTGAATGTAGTGTTGCAAAGGTTTCGACTCGTATAATTGGGATTTCATTGAAAATGTTTTGTGGGTGCAAAGTGGGGGGGTCACTGTATATTTCTGTCCTGTTTTGCGACTTACAATTATATTTACCATATTTAAATTAGTATTATGGTCAGGCAAATCCCTCCTCTCAAACCTGGCTAAACATATTTTTCATTTTAACTTATGGAGTGAGTGTAGCATGGAAAGGAGTCGACTCGTATAATTGGGATTTCATTGAAAATGTTTTGTGGGCGCAAAGTGGGGGGGGTCACTGTATATTTCTGTCCTGTTTTGGGATTTACAATTATATTTAACTTCTTTAAATTAGCATTATGATCAGGCAAATCCCTCCTCTCAAACCTGGCTAAAAATATTTTTCATTTTAACTTATGGAGTGAGTGTAGCATGCAAAGGAGTCGACTCGTATAATTGGGATTTCATTGAAAATGTTTTGTGGGCGCAAAGTGGGGGTCACTGTATATTTCTGTCCTGTTTTGCGCTTTACAATTATATTTAACTTCTTTAAATTAGCATTATGATCAGGCAAAACCCTCCTCTCAAACCTGGCTAAAAATATTTTTCATTTTAACTCATGGAGTGAGTGTAGCATGGAAAGGAGTCGACTCGTATACTTGGGATTTCATTGAAAATGTTTTGTGGGCCAAAGTGGGGGGTCACTGTATATTTCTGTCCTGTTTTGGGATTTACAATTATATTTAACTTCTTTAAATTAACATTATGATCAGGCAAATCCATCCTCTCAAACCTGGCTAAAAATATTTTTCATTTTAACTTATGGAGTGAGTGTAGCATGCAAAGGAGTCGACTCGTATAATTGGGATTTCATTGAAAATGTTTTGTGGGCTCAAAGTGGGGGGTCACTGTACATTTCGTTCCTGTTTTGCGACTTACAATTATATTTAACTTCTTTAAATTAGCATTATGATCAGGCAAATCCCTCCTCTCAAACCTGGTTAAAAATATTTTTCATTTTAACTTATGGAATGAGTGTAGCATGCAAAGGAGTCGACTCGTATAATTGGGATTTCATTGAAAATGTTTTGTGGGCGCAAAGTGGGGGTTCACTGTATATTTCTGTCCTGTTTTGTGACTTACAATTATATTTAACTTCGTTAAATTAGTATTATGATGACTCAAATCCCTCCTCTCAAACCTGGCTAAAAATATTTTTCATTTTAACTTATGGAGTGAATGTAGCATGCAAAGGAGTCGACTCGTATAATTGGGATTTCATTGAAAATGTTTTGTGGGCGCAAAGTGGGGGGTCTCTGTGTATTTCTGTCCTGTTTTGCGACTTACAATTATATTTAACTTCTTTAAATTAGCATTATGATCAGGCAAATCCCTCCACTCAAACCTGGTTAAAAATATTTTTCATTTTAACTCATGGAGTGAGTGTAGCATGCAAAGGAGTCGACTCGTATAATTGGGATTTCATTGAAAATGTTTTGTGGGCGCAAAGTGGGGGTTCACTGTATATTTCTGTCCTGTTTTGTGACTTACAATTATATTTAACTTCGTTAAATTAGTATTATGATGACTCAAATCCCTCCTCTCAAACCTGGCTAAAAATATTTTTCATTTTAACTCATGGAGTGAATGTAGCATGCAAAGGAGTTGACTCGTATAATTGGCATTTCATTGAAAATGTTTTGTGTGCGCAAAGTGGGGGTTCACTGTATATTTCTGTCCTGTTTTGCGCTTTACAATTATATTTACCTTCTTTAAATTAACATTATGATCTGGCAAAACCCTCCTCTCAAACCTGGTTAAAAATATTTTTCATTTTAACTTATGGAGTAAGTGTAGCATGCAAAGGAGTCAACTCGTATAATTGGGATTTCATTGAAAATGTTTTGTGGGCGCAAAGTGGGGGGTCACTGTATATTTCTGTCCGGTTTTGGGATTTACAATTATATTTAACTTCATTAAATTAGCATTATGATCAGGCAAATCCCTCCTCTCAAACCTGGCTAAAAATATTTTTCATTTTAACTTATGGAGTGAATGTAGTGTTGCAAAGGTTTCGACTCGTATAATTGGGATTTCATTGAAAATGTTTTATGGGCGCAAAGTGGGGGGTCACTGTATATTTCTGTCCTGTTTTGCGACTTACAATTATATTTACCATATTGAAATTAGTATTATGATCAGGCAAATCCCTCCTCTCAAACCTGGCTAAAAATATTTTTCATTTTAACTTATGGAGTGAGTGTAGCTTGGAAAGGAGTCGACTCGTATAATTGGGATTTCATTGAAAATGTTTTGTGGGCGCAAAGTGGGGGGTCACTGTATATTTCTGTCCTGTTTTGGGATTTACAATTATATTTAACTTCTTTAAATTAGCATTATGATCAGGCAAATCCCTCCTCTCAAACCTGGCTAAAAATATTTTTCATTTTAACTTATGGAGTGAGTGTAGCATGCAAAGGAGTCGACTCGTATAATTGGGATTTCATTGAAAATGTTTTGTGGGCGCAAAGTGGCGTTCACTGTATATTTCTGTCCTGTTTTGTGACTTACAATTATATTTAACTTCGTTAAATTAGTATTATGATGACTCAAATCCCTCCTCTCAAACCTGGCTAAAAATATTTTTCATTTTAACTTATGGAGTGAATGTAGCATGCAAAGGAGTCGACTCGTATAATTGGGATTTCATTGAAAATATTTTGTGGCCGCAAAGTGGGGGGTCACTGTATACTTCTGTCCTGTTTTGCGACTTACAATTATATTTAACTTCTTTAAATTAGCATTATGATCAGGCAAATCCCTCCTCTCAAACCTGGTTAAAAATATTTTTCATTTTAACTCATGGAGTGAGTGTAGCATGCAAAGGAGTCGACTCGTATAATTGGGATTTCATTGAAAATGTTTTGTGCGCGCAAAGTGGGGGGTCTCTGTGTATTTCTGTCCTGTTTTGCGACTTACAATTATATTTAACTTCTTTAAATTAGCATTATGATCAGGCAAATCCCTCCACTCAAACCTGGTTAAAAATATTTTTCATTTTAACTCATGGAGTGAGTGTAGCATGCAAAGTACTCGACTCGCTTAACTGGGATTTCATTGAAAATGTTTTGTGGGTGCAAAGTGGGGGGTCACTGTATATTTCTGTCCTGTTTTGCGCTTTACAATTATATTTACCTTCTTTAAATTAACATTATGATCTGGCAAAACCCTCCTCTCAAATCTGGTTAAAATATTTTTCATTTTAACTTATGGAGTAAGTGTAGCATGCAAAGGAGTCAACTCGTATAATTGGGATTTCATTGAAAATGTTTTGTGGGCGCAAAGTGGGGGCTCACTGTATATTTCTGTCCTGTTTTGTGCTTTACAATTATATTTAACTTCTTTAAAGTAGCATTATGATCTGGCAAATCCATCCTCTCAAACCTGGTTAAAAATATTTTTCCTTTTAAGTTATGGAGTGAGTGTAGCATGCAAAGGAGTCGACTCGTATAATTGGGATTTCATTGAAAATGTTTTGTGGGCGCAAAATGGGGGGTCACTGTATATTTCTGTCCGGTTTTGGGATTTACAATTATATTTAACTTCATTAAATTAGCATTATGATCAGGCAAATCCCTCCTCTCAAACCTGGCTAAAAATATTTTTCATTTTAACTTATGGAGTGAGTGTAGCATGGAAAGGAGTCGACTCGTATACTTGGGATTTCATTGAAAATGTTTTGTGGGCGCAAAGTGGGGGTCACTGTATATTTCTGTCCTGTTTTGCGCTTTACAATTATATTTAACTTCTTTAAATTAGCATTATGATCTGGCAAATCCCTCCTCTCAAACCTGGTTAAAAATATTTTTCATTTTAAGTTATGGAGTGAGTGTAGCATGCAAAGGAGTCGACTCGTATAATTGGGATTTCATTGAAAATGTTTTGTGGCCGCAAAGTGGGGGGTCACTGTATATTTTTGTCCGGTTTTGGGATTTACAATTATATTTAACTTCATTAAATTAGCATTATGATCAGGCAAATCCCTCCTCTCAAACCTGGCTAAAAATATTTTTCATTTTAACTTATGGAGTGAGTGTAGCATGGAAAGGAGTCGGCTCGTATACTTGGGATTTCATTGAAAATGTTTTGTGGGCGCAAAGTGGGGGGTCAATGTATATTTCTGTCCTGTTTTGGGATTTACAATTATATTTAACTTCATTAAATTAGCATTACGATCAGGCAAATCCCTCCTCTCAAACCTGGCTAAAAATATTTTTCATTTTAACTTATGGAGTGAATGTAGCATGCAAAGGTTTCGACTCGTATAATTGGGATTTCATTGAAAATGTTTTGTGGGTGCAAAGTGGGGGGGGTCACTGTATATTTCTGTCCTGTTTTGCGACTTACAATTATATTTACCATCTTTAAATTAGCATTATGATCAGGCAAATCCCTCCTCTCAAACCTGGCTAAAAATATTTTTCATTTTAACTTATGGAGTGAATGTAGCATGCAAAGGTTTCGACTCGTATAATTGGGATTTCATTGAAAATGTTTTGTGGGCGCAAAGTGGGGGGTCACTGTATATTTCTGTCCTGTTTTGGGATTTACAATTATATTTAACTTCTTTAAATTAGCATTATGATCAGGCAAATCCCTCCTCTCAAACCTGGCTAAAAATATTTTTCATTTTAACTTATGGAGTGAATGTAGCATGCAAAGGTTTCGACTCGTATAATTGGGATTTCATTGAAAATGTTTTGTGGGCGCAAAGTGGGGGGTCACTGTATATTTCTGTCCTGTTTTGGGATTTACAATTATATTTAACTTCTTTAAATTAGCATTATGATCAGGCAAATCCCTCCTCTCAAACCTGGTTAAAAATATTTTTCATTTTAACTTATGGAGTGAATGTAGCATGCAAAGGTTTCGACTCGTATAATTGGGATTTCATTGAAAATGTTTTGTGGGCGCCAAGTGGGGGGTCACTGTATATTTCTGTCCTGTTTTGGGATTTACAATTATATTTAACTTCTTTAAATTAGCATTATGATCAGGCAAATCCTTCCTCTCAAACCTGGTTAAAAATATTTTTCATTTTAACTTATGGAGTGAGTGTAGCATGGAAAGGAGTCGACTCGTATAATTGGGATTTCATTGAAAATGTTTTGTGGGTGCAAAGTGGGGGGGTCACTGTATATTTCTGTCCTGTTTTGCGACTTACAATTATATTTACCATCTTTCAATTAGCATTATGATCAGGCAAATCCCTCCTCTCAAACCTGGTTAAAAATACTTTTCATTTTAACTTATGGAGTGAGTGTAGCATGCAAAGGAGTCGACTCGTATAATTGGGATTTCATTGAAAATGTTTTGTGGGCGCAAAGTGGGGGGTCACTGTATATTTCTGTCCTGTTTTGGGATTTACAATTATATTTAACTTCTTTAAATTAGCATTATGATCAGGCAAATCCCTCCTCTCAAACCTGGCTAAAAATATTTTTCATTTTAACTTATGGAGTGAGTGTAGCATGGAAAGGAGTCGACTCGTATACTTGGGATTTCACTGGAAATGTTTTGTGGGCCAAAGTGGGGGGTCACTGTATATTTCTGTCCTGTTTTGGGATTTACAATTATATTTAACTTCTTTCAATTAGCATTATGATCTGGCAAATCCCTCCTCTCAATCTGGTTAAAAATATTTTTCATTTTAACTTATGGAGTGAGTGTAGCATGCAAAGGAGTCGACTCGTATACTTGGGATTTCATTGAAAATGTTTTGTGGGCGCAAAGTGGGGGTCACTGTATATAACTGTCCTGTTTTGCACTGATATTTAACTTCTTTAAATTAGTATTATGATCAGGCAAATCCCTCCTCTCAAACCTGGCTAAAAATATTTTTCATTTTAACTTATGGAGGGAGTGTAGCATGGAAAGGAGTCGACTCGTATAATTGGGATTTCATTGAAAATGTTTTGTGGGCGCAAAGTGGGGGTTACTGTATATTACTGTCCTGTTTTGCGATTTACAATTATATTTAACCTCTTTAAATTAGCATTATGATCAGGCAAATCCCTCCTCTCAAACCTGGCTAAAAATATTTTTCATTTTAACTTATGGAGGGAGTGTAGCATGCAAAGGTTTCGACTCGTATAATTGGGATTTCATTGAAAATGTTTTGTGGGTGCAAAGTGGGGTGGTCACTGTATATTTCTGTCCTGTTTTGCAATTTACAATTATATTGAACTTCTTTCAATTAGCATTATGATCTGGCAAATCCCTCCTCTCAAACCTGACTAAAAATACTTTTCATTTTAACTTATGGAGTGAGTGTAGCGTGCAAAGGAGTCGACTCGTATAATTGGGATTTCATTGAAAATGTTTTGTGAGCGCAAAGTGGGGGGTCACTGTATATTTCTGTCCTGTTTTGCGCTTTACAATTTTATTTAACTTCTTTAAATTAGCATTATGATCAGGCAAATCCCTCCTCTCAAACCTGGTTAAAAATATTTTTCATTTTAACTTATGGAGTGAGTGTAGCATGCAAAGGAGTCGACTCGTATACTTGGGATTTCATTGAAAATGTTTTGTGGGCGCAAAGTGGGGGTTACTGTATATTTCTGTCCTGTTTTGCGATTTACAATTATATTTAACCTCTTTAAATTAGCATTATGATCAGGCAAATCCCTCCTCTCAAACCTGGCTAAAAATATTTTTCATTTTAACTTATGGAGGGAGTGTAGCATGCAAAGGTTTCGACTCGTATAATTGGGATTTCATTGAAAATGTTTTGTGGGTGCAAAGTGGGGGGGTCACTGTATATTTCTGTCCTGTTTTGCAATTTACAATTATATTGAACTTCTTTCAATTAGCATTATGATCTGGCAAATCCCTCCTCTCAAACCTGACTAAAAATACTTTTCATTTTAACTTATGGAGTGAGTGTAGCGTGCAAAGGAGTCGACTCGTATAATTGGGAT
The DNA here is from genome assembly GCA_964036315.1 of Acanthosepion esculentum. Taxonomy (NCBI): domain Eukaryota; kingdom Metazoa; phylum Mollusca; class Cephalopoda; order Sepiida; family Sepiidae; genus Acanthosepion; species Acanthosepion esculentum. Next base: position 111,312,781 of record OZ038493.1, read on the forward strand.
TTCATTGAAAAGGTTTTGTGGGTGCAAAGTGGGGGTTCACTGTATATTTCTGTCCTGTTTTGCGCTTTACAATTATATTTAACTTGTTTAAATTAGCATTATGATCTGGCAAATCCCTCCTCTCAAACCTGGCTAAAATAATTTTTCATTTTAACTTATGGAGTGAGTGTAGCATGCAAAGGAGTCGACTCGTATAATTGGGATTTCATTGAAAATGTTTTGTGGGCGCAAAGTGGGGTTCACTGTATATTTCTGTCCTGTTTTGTGACTTACAATTATATTTAACTTCGTTAAATTAGTATTATGATGAGTCAAATCCCTCCTCTAAAACCTGGCTAAAAATATTTTTCATTTTAACTTATGGAGTGAGTGTAGCATGCAAAGGAGTCGACTCGTATAATTGGGATTTCATTGAAAATGTATTGTGGCCGCAAAGTGGGGGGTCACTGTATATTTCTGTCATGTTTTGCGACTTACAATTATATTTAACTTCTTTAAATTAGCATTATGATCAGGCAAATCCCTCCTCTCAAACCTGGTTAAAAATATTTTTCATTTTAACTCATGGAGTGAGTGTAGCATGCAAAGGAGTCGACTCGTATAATTGGGATTTCATTGAAAATGTTTTGTGGGCGCAAAGTGGGGGGTCTCTGTGTATTTCTGTCCTGTTTTGCGACTTACAATTATATTTAACTTCTTTAAATTAGCATTATGATCAGGCAAATCCCCCCTCTCAAACGTGGCTAAAAATATTTTTCATTTTAACTTATGGAGTGAATGTAGCATGCAAAGGTTTCGACTCGTATAATTGGGATTTCATTGAAAATGTTTTGTGGGTGCAAAGTGGGGGGGTCACTGTATATTTCTGTCCTGTTTTGCGACTTACAATTATATTTACCATCTTTAAATTAGTATTATGATCAGGCAAATCCCTCCTCTCAAACCTGGCTAAAAATATTTTTCATTTTAACTTATGGAGTGAGTGTAGCATGCAAAGGAGTCGACTCGTATAATTGGGATTTCATTGAAAATGTTTTGTGGGCGCAAAGTGGGGGTCACTGTATATAACTGTCCTGTTTTGCACTTATATTTAACTTCTTTAAATTAGTATTATGATCAGGCAAATCCCTCCTCTCAAACCTGGCTAAAAATATTTTTCATTTTAACTTATGGAGGGAGTGTAGCATGCAAAGGAGTCCACTCGTATAATTGGGATTTCATTGAAAATGTTTTGTGGGCGCAAAGTGGGGGGTCACTGTATATTTCTGTCCTGTTTTGGGATTTACAATTTTATTTAACTTCTTTAAATTAGCATTATGATCTGGCAAATCCCTCCTGTCAAACCTGGTTAAAAATATTTTTCATTTTAACTCATGGAGTGAGTGTAGCATGCAAAGGAGTCGACTCGTATACTTGGGATTTCATTGAAAATGTTTTGTGGGCGGAAAGTGGGGGTTACTGTATATTACTGTCCTGTTTTGCGATTTACAATTATATTTAACCTCTTTAAATTAGCATTATGATCAGGCAAATCCCTCCTCTCAAACCTGGCTAAAAATATTTTTCATTTTAACTTATGGAGGGAGTGTAGCATGCAAAGGAGTCGACTCGTATAATTGGGATTTCATTGAAAATGTTTTGTGGGTGCAAAGTGGGGGGGTCACTGTATATTTCTGTCCTGTTTTGCAATTTACAATTATATTGAACTTCTTTCAATTAGCATTATGATCTGGCAAATCCCTCCTCTCAAACCTGACTAAAGATACTTTTCATTTTAACTTATGGAGTGAGTGTAGCGTGCAAAGGAGTCGACTCGTATAATTGGGATTTCATTGAAAATGTTTTGTGGGCGCAAAGTGGGGGGTCACTGTATATTTCTGTCCTGTTTTGCGCTTTACAATTTTATTTAACTTCTTTAAATTAGCATTATGATCAGGCAAAACTCTCCTCTCAAACCTGGTTGAAAATATTTTTCATTTTAACTTATGGAGTGAGTGTAGCATGCATAGGAGTCGACTCGTATAATTGGGATTTCATTGAAAATGTTTTGTGGGCGCAAAGTGGGGGGTCACTGTATATTTCTGTCCTGTTTTGCGCTTTACAATTTTATTTAACTTCTTTAAATTAGCATTATGATCAGGCAAATCCCTCCTCTCAAACCTGGTTAAAAATATTTTTCATTTTAACTTATGGAGTGAGTGTAGCATGCAAAGGAGTCGACTCGTATACTTGGGATTTCATTGAAAATGTTTTGTGGGCGCAAAGTGGGGGTTACTGTATATTTCTGTCCTGTTTTGCGATTTACAATTATATTTAACCTCTTTAAATTAGCATTATGATCAGGCAAATCCCTCCTCTCAAACCTGGCTAAAAATATTTTTCATTTTAACTTATGGAGGGAGTGTAGCATGCAAAGGTTTCGACTCGTATAATTGGGATTTCATTGAAAATGTTTTGTGGGTGCAAAGTGGGGGGGTCACTCTATATTTCTGTCCTGTTTTGCAATTTACAATTATATTGAACTTCTTTCAATTAGCATTATGATCTGGCAAATCCCTCCTCTCAAACCTGACTAAAAATACTTTTCATTTTAACTTATGGAGTGAGTGTAGCGTGCAAAGGAGTCGACTCGTATAATTGGGATTTCATTGAAAAGGTTTTGTGGGTCCAAAGTGGGGGGTCACTGTATATTTCTGTCCTGTTTTGCGCTTTACAATTATATTTAACTTGTTTAAATTAGCATTATGATCTGGCAAATCTCTCCTCTCAAACCTGGCTAAAATAATTTTTCATTTTAACTTATGGAGTGAGTGTAGCATGCAAAGGAGTCGACTCGTATAATTGGGATTTCATTGAAAATGTTTTGTGGGCGCAAAGTGGGGTTCACTGTATATTTCTGTCCTGTTTTGTGACTTACAATTATATTTAACTTCGTTAAATTAGTATTATGATGAGTCAAATCCCTCCTCTAAAACCTGGCTAAAAATATTTTTCATTTTAACTTATGGAGTGAGTGTAGCATGCAAAGGAGTCGACTCGTATAATTGGGATTTCATTGAAAATGTATTGTGGCCGCAAAGGGGGGGGTCACTGTATATTTCTGTCATGTTTTGCGACTTACAATTATATTTAACTTCTTTAAATTAGCATTATGATCAGGCAAATCCCTCCTCTCAAACCTGGTTAAAAATATTTTTCATTTTAACTCATGGAGTGAGTGTAGCATGCAAAGGAGTCGACTCGTATAATTGGGATTTCATTGAAAATGTTTTGTGGGAGCAAAGTGGGGGGGTCTCTGTGTATTTCTGTCCTGTTTTGCGACTTACAATTATATTTAACTTCTTTAAATTAGCATTATGATCAGGCAAATCCCCCCTCTCAAACGTGGCTAAAAATATTTTTCATTTTAACTTATGGAGTGAATGTAGCATGCAAAGGTTTCGACTCGTATAATTGGGATTTCATTGAAAATGTTTTGTGGGTGCAAAGTGGGGGGGTCACTGTATATTTCTGTCCTGTTTTGGGATTTACAATTTTATTTAACTTCTTTAAATTAGCATTATGATCTGGCAAATCCCTCCTGTCAAACCTGGTTAAAAATATTTTTCATTTTAACTCATGGAGTGAGTGTAGCATGCAAAGGAGTCGACTCGTATACTTGGGATTTCATTGAAAATGTTTTGTGGGCGGAAAGTGGGGGTCACTGTATATTTCTGTCCTGTTTTGCGATTTACAATTATATTTAACCTGTTTAAATTAGCATTATGATCAGGCAAATCCCTCCTCTCAAACCTGGCTAAAAATATTTTTCATTTTAACTTATGGAGTGAGTGTAGCATGCAAAGGTTTCAACTCGTATAATTGGGATTTCATTGAAAATGTTTTGTGGGCGCAAAGTGGGGGGTCACTGTACATTTCTGTCCTGTTTTGCGATTTACAATTATATTGAACTTCTTTAAATTAGCATTATGATCTGGCAAATCCCTCCTCTCAAACCTGGCTAAAAATATTTTTCATTTTAACTTATGGAGTGAGTGTAGCATGCAAAGGAGTCGACTCGTATAATTGGAATTTCATTGAAAATATTTTGTGGGCTCAAAGTGGGGGGTCACTGTATATTTCTGTCCTGTTTTGCGCTTTACAATTATATTTACCTTTTTTAAATTAGCATTATGATCTGGCAAATCCCTCCTCTCAAACCTGGCTAAAAATATTTTTCATTTTAACTTACGGAGTGGGTGTAGCATGCAAAGGAGTCGACTCGTATAATTGGGATTTCATTGAAAATATTTTGTGGGCTCAAAGTGGGGGGTCACTGTATATTTCTGTCCTGTTTTGTGATTTACAATTATATTTACCTTCTTTAAATTAGCATTATGATCTGGCAAATCCCTCCTCTCAAACCTGGCTAAAAATATTTTTCATTTTAACTTATGGAGTGAGTGTAGCATGCAAAGGAGTCGACTCGTATAATTGGGATTTCATTGAAAATATTTTGTGGGCTCAAAGTGGGGGTCACTGTATATTTCTGTCCTGTTTTGTGATTTACAATTATATTTACCTTCTTTAAATTAGCATTATGATCTGGCAAATCCATCATCTCAAACCTGGCTAACAATATTTTTCATTTTAACTTATGGAGTGAGTGTAGCATGCAAAGGAGTCGACTCGTATAATTGGGATTTCATTGAAAATGTTTCGTGGGCGCAAAGTGGGGGGTCACTGTATATTTCTGTCCTGTTTTGCGACTTACAATTATATTCAACTTCTTTAAATTAGCATTATGATCAGGCAAATGCCTCCTCTCAAACCTGGTTAAAATATTTTTCATTTTAACTTATGGAGTGAGTGTAGCATGCAAAGGAGTCGACTCGTATGATTGGGATTTCATTGAAAATGTTTTGTGGGCGCAACGTGGGGGGTCACTGTATATTTCTGTCCTGTTTTGCGACTTACAATTATATTTAACTTCTTTAAATTAGCATTATGATCAGGCAAATGCCTCCTCTCAAACATGGTTAAAAATATTTTTCATTTCAACTGATGGAGTGAGTGTAGCATGGAAAGGTGTCGACTCGTATAATTGGGTTTTCATTGAAAATGTTTTCTTGGCGCAAAGTGGGGGGTCACTGTATATTTCTGTCCTGTTTTGAGATTTACAATTATATTTAACTTCTTTAAAGTAGCATTATGATCTGGCAAATCCCTCCTCTCAAACCTGGTTAAAAATATTTTTCATTTTAACTGATGGAGTGAGTGTAGCATGCAAAGGAGTCGACTCGTATAATTGGGATTTCATTGAAAATGTTTTGTGAGCGCAAAGTGGGGGGTCACTGTATATTTCTGTCCTGTTTTGCGACTTACAATTATATTTACCTTCTTTAAATCAGCATTATGATCAGGCAAATGCCTCCTCTCAAACCTGGTTAAAAATATTTTTCATTTTAACTGATGGAGTGAGTGTAGCATGCAAAGGAGTTGACTCGTATAATTGGGATTTCATTGAAAATGTTTTGTGGGCGCAAAGTGGGGGGTCACTGTATATTTCTGTCCTGTTTTGCGACTTACAATTATATTTAACTTCTTAAAATTAGCAATATGATCACGCAAATCCCTCCTCAAAAACCTGGTTAAAAATATTTTTCATTTTAACTCATGGAGTGAGTGTAGCATGCAAAGGAGTCGACTCGTATAATTGGGATTTCATTGAAAATGTTTTGTGGGCTCAAACTGGGGGAGGGGTCAGTGTATATTTCTGTCCTGTTTTGCGATTTACAATTATAGTTAACTTCTTTAAAGTAGCATTAAGATCTGGCAAATCCCTCCTCTCAAACCTGGTTAAAAATATTTTTCATTTTAACTGATGGAGTGAGTGTAGCATGCAAGGGAGTCGACTCGTATAATTGGGATTTCATTGAAAATGTTTTGTGGCCGCAAAGTGGGGTGTCACTGTATATTTCTGTCCTGTTTTGCGACTTACAATTATATTTAACTTCTTTAAATTAGCATTATGATCTGGCAAATCCCTCCTCACAAACCTGGCTGAAACTATTTTTCATTTTAACTTATGGAGTGAGAGTAGCATGCAAAGGAGTCCACTCGTATAATTGGGATTTCATTGAAAATGTTTTATGGGCGCAAAGTGAAGGGTCACTGTATATTTCTGTCCTGTTTTGCGACTTACAATTATATTTAACTCCTTTAAATTAGCATTATGATCAGGCAAATCCCTCCTCTCAAACCTGGCTAAAAATATTTTTCATTTTAACATATGGATTGAGTGTAGTATGCAAAGGTGTCCACTCGTATAATTGCAATTTCATTAAAAATGTTTCGTGTGCGAAAAGTTGGGGGTCACTGTATATTTCTGTCCTGTTTTGCGCTTTACAATTATATTTAACTTCTTTAAATTAGCATTATGATCTGGCAAATCCCTCCTGTCAAACCTGGCTAAAAATATTTTTCATTTTAACTTATGGAATGAGTGTAGCATGCAAAGGAGTCGACTCGTATAATTGGGATTTCATTGAAAATGTTTTGTGGGCTCAAAGTGGTGGGTCACTGTATATTTCTGTCCTGTTTTGCGCTTTACAATTATATTTAACTTCTTTAAATTAGCATTATGATCTGGCAAATCCCTCCTCTCAAACCTGGTTAAAAATATATTTCATTTTAATTTATGGAGTGAGTGTAGCATGTAAAGGAGTCGACTCGTATAATTGGGATTTCATTTAAAATGTTTTGAGGGCTCAAAGTGGTGGGTCACTGTATATTTCTGTCCTGTCGTGCGATTTACAATTATATTTAACTTCTTTAAATTAGCATTATGATCTGGCAAATCCCTGCTCTCAAACCTGGTTAAAAATATTTTTCATTTTGACTTATGGTGTGAGTGTAGCATGCAAAGGAGTCGACTCGTATAATTGGGATTTCATTGAAAATGTTTTGTGGGCGCAAAGTGGGGGGTCACTGTATATTTCTGTACTGTTTTGCGCTTTACAATTATATTTAACTTCTTTAAATTAGCATTATGATCTGGCAAATCGCTCCTCTCAAACCTGGCTAAAAATATTTTTCATTTTAACTTATGGAATGAGTGTAGCATGCAAAGGAGTCGACTCGTATAATTGGGATTTCATTGAAAATGTTTTGTGGGCTCAAAGTGGTGGGTCACTGTTTATTTCTGTCCTGTTTTGCGCTTTACAATTATATTTAACTTCTTTAAATTAGCATTAGGATCTGGCAAATCCTTCCTCTCAAACCTGGTTAAAAATATATTTCATTTTAACTTATGGAGTGAGTGTAGCATGTAAAGGAGTCGACTCGTATAATTGGGATTTCGACTCGTATAATTGGGATTTCATTGAAAATGTTTTGTGGGCTCAAAGTGGGGGGTCACTGTATATTTCTGTCCTGTTTTGCGACTTACAGTTATAATTACGATATTTAAATTAGTATTATGATCTGGCAAATCCCTCCTCTCAAACCTGGCTAAAAATATTTTTCATTTTAACTTCTGGAGTGAGTGTAGCATGCAAAGGAGTCGACTCGTATAATTGGGATTTCATTGAAAATGTTTTGTGCGCGCAAAGTGGGGGGTCACTGTATATTTCTGTCCTGTTTTGCGACTTACAATTACATTTAACTTCTTTAAATTAGTATTATGATCAGGGAAATCCCTCCTCTCAAATCTGGTTAAAAATATTTTTCATTTTAACTTATGGATTGACTGTAGCATGCAAAGGAGTCGACTCGTATAATTGGGATTTCATTGAAAATGTTTTGTGGGCTCAAAGTGGGGGGTCACTGTATATTTCTGTCCTGTTTTGTGCTTTACAATTATATTTAACTTCTTTAAATTAGCATTATGATCAGGCAAATACCTCCTCTCAAACCTGGCTAAAAATATTTTTCATTTTAACTCATGGAGTGAATGTAGCATGCAAAGGAGTCGACTCGTATAATTGGAATTTCATTGAAAAATTTTTGTCGGCGCAAAGTGGGGGGTCACTGTATATTTCTGTCCTGATTTGTGACTTACAATTATATTTAACTTCTTTAAATTAGCATTATGATCAGGCAAATCCCTCCTCTCAAATCTGGCTAAAAATATTTTTCATTTTAACTTCTGGAGTGAGTGTAGCATGCAAAGGATTCGACTCGTATAATTGGGATTTCATTGAAAATGTTTTCTGGGCCTAAAGTGGGGGGTCACTGTATATTTCTGTCCTGTTTTGCGCTTTACAATTATATTTAACTTCCTTAAATTAGCATTATGATCAGGCAAGTCCCTTCTCTCAAACCTGGCTTAAAATATTTTTCATTTTAACTTATGGAGTGATTGTAGCATGCAAAGGATTCGACTCGTATAATTGGGATTTCATTGAAAATGTTTTGTGGGCCTAAAGTGGGTGGTCACTGTATATTTCTGTCCTGTTTTGCAATTGATAATTATATTTAACGTCTTTAAATTAGCATTATGATCAGGCAAATCCCTCCTCTCAAACCTGACGAAAAATATTTTTCATCTTCACTGATGGAGTGAGTGTAGCATGGAAAGGAGTCGACTCGTATAATTGGGATATCATTGAAAATGTTTTGTGGGCGCAAAGTGGGGGGTCACTGTATATTTCTGTCCTTTTTTGCGATTTACAATTATATTTAACTTCTTTAAATTAGCATTATGATCAGGCAAATCCCTCCTCTCAAAACCACGCTAAAAATATTTTTGATTTTAAATTAAGAAGTGAGTGTAGCATCCAAAGGAGTCGACTCGTATAATTGGGATTTCATTGAAAATGTTTTGTGGGTGCAAAGTGGGGTGTCACTGTATATTTCTGTCCTGTTGTGCGATTTACAATTATATTTAACTTCTTTAAATCAGTATTATGATCTGGCAATTCCCTCCTCTCAAACTTGGATAAAAATATTTTTCATTTTAACTTATGGAGTGAGTGTGGCATGCAAAGGAGTCGACTCGTATAATTGGGATTTCATTGAAAATGTTTTGTGGGTGCAAAGTGGGGGTTCACTGTATATTTCTGTCCTGTTTTGTGCTTTACAATTATATTTACCTTCTTTAAATTAGCATTATGATCAGGCATATCCCTCCTCTCAAACCTGGCTTAAAATATTTTTCATTTTAACTTATGGAGTGAGTGTAGCATGCAAAGGAGTCGACTCGTATAATTGGGATTTCATTGAAAATGTTTTGTGGGCGCAAAGTGGGTGTTCACTGTATATTTCTGTCCTGTTTTGTGCTTTACAATTATATTTAACTTCTTTAAATTAGCATTATGATCTGGCAAATGCCTCCTCTCAAACCTGGCTAAAAATATTTTTCATTTTAATTTATGGAGTGAGTGTAGCATGCAAAGGAGTCGACTCGTATAATTGGGATTTCATTGAAAATGTTTTGTGGGCGCAAAGTGGGGGTTCACTGTATATTTCTGTCCTGTTTTGTGCTTTACAATTATATTTAACTTTTTAAATTAGCATTATGATCTGGCAAATCCCTCCTCTCAAACCTGGCTAAAAATATTTTTCATTTTAACTTATGGAGTGAGTGTAGCATGCAAAGGAGTCGACTCGTATAATTGGGATTTCATTGAAAATGTTTTGTGGGCGCAAAGTGGGGGTTCACTGTATATTTCTGTCCTGTTTTGCGCTTTACAATTATATTTACCTTCTTTAAATTAGCATTATGATCAGGCAAATCCCTCCTCTCAAACCTGGCTAAAAATATTTTTCATTTTAACTTATGGAGTGAGTGTAGCATGCAAAGGAGTCGACTCGTATAATTGGGATTTCATTGAAAATGTTTTGTGGGCGCAAAGTGGGGGTTCACTGTATATTTCTGTCCTGTTTTGCGCTTTACAATTATATTTACCTTCTTTAAATTAGCATTATGATCAGGTAAATCCCTCCTCTCAAACCTGGCTAAAAATATTTTTCATTTTAACTTATGGAGTGAGTGTAGCATGCAAAGGAGTCGACTCGTATAATTGGGATTTCATTGAAAATGTTTTGTGGGCGCAAAGTGGGGGTTCACTGTATATTTCTGTCCTGTTTTGGGATTTACAATTATATTTACCTTCTTTAAATTAGCATTATGATCAGGCAAATCCCTCCTCTCAAACCTGGCTAAAAATATTTTTCATTTTAACTTATGGAGTGAGTGTAGCATGCAAAGGAGTCGACTCGTATAATTGGGATTTCATTGAAAATGTTTTGTGGGCGCAAAGTGGGGGTTCACTGTATATTTCTGTCCTGTTTTGTGCTTTACAATGATATTTAACTTCTTTAAATTAACATTATGATCAGGCAAATCCCTCCTCTCAAACCTGGCTAAAAATATTTTTCATTTTAACTTATGGAGTGAGTGTAGCATGCAAAGGAGTCGACTCGTATAATTGGGATTTCATTGAAAATGTTTTGTGGGCGCAAAGTGGGGGTTCACTGTATATTTCTGTCCTGTTTTGTGCTTTACAATGATATTTAACTTCTTTAAATTAACATTATGATCAGGCAAATCCCTCCTCTCAAACCTGGCTAAAAATATTTTTCATTTTAACTTATGGAGTGAGTGTAGCATGCAAAGGAGTCGACTCGTATAATTGGGATTTCATTGAAAATGTTCTGTGGGCTAAAGTGGGGATTCACTGTATATTACTGATCTGTTTTGGGATTTACAATTATATTTACCTTCTTTAAATTAGCATTATGATCAGGCAAATCCCTCCTCTCAAACCTGGCTAAAAATATTTTTCATTTTAACTTATGGAGTGAGTGTAGCATGCAAAGGATTCGACTCGTATAATTGGGATTTCATTGAAAATGTTCTGTGGGCAGAAAGTGGTGGGGGGTCACTGTATATTTCTGTCCTGTTTTGCGCTTTATAATTATATTTAACTTCTTTAAATTAGCATTATGATCTGGCAAATCCCTCCTCTCAAACCTGGCTAAAAATATTTTTCATTTTAACTTATGGAGTGAGTGTAGCATGCAAAGGAGTCGACTCGTATAATTGGGATGTCATTGAAAATGTTTTGTGGGCGCAAAGTGGGGGGTCACTGTATATATCTGTCCTGTTTTGCGATTTACATTTATATTTAACTTCTTTAAATTAGCATTATGATCAGGCAAATCCCTCCTCTCAAACCTCGCTAAAAATATTTTTCATTTTAACTTATGGAGTGAGTGTAGCATGCAAAGGAGTCGACTCGTATAATTGGGATTTCATTGAAAATGTTTTCTGGTCTCAAACTGGGGGGGGGGGGGTCACTGTATATTTCTGTCCTGTTTTGCGATTTACAATTATATTTAACTTCTTTAAATTAGCATTATGATCTGGCAAATCCCTCCTCTCAAACCTGGCTAAAAATATTTTTCATTTTAACTGATGGATTGAGTGTAGCATGTAAAGGAGTCGACTTGTATATTTGGGATTTTATTGAAAATGTTTTGTGGGCGCAAAGTGGGGGGTCACTGTATATTTCTGTCCTGTTTTGCGATTTACAATTATATTTAGCTTCTTTAAATTAGCATTATCATCTGGCAAATCCCTCCTCTCAAACCTGGATAAAAATATTTTTCATTTTAACTTATGGAGTGAGTGTAGCATGCAAAGGAGTCGACGCGTATAATTGGGATTTCATTGAAAATGTTTTGTGGGCGCAAAGTGGGGGGTCACTGTATATTTCTGTCCTGTTTTGCGACTTACAATTATATTTAACTTCTTTAAATTAGCATTATGATCAGGCAAATCCCTCCTCTCAAACCTGGCTAAAAATATTTTTCATTTTAACTTATGGAGTGATGTAGTATGCAAAGGAGTCGACTCGTATAATTGGGATTTCATTGAAAATATTTTGTGGGCTCAAAGTGGGGGGTCAGTGTATATTTGTGATCTGTTTTGGGATTTACAATTATATTTAACTTCTATAAATTAGTATTATCATCTGGCAAATCCCTCCTCTCAAACCTGGCTAAAAATATTTTTCATTTTAACTTATGGAGTGAGTTTAGCATGCAAAGGAGTCGACTGGTATAATTGGGATTTCATTGATAATGTTTTGTGGGCGAAAAGTGGGGGGTCACTGTATATTTCTGTCCAGTTTTGCGATTTACAATTATATTTAACTTTTTAAATTAGCATTATGATCAGGCAAATCCCTCCTCTCAAACATGGTTAAAAATATTTTGATTTTAACTCATGGAGTGAGAGTAGCATGCAAAGGAGTCGACTCGTATAATTGGGATTTCATTGAAAATGTTTTGTGGGTGCAAAGTGGGGGAATCACTGTATATTTCTGTCCTGTTTTGCGATTTACAAGTATATTTAACTTCTTTGAATTAGCATTATGATCTGGCAAATCCCTCCTCTCAAATCTATCTAAAAATATTTTTCATTTTAACTTATGGAGTGAGTGTAGCATTCAAAAGAGTCGACTCGTATAATTGGGATTTCATTGAAAATGTTTTGTGTGTGCAAAGTGGGGGCTCACTGAATATTTCTGTCCTGTTTTGCGATTTACAATTATATTTAACTTCTTAAAATAAGCATTATGATCAGGCAAATCCCTCCTCTCAAACCTGGCTAAATATATTTTACATTTTAACGTATGGAGTGATACTAGCATGCAAAGGAGTCGAGTCGTATAATTGGGATTTCATTGAAAATGTTTTGTGGGCGCAAAGTGGGGGGGTCACTGTATATTTCTGTCCTGTTTTGCGATTTACAATTATATTTAACTTCTTTAAATTAGTATTATGATCTGGCAAATCCCTCCTCTCAAACCTGGCTAAAAATATTTTTCATTTTAACTTATGGATTGAGTGTAGCATGCAACAAAATCGACTCGTATAATTGGGATTTCGTAGAAAATGTTTTGTGGGCGCAAAGTGGGGGGTCACTGTATATTTCTGTCCTGTTTTGCGACTTACAATTATATTTAACTTCTTTAAATTAGCATTATGATCAGGCAAATCCCTCCTCTCAAACCTGGTTAAAAATATTTTTCATTTTAACTTATGGAGTGTGTGTAGCATGCAAAGGAGTCGAGGCGTATAATTGGGATTTCATTGAAAATGTTTTGTGGGCGCAAAGTGGGGGGTCACTGTATATTTCTGTCCTGTTTTGCGATTTACAATTATATTTAACTTCTTTAAATTAGCATTATTATCAGGCAAATCCTTCCTCTCAAACCTGGTTAAAAATATTTTTCATTTTAACTTATGGAGTGAGTGTAGCATGCAAAGGAGTCGACTCGTATACTTGGGATTTCATTGAAAATGTTTTGTGGGCGAAAAGTGTGGGGTCACTGTATATTTCTGTCCTGTTTTGCGACTTACAATTATATTTAACTTCTTTAAATTAGCATTAAGATCAGGCAAATCCCTCCTCTCAAACCTGGTTAAAAATATTTTTCATTTTAACTTATGGAGTGAGTGTAGCATGCAAAGGAGTCGACTCGTATAATTGGGATTTCATTGAAAATGTTTTGTGGGCGAAAAGTGGGGGGTCACTGTATATTTCTGTCCTGTTTTGCGACTTACAATTATATTTAACTTCTTTAAATTAGCATTATGATCAGGCAAATCCCTCCTCTCAAACCTGGTTAAAAATATTTTTCATTTTAACTTATGGAGTGAGTGTAGCATGCAAAGGAGTCGACTCGTATACTTGGGATTTCATTGAAAATGTTTTGTGGGCGAAAAGTGGGGGGTCACTGTATATTTCTGTCCTGTTTTGCGACTTACAATTATATTTAACTTCTTTAAATTAGCATTATGATCAGGCAAATCCCTCCTCTCAAACCTGGTTAAAAATATTTTTCATTTTAACTTATGGAGTGAGTGTAGCATGCAAAGGAGTCGACTCGTATAATTGGGATTTCATTGAAAATGTTTTGTGGGCGAAAAGTGGGGGGTCACTGTATATTTCTGTCCTGTTTTGCGATTTATAATTATATTTACTTTCTTTAAATTAGCATTATGATCTGGCAAATCCCTCCTCTCAAACCTGGCTGAAAATATTTTTCATTTTAACTTATGGAGTGAGTGTAGCATGCAAAGGAGTCGACTCGTATAATTGGGATTTCATTGAAAATGTTTTGTGGGCGCAAAGTGGGGGGTCACTGCATATTTCTGTACTGTTTTGCGATTTACAATTATATTTAACTTCTTTAAATTAGCATTATGATCTGGCAAATCCCTAATCTCAAACCTGGCTAAAAATATTTTTCATTTTAACTTATGGAGTGAGTGTAGCATGCAAAGGAGTCGACTCGTATAATTGGGATTTCATTGAAAATGTTTTGTGGGCGCAAAGTGGGGGGTCACTGCATATTTCTGTACTGTTTTGCGATTTACAATTATATTTAACTTCTTTAAATTAGCATTATGATCTGGCAAATCCCTAATCTCAAACCTGGCTAAAAATATTTTTCATTTTAACTTATGGAGTCAGTGTAGCATGCAAAGGAGTCGACTCGTATAATTGGGATTTCATTGAAAATGTTTTGTGGGCGCAAAGTGGGGGGTCACTGTATATTTCTGTCCTGTTTTGCGATTTATAATTATATTTAACTTCTTTAAATTAGCATTATGATCTGGCAAATACCTCCTCTCAAACCTGGCTGAAAATATTTTTCATTTTAACTTATGGAGTGAGTGTAGCATGCAAAGGATTCAACTCGTATAATTGGGATTTCATTGAAAATGTTTTGTGGGCGCAAAGTGGGGGGTCACTGTATATTTCTGTCCTGTTTTGCGATTTACAATTATATTTAACTTCTTTAAATTAGGATTATGATCTGGCAAATACCTCCACTCAAACCTGGCTAAAAATATTTTTCATTTTAACTTATGGAGTGAGTGTAGCATGGAAAGGAGTAGACTCGTATAATTGGGATTTCATTGAAAATGTTTTGTGGGCGCAAAGTGGAGGGTCATTGTATATTTCTGTCCTGTTTTGCGATTTACAATTATATTTAACTTCTGTAAATTAGCATTATGATCAGGCCAATCCCTCCTCTCAAACCTGGCTAAAAATATTTTTCATTTTAACATATGGAGTGAGTGTAGCATGCAAAGGAATCAACTAATATAATTAGGATTTCATTGAAGAATTATTGTGGGCGCAAAGTGGGGGGTCACTGTATATTTCTGTCCTGTTTTGGGATTTATAATTATATTTAACTTTTTAAATTAGCATTATGATCTGGCAAATCCCTTATCTCAAACCTGGCTAAAGATATTTTTCATTTTAACTTATGGAGTGAGTGTAGCATGCAAAGGATTCAACTCGTATAATTGGGATTTCATTGAAAATGTTTTGTGGGCGCAAAGTGGGGGGTCACTGTATATTTCTGTCCTGTTTTGGGATTTATAATTATATTTAACTTTTTAAATTAGCATTATGATCTCGCAAATACCTCCTCTCAAACCTGGCTAAAAATATTTTTCATTTTAACTTATGGAGTGAGTGTAGCATGCAATGGATTCAACTCGTATAATTGGGATTTCATTGAAAATGTTTTGTGGGCGCAAAGTGGGGGGTCACTGTATATTTCTGTCCTGTTTTGCGATTTATAATTATATTTAACTTCTTTAAATTAGCATTATGATCTGGCAAATCCCTAATCTCAAACCTGGCTAAAAATATTTTTCATTTTAACTTATGGAGTGAGTGTAGCAAGCAAAGGAGTCAACTCGTATAATTGGGATTTCATTGAAAATGATATGTGGGCAAAAAGTGGGGGGTCACTGTATATTTCTGTCCTGTTTTGCGATTTACAATTATATTTAACTTCTTTAAATTAGCATTATGATCTGGCAAATCCCTCCTCTCAAACCTGGCTAAAATATTTTTCATTTTAACTTATGGAGTGAGTGTAGCATGCAAAGGAGTCGACTCGTATAATTGGGATTTAATTGAAATTATTTTGTAAGCGCAAAGTGGGGGTCACTGTATATTTCTGTCCTGTTTTGCGATTTACAATTATATTTACCTTCTTTAAATTAGCATTATGATCTGGCAAATCCCTCCTCTCAAACCTGGCTAAAAATATTTTTCATTTTAACTTATGGAGTCAGTGGAGCATGCAAAGGTGTCGACTCGTATAATTGGGATTTCATTAAAAATGTTTTGTGGGCGAAAAGTGGGGGGTCACTGTATATTTCTGTCCTGTTTTGCAATTTACAATTATATTTACGTTCTTTACATTAGCATTATTTTCAGGCAAATCCCTCCTCTCAAACATGGCTAAAAATGTTTTTCATTTTAAATTATGGAGTGAGTGTAGCATGCAAAGGATTCGACTCGTATAATTGGGATTTCATTGAAAATGTTTTGTGGGCGCAAAGTCCGGGGTCACTGTATATTTCTATCCTGTTTTGCGATTTACAATTATATTTACCTTCTTTAAATTAGCATTATGATCAGGCAAATCCCTCCTCTCAAACCTGGCTAAAAATATTTTTCATTTTAACTTATGGATTGAGGGCAGCATGCAAAGTAGTCGACTCGTATAATTGGGATTTCATTGAAAATGTTTTGTGTGAGGTGACTGTATATTTCTGTCCTGTTTTGCGCTTTATATTTATATTTACCTTCTTTAAATTAGCATTATGATCTGGCAAATCCCTCCTCTCAAACCTGGCTAAAAATATTTTTCATTTTAACTTATGGAGTGAGTGTAGCATGCAAAGGAGTCAACTCGTATAATTGTGATTTCATTGAAAATGTTTTGTGGGCGCAAAGTGGGGGGTCACTATATATATCTGTCCTGTTTTGCGATTTACAAATATATTTAACTTCTTTAAATTAGCATTATGATCAGGCAAATCGCTCCTCTCAAACCTGGCTAAAAATATTTTTCATTTTACCTTATGGAGTGAGTGTAGCATGCAAAGGAGTCGACTCGTATAATTGGGATTTCATTGAAAATATTTTGTGGGCGCAAAGTGGGGGGTCACTGTATATTTCTGTCCTGTTTTGCGATTTATAATTATATTCAACTTCTTTAAATTAGAATTATGATCTGGCAAATCCCTCCTATGAAACCTGGCTAAAAATATTTTTCATTTTAACTTATGGAGTGAGTGTAGCATGAAAAGGAGTCGACTCGTATAATTGGGATTTCATTAAAAATGTTCTGTGGGCGGAAAGTGGGGGGGTCACTGTATATTTCTGTCCTGTTTTGCGATTTATAATTATATTTAACTTCTTTCAATTAGCCTTATGATCTGGCAAATCCCTCCTCTCAAACCTGGCTAAAAATATTTTTCATTTTAACTTATGGAGTGAGTGTAGCATGCAAAGGAGTCGACTCGTATAATTGGGATTTCATTCAAAATGTTTTGTGGGCGCAACGTGGGGGTCACTGTAAATTTCTGTCCTATTTTGCGCTTTATAATTATATTTACCTTCTTTAAATTAGCATTATGATCTGGCAAATCCCTCCTCTCAAACCCGGCTAAAAATATTTTTCATTTTAACTTATGGAGTGAGTGTAGCATGCAAAGGAGTCGATTTGTATAATTGGGATTTCATTGGAAATGTTCTGTCGACAGAAAGTGGGGGGGGTCACTGTATATTGCTGTCCTGTTTTGCGCTTTATATTTATATTTACCTTCTTTAAATTAGCATTATGATCTGGCAAATCCCTCCTCTCAAACCTGGCTAAAAATTTTTTCATTTTAACTTATGGAGTGAGTGTAGCATGCAAAGGAGTAGACTCGTATAATTGGGATTTCATTGAAAATGTTTTGTGGGCGCAAAGTGGAGGGTCATTGTATATTTCTGTCCAGTTTTGCGATTTATAATTATATTTAACTTCTTTAAATTAGCATTATGGTCTGGCAAATCCCTCCTCTCAAATCTGGCTAAAAATATTTTTCATTTTAACTTATGGAGTGAGTGTAGCATGCAAAGGAGTCGACTCGTATAATTGGGATTTCATTGAAAATGTTTTGTGGGCGCAAAGTGGGGGGTCACTGTATATTTCTGTCCTGTTTTGCGATTTACAATTATATTTAACTTCTGTAAATTAGCATTATGATCAGGCCAATCCCTCCTCTCAAACCTGGCTAAAAATATTTTTCATTTTAACATATGGAGTGAGTGTAGCATGCAAAGGAATCAACTAATATAATTAGGATTTCATTGAAGAATTATTGTGGGCGCAAAGTGGGGGGTCACTGTATATTTCTGTCCTGTTTTGCGACTTACAATTATATTTAACTTCTTTATATTAGGATTATGATCAGGCAAATCCCTCCTCTCATATCTGCTTAAAAATATTTTTCATTTTAACTGATGGAGTGAGTGTAGCATGCAAAGGAGTCGACTCGTATAATTGGGATTTCATTGAAAATGTTTTCTTGGCGCAAAGTGGGGGGTCACTGTATATTTCTGTCCTGTTTTGCGACTTACAATTATATTTAACTTCTTTAAATTAGCATTATGATCAGGAAAATCCCTCCTCTGAAACCTGGTTAAAAATATTTTTCATTTTAACTGATGGAGTGAGTGTAGCATGCAAAGGAGTCGACTCGTATAATTGGGATTTCATTGAAAATGTTTTGTGGGCGCAAAGTGGGGGGTCACTGTATATTTCTGTCCTGTTTTACGACTTACAATTATATTTAACTTCTTTAAATTAGCATTATGATCTGGCAAATCCCTCATCTCAAACCTGGTTAAAAATATTTTTCATTTTAACTGATGGAGTGAGTGTAGCATGCAAAGGAGTCGACTCGTATAATTGGGATTTCATTGAAAATGTTTTGTGGGCACAAAGTGGGGGGTCACTGTATATTTCTGTCCTGTTTTGTGACTTACAATTATATTTAACTTCTTTAAATTAGCATTATGATCTGGCAAATCCCTCCTCTCAAATCTGGTTAAAAATATTTTTCATTTTAACTCATGGAGTGAGTGTAGCATGCAAAGGAGTCGACTCGTATAATTGGGATTTCTTTGAAAATGTTTTGTGGGCGTAAAGTGGGGGGTCACTGTATATTTCTGTACTGTTTTGCGACTTACAATTATATTTAACTTCTTTAAATTAGTATTATGGTCAGGCAAATCCCTCCTCTCAAACCTGGCGAAAAATATTTTTCATTTTAACTCATGGAGTGAGTGTAGCATGTAAAGGAGTCGACTCGTATAATTGGGATTTCATTGAAAATGTTTTCTGGGCACAAAGTGGGGGGTCACTGTATATTTCTGTCCTGTTTCGTGATTTACAATTATATTTAACTTCTTTAAATTAGCATTAGGATCAGGCAAATCCCTCCTCTCAAACCTGGTTAAAAATATTTTTCATTTTAACTTATTGAGTGACTGTAGCATGCAAAGTAGTCGACTCGTATAATTGGGATTTCATTAAAAATGTTTTGTGGGTTCAAAGTGGGGGGGTCACTGTATATTTCTGTTCTGTTTTGCGATTTACAATTATATTTAACTTCTTTAAATTAGCATTATGATCAGGCAAATCCCTCCTCTCAAACCTGGTTAAAAATATTTTTCATTTTAACTTATGGAGTGAGTGTAGCATGCAAAGGAGTCGACTCGTATTATTGGGATTTCATTGAAAATGTTTTGTGGGCGCAAAGTGGGGGATCACTGTATATTTCTGTTCTGTTTTGCGATTTACAATTATATTTACCATCTTTAAATTAGTATTATGATCAGGCTAATCCCTCCTCTCAAACCTGGCTAAAAATATTTTTCATTTTAACTTATGGAGTGAGTGTAGCATGCAAAGGAGTCGACTCGTATAATTGGGATTTCATTGAAAATGTTTTGTGGGCGCAAAGTGGGGGGTCACTGTATATTTCTGTCCTGTTTTGCAATTTACAATTATATTTACCATCTTTAAATTAGCATTATGATCAGGCAAATCCCTCCTCTCAAACCTGGCTAAAAATATTTTTCATTTTAACTTATGGAGTGAGTGTAGCATGCAAAGGAGTC